>OZ020247.1:9742781-10942781 GCA_963971285.1 Astropecten irregularis
TATCTATCTTCATTGCCCATGAATCTGTATTTCTTTGATAGAAACCAAAGTATGATACTACCTTTAACATCATGTTTCTACCAGCACCATCTTATCCTGAACGTTATACGTTAATCTGTGAAAATTTCTGCTTGGGTATGTTACCAATACTTAGGCCTAAGTCGATATGAATGAGTGACATTGTCGATATGAGTGACAATAGGCTAACAAAAAGGGGTGTGTATCAAAGGTCATACATCTTGCACAAAAAGGTTATTTAGTCCAAAGTATGTGACCTATATAATGATCGCATTAAACACACTGCATAAAATAATTAGGTGGTATAAAGTTCGAGTAATTTTCAACCATTTTTTTACGAAGTAGATGACGGGCCGGATAGCCAACGTTGCACTGTAGTATGGCCAACGTTGCACTGTCGTATGGCCAACGTTGCACTGTAGTGTGGCGCCGACCGACTCTGTCGCCAAGGTCGATCCGGCCTCCCGACCAACCCTTCGGTAAGCCCAGACGAGCGGCTGTCCAGGTAGACTTTGGTGGCGGGTCCGTTTGGAGTGCCGTATGCCGCCGACACGTGCTGCTCAGTCTCCTTGAGGATCTCACTCAGGGACGGACTTAAGGGACTGACTTAAGGAACAGACTTAAGGGAACTTCCTTAAGGATGTGACACGACAGAGTAGTGAATCAGGCGGACAATTGCAATCTCTGAATTCAATATGCAATCAATGCTTTAATTACTGATCTTCTCTGAATAATTGGCAAGAAACTCCTTAATCAAATAATCAATTATAATGGACAATAAGTGAGTAGCACCTATACGTGGCGAGTGTGGACGTCAACGGTACAAGCAGCTGGAACACGACCAGCCCTACTGTCCCACAACTAAGTACAAACCGCCCGAGATCCCGAGCCAGCACACAGACCAAATTCCCCCGGAGAATAATCAACAGATCCCTCGTGCGTCCCCAGCTCCCAATCCCCTATGGTTTCCAAAACCCCGCAGTTATGCACTTACATAAACAGCTCGACAGCTCCTGTACCGCGACTCCCCACTCCAATCGGAACTTACGAAACACGTGTCTGTTCCCTTCGACTTCCCGGTGTGAACTCCCCGTTCACGCGCCCTCCCACAGCCAACCGCTGGGGGCGCTGTTTCAACTAGCTCATATAATAACTAATAACAAGCACACTGTTTCGCTACAGTAGTGTAGTGTAGAAACTAGGATAAAGGTTACATAATATTATGATGTAGGTCTATACATAATAATACTGTGTCATTTTATGTGTTAAGTTTCCTCCTGTGAGTATGAGCATAGAACTATACGATCGTACCCATTGGTACGTCCTGGCTAGCTTATATGGGAAACTCACCATACACGAACTTCACCGGTAACTACCGTTAATTTAACCCAGCTTCGCCATATGACTTATGGAAAGGAATAGCACTATAGTACTTAAGTGAACATCTCACCGTATGATCATGGACCTATAGCTCCATGGTATGATTAACTTATCATTGATCATGCAGGTTCGACTCAAGGAATGAAGTCCGTAATTCTTTGAATTAGTAACGATATTTCATTCTCCACCTCATCAATACATTGAACCAACCATTCGTTATGATTATAGAGTGTACAATCGCAGCACGTATCGATCATATGTGTTCTGTACGTACCGTGGAGGATGGAATAATTCCAGCTGTTGCTCTACGGCGGTCGTGGAGTGCACTACCAGTGTGCCGTTGAGTTACGGTTACCTTTCCTCCTTGACGGGGCCCCCTGGTGGCTCTTCCCAAGACTACTGATCGAGTGGCGGTTATTCAAGTAAAATAATCCCTCGGTCTTTTTGTTGGTATCCCGATCAAATCCTTTCTCATTCCTCCACGATGACCATGATTAAACCGACAAATGGTACCCACACACCTCCACCCAGACAACACGCTTAAAATTGCTCGAAGTCAGTACGCGGATAAACCATTAACCAAGTTTGTGTTTACACAAGATCGATACCCGCAGACGAATATTGCACACATAGTACCGTACTCAAGGCCTTTAAACCGGCTTAAACAAATATTTTACGCATGTATAGTATACGATGGTTTTCACTGCAAAGGATGTTTGATGAATGATTTTCATTGTTGGTCCTTTTTTTTGACCTGCAACACTCGGTCACATATGCCTGTTCATCCGAGCATCCTGTTACACAGGTCAGTGAGGATTTCTTCTTAAGTATATCCTTGCATCCTAAACTGAGCACCACAAATTTATTTTGCTAACACCCCGAAGGTAACGATGGAGGACCGTGGAACTAGCCAAGGAAATGGACACCTTCCTCCCGTCAAAACTCAGTAGGCCTATGGCATCCAGATGCATAAGGCCTATATACTACGTGTACTGACAAAATATGAAATTAATGTAACTTTAGCCTAGTCTATAATTATCATCTATCTCGTCTAAGATGTCCAATAGTCGGACTACACTCCTGTTTCTCCGGTACACTAATCAGTATACAATTTACATGTAGGCCTACTATATCTGTTCCTATATGCAGTGGCGCACCCGGGGGGGGGCTCGGGGGGCTTGAGCCCCCCCCCCCTCCCTCCCAAAGAGGGTCCCTGGAAAAAAAAACGAAAAAAAAAAGAGAAAAAAAGGGGGGGAGAGGGAAAGGGAGAGGAGGAAGGGGGGGGGGGGGAGTCACAAAATGTTTTGTGGGAGAAAATTTTTTTTTGAGCCCAAGCCCCCCCCAAAAATCCTGGGTGCGCCGGTGCCTATATGCTTACTCCGTGCTCAGTAGGAAGAGTAACTTGTTCATTCATGGCCTTTAGGCCCTTACACATCCACTGACTCAGAATACCGACTGCTTTCACTTTGCCCAAGACATAATAATGACAAAGATTGAATACAATCCATAACTCGAGTATATGTGAGATGAAACTGTTCTCTAAAATCAACAATCAATTCTCAATGCAACAACTAAAACAGAAAACAATACCTAAAACAGTTAAGCTCAACAAATGACTATCTTACTACAATTACAAAAATAGGAACTTACCCAGAATATGGCTATCGGAGTACATCGAAACTGCTGTACTGTCTGATTTCAACTGACCAAGAGCATCAATACCACAAAGTCATGAGCAGAATGCCCTCTTCATCCCAAGTGTAGGCCTTTAAGAAGGGCCCTGGTCATCTTCTGACCAACCCATGTGACTGGGTGACCACAGGTCATGTGGGTCATTTCCAATTCAAATCCAACCCATTGGTTCAATCAAAACATTTGATTGGACAAAGATACCAGTGATGTAATCAGTTTTTGATTCAAAAGCATAGTGATGGGCAGTTAGGGAGTAGTCGGACCGCCCCTTTTTCTTACATAAACTTCAATTTTTGCTGACCATCTAAAATTTGTGCCACATCTACAAAACCTTCAGTACTAATGTGATTTTTATTAGAACTGATAGAAAGTTCCCTAAAATAGCTTTGAAGGACTAAAGGTTAAAGAAAAGTAGAAAACCAAATGTTTCAACAACTTGCTTACAAAAGAGTACCGTACAATCAGCGGCGTAGCTAGGATTTTTTCAGCAGGGGGGCACTGGGGGGGCCTTGGAATTTTGTGGGGGGGCACCCGGAATTTTTTCAAAACTGGAGATTTGCAAAATATGAGAAATGCGGCGGGGGGGGGGCGGATCCAGCGGGCGTCAGGCAACCTTTTCTTCAAGCAAAAAAAAATAAAAACAGAAAAAATAAAATAAAAAAAAATAAAAGGGAAACAGATAGACTCCAAAAGAGCTGAAAAAGAGGGAGAAGACAAAATTAGCTAGCTTTGATCGCCCCGAAACGCATCCGTCGCTATTGAATTGGAGTATTTTATTTCCACGCTCCCTGGAAAATCATGGATAAGCGCGAAGGCCTTGAGGCCGGGGTCCAGGGCCCGCTTAAGGGCCCTGGAAGCTCAGGGGTTCTAGATATTCTTTGGTGTTATCTGAGCCTTATTTTGGAAGCAATTGTTCCGATAAATTTATTCATTTATTTATATTATTACTTCATTATTTCTTTTTAATCCAACACTCTTGAGCGGGAGAAATTCAATCTGGGGACCAGACTAACTAGCCAAACCAGACAAAATGGCATATGGGCTGTTTTGAAGTTCGCAACCGTAAGCGCGTAAGAAAATTGCATTTTTACACTAAAATGTTGCACAGATTTCTTCAGTGTAGGGTTTTAAGGACTCAGGAACATTTGCTGAAAGTAAAAAATATCATTTTGGAACAGTAAAAGCTGTTAAGTTGTTTTTATTTCCTTTATAGCTATCATACCCTACAGATAACGCTTATTTTTTTTTATACCCACGATTTTTTGTGGGGGGGCACCTGGGGGGGCACGCCGAATTTGTGGGGGGGGCACGTGCCCCCCCAGGCCCCCCCGTAGCTACGCCACTGCGTACAATGCACAATTTCCCCACAGTCATAACCCATCCGCCGTCTGGTTACTCAGAATCACTGCCACCTCTCTTCCCGTATGTTTTTTTTTGCATGACGCTGCGTCTTTTTTCGTCAGGTAATATCATACTTTGGTTTTTATCAAAGAAATACAGATTCATGGGCAAAAAATATCAAGATAGATACAGTAACAGTCATCTGTGAAAATTTCAGTCCAATATACGGTGCCCACTTTTTGAAAAAACAGTGAAAAACAGCCATAGTATTTCTTAAGTCTTTTCTCTTTTATTTTTGATCTTTTAAAAAATCAAAAAGATTTTCGGTCGTTGTTTTACTAATTTCTTGATAAATATACAATTTCAGGCAGAAACATTTTAACGGTACGTTTCTACCAGCACCATCTTCATACCCTGAAAGCTATACGTAAAATCCGAACATTTCTGTTTGGGTATGCGATACCTAATCCTGTATTTTTTTACGTACCATACCTCCATGGGAGCTCTTCTACTTTAACAGCTTCAGATCCACATCAGGATTGGTAGTTTTGATAAATATACATATTGCAAGGATTGACACGTACTGGGTCCCCCAAAACTATACATATGAGGATTTCACAGTTTTTAAATTACACTGTAGTATTGTGAGAGCAGAGATAGGTGTTGCTTCTATACTCTGTCGATGTCGTAAGCTTTAGTCTTACATCGTTATATCATGAAGCTACAATGTAATGTTTGTGTTGCATTTGGTGGTCAAAGGTCACAAAGCTAGACTGTTGTTCACCCCTTGAACTATAACCCTCATGGAACTATCAAGAAATCAAGTTCATGTACAGAAAGACATGGGCGATGTGGGGTACTTTAGTGTTTGGGGTTACACCCAAGTATAACTCCCATAGACAACAGTGATAAATCCTAATACTTCAAAAATCATTTAAAAATACACAGAACTCTCACAGGTGTTCAAGTTGCGGAGAAAGATGATGAACATGTCACCTTTCATTTTCTTTTAATTTTATGGTTGGTTGACCATTGCATTTTTGAGATATACTCATTCTCAACTGACCACCCTAAAGCAATGTATGAATCACTCCAGTCAAAGAAGCCATTAAAAAAAAACATCCTTCTGCAAACTCGGCTGAAATAGACCCACTTTCTCACCCAATTGTATCACAAAATGGTCACAGATGGAAGCCCAGAGTCCATGCATGATGTCCAGTGCCATATTTCGTCAATCCTGCAGATTCATAGCTCTCAGAACTCTCTCATTTCTAACTAGACATTTAAGTGTTCGTGGACGAACACGGAGCTGTTCCGACTTCTTTAATCAGCTTTGTAAGCTCTGATGAAGTCATGATGATGTCAGGGTCAATTTCATGGCAGCATACTCATGTACATGATGCAGCAAAGCTTTTATAAAAAGAATCATTACCATAGCATTTTTCATTCTTCAGATATGCTGCAAACAAAAAATCTGGCTTTTTTGATGACGTCATGATGTCATGATGTTCATTTTTCGAAGCAATGCACAACTACATGATATAACAAAGCTTTTGCAAAAAAAAATCATTACTGTAGCGCTTACCGTTCTCGAGATATACTGCTAATCAAAAATCAGCTTTTTTGATTACGTCATGATGACGTCACACTAAATTTCGTGGCAGCATGCACAACTACATGATATAACAAAGCTTTTGCAAAAAGAATAATTTCCATAGCATTTGCGGTTCTCGAGATATGCTGCGAACAAAATTTACTAATTAAATATTCAAATGACTGTCACATGACTAATTAATTAAGAATTTTAACAAACTCAGTCTTAGGACTGAGTCGCGCTGAGGTTTTGTAAAGTGCTATGCCCCAGGGTCACTGACCGGACCTCCGTCATCGTGTCAATGAAATAGTCTGGTACTGCTTTCATGTTTTGGGAGGCGTGTTTTATTTGTATGATGAATTGGATACTATCAATGTATTATTATGGGATACCATCATTGATCTCCACCATACAGTACGTGCAAACATGGAGCTATAGCTCCATGGTGCAAATAACTCATGTGTACGTTGTGTATGCATACGGATATGATATGATTGTGTATACGAAACACATAGCCACGCTGTGCTATTTGGACGGGTTCCGTAACAAAACTTCTATAGTTTAATAGTTGGGAAGAGGTGTGTGGACAAATTGCGATGATGTCCTTTCCCCAGACTTACACCATGAAATCCATTAAAATGACCACCAATTAACAATGAATCGATTAAAACCATAGTTCCACTAACCCTAACCCTTACATGATTGAAATTTTCTTACACAAAGTGCACGTAGGACTTAAAATATATACATAAAATGCCTTAACAAAGTTCCATGTAGCCATCCATCAAAATGATCAACTGCAAACATTCGTGATAATATTATGATGTTTACTGCAACGTACAGTGCAAGTACATTGTACATAAACTCAATCTGTTGGCACATTGATTGATTTCAAGGTATACGTCAACAATGAAATGAACTGAACCTTTGCGAACCTAGCCGCTGCTATTGTCTGTAATTTCAATACACTGTATACAGTACCCATTTTAATAACCCGCTGGAGAGTTATTATAGGTTTTCCCGCACATTTTAAAACGTTTTTCATTCAATTTCCTAAGCATACACCTCACTTCAATTTCGTTCCAAGAAGACTGGAATATGCTAATGCTACAATTAATTTAGTCATTGGTCATTCGAGTTGATCAATGGTCAATGGGTTTCGTCAGTTTTCATTCGTTTTCGTCATATGTCACTGTAATTCGTCTCACTTGACCATCATCTACATTATTGAAACATAAAATTCGTCTTTTGTCGAGCGATTTCAAGAATAATGTCATTCAAATGAAACTGATAATCTGAATGTAAACAGCTTTGCGAAAAGGCTTATTTGCCTACACTGCATAAGTCCTTTTCAGGTTACATGTGGCTTCTTTCTACTTGCTCTCATGATTCCGAACCGACTTACACCACTTTATACTCCAAACATCAGAAATCTTCGTAACGTAGGCAAATGGATCCAGATGGAAACCGGGCCAGAGGGTCATATAACCAAGTGATGTGTGGACTATTCCAGAAGAGTTGTGAAATTACGAATACATCTTCTTTTACTTGATGAAGTATAGGACTGCTTATTTCTGGTATGAACATTAAAAAAAACATCTTTCCTCTAGGCTCAATTTTCGGGCAAAACAAAAATCGAAAAGCACACCATACATAGTAAACAAGAAATGAAGGACGGCATATAATCATGGGACGAATTTGAATGACATTCATACGAATTTGATTGTAAAATGACGAAATTGATTCGTCTATCGTTCGCTTGGCGACTGCGGTCGACGAAATTGATTTGTCTTCGATCAAAATGTATGGCAAATATATCAAATTGGTTTGTCAAAGTGTCAAAATGGGCGACCAAAGACGAGTTGAACATGGGATATGCAAGGTAATGAATCTTCAAGACGAAATTGAAGTTAACCGCTTCGGAAATTGAATGAAAACAGTTTATAAATGTGCGGGAACACCTATAAACTCTCCAGGTGGTTATTCAAATGAGGTGCTGTATTGAAATTACTGACAATGGCAGTGGCTAGGTTCGCAAAGGTTCAGTTGATTTAATTGTTGAAGTTTACCTTGAAATCAGTCACATTCCAACAT
Organism: Astropecten irregularis; assembly: GCA_963971285.1. Classification (NCBI taxonomy): domain Eukaryota; kingdom Metazoa; phylum Echinodermata; class Asteroidea; order Paxillosida; family Astropectinidae; genus Astropecten; species Astropecten irregularis. The sequence continues at coordinate 9,750,901 of OZ020247.1, forward strand.
ATTGAGTTTATGTACAATGTACTTGCACTTGCAGCGAATGTTGACATTTACGTTGCAGTAAATATCATAATATTATCATGGATGTCGTTAATTCGCATAATAGTTTTCAAAGTAGGTAATTTGTTGTCTTCATAATTTTAGTCTTTGAGAAATCGGGACCTCAGTTGAAATGACATCTATGAGACATAATATATTGACATGGTATTATTTTGTAGTGTACATTGCAGTTGATCATTTTGATCATGGAGAGGTTGGCTACATGGTACTTTGTTAAGGCACTTGATGTATATATTCAAATATTCCATTTGAATCCATTTGCCTACGTTACGAAGATTTCTGATGTTCGGAGTATAAAATGGTGTAAGACGGTTCGGAATCATCAGAGCAAGTGAAAACTATACAAGTTGAGTGTTCGTGGACGAACACGGAGCTGTTCCGACTTATTTAATCAGCTTTATAAACTCTGGTGACGTCATGATGACGTCATCGACATTGTCAATGCAGCATGCATATCTAGAGGATATACAAAAGCTTTTGCACGTCACGGTCAATTTTATGGAACGGAGACCTCCTCAACAGATTCGGCCGGATGCAGCCTCTGTCTCTTGTCACAATTTAAGTTAAAATGCTTGGTGGCGTACGTTATTGCTGTGTCTCTATCGACCCCGATCTACGTGTATCTTCGTATCTCAAGCCAGACGTCACATAATGTATGTGATGTATCGCCTTCCTGGAATTCTCATACGGCAGCTGCAACAAAGTCACAGCTACCAGTACATCTAAAACCATATTGGTGTGCGACAACCTAACACTTGCTGAGGCTGGAAAGGCTTATACGTACCTGACCTAATTTACCCTTATAGTGTTTTTGAGTTATAACCTTAATTACACGACATATTTCTGATTTTTTTTTCACAAAAAAACCTTCATTAAATATCATAGAAATATTGTGCTATACTCTGCATTGTTCATTTTTGGATCTTTGAAGCAGGCGTGTTCCCTTAAGAAAAACCAGTCCCAGTTCACTCGGGGATTAACTGTAAAGAGCTTGCACCACATGCAGTGGATGTACACACATATACCATGGCGCCATGCACATACATTATGGGCCCTCGATCTCGGGCTTTAAAACAGCCAGTTTTATGACGTCATGATGACGTCGCGGCCATTTTCATTGCAGCATGCACAACTAAAGGATGTAAAAAAGCTTTTGGAAAAAGAGTTATTTTCGTAGCATATGCCGTTACCGAGTAAATAGTATTTTAATAATGACGTCATTTTTCCTTTAAAAGCACATAACTTCCGGTTGAATGACATTATCACATTCAAACGTATGACGTCATCACCTATATTTTAAAAAGCCCTAGCCTGTCTCTATCTTTTAGACTGTAAGGTTTTAAATGCCCAAATCCATCCGTTTTGGAGTTATTTCGAGTCAAAATTCAACTTCCGGTTGTGACGTCATGATGACGTAACGTCACAAATGTTATGGCAGCATGCACATCTACAGGGTGTTACTAAGCTTTTGCAAAAAGAATTATTTTCGTACCTCCTGCCGTTCTCGATATACGCTGCGAACAAAAATTACTAATTAAATATTAAAATGACTTTTACGTGACTAATTAATTGAGAATTTTAACACTTCCGTTCCGAAATGATCCTTAGCTTATAAGCTTTCATATGATACCTCAATTCAGCTGATCAGAAGAAGCTAAGAAGAGATAAACATTAAACAAACTTTGTGCACAAAGCTATGGGAGCAAAAAGAGCGAAGGAATAATGAAAAATCCGTACGAAAACAATACCTGTTCCGACATCGGAAATGTCGGAACAGCTAATAAATTGAGTACATAACTTTTATTAATGAGATAGGCGGACGGATTTGGGGACTACATAATACTTGGGTGCACCCTTAAGGTAACAGCTCTACCAATACGATCGAGTGGGGAAGACTGGTACCCAAGGCACCGACACCAAACAGCATACACTGCAGTGCATGTGAAAAGGAAAACACGACCACCCGATCACCCCCAGCAGAGCCGCCCCAATCCCCTAAAGCCACAATTATTCAGTACCAAGTGGCCCAAGGTGGATTTCTTTCCTACAAAACCTACACAATTAAGCCATTCATTGTGATTTCGTTCACACTTACAACCAAACACCGCATAAGAACACCATTTTTTCTCGGCAGAAATCTTTTATTCTTCATCAATTCTCAGAGAACTTAAGAACAGAACTGCAAAGAAGCAGTTTCAAATGAGAAAAGACAACTTATACATTCAATATATGTATTTACATTTGTATATAATATGTAACTTAAGTAAAAAAAACAGTCCCCACTAATAATAAAGGTAATATCGTACTTTCGTTTTTGTCAAAGAAATACAGATTTATGGGCAAAAATATCAGGGAAGATACAGTAATACATGTAGTCATCTGTGAAAATTTCAGTCCCATACGGTGCCCACTTTTTGAGAAAACAGTGAAAAACAGCCTAAGTATTTCTTAAGTCTTTTCTCTTTTACTTTTGATCTTTAAAAGATCAAAAATAATTCTGGTCACTGGTTTTACTCTTTTCTGGATAAATACAGCATTTCAGACAGAAAAAGTTTATTATGTTTCTATCAGCACCCTCTTTATATCATGTAAGTTATAGGTACATCTGTGAAGATTTCTGTTTTGATACAGTAACAGTCATATGTGAACATTCCAGTCCCATACGGTGCCCACTTTTTGAGAAAACAGTGAAAAATGGCCAAAGTATTTCTCAAGTCTTTTTTCTTTTATTTTGGATCTTTTAAAAGATCAAAAATAATTTTAGTAACTGGTTTTACTCTTTTCTGGATAAATACAACATGCATTTCAATCAGAAAGATGTTAACAGTATGTTTCTACCACCACCATCTTCATACCCTGTAACTGTAAGTTATAGGTAAATCTGTGACGATTTCTGTTTCGGTATGCTACCAAAGTATGATACTACCTTTAATAAGGCAAACATATACAGTAAAACTTTTAAAGTTCTATGCATATTATAAGCATTGCTTTGCATCATTGATGTAATCATCATATGCTCCCTGTGAAGAAGTAGGCAATTTCATTCTGAGAAATTAAGCTTGAGGGTAAAGAAAATATGACACCTCTAGAAATCTATTTCACCCTACTTTATGATGAAGACCCCTCCCCCTTGTCATCAAATTCAGATTTCTTGTCAATCAGATTTCTCCTGATGATTGAACCAAGTCTACTGATAATTGAGCATCAGAAACTCTATCAGATTTTTGCTAAATGTGCTAATGTCTCCAGTGTATACATAATGTAGTATGTTGAGTCATAGGATCTCAATCAGACGGTGTAGCGTCAATGTACCCAGTATAGAGTTTGTTCCTTGTTCTATGATTGAACCATTATGCGGTGTCAGAATACTGCTGATGTACCTAGGCTAGGGCCTAGGGTTAACCGAACACCGTACCCAGTCTTGAGTCAACTGAGCCATAGGAAATCAAACAGCTTACTGCTGATGTACCCAGTCTAAAGTTTATTGAACTATGGGGACTCAATCAGATTACAGCTGATGTACCCAGTCTAGAGTTAGTTTACTGAACCATGGGATGGCAGTCGAGCAACTCCCTCTGTACCCAGTCTAGAGTTTATAGAATTATGGGTACTCAATCAGATTATAGCTGATGAACCAAGTCTAGAGTTTATTGAACCATGGGATGGCAGTCAAGCAACTCCCTCTGTACCCAGTCTAGAGTTTATTGAACTATGGGGACTCAATCAGATTACTGCTGATGTACCCAGTCTAGAGTTTATTGAACCATGGGAAGGCAGTCAGGCAACTCCCTCTGTACCCAGTCTAGAGTTTATTGAACCATGGGACGGCAGTCAAGCAACTCCCTCTGTACCTAGTCTAGAGTTCATTGAACCACAGGGACTCAATCAGATTACTGCTGATGTACCCAGTCTAGAGTTTACTGAACCATGGGATGGCAGTCAAGCAACTCCCTCTGTACCCAGTCTAGAGTTTATTGAACTATGGGGACTCAATCAGTTCACTGCTGATGTACCCAGTCTAGAGTTTACTGAACCATGGGATGGCAGTCAAGCAACTCCCTCTATACCCAGTCTAGAGTTTATTGAACTATGGGGACTCAATCAGTTCACTGCTGATGTACCCAGTCTAGAGTTTAATGAACCGTGGGATGTCAGTAAGGTAACTTCCTTCATACCCAGTCTAGAGTTTATTGAACCATGCGGACTGCTGATTTATCCAGATCCACCGGATGCTTAATCTCCATCAGAATCTTCCTCATCCGTATCCTCGCATAATACCACGGCTGAGGGCTTCTGGACTGGCTCAGTGGACTGGCTCGGCCGCTGCTGCGATGTCCCAAAGAACATAGACTTGAACTGAAAAAAAAAATCGTAAATTTTTTTGGTGAGTGTCTTAGCTTTCCCTGTGAAGACTGCTGCAATCAAATTGGTTCTTCTCAAAACCCCTTCCCTCTTTCATACTTTAAAGTAAAATTGTCTTCCGTTTCATGAGCATTTCCATGAATTCTGTCTGTTTGGCTACCCTGTGAAGTGTTTACCTTTTTGCTAGGAGGAGTTCCGGGTACAAAGTCATAGTCCTCACTGTCGCTCACATTCGTGCTGCCATCACCCTGAGCAAGTTGGTCATCTACATGAGCACGGGAACCTGTTTGTTGATCCTGATCGCAGACATCATCGACAGCAGCTTCCCCGGGATCCATGAAATTGGCAAGCAGAGTCCTGTTGGGCTGGGAAATCTGGGTGGCTTCCTCGGTCTCCGCATCATCTTGATCAAGCTCGGGAAACAGTCTAGGTCTGCTGGGATGCCCAGACGCGGAACTCCGGACACGAGGGGCTGACTGGAGTGGAATGACTGGACTCTCACAGCCATCACCCCTTGATGAGTCCCTGTGGGTCGTTACCACATCTTGTTCTGGGTCCACCTCATCCCGATGTGAAGCTGGAGACACACATATAAACAACAGCACATACTCTCATTTAGAAATTCAACAATTATCCATCATATGAGAACAGTAAAACGAGATAAGCATAAGCTTACTTGATGGTCTGTTATGGCCATTCCTCCTCTGGTTGTTCAGGTCATCAGGGAAGTCCACGTCTCTCTCCTGAGGTCTCTCAGAAACCTTGGCTTTCCTATTAATAACCGACAGAATGACTGAATCAATCATTGTGGGGTGCTTTCCTGTATTTAATCACCAATTGTTCAACTTACATTTTGTAAGAGAAGATCTCAAACTGGCCTCGGCAGAGAGTTCTACATTCATAAAATGCTTGGACTTAGGAAGGCCTGATGCCTTTCGATCCGAGCAGGATCTTCGTCGAAGGCTGAATGAATTGGCCACATTTGAGAGGCAGTGGCAACAGAGTGAAGTCATTTATACCTGTGGATGCTCTTGCTTTCACCAAGTCCCAGACGACTTCTACTGGAGGTGGAGTTCTTGGAAGTAGGTTGCCTAGTTGAGCTGCAGCAAAAAGAAAAGACACACAATACTGATGAATACAAAAGAGGAGCACATTTCCTGTACACGCAGCCACTGAAGGTGTTTTCTTTCATAACCCTGTCTAGGGATCATGGCCATGAGCTTACCAGGAACAATGCCACTTTATTAAGGGAAATTTGGAGATTGTCTTCAAAAGTAATTTTGTGGAATCTGGAAGATCTAAGTCTGGTTTTGGGTGCTGCGCCTCTGGGCATTTGTGCAACAGGATGTGGGGCTATGTAGTGCAAAGGAGGCTTACATGGTTGAGAGGCAATAAATATGCCAAGTACATCTCTATCGCTGTTTTGCGAGTATGTGTGGTTCTGGATAGAACTGGTTCCTAGACCTTTAGAACAGTAAGTGATGTGTGTGTCGTCAGGAGGATTTGGGGTTACTTCAAAGACAAGTTGTTCCATCCCTTGTCTAGTCTTTTTCAGGATTTTGCTAGTCTCTGGATCATGTGACATTGCTGTCGTCCAATCCAGAGGCACACTGCGTGCATGGGTGTTGGAAGGAAGTCTCTGTCCTTCGGAGTTACAAAAGCATCTTATGTTTCGCTCCAAGTGGGATCTTGTAATAGACCGCATTGTGGTTCACTTTCAGGTCCCATGGGTGAACCGTTTCTAGCAGATTGTCTACCTCGAAATCTCCTTACCTCTGAGTGTGGCGGGCCTGACTAGCTGCCCTCTGCTGGGAGGATGAGGGGAGAAGGCGTTGGGAGGAAGACTGACTTGACGGCAGGTCAGCCAAGGTGGCCAGGACAAAGGTAGCCTCAAGCGTCTGCTCGCTCTCCATGGCAAACACAATTGGCCTGATATGAAAACACAACCATCAATTCAAGACTCTGGGTCACAATTTCCATTAATGTGTTTCACATAAAACAATCAACCCAATACCAAGAATACCATTGGTGAAATCTAAATATGCTGCTCTGTCATTGAAAAGTGAAGAAATTGACAGGAGAGGGAATCAAACCAGCGACCTCCGGGATATCGTACCGGCACTCTTACCAAGTGAGCTACCCAGCCCTATGTTGGTGGTGTCCCTGCATCTGCCGTGTCTCATCTACCATGTCTCATTTCTTTGTTTATACAGGCCACTTATAGGAAGATCTTGCTTCACATATGCAATTTGGCCAGTGTTAACAAACACAGACACTGGCTTTCTCATTATTTTTTGATTTGTGCAAATCCAGACATCCTGTTTCAACCACAAGATCCTGCTGATTTCCATCATAAAAATCTAAACAGTTTCAGGCTTCCTTAGATGGAGAAAGACAGAACCCAATGAAGCTGTGTACCAATGTAAAGTTCTTTTCAAGATCAGCTTTTGGACTGTCATGACTCTTCTGCCTACTTTAATATGATAATTAGGCAGTAGGTTATTTTTTTGTTTCAGGGAAGTAGTGAATGTCCTTACTTTCCGGTGGATTCAAAATGCAGAGCAATAGGTAGGCCAGCAGCATCAGCGAACGTCAACACAGCCTGCAGCAATGTACAAAGATAAAAACCAATAGTACCTCAAATTGTGCATGTTCAGTATAAAACAAGACACTGTTGAGAAAGGTTTGAGGCTTTGCATGGTGACAACTGGTATGTGGATCGGTTTGCGGATACACCATGTACATGTAAGAATCGTTCGTACTTTCGCACTTCTTTTTCGTTCACACATCTCGCAATTAAGGTCTCTAATGTCATAGGTGTCTTAGGTCTCTAAGACACTGTTGCTTGTGTAGTATAAGACTATTCATTCTACCACTGTGTGTATAAAGTGAGCGCCAGATTTGACTGCACGGTCATGTGGCTATAGATGCCCTGCGAGTGATCCTGCCAGGCGGACTCTCTTTATGAGAGAACCTACTGGTAGGACTCACCCAGTAGGGCGACACGTTGTTGTGTCAGATGGATCGTTATTTTGCTGAGATGGGGATTGGTCGCGTGGTTGCCTGGGGGATGGCTATCAGAATACCGAAGGAGTACCGCTCAAAGGTAGATACGGCAAAGCACTGTCACGTCACATGCTCCCACTGATTGATAAGTGCCTAGAGTCTACACACAATTACACAAGCTATTTGTGCTGCCACCAGGTCTACATCAACAACACACAACATAAAGATCTCACCCTCAGTTCCTTGAGGCAAAACGTCACTTCGGCATCGACCCCTATCGTGTAGTCCTCAAACTCGCTGGGGCTGAGAAACATCTCGGAATGCACGACCTTTGAAGGATCTGGCGAAAATTCAGTAAAAGAAAAAGAATAGACAACCCAATGACAAACTTCACTATGAACGCATGTGCATGAATGCCTTCAAAGGGTTAATAGATTTGTTAATGTCTAAACCTCACTGATCTATCCCACCAAAGCATTTTGTGTCTGGTAATATTAAGGAAAAGGCCAGTGTTGTAGTCGAGTACTTTTTTCTGAGTACCAAGTACTGCCGAGTACTTTGACTGTCGCGTACCAAGACAGGGCGAGTACTTTGCCGGCCGAGTACAAGAATTGGTTTCCGAGTACTTTGTACTTCCGATTGCGAGTACGAGTACAAGTACTTATCTTACGAGTACGAGTACAATTACATCCAAGTCAATACTTCTTTTTAAAAAACTCATTGAACCCAAAAAAGTACAACAGTCAATGCAGATGACATGGCTAGAGATGAAATGGTAACAGGTCAACTCACCATTACACGTGGCTACACGTTGCAGCAGTTATAATACCGTATTGAATATCAGTTCTTTGGGGTCAATATTTTTTTACCTTTGTATTTTAACAGCCGTGGTAAGTTAACTTACTGGATTTTTTTTTTGAGTACTGTAAATCGAGTACGAGTACTTAGAGATCCTCGAGTACAATTTAGATGTCGAGTTCCGAGTATTTTGTAGCTCGAGAACAAGTACCATAGTTCAAGTGCCAGTATTTGGACGTTCGAGTACGTGTGCGAGTACTTTAAAAACGGTACTTGAGTACTACTCGAGTACAAGTACTGAATACGAGTACTACAAAACTGGAAAAGGACCTTTCCTCAACTTATCAGTCTCTTCGTACCGATCAAATTGATACAACCTCTGATTAATTGTAAAGTTTTTCCCCAGCGATAAGTAGCAGATGTCTTTACCTGGTTCGTCTTCTACATAGTTCTTGAAGCTGACCTGCTGTGGGGTCACGCTCAGAGTAATCTCCTCCTGTGATGTTTGGAAGCCACTCACCACATCAATCAGTCCCCTGAACAAAAACAAAATTATTTCCAAAAATTTCATATCATTGAGATATCATAACAGACAAGGTGTATACAGGGTGTCCCGGAAAAAACACAAAACCGAGATTTATCAATGTTTAACCATACTTAAATTTCACTTAAATTGAATAATAAATGACCCATATCTGAAAAGCTTAGTTCCTCAGCTTTCATTTGATACCATTCATATGATACATACTTTACGCATGAATGAATTAAGATAATATGAAGCAAGGCTATCACAAAGTTGTTTACACAACAATAGTTGAGAAGAAATAACCGTGTTTCTAGAAAGTACATCTCCTGCCCTTTCAAATGATGCACAGCCTGTATGCTTTCTGTGCATAACTGAGCCTCCAACCAGTGGGAGCTTACTTTGAATGGGAGACAATGTGGTTTGGACACAGGTCTTTGGAGTACACAGCCTGTAGGGTCTCTGTTTCTTGATATGTTAGGTTGTATGTCTTCACAATACCTGAGGGAACAACAGTAGTTTACACATTTAATATTTAGATACAGGTAAATTCATCTTTATATCTGTACGTTTTTAATTCAAAGCCCTATGACATTTTGGCCTTGACGCCTCCCCATGCTGTCTAAAGTCAGACTGCACAGACTCCAAAATGGAGCTTCTATGGACTTCAATGAATACACCGATCCAGTAGGCCACGCCCCTTAACAATTTGGCCAATCACAACGCGTTATTTAAGGTCCGACAAATTGCCGCCATTTTGTCCGACATAACGGCATGAATTTTATATTCTTTAGTGCACACTTTTCGTTGAGTTTACTTTTGTTTTGTATATGTACAAGGCGATTCTTTTACAAACCAGAGTTTTATTCTTCACCATGGTCAGCGGTGTTAAATATTTCCATTATATTCCTGGCTCTCGATGCCCTGGCTGAAAGTAAAGGTACATTTTTGACCTTTTGCAAAACCAAAGTCCAACTCAGAGAGAAGTGTTTATGTGGTTGAGTGTATGTGATTCGTCGCGTGTGGGCGATCGTGACACTTGATGTGCGTGCGCGTGTGCGTTGTTGCTAGGACGTTGCTATGGTGGGCGTGGCCTACTGGATCGGTGTATTGGTCCCAAACACACCTTTGTGTGGGATGCTTGGGAATAAGATGACAAGTCACTATCAGGATGCCATTTCTAACAGGTGCTCTGGGTGCTCTTTTGGGACCACACGGATCAGTGTAACTCAGAGAGCCATTAACTTACCATGTTTGCAATGGAGTAGAAAGACCAGTCGACACTCCTTCAGATCAATGTACATTTCACATTTATCCACTGTCTTCTCCAGAGTGTACAGAGATTTGAAGACGGACAGACACGACTGAGGAAAGAAAAGACACCCGTACAAGAACAGGCTGCTTTTAATAGCAATCACATTATATCAGTCAAGACCACATGAGTAATACATATTTCCTGGTATATTCTTGCCCCCTCCGAATCCTTCACGTTTACACCACGCTTTTGAAATGCTAAAAAAACACTAAATCTTGATTTCCTTGAAAAACCCAGCATCTGATGAACCAAGATTTCCCATGGTGACTGTTTGCACTGTTTACAACCTGTTGAGTCCATTTGCTGTCTCAAAATCATTTAATTTAAGGCCTTGCAAACCCTGTACACTGCAATTAATTAAAAGTAGCTCAATTGGGTTGTGTATGCCTGGTTGGCGCTTCAACCTGTATGAAGCCTGCGTATGCTTGGACTTTCACATTGGGATGTTTGTGCACGTTTGATGCCTGGTTGGCGTTGTGGTTGGTGTTCATACCTTCATTGTTATCCTGCATCTGAAACTTTCCTCCTCTTCTTCAACTGTTTCATGTTGTCTCAGTGACCCATCCACATAAGACAGAAAGAAACTGGGTGCAAACAGGAAACAGGCGTAGGCTGACCTGGAGGAATTGACCGTCCTAAGAGCTAGCTGAAATTGAAGAACACGGATAATAAAATCAATACCCGGTACATGGGACTACATGACATTTTATGCAAATTCAACAAACATTGAGGAACAGTCTACAACTTTTGTACAAGTATTACACTCCAGCTTTATAAATGCAAGTACCGGTACAATATTCAAGAATGAAAAAATTTACTTCTTTCCAATTCTTTCTGTTTGGCTATAATTTGTAGAAACTATAATAATCTGCCACAATGCGACTCTGTTTGTGTCTTTAAAGGGATTGCATACGTTTGGTAATTTGAGCCTATTGTTTGTTTCAAACCAATATAATTGTGTATTTATACCATAAAACTAACCTGTGAAAGTTTCAATTCAAAAGGTGGTAGCGTTTGTGAGATTTTGGCGACAAACTAGAGCGGTTATTTCACGCCAGATAACAGTTAGTCAATAGCTGAGAAGCGTTACAGCCATAACGCTTCTCAGATTCATAATTTTTGGAGATAAAAAGTGACATATTTTTCCATAACCGCGGTACTTCGAATTGAACGTTTCTCAATATGCATTATACTATCCAAAGCAGCTGTACTTCTCACCAAGTAAGTTTTTATTGCCATAAATGTTCATAGTCATTACCAAACGTATGCAATGCCTTTAAGAAAAATATTCCAGTACTGTGTGTGCCCAATTGCTTGGAATGTCTTGTGCAGTACAATTTACATGTCTAGGGGCCTGTTTGTTTAATGCACAGGATCTCACATTAGCGGATCCGCATCCTATGCAGGGTACGCTAAAATGGGATCCGGATCAGTAGAATCCGTGATCCTGTGCATTAAACAAACAGGCCCTAGAATCCAACAGAATCGGTTGAGGTATTTTCATGGATAGCAGGACTCATGACTTAATCTGACTTTTGTAACAGTCACTAACAAAATCTTTCAAATTTAGTTAAGTCCAACGTACGGTCAATTAAAATACTACAAAACCAGACGGTGGATTAACAGCACTGATGTAAATTCCAAAACAAATGCTAAACTGTTGTTGATGAAAAACAACAGTTTCTTGTGCTATTTCTTACCCCGTGATCTAAAGGCTCAATATACAGGTCTTCTCCAATCTTTGATAAACAGTGAATGCTACGGCCAAACACTAAAAAATGAAAACACAATAGAAGAATTAACAATAACAGGTAACAGTTAGGGCCTATGACATTAATTATGGGGGGAGGGGCAATATCAAAATGTAATCTTAAGCCTTAATATCTTATTAGGGCCTAACGTTAGGCCCTAATTATTAACAGAAAAAAACTAGTTGCGATGTTCGTAACCCTAGGAGGCTAGGTCTGACATAGGCCTAGGGTTTAAAACCGGTTACGATCATTGCAACTAAAAACAACACACCATGAAAACACTAACTTTAAGTAAGTTTTAGGCTAACTGGATCAACAATAATTGAATAAATAAAAGTAAATAAGGCTACTTCTGGAACTAAAATTTGTAAAAGGTTCACAAGGGAGCTTTTATAGTTCTAGACGAAGTTAGGCCTACTCTCACATGATTTGACAAGTCCCGCTGCAAAAAGTATGTGACTGTCTGAATCTGCAAGTGCAATGCACTTAACGTAATGGTGGCGGTCTGACATTTCACATTTATTTGATGCAAACTTAGGCCTATTTCAGACTGACATTATCTTGCATTACCTTTAACATTACTTCCTGGTATCATGCACTTCATTGTGCACTTTAAGCACACGCAATCCTACGAAGAAATTGCATTATCATTCCTTCTGCAAGCGGCAAAAAGAACATGCAGATTGATCATAGCGACGTTGTTGAGCTTTTTTCAATGAGCCGCCATCTTCTCCCAATTGGGCCAGGCTAACACTCTAGAAACATTCATTCTGATTCGACAATAAATTCAGGATGTTGGCCGTTTAGCCAATCAGCGATTGCGTAAAACAGACTTATTTTCACTATCCTGCACATGCGCATTAATATTATCTCGGCTCGTGAATGGCACCCTGTGTTCATTATGTGGACCGAGTATACAATTTGATGTGGAACCAGTCTACTGTAATACTTGCTCATCTTTCTCTCGTGTTCTGCAAAAATGGTAAGGAGGTGCCAGTTTAATTTCCAGATTTTGTTGTTTTATAGACAAGTAAAAACCCGTATGAGACCTGATATATAATATTTCATACTTATTGGGTATTTCTTGTACAGTATTTCATCATAAACAGTTTGAGTGCGAAATAGGGAAGAGATTTGTGACTGTTTACAGTAACCTGTGAGGCTGTGTCCTGTCCTTGTTAATGTGAACTGTCGTGTGCATGTGACACGCCTCCAAATAGGCCTAGCACTCACTACAGTAGCACTAGACAAAAAGCAGTAAAGTAAATAAATGGCTGGCCGTATGTGAATTATTTTTTCTTGCAAAGAATTGCAAATATCTTACTTGAATAACCCTATGCAACAAACCTGGTAACGGTGTATAAGCAGGTCCGATACCTGAAAAGGGAATAAAACAACTGAATAGTTTCAAGAGGAATCAAGTGTTTCAAAATGATATTTTTTACTTCCAGCAAATGTTCCCGAGTCCTTAAATCCCCAGATAGAAGAATTTTGTGCAACATTTCAGAGTAAAAATACAATTTTCTTACCTGTTTGTTGCAAACTTGAAAACAGACAGACAAAACAGTTTTATTCCCTTTATAGGTATCGGACCTGCTTGTACACCATTACCTTAAAGTACCTTATCATCCCATTTTTCACTTTGACTGTGATGTGCATTTTCATGTAACTAAAATCTAAATGTGCGGAATGTTTCCAAACCAAATGGAAATGAATGATATTGACAGGCCTAACGAGTAAAGTTAGGTATTTAAAATCAAATTACTAAAATCAACATTTTAACAATGTCAAATGTGTCATCATAATTATCAGATTATAGATGTGATATGGTTTATTTTGTTGTGGTAGGTTTTAGAATGTAATTTGTAAGAAATGTTTCATTAAAGGTAATATCATACTTTGTTTGATCAGGGTTCACAAATGGGTACGATACCTATAAAGGGAATAAAAACAACTTAATAATAGTTTCTACTGTTCCCAAATTATATTTTTGACTTTCAGCAAATGCTCCCAAGTCCTTAAAACCCCAGATAGAAGAATTTTGTGCAACATTTCAGAGAAAAAAAAAAAAAATTTCTTACGCACTTGTTGTTGTTGCGAACTTGAAAACAGCCCGGCGGCCATTTTGTCTGGTCTGGCTAGTCTAGTTTAGTCTGGTACCTACAACCAACGTATCAAAAGTCAACACAATGAGAGCTGACATTGGACCATATATTATCATTCCGTGCGTCCGTGAAAAGTCGCATCTTCGTTACTGTTTTTTTACCCCATAATTTCCCTAAAAAATCAAAGCCTGCACTATCATTATTCTCATTGGCCAATTTTTGATACGTCATGCTTGTTTTCTTTCTGTAAATGTTATTTTGCCAGAGGTACATTTTAATACTCCAACCATTTTGGCCATCCAGAGTAAGGGAAGGGCAAAATAGTGTTTGCACTTGCAGTAAGAATGCAGGTGCTGGCAAAATTTACACAATACTCCAATCCAATGTTCTATTTATTTTCACTAGAAAATTGGCAGAGGTAGACATCTAGGAAATTGTAGATAGCCAAAAGTCTAGTTCCTGTTAAAGGTACTATCATACTTTGGTAGTATTCTGAAATAGAAATCTTCACAGATTTACGTATAACTTACAGAGTATAAAGATGTTGATGGTAGAAACATACTGTTAAAATTTTTCTGCCTGAAATGCTGTATTTTTTCAGAAAAGATTAAAACCAGTGACCACAATTATTTTTGATCTTTTAAAGATCAAAAATGAAAGAGAAAAGACTTAAAATACTTACTACGTATGGGACTGAAATTTTCACAGATGACTGTTACTGTATCTTCCCTGATACTTTTGCCCATGAATCTGCATTTCATTGACAAAAACTAAAGTATGATATTACCTTTATTATTAAAGTCGGGACTGTTTTTTATTTTATGAAAAAAAAATGAGAAAAGACTAAGGAAATACTGTGGCCGTTTTTCACTGTTTTCTCAAAATGTGGGCACCATATGGGATTGAAATTTTCACAGATGACTGTGACTGTATCTTCCTTGATATTTTTGCCCATGAATCTGTATTTTTTTGACAAAAACCAAAGTATGATATTACCTTTAAGCCTTATGCCTAGTCTTAACCCAGTAACTTACGTTTGCTTTGCCTCAGTAATACGTATGCCTTCCATACTGTATTTGAACTCCAACTACCTGACTAACAACAATTTGGTTTGATTTGTATTTTCCATGATGTAGTTGGTTCTGGTGTTAGGAGATCTGCACATTCCCCACAGGCAGAGTGGCCTGCCGGGCAAGTTCAAAAAGCTGCTCGTTCCTGGCAAGATCCAGCATATACTATGCACGGGCAACCTGTGCACCAAGGAGTCTTATGACTACCTCAAGACACTGGCCAGTGATGTTCACATTGTCAGAGGAGACTTTGATGAGGTAGGCTGGGAAATCCTGAGTGAAGACGTACTGAACGAAACGTTAATAAAGGCTGGGCCCAGCTACTGAAAACCCAGGCCAGGCCTGGGCTTTGCCTGAGGCTTTGGGCTTCTATAATCTCTAGCCTCACTATCATTAATTTCAAACCCCTTCTTGTGTCCTGGATCATAGGGCGTTTAGGGCGTTTATGAAACGGCAGCTCAGGCTCAAGCTCCAGCTCCAGATCTGTCATCCATGTGGTGAAAATATAGATTGTGCTATTTTATTGAAGCTGAAGCTCTGTTTTCCTTTTCAAACTTGAGAATCTACTTCAGAACCGCAGCCAAACATCTCTATTTTAATACCCTTTATTTCACAATGGATTCACGAAATGGTTTGGTGCCTGAGACGGAGCCAGAGCCTCCGTTTCATAAACGCCCATAGTTGTCATAAGCCTGACCAGTTGACAGATTAAGTCCACATTGATCATGGACAGTATCACAAGCCATCAAGTCAGACTTGATCTTAAAGGGTTGCTGCAGTGCTTTTTTTAGTCAGGTTAATTTATTGCCTTCATACAGAGAATATACTGACAAATAATGAATGGCAAGTCTTATTTTGGTTTCAAACCAGCATTTGGTTTTCCTTTGAATGGCTTTGTAAAACGGGGGATTTTCCTGCATACTCATGTACTCAGGGAACCAACAGCAAAAATATAATGAAAAAACATAAGAAATGAAAAGGAGAAACTTGACCTACAGAAATGGTTTGGTAAAAAAATTACACCACCATTTGAGTGAAAGGAACTTTTGGCAAAATAAAACCCATTGAGCAGGAAAAAGTCTGTCAGAAAACCTATGAAACAACCGCAACTTTCTGTGCACAAATCAATTGGGTTACTGCTCTCAGTTCCCCAGATGACATCATAGTTTTGCTCATGAATATGGAAATGCTTATTAGCATACAAACCAAATAACCTGTTTTTAAACCTGAATCAGTGTGAGGAAGTGGGTAAAATCACAGTCCCCATGTACAGTTTTTTTATTGGTACATGTTCAGGCCATAATATTCCCATAATAGACCCTTTAAGCCGCTAGTGAAATTCTGAACTAAAAGAGGAGGATTTTAAGCCCAAAGGACTGAGCTTGGCCAGGCTTGTCAGTGGCTTGGCTTGATCAGTTTTAAAGTTTCTCTCCCTGAGTTCTTGATTTACCTCAAACTAATTACAGAGAAATTTGAGTGCAGTCTTGTGAGTGAAACAATCATATGTCAGTCCTTTGAGTGTATACGATCAAAATAATGTCGTTGGCTCTTTTGTATCTCTTTTTTTTATCTAATAGAGTTTCTTGTTATTCCTTCTTTTTTCTCGGAGAAATCAGTGTGCCCTTTAAAATGCAGTTCTTGTTTGCTGTTTATGCACCACAGAATGTCTCGTACCCAGAGCAAAAAGTGGTCACCGTTGGCCAGTTCCGGATCGGCCTATGCCACGGTCATCAGGTCATTCCCTGGGGAGATGTGGACAGCCTGGCCATGGTCCAGAGACAGTTAGACGTGGACATTCTCATCTCGGGACACACGCACAAGTTTGAAGCCTTCGAGCACGAGAACAAGTTCTACATCAATCCCGGCTCGGCTACTGGTGCCTTCAATGCATTGGAAAGGTGGGTCTCTTCATTAATTTTGTTTGGCATGATCTGGGGCTCAAACGAGAACCCGCACTGACCAGCACGCACGTACTTAGGTACGTACAGGTGATCCGCACACACGTACACACGAACCTGTCACTAACAACGTCTTGGGAATCCTGTAAAATCTCTCCCCAAAAACCGGGAAAACACACTGTGCATGCATTACTTTCGAAGTCCGGCAAAGCCAATTAACATACATGTACATGTCAGTGCATGCAGGCCAGTGCAGGTAATCATACATATTCAACAGTGTGTCATGGAGACGATGTAGCGTGTTACATAACGAGGTGTGCACACATTTCACCGCCTTTACAAGATTCTCAAGACGTTGTTTCAGAGAGGTCTTTACGTACATGTGCGTGGGCTTGCGGGTCAGTGAGGGAAATGTTTTGGAGCATTCGAGTAATAACAACATCGTGAACCAAGACTATAAGTATAATGCTTTGCGATCATCTCTGAAGCCCAAATCCATCACTACACGCAAAATTGTTATGCAAAGAATCAATTTTCCATTTAGATGGATTTGGGCTTTAGTGGTGATCGCAAAGCGTTAGTGAAATGGGCGATTAAGCTCAAATTTTCACAGGTTTATCATTTCATGTACATCTTGGATTAGACAAAGTGTTAGTGCTGTTCTGTGACCATTACCAATCATGTATTATACCTTTAAAATATGAACCTGGTGGGGAACAATAGTTTTCCTAAACTTACATAATAAGAACAAAACATTGAAGTATTTCCTATCCCGGAAAAAGGACCAGACATTTGCCAATTTTGAGCTGGCGCCAAAGACATTTTTGTGAAAAGCTGATCACGTTATTACCTAATTTGCATTGGTGATGACGCATGAAGGGGACTCGCCGACGGCTATCACGCATGTGTAATCCTGCTGCCCGGTGGCGACTACACCTTTGCACATCATCAGTTTACGTGGGTAAACTGCATTCATGCATTGTATCAATATATTGGACAGGGTATTACTGATCCATGCATGTGTAGCGCCCTCGGCGAGAAAATAACTCAAGTTTGATCAAACCATTCAGAAATAGGTCGATTTTATGGTCACATTAAAAAAAAGTTGGTACAAATATGAAACTTCCCATACATTTTTGAATACACCAATAACGCATTGGTAAACTCTCATCTGTTTTCAATATCTGTTTTACTAGGTCTTTAATACAGTGCATTTAAAATCCAAATTGCTTCTTGGATTCAAACTTTCCCCCCTCCTCTTCCGATCTGTCCTCAGCACCATCAGTCCGTCGTTCGTGTTGATGGACATCCAAGCATCAACGGTGGTTACCTATGTCTACCAACTCATCGGGGACGACGTCAAAGTCGAGAGAATAGAGTACAAGAAAAACTGAGGGACTGTCACAGGTTTTAAAAAGTTGTGGTCAGTCAGCATCTTACCAGGTAGAGGTTAGACAATGGTTATTTTTTTCAGTTCGTTGGCTGAAGCATTCCGTTGAGGTTTTGAAATAGTTTCAGTTTTTGATTTGGACAGTAAATTTTGGTTGCAGTCGCCCTCCTTCCTTAGCACCACTGATTTTCCATTTCAGAAAAGTGTAAATTCCATTTCCCAAATTCTTGGATTCCGTTTAAGGCTGGAAAAATTTGGTTTTAGACTGAACAAGTCTGTTTCGTGCTATTCAGTTCCAAAAAGTTGTATAACATGCAATAAATTGCATACTGTACTGACTGTGTGGGCATGCACTGGAAAAGTGTTGTAACGCTTGCATAGTGAAGACTAACTTGTCAGACTGTTTTGTCACAAAAAACAGTCAACTATTGTAAGAGCAAACCATAATTCAGTTAGCCTAGGAAATGTATAGCAATCAGTTCACATAAATGATGCATTTTGTGAATTTAATTGGTGAATTTACTAAGTTCCATTTTAAAAATGGAATTCCGTTTCAAGAAGCAGATTCTGTGAATTCCGTCCGTTTTCCGTTTTTGCGGAAAATCAGTGGCCCTACTTCCTCCATTCCAAGAGACAGTGGGGGTGTTCTGAGCATTGCCTAGGTTTGACAAAGGCACGTCAGAAGCCACTCCATCATAACCCTTTAAAACCCAGGGATGAGATTTCTCAGATTAAAATCTGATTTCAGACCTTTTTTTTTCCTTCTCAGGCTGTGTACAAAAGTATAGGAGATTCTCAGATTTCAGACTTTTTATGCTCCCTGTCAGCTGTTTTCAGACATTTTTTATCATTGATCAATCTCATCCCTGTTAAACCCTAACCACCAAGAATCTCCTATAGAGGAATCCAAGTACAATGTGTTTATAATCGATCTGCGCACGTTCGTGTTCGAAAATTAGGCTGTATCCTAGTGCTGGGCTTAAAAACTTAAAAAACTTTAAAACGCCATCTTAAAAACTATGGGCAAATTTGTGCGTCACCCAGTAGGGTGCGCGAGGCGGGCGCAGCATAAACAATGATTTTATTTCAAAATCTCGCAAAGATTCTATAAGAGGGCAGTTGCCCCTGGCCCTAGAAGAAAGTTTCCCTACTGTGGGAGGTTAGGGTTAAGCTGCAACGTGCTTGCTCCAAGAACTGACCATTGGATTTTAAAATGTCCTTTGGGGTCATGGGAGACTTTGGAGAACCGGTCTTCTAGTCAAAAGCGCTCACATGCGCAAAACAATGCGCGCATTGCTGCTCACAATTGCGTGCGCGTGCGCTGTTGACTTGAAGACCGGTTCTCCAAAGTCTCCCATTGCACCATCAAAGTTTTTATGAACTGAAGAAATGAAGTCAAGTAAACAACGCTAAAGTAAAAACAACCTGAAGATTAAACATCAGAATGTCAATCAGCCATATTATGAAAGTAGTAGTACTCTTCTCTCCTCGATTAATTTTGTTATGTTGCAAAAAATCATGATTTTACAGAACTGTACAAATTAAAACAAGTTTATATAAATATATATATAAATATTATGGTACGTTTTAAAAAGATACATGTAGGTAGGTTGCTATTAAGGCCAATAGGACTGATTAGAAATCTTTACATGATGTTCACACAGAACTTAGTGACCAATGAAAGGAATTTTTTGTATGGACTTCAAGTTTAAAGTAGGTGACAGGCAACATTATCTGTTCACATTATGTCGTAACAGTCACAGGATATCTTCAATAGTAGTTGCTTGTTGAACATCTCCAGACTCATAATTGCAGGCATGCAACTTTTTCTCGGATCAGCTGATTTCCTCTTCTTTTTTTCATTTCACTCTTACGTCATTGAAAAGTGAAAAACACTGTTCAAAGTACATGTATGGTAAAGATTGGAATTTCCTCTTTTTTGTTAAGTCCAAGTTGCATGCCTGTCATTGCCTATTATTTTGTGCATGGAAAGCAAAATCACTAGATAGCCGGACTAGTGCAGTACACACTTAACTAGACCGACGTTGAAATCACTAGACTCGGTCCCCAGTCTAGTGGATATTTCGAGCCCTGTCTGTAAAAATACTGTAATTTTACCAAATCTTTCCAATGCACTTTATATTGTCTGATGTGATCCACATACACCTATGTACTGGATTGTCTGCAACAATGTCTTGGGATTTTTGTAAAATCTCCCCCCTGGAAATGGGGGTAAACACACTGCGCATGCGTTTAATACTTTTGAAGTCAAACATAGCCAATTAACATACATGTACATGTACATGTGTGCAGGCCCTTGCGGGTAATCATTCAACAGTGTGTCATGGAGACAACACAGTGCGCTACTTACATAAAGCTATATTAAAATTACTAGAGCGCTAGCTCCGTGTACAGAGTGATGCCTGCTGGGCACATCCATGTTTGTGCACAAACCTATGGAAAACACACAATTTTGTACGTTTTTGGTACGTTCATTTGCATATCTGCGTTGTGTTCTATACAGGTGCGTTATCAAAGCCAAATATGCCCCAAATCCTACGCACCTCCGGTTAATGTGCGTTTCATTTTGCACAGTCCGCGTACACGCGCTGCCATGACGTTGGATTTTATCAGCTGTGGAGTCACGTACAGCAGCAGCGTTCACGCGTTGCATAGAGTACACCCTTCTTAAGGCATTCCAGTAATCCAGTCAAAGTTTTCTTGTTCTAAAGACACGCACACAAATTCAAAATGACTGTGCCCAGGACGGCTTCAAAGCGTCTACGCACGGAGAACGCGGAGCTAGCGCTCTAGTAATTTTAATATAGCTCTATGGCTACTAATAAGGTGCGCACGCGACTCACGGCCTTTACAGGATTCTCAAGATGTTGTTTCAGAGAGGTCTTTATGTACATGTGTGTACGTGTATGCAGATCAGTGCGGGTAATCGGTTTGTACGTTCGAGTAATAACAACGTCGTGAATTAAGACTATGTCTGATGGTTACTCTGTTGGGATATCCTGTTGCAAAATATTTGTTTGACACAGTTATTTGTACTGCTTCATTTGTAGTTTGTAAACTCCGTGAAGGTAAATATATTTAAAATATCCTTCAATTATTAGTGTAGGTTTAGATGTATCATACTAGATGAATCAATTTCTCTCATTTGTAATAATTGGGCAAATCAAATGAACAGATAAACACAAGTTATTATAGTCAAAAATGATGTATTTAATATTAATCTCTGAATGTAGTGGTTAATAAGAATACAAAAAACTAACATAAAAACCAGTCTTTCTAATTATGTTTGGAAATTAATAGAACAGACTGCTATTGAAATTATCAGAAAATATTATTTTTCCATCATTTCTGTATTAGTTTACGTTTCACTGTTTGAAGCTACCCAGGCTTTATAACATTGCCGCAATTAATGTTCACATTAAGTTCAATAAAAATAAGCAACATTTATATAAAAATTAATTCTTGATTCTGTCTTTGTGTGATGTTTTAGAAAGGAAACAATTTCTAAAATTGACTAAGTTACCTACATGTAAGAGGAGCATTCCCTTTAAAAAATATATCAAACAAATTTTCTTTCAAAATATTTCAAAGTAAAATTGTTGGTAAAACAACTTGGACAGTTTTTCCTCAATCCTTATTATAAAAGAAGTTTGGTTAAATTGTTATATCAGAAAATATTTTGGCAGCGTAATTTCCCTTTATTTAGGAATTTTTACAGGCCTATTTGTATATAAACTAAGAAATATAAAAATAAGAAGACAAATGAATTTCATATTTCAGATAATTATTTGAAAAGTTAGCATGAGAAATGTTCTACCGATAAATTGTGCTTCTGCCAATGCTCACTTTGAAAAGAGATGAAACAATGCATAATATACATATTACCGGTACATTATATGGTATGTTAAAGGCATTGCATACGTTTGGTAATGACTCTGAAAATTTATGGCAATAAAAACTTTCTTGGTGAGAAGTACAGCTGCTTTGGACAGTATAATGCATATTGAGAAACGTTCAATTCGAAGTACCGCGGTTATGGAAAAATATGTCACTTTTTATCTCCAAAAATTATGAATCTGAGAAGTGTTATGGCCATTACGCTTCTCAGCTATTGACTAACTGTTCTCTGGCGTGAAATAACCGCTCTAGTATGTCGCCAAAATCTCAAAAACGCTACCACCTTTTCAATTGAAACTTTCACAGGTTAGTTTTATGGTATATATATACATGTACAATTAAATTGGTTTGAAACAAACAGTAGGCTCAAATTACCAAACGTATGCAATCCCTTTAAGGATAATTTTGGCAAAAGTGAGTAAACAAGAAATCTACTTGAAAGTTTTAAGCACCAAGAAAGAGGCTAGGCAAGGGCAGGTTGGAATCAGTGTTGGAGTCGAGTCCACAACCTCCGAGGCCAAGTCCTGGGTCTCCGAGGCCAAGGCCAAGTCACGAGCATTCGAGACCGAGGCCAGGCCACAGTGTCCAAGGCCAAGGCCGGTTGTTTAGTGCACACACAATACATGTAATTTTTTTTTACTCGGAAATCATCAGATTTTCATAAACGTATTGCTCCAACCCCAAAACTTTGTTTGTGCTACATACAGTCTAGTGCAACGATCCGCTTTTAAACTTTGAGTCCAGACTAAACACGCATATCGCACATGGCAGTGCGGTATGTATGATCCATGCAGATCAATGGGTATCACAAAGGGTCTGCTGTTAATATGACCTATACAGGGTTGAAGATTCAACTGCGAAAACCTAAAATAAGTGTTGGGAAATTTGAGTCCAAACTGGCGGCCTTGAACCGGCCTCGGCCTATTTTCCGAGGCCAGGAGGTGCCTAGGCCAAGGCAAAGACCAAGTCATCATGCAGCCAGGCCGAGGCCAGGACCAAGGCCATGCAAAACCGGCCTCGAGGCCAAGGCCGGCCTCGAGACCTCCAACACTGGTTGGAATACTCGTACTCTAGTATAACTCGAGTACACAGGCAAATACTCTGCCCGTACTCAATTAAAAGTACTCAAAAATAAAATGTACTTAGCCCGTACTCTGTAAAACGTAATCGAAAATAAATGTACTTGGCCCGTATGCGATTCCATGTACTCACATTTTTAGAGTACTCGACCATTTAGTGAAAATTTTATTTTCGTTACAATTTCACGGTTGATTATGTTGGTGATTTCTGATAAATTATACACTTTAGTGTCAAATGGAGTTAGCAGAACAGTGTTATTTGCTCAAGGTTTGTAAAACAAGAATTTCAAGTAGCACAATTAACGTCCAACTTTAAACATCTCTGTGAAACAAACTGCATTTTTTGGGCACTGTGTGTTGGTCTGTTGGTACTGTGCATGTACTTGAACTAGGACTTGAACTTTGGTACTCGGACTCAGCCCTGTACTTGACCTTGAATGTACTCGTACTCGATAATTTGAACTCGGACTCACCAGCAATGTACTCGGACTCGGCCCAGTACTCGGACCTTGAACTTGAAGTACTCGGAGTACTCTGTACTCGGATTTGAGGACTCAACTCCAACACTGGTTTAAATTAAAGGCTATAGCTTAATAATCATTGCATTTTTTGTACAATGAAGCATTGGCTGCATACAGGAATGCCCTTAGCAACAGCCGTAGTCATAGCCGTAGCTACTGGACACCAACCTAAATCAATAAGCAGTTCATACATGTAACTACTAGAGGAGTTAAGATGATTTGTATCATCACAGTACAAGGGACAACACAAAAAAAGTAACAATTCTGTGTTTTTCTACTATCTCAATTGAATTCTCTTTAGGAATCATCAACCAACAGTGTGCTATCTACAAATATGAGCAGTACATCATTATAAGACAGATAACTTGTGTGTTAATAATTTGGACTAGGGAATACAGGTAAAATCAGACGAATGGCAGGCCTCAAATTTCAGTGGACTCTTCGGTATTGGTCTCGTGTGACCCTCCAGACCAAAGTCGATTAATTCATAATTATTAAGCGAGTCTGATTGTTTGCCCTTCTCATCCACAAAATGTGCATTCAGCTCTGCAGTCTACCCTTAATATCCCTCGGGTCGATTTCACCAAACTCGTCATAACTTACTATCAATCGTAGGACTTATGATGCATTGCAGCCCCATTTAGAAGTCTCAGGATACAAAAGTTATCCTTCGTAACTCGAGTTACGAAAGATCGTATGGCTTTGTGAAATTGACTCCCAGTCAAATGGGCTACACCTACATGTAACTACAAAAATGTATAGTCTCTCTAAAAATGAAAAGAAGAATTTAACAAAGTGATCTTCAGGTCTTGTCATGGTCGTCAGTTCATCATCCGTGATGAGAAATGACTCTTGAACGCTGCAGTCAGTGGGATCTGGGAAAGGACCACCATACTGACAAATTGTTAATGAGATCCCCAGAAGCAGTTCTGGTGGCTCGTCTTAGCTGCTGGGGATTTCTCTCCCTCAGCATTCTCCTCATCTCCCTCCGTCTTTTCCTCCTTCTGTCCTCGAGTGACGGTCGCCTTCCGCTTGGGGTCATAGTACAGCGATACGCCTTTCATCGAATCTGAAAGATTCTGTTCGCCGTCTGAGTCTTTGTCATCTTCGTCGGCGACATCATCTGTGTCCTTGTTTGCTTTGTCATCAACTTGGTCGTCAGCTTTGGTGTGGTCGTTGCCTTCTCGCTGGTCTTGTTCCTCCGTCTGACCTTTCTCATTTGTGTGATCTTGATCATCTTCTTCCTGGCCTTTGCCCTCTGCGTGACCTTTGCCCTCTTGCTGATTGCCATTCTCATCTTCACCCTCAGGCTGCTCCTGTTCTTCATCCTCCGCGTCTTCTCCTTCTTTGTCTTCTCCCTCATCCTTCCTGGAGTCTTCATAACCTCTCGGGTAGTATCTGTAATCCCTAGCGCCCTGGCTCTTGGCAGGTGGTGGAAGATGGAAAGATTTTGGCCGGACTGGAATTTTGGGAGGGTTCCTCCACACTCTTGGGTCTGCAATGTACTGACGTTTCCGCGTTTTAAGGAGATATTTCAGGTAGCGATCGCACTCCTCTTGTGTGTGGAAACCTGACATCGGAACCAAAAACAAAATCATTTGATCTAATGACCATAACATTAACAATAAGCCTTGAATTTAACGGAAGCCACGGAGGCCATGGCCTTCATTGCCCTGGTTCTTGGCCTTGGTGCCTCCTTCAAATGTTTCCATAGACATTATGATTTTCCAATGGAAGTGCCCCTTGCAATGAAAAAGTGGCCTTGCCCTTTTCAGAACCAAATTCAAGGCCTGTAACAATCCTCACAACTTTGGCTAGGAAATTAATGTTGCAAAGTTTGTTTCACATCACATCAATGAATGAGTTTATCACTAGTTTTTCAGTGCATCACTCTGAAGTTGCCATCGATGGATTTTGTGGTTTCTAACTTTGAATTCCTTAATCTGGCTTTCCTAGACTTCTCTTTTCTGTAATTCTTCTTTCTGTTTGTTTCTATCCCCGAGTCATTCAAATGTTTAGGAAATATTCTGGCTTGGACTTCCAATCATGTTAATATTTCAATTTGATGTATATTTAGTTGCACTTTGAAAATCTTTCAGAAGCTTCACCGAGTTGGCCCAAGAAGGGCCTGGACAAGCAACAACCATGGATCTATTTCCTTACCAATATCAACCTGATGCTGCAGCAGCTGCTTATAACGTCTCTCCTGCAGTGATTTCATGTTGCTCATGCTGTACACGGATGCCGTGTGCCACAGGTACGACTTCTGGCCGTTGTTCAGGTCCGGGTGCTTCATCTTGTCGCTGTCGTCGAAACTCCTCGGGAGGCCCCGGGAGCGCTTCATGGGGGCCCGGAAGACGGAGTAAGGCCGGAGGTACTCAAAGTAGCCCGGCTTGTCCGGGGATACTCGGCAAGAAATGTGACAGGAGTACACTGCTGTGCTGGGTCGCTGGCCTACATGTGTGAAAAATACATGTGTAAAAAATAGCTTAACTTCATTGTTGGTATCTACCTTTGATCTTACCCACCCGTGTCCTCCCCATACCTCTCTATATTCCTGATCCTCTCATCCATTTATGTGTATCTTTTATACTTGTATGTTCTTGTCCTCTTGTCATTTTAGCCTTCGAGAAAGATCCTGCTAGGGTCGAAACTTGTCAGGCCCTCCTAACTCCAAGCATTTCAACTTCATTGTTATATTCTTTCATAGGCTGTACACACCAAAATAAAATAATCACATTACGTAGCCATTAAATAAATCCTTTCAATGGCTGAGTACTGTAGCAATGTTAAGGAAGTTAGAGCGTGTTAGACACAAGCAAAGTCCGAGGCCACAACTTCTCTGATGCCAGGGTCTGGGCCTTGGTGCCCCATCAGATGTTCCCAGCCGTCAAGGGAAAATAAAATGACCATGTCACTTCAAAGAGGGACACACCGGTAGTCATTGTATTGCATTGGTCACAGCTTAGGGGAAAGTTTCCATTCCTAGTGTTTATGAGTTTTGGGGCAATGGATAGGCTTTTATGACACCTTGCAGCTTTGCTTGCTACCCAGTTCGTGTTGCCAAGATGTCACAATTAACACACGAGTCTATGTGAAGCCACTGCAGCCACAATTTGTCTGGCATATGGGCCATTCTGTACTCTGGGTGAAGTAGGCCTACCTCTTCATTTGAAATTGGTTTTAAGTGGTACCTCCAATGTTTGATCTATTGTGATTTTTTTGGGGGGCCCCTTGGGACGTCTGTCGGGCCCTTTACAACAGAAAATTTGTCTGGCATGGCCCATTCCATACTTTGTGTGTTGTACCTGTTCATTTAAAATTGGTTTCAAGTGGTACCTCGTTCGTTTGATCAAATGTAAATTTTGGAGTCTTTAAGAGGCCCCCAGGGGGTACATGCAGCAGGGGGGTCCCGGCAGACATCTATATCTATGTATGATACATTACACCATAAATGCTCATGTGTTCAGATATTGGTACCTCGTTTGTTTGATCAAAATGCTCTGGGCTGCTGCTCTAATGCAACTTTGCTTGCCACTCAAGTTTGTGTTGCCAAGATGTCACATGGTGTTACCGCAAAACCTATTATTTTATGTACTTCCAAGTCCAACATGCATAGCCTCAAATCTAAGTTAAGATTCAGGCTGCTCCAGATTTAACTGGCTACGGCTGACAATTAAAGGTTTACTGTAATCCAAATTAGTATAGGGGTGAAAGTGCTTTAAACTTATTGCTTAATGCATAATTTATTACTATATACATTTATATTTTTATGTAAGTGCCTAATTTTTACTGAAAAGTTACAAAATAAGTACATGTATGCCCCGCCCCCTAAAAAGGCCCTCCTGGGAACCGATCCACACAACAATAGCGTGTGACGTCAGATACAGAACTAGTATAAGCTCGCACCACAGTATACTGCGTGGCGTTCTGCATGTGACGTAAGCAGGGTTTTTCGTTGCGAAAAGTGAGGTGCGAATTAATGAGTCTAAAATACCTCCTTTTTCTATATATACAATATTTTTTAGCGTAAACAATGATAGACAGGTTGAGTTTTATAACAAAACAGATGTAGTTTGATTACAGTGAACCTCTAATACACAAGTCTATGAGAAGCCACTGCAGCCACAGACATAAAACAAACACAAGCCACAGCCCGATTAATTCAGACATAGCCTTGGCGTGCAATATTACCATTCTGGGATGATCTGGTCGACAAGTTGCTCTCTCCGTCACTGTCACATGAGGGCAGTGAACATGAACTGCGGGAGCTCAGGCTATCCTCTCTGTCATGAGGGACTGTATGGGATCTGCGGTGGCGCC
Source organism: Astropecten irregularis (assembly GCA_963971285.1). Lineage (NCBI taxonomy): Eukaryota > Metazoa > Echinodermata > Asteroidea > Paxillosida > Astropectinidae > Astropecten > Astropecten irregularis. The sequence continues at coordinate 9,779,017 of OZ020247.1, forward strand.
CCCTACCCGTAATCGTCTATACCAAACACATACAAGCAAAACGGGAGAGTTAGGATTATTAAACAAGAAATGCACATTCTAACCACAATTTCACAAAGCTGCTAAATTGCTTAAAGTCCAAAATTTCCCAAGCACAAAGTTAATCTTGCATGGCAAAATCAGGGTTTACCATGTTTTCGGTACTGTGAAACCAAAATTCCATGCTATTATTTTCATACATTTCTCAGAAATAAACACATCTTGGTCTCTTCCAGTTTCAGAAGAGGTGCTATAAATACATTCTTTGTGGAATATTTAGGGCGTTTCACCAAATTGGAGCCAAGAATTCTTACACTTTGTCCACCTTTAAAGGTACAATACATGATTGGTACTCATACTTTGTCTGATCAAACATGTACATGAAATAATAAACCTGTGAAAATTTGAGCTCAATCGGACACCTGATTCGCGAGAAAATAGCGAAACCCGACTAAATTTTTCTTATAAAACATGAAGAATAGTTAACTTTATGTTTGTTCCAAAAATCGTTCAGACGAACGATCTTTGGAAAAGACACTAAATCTTGATTTGCTTGAAAAACCCAACATCTGATGAACCAAGATTTCCCATGGTGACTGTTTGCACTGTTTACCAACTGTTGAGTCCATTTTCTGTCTCAAACTCAATAATATTTTTGGAGACCTTGCAAATCCTATATGCTCCCTTTAAGTCCAAAATTTCCCAAGCACAAAGATCATCTTCCATGGCAAAAGCAGGGTTTACCATTTTTACGGTACTCTGAAACCAAAATTCCATGCTATTATTTTCATACACTTCTCAGAAATAAACACATCTTGGTCTCTTCCAGTTTCAGAAGAGGTGCTATAAATTCATCCTTTGTGGAAGATATGGGCGTTTCACCAGATTGGGGCCAATATTTCTTACACTTTGTCCACCTTTAATGTCAGTAACTGTACCACCTAAAATCAGGCCTGAAATTTGGTTCTGAAAAGGGCAAGGCCGCTTTTCCATTGCAAGAGGCACTTCCATTGGAAAATCATAATGTCTATGGAAACATTTTGGGGCACGAAGGCCTCCGTGGCCTCCGTTAAATTCAAGGCTTATTAAGTTATTATAATCTTTCATTACAAAATTACACATTCAGTTTCCTTTTTTCCAACTGACAAAATGAAACTATTAATCTCATTGTACAGGAAATCAACAAGACAATACTGCTATGAGGCATAAAAAGATAACAAAGATGACGCATTTGAGAGACAAAAGTGTATAATTTTATAAAGAATCTGATACTTTTTTCGTTTTTAGTTTCAAACAGATTCTGCTTCAAAGTGAAACAAACAGGATTTGTTTTAATTAAGTCTGAAACTAAACACCAGGATATTTTTGTAAGGGGGATATGGTTTCGGTTTTGGTTGTCAAAAGGTAATTTCATACTTTTGTTTTTTGTCCAAGAAATACAGATTCATGGGTAAAAATATCAAAAAAGATACAGTACTACAGTCATCTGTGAAATTTCCAGTTCCATATGGTGTCTACCTTTTGAGAAAACAGTGAAAAACGTCCAACAGTATTTTTAAATCTTTTCACAGGATTTTTTACCTTCCGAAGATCAAAATTGTTTTTGGTCAATTGGTTTTACTAGTTTCTGGATAAAGCATTTCAGGCAGAATAATTTTAACGGTGTGTCATCACATCTTTATACCCTGTATTTAGTTAAAGGTACATTTCTGTTTCAGTATGCTACCAAAGTATGATATAGTACCTTTAAAGGTAATATCATACTTTGGTTTTTGTCAAAGAAATGCAGATTCATGGGCAAAAATATCAAGACAGATACAGTGACAGTCATCTGTGAAAATTTCAGTCCCATTACGGTGCCCACTTTTTGAGAAAACAGTGAAAAACGGCCACAGTATTTTAAAAGTCTTTTCTCTTTTATTTTTGATCTTTTAAAAGATCAACAAGATTTTTGGTCGTTGTTTTACTAATTTCTGGATAAATACAGCATTTCAGGCAGAACAATTTTAACGGTATGTTTCTACCTCCACCATCTTCATACCCTGTAAGTTATACGTCTGTATTAAAACATTTCTGTTTTGGCTTCTTACCAAAGTATGATACTACCTTTAAAGGGACTTTCATTTTGGCTCGCTGTGAACCTGAATCATGAAAATAGGACACCAAAACAAAATGCAGTGGCCAATGCCTAATAAGTTGATATTCTTCTACTCTCTTTACCTGATTCCTTGGTTCTCTTGGCCTCCTTGGGAGGAGACTAGAGCTAGACCGTGAAGCTTCAGCATCCATCATCGGGGTAGACTGACTAGACTCCTTCTCAAGGAGTCGTCTTGATGGCAATCCACACCTTATTTTTAAAGATAAATTCAACATTATATCAACATTTTATCCATTCATTCTCTACCAAGAAAAATATACTGTATATACATGTATGTTATGTATGCCAAATCACATTTTGTGACCAGGGTCAATCGCAGACAGGCATTGAGCACACAAACTCGCTAAGCACAGGAAATTTGGGCTAAGCAAAGACAGATTACCAACCAAAATGTAAGTAACATACATTTCCTGCGACCGGTTCCCTGCTGATTTTTGCTTTGCACAGAAATCTCCTAAGCGGTATCTGTTGCCTGAGTTATGGAAATGGAGCCCAGGGAGGTCCCAGGACCAGAGAAAATTTACAGCAACTTGCTCTCAATTTCAAAAATACAAGTAATAAACTGCTGCAAACTGTTCGTCAGCCAAAAAAAACGTGACCTGAAATTTATCAAATGCTTGGAGTTGGGAGGGCCTGACGCGTTTCAATCCAAGCAGGATCTTTCACAAAGGCTAAATGAGAAAGATCCTTCAACGATCGAAACACGTCAGGCTCTCCTTACTCCAAGCATTCAAGAATGTTTCTACCACCACCATTGTCATACCCTGTAAGTTATACTTAAATCTGTGAACATTTCTGTTTTGGTTTCTTACCAGGCTACCTTTAATTGGATGTGTTCCTTGGTTTTGCTGTCTACTTTCACATGGAACCTGCCTGCTTCATAATAGGCCCTAAAGCTGTTTGTAGACACTTTATAAACTACTGCAAATGTTTGTTGTGAAGAGTTGATACCAGCTAGACTGTTCTGCAGTGTAACAAGATCTGCAAACTTGCAAACAACGCTGCACAATGCAGATTAATACCACTGCATGCTGGTGCACTGGCCTCACCATGGTGCAGTCCACAAATGAAAACTAACAATATCATCAATGCCCACTTGCCAGATGACTGGTTTCAGTAACCAATCCTGCAATCCAACCTTTCAGGAAAGTCAACAAAAGGAATTGCAATTGATAGCATAAAGGCTGGGTCCTTGTTACAGGTAATTGAACCTGTACACTGTATAGCAAGCACTCACTATATACAACAATATTATTTATAGCAAACTGACTGACCTTTGTATCACTATGACAACTGGAAATAACAAAAGCCAAGGCAAACTGATACTGCCAGCGTTAATCTAGAAACTGTGTTAATTATTGAAACAGAATCTGCTTTGTTGTTTAACTGTTTATCTTTCAAGAATTTGCTGGTCTTATTCAACTCTGTTTGTGCCATTGCAGTAGCTGGCTTATGTGAGCAATGTTTGGGCAACAAAATTACAACAGGATCTATGTTTTGGTTGTAAACACTCGATGATGTCACACTTTTATTTCCTTTTACCTTTTTTTTTTTTAGGGTTGCTGTTTTCTTCGGGTTACTTTTGTGTTGAATGCAAATTAGCTTGTGACCAACACTATACACTCATACAGTGCATAGTGCGCAAACTTTCACCAATAGGCCTAATAACAGCGTGCATTGATGAAAACAATAGTGGCCAGGAGGTTTTTTAATTCCAAAGGTGTTATCATACTTTGGTAGCATACCGAAACAGAAATTTTCACAAATTTACCAATAACTAGGGTATTAAATTGGTGATAGTAGAAACATACTGTTAAAATGTTTCTGCCTGAAATGCTGTATTATTTATCCAGAAATTAGTCAAACAATGACTGAAAATCTTTTTATCTTTTAAAAGATCAAAAATAAAAGAGAACAAACTTAAAAAATACTGTGGCCGTTTTTCACGATTTTCTCCAAAAGTGGGCACCGTATGGGACTGAAATTTTCACAGATGACTGTGACTGTATCTTCCTTGATATTTTTGCCCATGAATCTGTATTTCTTTGACAAAAACCAAAGTATGATACTACCTTTAAATATCTCCTGATTGAGGATAACTAGAGCAGGTTGCTAGTCTAAATGTTGAAACGTTGGATTTTTTAAAGAGTGAATGAAAAAAATCGGGCACATTATCTAGGCAGAATGTGGCAGACATAGAACCAGTTATAAATCAGTTTTACATATCGTCTAGATACTTTGAGAACTAGAAGGCTCATATCCTCCATTTAAGAGCCTATTAGGCCTATAGTTTGAGAAGTAGTGCCTGGGTATGTCAGACAAGTCAACCGCATAACAACTTGATTCAAGACAGCTCGACTGCAAAGACAACTCAACCCATGACAACTCGACCGCAAAGACAACTCGACTCCGAGACAGCTCGACTGCAAAGACAACTCAACCCAAGACAGCTCAACCACCAAGACAACTCGAACGCAAAGACAACTCTACTCCGAGACAGCTCGACCACAAAGACAACTCAACCCAAGACAGCTCAACCACCAAGACTCTTTTTTTGTCTTTGCGGCCGACTTGTCTTGAGTCAAGTTGTCTTTGCAGTTTAGCTGTCTCAGAGTCAAGTTGTCTTTGTGGTCGAGCTAACTCAGAGTAAAGTTGTCTTTGCAGTCGAGCTGTCTCGGAGTCAAGTTGTCTTTGCAGTCGAGCTGTCTCGGAGTCAAGTTGTCTTTGTGGTCGAGCTGTCTCAAAGTAAAGTTGTCTTTGTGGTCGAGCTGTCTCGGAGTCAAGTTGTCTTTGCAGTCGAACTGTCTCGGAGTCAAGTTGTCTTTGCAGTCGAGCTGTCTCGGAGTCAAGTTGTCTTTGTGGTCGAGCTGTCTCAGAGTCAAGCTGTCTTGGAGTCAAGTTGTCTTTGTGGTCGAGCTGTCTCAGAGTCAAGTTGTCTTTGTGGTCGAGCTGTCTCAAAGTCAAGTTGTCTTTGTGGTCGAGCTGTCTCAGAGTCAAGTTGTCTTTGCAGTCAAGCTGTCTCAGAGTCAAGTTGTCTTTGTGGTCGAGCTGTCTCGGAGTCAAGTTGTCTTTGCGGCTGACTTGTCTTGAGTCGAGTTATCCTGTGGTTGACTTGTCCGGTGCTTGCACCTGGTAACCTTTAGGTCCATGCCACCATGACCAGATGACAGGGGTTACGATCATCACTACTAATCCTACCATGGGAAATCTAAGCTCAAGTTGTCTTTGATAAATGGAGACAGCTCCATGATAACAATTAGCCCAGATGACTCACAAACAATGAATCATCGACCTAAATAGTCATTCATTACTTCTACAACTAGAAAGATCCTCCATGAGCCAGGTTCTAGCCCTAAGGTAGATTTATGACTTTTGGGGCTTCGTATTTGGCTACGGATTTTTAAAACAACAATTGATTGATAATACATGTATCATACTTTGGTTTTTATCACAGAAATACAGATTCATGGGTAAAAATGTCAAGACAGATTAAAACTCAGTCATCTGTGAAAATTTCAGTCCCATACATTGCCCACTTCCATACATTGCCCACTTTTTGAGAAAACAGTGTAAAACGGCCACAGTATTTCTCAAGTCTTTTCTCTTTTATTTTTGATCTTTTAACAGATCAAAAAGATTTTCGGTCGTTGTTTTACTTATTTCTGGATAAATACATCATTTCAGGCGGAACATTTTAACGGTATGTTTCTACCACCACCAACTTCATACCCTAGAGTTATACGTAAATCTGTGAACATTTCTGTTTTGGTTTCTTAATCTTACCAATTAAAGTATAATATTACTAGGCCCTACTTTTAACTTGTCTAACTAACTTTTTACTACATTTTTATTACAATTTTACAAATGTAAAGTTTCAGACTAATGGTCTCGAGACAATCGAGACAACAAGAATTTTTTTTGCAATTTTGGTTTTTGTATGAACAGCTTTTGAGTTTTGGTAAATTAATTTCAGCATGGAGGAAGGAAACATGATTTCAGCTACTAACTGTAGTGTAGGTCCGTACCGATAGGATTGCCAAAACTAAAAAAAAAAGTAAAACTAAAGTAAAGATAACGATATCACAATCACAGTTGTACTAACAAACTACGGTCATACAAACCCGTTTTTCAGCCCTCCACACTTGGTGAAACTTGTCTATATGTCGCTTTGTAATATCCGTCTGATCTGGGTCTTAGGAAAACCCCCAAAGTCCACCATTTATTGACGATCACCACCAGCACAGACTTGCAACAGCTGCTCTGCAGTGCTAGTGCATGCATGACATCAATAAAGTACTCAAACTAGTTTATCTGACCTTTGACACTGTCTCCGTGCAACGTGTAACCACTACCATGGCCCGCCTGTAGCGTCAAAATTATCATAAGACAGTGTTAAAAAACATGGCCCATTAGTGACCGTCACCCACCGGCGCGGAATGGCCTTCAAGTTGAGTTGCCTTGCATTGCAAAGTTGTTGTCTGAATCGCTGGAGGAAATCATTGAGAAATAAACACAATATACGGAATTTCCTCCGAAGTTTGACAAAATATAATGCACTGCTTACCAAGAGCTCGAATTTACAAGCGAATTAGTCCTATAAAAAATACGTGCATGCAGGCGTGACACTGTAGGCTACTGTCTAACAGAATCTTTCTCAAAAGTTCACAACGGCTTAGAAAAAAGTTTTGGACGCTCCGACCCTTTTCCGTATATACATGTAGTTTTCCTTTGATAAAAGTATGATTGCCATGTGGACTTTATTGGCAATTCAGATGCCAATTAAAGGGATTGCATACGTTTGGTAATTTGAGCCTACTGATTGTTTTAAACCAATATAATTGTATATATATACCATAAAACTAACCTGTGAAAGTTTCAATTCAAAAGGTGGTAGCGTTTTTGAGATTTTGGCGACAAACTACAGCGAAGTTAATTCACGCCAGACAACAGTTAGTCAATGGCACTCAAGGGACTCCGTAGAAATAGACTTTCTGTTGACTAGTACTAATAAATCCAATCCAACTGATAAATAATAATACTAGGCCCCTAACTTGAATTCATTCCACCACTGGCACGTTTAAATTAATATTTTTATTATATCATTATACAAGAGGAAAACAACATGCTCCGTTATATAGTGTTTTTATGCCGTTTGGAATTAATATGCTGGTTTGTCCACAAGTCAGTCAGCGGTCCGGTATAATAACGATATCATTGCTCGGGCCACTTATTGTTCGGGATTATTTCAGTTTGACAAAGGAAAGTACAGGAAGAAATATAATGTTGCAGTCCTTCCGTTTTCGAACTCGATATCATTAATTTTTGCTCAAGCGTAAGTGCAACGAAATGCTTGTGCGGTTTTGCCTATAGTTTCGCTTTCGTTAAGTTAAGGTATAATTGGTAAAGCCGTCACAAATCTTTGTCTGATCCAGCAATCCAGCATGTACATCATACACAGTGAAATAATGTGAAAATTTGAGCTCAGTCGGACATCTGAGTCCCGAGAAAATAGCAACACTCCGGATTAAATTTTAGTGAACATAAGTAATGGTTTTGATCTTACCCGAGATCAAAACTGCCTCCGGTCTTTGTTTAACTATAATTTCTGGATAAATACACCATTTCAAGCGGACATTTAACGGCATGTTTTTTCCAGCACCATCTTCATACTCCGAAAGTTATATGTAATCTGTGAAAATTTCTGTCTGGGTATGTTTTAATCAATCCTGCATGTACTGTACCTTTAAAGGTAGTTGCCGTAGGCCCTATAATGCTGTTGATGCTGTTTCGTTGCTGTTTTATAGTATAGTGTTATTCATGTTGTTGCCGTATGTCTGTTGTTCATGGGTGTCGATCCCGGGGGGTATATCCCCCCACAATATTTGAGGTGGGGGATGGCGTGTATTATCACCCCCCCCCCCCCAATATTTTGAGGTTGAATGTCATTTAAGTTTATTGTATATAACTTTTACATGATCCTTGTTTTGTTTGTTTGCTGCTGTTGCTGATTTTACTGATGGAGCTGTTTGTTGGCAAATTCGCCAAATATAATTATGAAGCAACTGGCGAAACATCATTAATTATTTCTATTTATTTCTAAGTTACACTTAATTAAATAAAACCTGTTATTTCGTTTGCATCATCAGACGCCATAAATGACATATAATGCTAATGAATATAAACTGGCAATAATTTTGCTTGAACTTTTATGTTTGAAACAACATAAAACTGGTCCCCCTGATGCTTTGGGTGGTTTGCACGTGCGTGCATGTCGCATTCACTTACCACGTGACATGTAAACATTATATTAAATCACAAACATGAACGGCAAAGACAGGGACTTTCCCAATGCAGTACCACGGTATAGCACATCAGCAACTAAACCCCACCCGCAGGGTATCTCGAGTGTTCTGTAAAGTGCAAGTGCAGTACATTGACATTGCGCGGTTTATGTTATACCCGGTCGTGGCCTAACAGGAAAATATCTATACACAGTCATATACCAAGACGATATTCCCACACGTTTTTGTCACTGTACAGTTTGTCTCGTTTTTCGATACTCGTAATCGATTCTCAAGCTCAGTAATCACTGCGAGTCAAATACTCGGACTCGGGGCCGGTACTTTGCCTTGATTGGTTCTCCAAGCGCCTCATACGGTATTCAGGAGTTCGCCGGTTCGAATCCCGCTCCAGTCAATTTTCGCTTTGTTCACTTTTCAATGATTTTGACATTTTGTTGTCTTTGTTGAAATTGCTGCGGATGATTATATTGATAGAGGCCTAAATTAACAGACAATTGTAATTGTTTGTACCACCTGTCACCTAAAAATAAAGAAATAAACCTGATTCAAACAAATATCAACAGCATGTGCAGCGTAATTTTCTATTATAGGCCTAGTCATTATTGTCTCGATTAACAATCGATCGCGTATAATAATTATTATTGTACATTATAATTTATTAGTGTTGTCCGTGTCCATTCAGTTTCGTTTTCATCATCATTAATTTTGTATGGAGACCAAGTACGTGAGTGCTATAATGCAGTGATTTTGTATAATAAAATCGCAGTATATTAATGCTTGCCAGCGTATACATTATTCCTATGTGCGGCTTGAGTAGCCGTTAATTTCATAGTATAGATTTATAATGAGATTCACATAATGCTTTATTATGAACCAGTTTCACACTACTTTCGCTACATTATGCATGAGCGGTGTAACCGACCTAACCTGTATAGCCTTTGATGTTAAAGGTTTACTGTAATCAAAACTCACGTGAAGTTACATACATCTGTATTGTTATAAAACTCAACCTGTCTATCATTGTTTGTGCTAAATGATATTATATATAGAAAAATGAGGTATTTTATAGAGACATAATTTAGCACCCTAGTTTTCGCGACGAAAAACCTTGCTTACGTCACATGCAGAACGCCCCGCAGTACACACTGTGGCGCAAGCCTTATAGTTTTGTAGGTGACGTCACTAAAAGCTTTTTTTGGGGGGCGGGGAAAACATGAACTGATTTTGTAAATTTTGGGTAAAAATTAAGCACTTACATTAACATATAAATTTATGTAGTCATTAATATAAAGAATTAAGCAATAATTTTAAAGCACTTTCACCCCTTTCCCAAGTGTGATTGCAGTAAACCTTTAAAGTATAACTCATATATTATGTAGAGCAGACTACATTGTGTTTTAGGCGCATGTTTTGCCAATATTTCCATCAGGCTCGCATCTATCACAAAAGAGAAACGGAGCCTGGCCAGGTTTTCGTCCAAGTTCTTCAGTTGCAGTTCGACGTTGTGACAATGCACCTTTAAAAAATAATCTGAATACGTCAGAACAAAAGGCTGTCTAGGGTTTCTTGTTTCACAACCGCCCCTTCATTGCCACGTGTCAGTGACGGGCTCGTCAGCTGATGTACGCATTTTAGGATAAACTTCCTCCTACGAAAGACGCTCCTGAAATTACCCAGGTAACTTGCAAACAATGACAGCACGGATGTATAGGAACAGTTGATTCATGCCGATGGTGTTACTATGTGACGCGCACATTCAGCAATTTGTGTACCAAACTCCAAACTGGTTTAAAAAAAGGTAAGAAGCTTTCTTTATAGAAAGCAGTCCTGGAATTGCTTCTATTTTGTTTCTTAAAGGTAATATCATACTTTGGTTTTTGTCACAGAAATACAGATTCATGGACACAAATCTCAAGGAAGATACAGTAACAGTCATCTGTGAAAATGTCAGTCCCATACGTTGCCCACTTTTTGAGAAAACGGTGAAAAACGGCCATAGTATTTCTTAAGTCTTTTCTCTTTTACTTTCGATCTTTAGAATATCAAAAAATAATTTTGGTCACTGGTTTGGATAAATGCAGCATTTCAGGCAGAATGATTTTACGTTACGGTACGGTTTCTACCATCACCATCTTTATACCCTGTAAGTTATAGGTATAAATCTGTGAAGATTTCTGTTTTGGTATGATACCAAAGTATGATACATATACCTTTAAAATATTCTTTTTTTACAGACTATAGGTCTAGACCTCAACTGTGAATAGTGATTGCAACAGTACATCATCCCAATATCGTTCCCAACATGAGTTCAATGTATAACGGCCCGGGCGACGAGTATTATAACCATGTACATGTATATTCCAGTGCTTGGGGAAAAACACTGGATGTATGTAATCGTCATAATTGATATGGCCCATGACGAGGTTATAGGTTAACTCCGGGGCTAATACATCACGCCATGTACGGGTTACAACATAACGACCTCAGAGGAAATATTGCACACTGAGCCGCAGGCATTGGTAATGTAGCTTAGGCACGTGTAGGCCAACCCATGACAAGTGCAATCCGTCATATTAATATCGTACGTGGTGAATATACTGGCAACAAAATAGTAATTGGTATAATGGGGTTGGTGAACGGCACACTTATGCATTAATTATCCGCACGTGACTCTGTGGTTAAACCATATGGGCTACAAACAAAACAATTAGGCATAGAATATTAGCTATAGCAAATTGATTAGACATTGTCTGGAGCGACAGTGCGTGTTCGTGCGCAATGCAGTAAAGATAGTGTCTATAGGCTAAATGTTACTTGAATGGCTAGTGTTTTATGTATGAAATTATGGGTTTAAAAAACAAAGCATTGCATAGAATATGATATTCTACAGCACTTTGATGACACATTGTCTGAAACGACAGTGCTTGTTCGCGCATTATTTAGTAAAGAGATCGAGTGTTTACACGGTAAAATATTATCATTGTGCATTTTATGTAGGCCTATGAACGTTGGGGTCTGTCAATTCAATATAGAGTAAAAACACGTTGGAGGCTTAAAATAATTTATGGGATTTGCTTAATGAAATCATTACCATTGGCCTTTCTGACGGTGGAATAAAAAAAATACTTGTTATAGTTTTTGGTTTATCAACATCATCACCACTAAAGATGCTAATAATTAATTCATTCCGTCGGTGGTTTTTTTTTTTATACAGAATCGATGGTTGTATGCATTCGACATTGGACCGTGCTGGCGTGTGTACACAATGCTCATGAAAAACATCAAGTGCGACATTTGACGCTGGTATTTATGATCATTAGGGATTTTCCCAATTTCCAAATTTACATAGCAACCGAATGACCGGAGCACACTATAATGCGAGTTTATATGACCTCATGATAAGGGTTGCATGATCGTACTGCGCCGGTGCTTAGCAACACTCTGAGACTGCGCAAACCGAACACAGTGAGTCTGATCCTGCAGCTGACGAATACATGGAGCACTGGTGGATTCTAGCTGCATGTATAAGGTGCATTCGTTTTGCTCCCTTAGGTCGACACCAGTAAACCTCGTCCCCATTCTCTCGCTTGTTTTGTGCAGTATAGCACGACCATTCCCAGTAAGGGCTGACCCGTGTTAGCTAAACGAATGCAGTGTTTCGGTATCATTTCAAAATCACATACACACTACTGAGGTTGCGTACACGTCTAGCTGGATTGGAGTCGATGTGAATCAGTAAGACTCCGTATACTACAGTGTGTCACAGTGAAGTGACAACGCCGGCTCTTGGAACAAAACATGGCTTCCACGACCTCAGACGCTACGGTACAGAGGCCGGAAACATCGGAGCATCAACAACGGGAAGAGGAGTCATCATCATCGCAACATCAAGATGGAGGACAGACGAACGCCGATGTAGACCCCGAACTCGATGGGCCGGGTGGACTATCAGGCTGGTGAGGTTTATAATATTCGACATCATTATGGTAGATTAATTATGCAGGATTCGTTTTTGTTTTATGTGGCTCTATGGGAAGATGCACAAGTGATACAAAACATCATGCAATATTAATGGGTTCATTTACACAGTAGCGGCCTAATATGCCTAACACATGATAATCAGTCATTTTTGACAAGATAAAATGTGAACTCCTCTTATACTGCCTTGAATAAGAGTGAGCTGAGATGTGAATCACAACATGTAGGCTGCTATAGTGATATTTACGGTCGGGTATAGATAACCAAACAACATAAAGGAAATTATTTTATCAAGGAAGTATATTGTATAATGTGCAAGGGCTTAATCATTACACTGGGTGATTTGTATAGGCAACTTGGAGACAACCAACTGCTATCCTCTAAATAAAATATGCAAAAATGAAACTGGGGCCAATTTCATAGAGCTGCTTAGCACGAAAAGCATGACATTTCTGTCTTAACAGAAACAGGGTTAAAAACCAAATTTCCATGTGTTGTGTATCACTTGCAATTGTTCTTTGGCTGTTGTAGTTATGACCATGAATATCAAATCGAATTTTTAGCGGTGGTTTGTTTTATTGGGCAAGACATATTTGTGCTAAGCAAGTTTCTTGTGCTTAGCATGTCTATGAAATTGGCCCCTGAACGGTGATAATAATATTGTATTGTTCTTGAAAAAATTGCTCAGACCACATCAGTGATTAGAGTCTACGTGATAGACCCACTCGCCATATATACAGCGAGCGGTGGCACGGAGTAGACCGAACGGGTGATACTCTGACTATGTTTAATCAGTGATTGGGCCAGTTGTCTGAAAAAAAAATGCCTCGTGATCATGCGAGCACGCGAGCTTTATCGCATGTGCAGTTGTATTAAGTTTCTTCGGTTCCTTACTTGACTTCCCTTTTTGCGTTTACGGACAGCTAGTTATGGAAGGTGACTGAATACACTGAATAGTGTACCGGCAATAAATATTAAAGGTAGTATCATACTTTGGTAAGAAACCAAAACAGAAATGTTCACATATTTACCTATAACTTACAGGGTATGAAGATGGTGGTGGTAGAAACATACCGTTAAAATTTTTCCGCCTGAAATGGTGTTTTTGTCCAGAAATTAGTCTTTTTGATCTTTTAATAGATCAAAAATAAAAGAGAAAAGACTTAAGAAATACTGTGGCCGTTTTTCACGTTTTTCTCAAAAAGTGGGCATCGTATGGGACTGAAATTTTCACAGATGACTGTTACTTTATCTGTCTTGGTATTTTTGCCCATGCATCTGTATTTCTTTAATAAAAACCAAAGTATGATACTACCTTAAAGGCAGCATACAGGATTTGCAAGGCTTCAATTTTTTTATATTGAGTTTGAGACAAAAAATTGACTCAACAATTTGTATATAAACAGTGCAAACAGTCACTATGGGAAATCTTGGTTCATCAGATGCTGGGTTTTTTCAAGGAAATCAAGATTTAGTGTGTTTTAAAAAGATGTCCGTCCGAACGATTCGAAAGCGTGGTGTAACCGTGAAGGATTCGGAGGGGGACACGATTATTTCGGCCGCGGCTATCCAGATGAACAAAGAGTAAAACTGTAAAAAAAATACATGAAACAACGTCTGTTAGGAAGTTTAAGACCTTCACTTCTGTTTAAGTACCGAATTCAGCCAAAACGCACATCTTTGCAAATCCTATATGCTCCCTTTAATACTGATAACCCTACATCTTCAATCAGTTTGTTTTAATACGGTGTGTATACTATGGTGTTTTCACGATGTGGTGATTTTATGCAAATTCGAATGTCCATATTCATGAGGGAATTCGTGGCGTCAGCCGAGTGAAAATATTATCTTCTGAAGAAAGAAAGAAGATTTTACTTGTTGCCATGGCATCGTCGTGCATCACAATGAGGTAATTGTTGCCATGACGATACCGTGCATCATACTGAGCTAATGGGTGCTTAAAGGTTTACTGTAATCGAAACTCATATGAAGTTAAATACATCTGTTTTGTTATAAAACTCAACATGTCTATCACTGTTTGTGCTAACAAAAATTGTGTAATAGAAAAAGGAGGTATTTTAGAGCCATAATTTAACACACCACTTTTCGCGACGAAAAACCTTGCCTACGTCGCATGCAGAACGCCACACGGTATACTGTGCGAGCCTATACTAGTTCTGTATGTGACGTCACTCGCTATTGTTGCGTGGATCGGTTCCAAGTGGGACTTTTCTTGGGGGCGGGGAATACATGTACTGATTTTGTAACTTTTTTGGTCAAAATTAAGCACTTACATCAACATAAATTTATATAGTCATTAATTATGTATTAAGCAATCATTTTAAAGCACTTTCACCCCCTTTCCCAAGTTTGATTACAGTAAACCTTTAAATTACAGAAATACACACAGGTTATGGCCTCAAGTTTGCTCAAACCTCGGTTAAGGCTTCGATTTTTTTTTTTTTGCCATAGTTTTTTTCTTTCTTAAAGGTACTATCATACTAAATAAGGTAGCATACCGAAACAGAAATCTCCACATATTTACCTATATAAACATAGAGTTTTTGCCTGAAATGCTGTATTTATCACACAAAAAAGTACAATCAAATACCAAGTTGAGAAACTTTAGATCTTCGAAAGACCAAAAATCTCGGTGAAAAGATTTAAAGATACCATGGGCGTTTTTCACTGTTTTCTCAAAAAGTGGGCACCGTATGGGACTGGGAATTTCACAGAACTGATGACTGTTACTGTATCTTTCTAGATAAGTATTTTTTGCCGATGAATCTGCATTTCTTTGAAAATTTAAACAAAAATTATCTTTAAAGGTAGTATCATACTTTGGTTTTTATCAAAGAAATACAGAATCATGGGCAAAAATATCAAGACAGATACAGTAACAGTCATCTGTGAAAATTTCAGTCCCATGTTCGTTGCCCACTTTTTGAGAAAACAGTGAAAAACATCCACAGTATTTTTTAAGTCTTTTCTCTTTTATTTTTGATCTTTTAAAAGATCAAAAAGATTTTCGTTCGTTGTTTTACTAATTTCTGAATAAATACACCATTTCAGGCGGAAAACGGTTTGTTTCTACCACCACCATCTTCATACCCTGTAAGTTATACGTAAATCTGTGAACATTTCTGTTTTGGTTTTTTGATACTACCTTTAAAGCAACAGGCATTCACATGTATCAAACGATGACTCTTTTGGCCGGCTACAGCTCGAGTAGATGCCCTGTTCTGAGCAGGAAATTATAAGCAAGAATTTCGACGGGGAAACCCTCAACCTGTTGTTCAGCTCAGCTGTTAAAACGGATGTATAGCCTATGGTGAATGACGTCATATGACCTATGATCTGTTATGTTGTGCGTTGCATGCAACGTAATTTTGTGTGATCATCTCATCAGTGAAATACCCCCATCATGCCACGTACAGTTGTACGAGTGTAGGATACTTCGCTAAACTTAAAGGTTTACTGTAATCAAAACTCATTTGAAGTTAAATACATCTGTATTGTTATAAAACTCAGCATGTATATCATTGTTTGTGCTATAACAAATATTGTATAATAGAAAAAGGAGGTATTTTAGACCCAAAATTATTTGACACCCCACTTTTCGCGACGAAAAACCTTGCTTACGTCACGTGCAGAACGCCACACAGTATACTGTGGTCTGTGGTGCGAGCCTATACTAGTTCTGTAGGTGACGTCACACGCTATTGTTGCGTGGATCAAAATTAAGCACTTACATAGAAATATAAATCTATATAGTCATTAATTATGTATTAAGCAATAATCTTAAAGCACTTTCACCCATTTCCCAATTTTGATTACAGTAAACCTTTAAGTAGGCTATGAAGGAAAACTGCGACTAAAAGGCAGGGTCTACCGTTACCTTATTTTATTTTGTCACGTTTCACACCATTTCACGAGTCACACCATTAGTGCTCACCCCTTTAAAGTGATGCCTGTTTTTTGTAAACTGGTCATCGGTTTCCTCCGCGCATAAACCTATATCTCCAATTTATTGGAGATCTTTTTCAATACATGGTATTTCATTAAACATTTGAATTATTATTTTTACGTTTTCAAAACATCGACATTTTTTGGGGGGATTCATCGGGGAATTCCCCACTTTGTTTGTGACTGTATAATAGTTTCCTTCCCGAATACTGACGACTGTTTCATTTGTTTTCGCTTTTTGTACAGGTACGCCAGACAACTTATTAAGCTTCCTGTGGCTATTGCAATGTGCATTGGGTTACTCGTACTGACGGCTGTTTGTGGAGCAGTTTCGTTGCTTCTTTATGACGCGCCCGAATTCAGCGAACCAACAAAGGTAAAGGCCTACGTTATAACGTTGCTTCCTAAATTCTGAACAGCATGTTTAAAGGTAATATCATATACTTTGGTTTTTATCAAACAAGTACAGATTCATGGGCAAAAATATTAAGACAGATAAAATAACAGTCATCTGTGAAAATTTCAGTCCCATACGGTGCCCACTTTTTGAGAAAACAGTGAAAAACAGCCACGGTATTTCTTAAGTCTTTTCTCTTTTATTTTTGATCTTTTAAAAGATCAAAAAGATTTTTGGTTGTTGTTTTACTCTTTTCTGGATAAATAAACCATTTCAGGCGGAAACATTTTAACGGTATGTTTCTACAACCACCATCTTCACTGTGACCCTGTTGTAAATCTGTGAACATTTCTGTTTTGGTCGCTTACCAAAGTATGATACTACCTTTAAGCACAGAGAAATCCACCATACCAACCGACCATTCGTTTGTTCAGGTTTATTGATGATTCTTGAAAGGGGTGAAAGTGCTTTAAAATTATTGTTTAATACATAATAAATGACTATTTCAATTTATATGTTTATGTAAGTGCTTAACAGTTTTGACCCAATTTCACCCAAAAGTTACAAAATCAGTACATGTGTGCCCCGCCCCCCAAAAAAGTCCCCCTTGGAACCGAACCACTCAACAATAGCCAGTGACGTCACTAACAGAACTATAGACTCGCCACACAATATACTGCGTGGAGTTCTGCATGTGACGTAAGCAAGTTTTTTCGTCGTAAAGTGTGGTGCTAAATTATGGGTATAAAATCCCTCCTTTTTCCATATACAATATTTTTTTAACACAAGCAATGATAGACAGGTTTAGTTTTATGACAATACAGATGTGTTTAACTTCATATGAGTTTGGATTACAGTAAACCTTTAAACTTGAACTGTTGACCGAAGTTTGAATCCCGACTGGATTAATGTTGCTAAAAGTTTGACAAACTGACGTACATTGACCAAAGAATGAGCCCAATTTACTGATGATTCATTTTGGCTAAGTGACAAGTACGCGCGATTCACAGCAATTGCGTCATTCGCCTTTGACAGGCCGATTTTTTTTTTCGAATTGCATACTTTGGGTAATTTTCTATGCTAGCCAGGCTTTGCCGATTTTACACATCTGTGTATAGAAGATGTGTACGAAGTTCGTGTGTAGTGGTTTTGAAAAGTTTGTGGGGAATAAATTCATCAAAACGTTATTCGTCGAAATTATACTTTAAATGTAATATCATACTTTGGTTTTTGTCAAAGGAATACAGAATCGTGGGCAAAAATCTCAAGTAAGATACAGTAACAGTCATCTGTGACAATTTCAGTCCCATACGGTGCCCACTTTTTGAGAAAACCGTGAAAAACAGCCACAATATTTCTCTAAGTCTTTTCTCTTTTATTTTTGATCTTTTGAAAGATCTAAAAGATTTTCGGTCTTTGTTTTACTAATTTCTGGATAAATTCACCATTTCAGGTGGAAATATTGTAATGTTATGTTTCTACCACCACCATCTTCATATCCTGAAAGTTATACGTAAATCTGTCAACATTTTTGTTTGGTTATGTTACCAATCCTGTAAGTACTTCAAAGTAGTGCCGGGAGTCATTTGAAAAATGGTGGGAATAACTTGAAAAATGCCCGTTAAAAGTACACATCAATGATTCTCTGGCGTCATCTTGTGGTGGCATACGGACATGAATCGTGTGCATTTTGGGTAAAACAATCGCATTATAAGTAAGGTTTGAAGTTTTGCATGGTGTGGACACTAGAATGAGTAAGGCTTGCGGTGACACCATGTATTCAAATCTCTTTTAGGAAGATGTGTGGTCCTGAAAAGGACCGATGAGAGTGGATGATCGACGTTTCGACTCGTTAGCTCTAGTCGTCCTCAGGAAAGAGAGAGGACGTCCTGAGGACGACTAGAGCACACGAGTCGAAACGTCGATCATCCACTCTCATCGGTCCTTTTCAGGACCACACATCTTCCTAAAGGAGATGTTTATACATGGTGTCACCGCAAGCCTTACTCATTCTAATCGCATTATACCAAAGTTGACTCGCCTAACCACCACCCCCACCACCACGCTACCCATCCCGATTGACGGACAGACCAACCAATCGACTTACCGCCAACACTGACCTACCGACTGTTGCCAGCTGTAGATACCTACCGATCCACCCACCCGATTATAGATCGTTTGGCCGGTATGCTTTCTGGATCACTGAGGTCTGTGTTCGTCATTTTTTTATCCAGGGATTTGAAGCACGGGGAACGGATGTAAACGCCAGAATGATATCCTTCTCCAACTTGTTCAACGACGGCGATCTCACCTCCTATTACGTCGTGAACAGTACTGGTATGCATAGGCCTACGGACAGGACGATGAACGAACCCAGTACCCAGGACCCACCAAGTGTCACCAACACGAGCGGCACCACCATCGGGACGGCCGGGAGAGCCAGGCGAGAGGCAGTGCCTAAGAACGGCAGCGAAGTCCCTGACGGTGTGCACTTCTGCCCCTACTCCAACTGGAGACCGGGTATGAATGGGATATTAGGGCGTCTACGAAACGGAGGATCAGGCTCAGGGGCCAATTTCATAAAACTTACGACGCGTCGCAGAGTTAAGACGCATCCTTTCTCTATGGACTCACCGCATATAGATACGACGCGTCGCAGCTGGAACGGGTCTCAATTCGAGTTGCGACGCGTCTCGGAGCTTTATGAAATCGGCCCCAGGTCCATTTCGTGAAAAGAGGCTTTTGGCTGCGGTTCGGAAGTAGGTTCTCTAGTTTGAAAAGGGAAAACAGATCTTCGGCTCTTATGAAAATCTACAATCTTCTTTCAGCATGGATGGCAGAGCTGGAGCCTGAGCCTATAAAAGCCTCTGTTTCGTAAACGCCCCCATTGAATGTCACCAATAGAGTTATTAAAGGGGTATAAGCTCACATAAAATGTAACACTTAGGTATGTTTTTTAATTATTAATTGAAAGGGCTACTTCGGCCGGATTGTTTATATTTTTTGTATAATCACTCATAGGGCCTTTACGAAAAAAAGCTTGAGGCTAGGCTCGGAAATTATTTTGCCACCGCCATTTCGTGTCCTAAATGAATTGAAGGGCTTGAGATACATGGCGAAGCTGCAGCCTTTCTTCGGCTTCGTCATGTGTCCTAATCCCTTCATTTCGTTTTGTGGGCCTCAAATGGTGATAGCGAAGTAGGTCCCAAGCCTAGCCTCAAGCCTGGTTTCGTAAAGGCCCATAGAATTTGTGGTGCGGACTTGACTTCACAAAAAATTGTCAAATGTTCAGGAATACAGGGTACAATCTCAACAGAAGACAAAGCACATGTAGTACAAGTACATGAACGCACAATGTCGTCGTTATTAATATTCTGCCTTTAATTCTCATTGCACCGCAGACGCCAACTTTGACCAGCCATCTGTGGTTTTTGAGGCCGTTGGCGACAATAGACTATTCTCGAGGAGAGCTTTGCTGTCGATGTGCAGCCAGTATGAAGAGCACATCAGTAATACGCCGGCCATGTTGAGTGGTTGCTGCAGGGTCGGCACGAAGTGCACGGACAGTTGGTCACTCGGTAACTTCGTCGCCGTCTTGAATGACCGGCGGTCCTGCCAGGACGTGCGAGAGGAGGACGTGGAGAGGACGCAGGAGCTGCTGGAGAGGTGCGCTCCATTCTACCAGAGAGACGCCCTGCGAAACTGCCTGGATGAAAGCACCGAGTGCCCGCGCGATGTTCCCGCGGAGTGCCTGGCCCACGACCACGCTGTCTACTTCATCTTTCACTATCTTGTTCCTTTCGAGTTTGCTGCCAGTGCCAACCGGGGCAACTTTGACCTCGCCTCAACCATGATGTTCCTGCCCATCATCTTCAACCAGCGGGCCGTGTACGACGAATCCTTCGCCGGGAGTCGAATAGATGACGGCGTGACGAAGGTGGTGGCCCTCGGGTTGGAAATCAAGTTCGAATTGTTTAGCGACTTTCTCCTGTCTGACACGCTGTACATCGGGATTGGAGCTGGTTTAGTATTTGTCATCATATGGATCTACACAGTTTCTCTCTTCATAACAGTAATGACCATTTTGAGCATGCTGATGTCTTTGGTGTTTGCGTATTTTGCCTTCGTCGTCGTGTTTGGACTGCCCTTTTTTCCCTTCGTAAACATAGCGAGTGCGGTCCTGATAATAGGAATCGGTGCAGATGACACGTTCGTGTACGTGGACATATGGGACCAGACGAAGAAGGCTCACTCTAAGGCGCACCGAAGCCTGATCCTGCGGGAGACCCTGCGACATGCCTCGGTCACTATGTTCGTGACGAGTTTCACCACGGCCTCGGCGCTGTACTCCGGCGCGGTGAGCTCCATCACGGCTGTCAGGTGCTTCGGCGTGTACGGCGGCACGGCCATCATCGTCAACTTCATGCTCACCCTAACCTGGTTGCCGGCCGTGGTGGTCATCCATTCGCGTTTCCAGGACTTTTGCGCGTCCGTCAGTAACCCTTGTCCGGGATGTCTGCGGAAACTCCACTCCGTGCATGTGGCGGTCGCCAGGGCCTACCGGAGCCTGTTCGAGAAGTTCCTGCCGGTCGTCGTGCTCCGACTGAGGTACGTCTGGATCGTGATTTTCACGTCGCTCGGCGTCGGCGCGTTCTGCGTGGTGTTCGTCTCGCCCAAGCTGGAGCTGCCGACCTCGGCCGAGTTCCAAGTGTTCCGGGACAGCGACCTGTTCGAGTTGTACGACAGCGTTTACAAGCCGAGGTATGATTTCAACATCGAGGGGAAGGATCCGCTCTTCGTCGCGGCTGTGTTCGGGGTGCAGGCCGTGGACAACGGCAACCACTGGGATCCGAACGACCGAGGGTCACTGGCATTGTTGGATGACTTCGATATGTTTGACCCGGACGCGCAGGAGTTTCTGCTGGAATTTTGCCACAGTTTCCGCAATCAGAGCTTCTACGATGCCGAAAAGGACACCAGGCCATGTTTCATGGATGGTTTCAGAAGCATGATGGAAGCACCTTGTAATTTGGCGTTCGGGTTGGTTAGTCCTTGTTGCGGGCAGACAAGTTTTCCATACCCTTCAGATATCTTTGAGGGATGCCTAAAAGCCACCAAAACTTGCGATGCAGCCACGAGACCCTGCATTAACGTTTTTCCCGGGCCCCTGTTTAGTGCGACTGATGGCAAGGTGAAAGCATTCTTTTTGTACGGAACCAGTTCTAAGACGGACACAATGAAATACAATTACATTCACGAGTTCTGGACAGAGGCAAACGCATGGCTTGATGGCAAACTTGAGAGCAAACCCACAGGTGTAAAAGGAGGTTGGATGCATGCGGGAAGCTCTGGCTACGGACAGCAACCGTACTTCTACAATCTACAACACGCCTTGGCATCAAATACACCGATATCTATGGGCCTGTCCCTGGGTATTGCGGCCCTGGTGCTCCTCCTCACAACATGGAATCTCCTGGTCTCCCTGTACGCCATGTTCTCGATAGCAGGGGCCTTCTGCGTCACAGTCGGTACCCTGGTGCTGTTGGGCTGGCGACTAAACATCTTCGAGTCGGCCATCCTGTCCCTGGCCGTTGGCCTGTCCGTGGACTTCACCATCCACTACGGCGTGGCGTACCGCCTGGCGCAGTCGAAAAAGAGGGAAGAGCGGACCCTGAAGTCGCTGACCACGGTAGGTTCGGCCATCACCGTGGCTGCTCTGTCGACGTTCGTCGCAGGCGCCATGATGATGCCGTCCACGGTCATCACATACGTCCAGCTGGGCATCTTTCTCATGCTCGTCATGACAGTCAGCTGGGCCTACGCCACTTTCTTTTTCCTGTCACTCTGCCGCGTCATCGGGCCGGTGGGAAGCTTTGCCCAGATTCCATTCCCGACGTGCTGCTCTTGTTCGTCCGGGAAGACAAGAGTCTCGTCGGGCGAAGAGAACGGCGGTGCCCTCCTTGGCGATGGCCTTCCAGGTGACCCGGAAAAAGCCGGCATCAAAATGGTCAACTATAAGGAAACTGATAATGAAAACCTTAGTAATGGCAGACCGGTAGATAAAAGCCACCAAACCGATTCTCTTCCCAGTGAATTAATTGACGCATGTCAATTACCACAGCAACCGTCAACATACTAATCTGACGGTACTAATCTTGAGACCGTGTCCCAAATCGGTCGCTGCGGCCGCAAATTACACACGCACCTATGTCAGCCGCTTGCCACTGACTGCGGCTGTTTCCATAGACATGTGTGCTATTTGAGGTCTCTGTCAGAGAGTTGGGCCTGGGACACGGCCGTAAACAGTTTTGATCCACTTGCGAACGTAGGGTACCAGACGATGTCTATATGCATATAAAGGGAGCATATAGGATTTGCAAAGATGTGCGTTTTGGCTGAATTTTGGTGCTTAAACAGTGAAGGTCTTAAACTTCCTTATAGACGTTGTTTCATGTACCTTTAACGATTTGTTCATCTTGATAGCAGAAAAATAGCAGAAATACGGCCGAAATGATCTTGCCCCTCCGAATCCTTCACGGTTACACCACGCTTTCGAAATGCTACTAAATTGTTCGGACGTACGATCTTTTTAAAAGACACTAAAGTTTTTTTCAATGGTGACTGTTTGCACTGTTTACGAACTGTTGAGTCCATTTTCTGTCGTAAACTCAGCATTTTGTTGGAGGCCTTGCAAATCCTGTACACTGCCTTTAAGTTACGAAGCTAATGCAGAGCGCGTAGAATTACAATATAAAGCACATGAACAAAGTATACCCTTTGACTCTTTCGGATAGGCCGGATTATGACAAATGCACCATCTGGGACATTTGCGCCGCATATTTTTCATTTTTACACAAAATTAATTATGCTAGCTTTCGGCGAAAAGGGTCTCTGAAATTTCATGACAATGTATAAAAACAAGGTATAAGAAACACTTTGTTTCACTTATATATGCTTCAAAACAACCAAAAATGTTTAATTTATTAATGAGGACTAAACATGATATTTATAATACATGTATAATACGATATAATAATTAATTTATGTCTATATAGCTTTATTTGGTATTTTATGATATATATGCATTTTATTTTTTATCCAGTGCTAAAATACTTTCCAGTTTCTCTTGCTGGAAGTACATTATATTTTTTGGAAAGAGTAATCGATAGTTATTATAGTTTTGATGCACTAAAATGTAGAGTACATGTTTGATAAAAAAAGTCGTTTTAGTTAATTTCCAGATTTCAGTCTGAAAGCTTGCCATAATAATTATAGGAAGTGTATATACATGTATATTTTGCCGGCACCGTCATTCTAATTCTGATTGGCCAATTCTCAATACGTCACACCGGCCCTCTTTATCTAAATGTTATTTTGCCGGAGGTACGTTCTTGCCGCCACGACATCATACAAATTGGCCAATCAGAGTAATGGGACTTCAAAATACATGTAGTATTTGCAGGAAAAACAGCAGAGCCTCCAATTAATATACACTTTCTACTAGATATTTACAAAGTTTAAACTATAGAACCAATATTTGTGTGCAGTATTTCCATCTGAAATACGCTTTTTATGCGAGAAAATTTGCTTTTTTAACAACGTACAAAATAGCGCCAGCTCATTTGCGATTACGCATTTCGAAAGTTAACCACAAGAAACGTGCATTAATAGACGTAAAAACCAAGTAGTTTTATCGAAAATGTTAATACATGTTTTAATGAAATTTGCATATGTTTTGAATGTATAATTATTGCAAACTAGATAAGTGAAATCGGTGCTCTTATCCAAGAATGCCGCACGGGATCAATGATATTCCATAATGCATATACTTTTATTGATGGTTTAGTGTAGGAGCCTATGCCATTGTTTAAAACACGTCGAATCTCACTGCGACGGCGCTCTCAGAAAACGTGATTTCACGAGTCTAGACGTGACTTTTTATAAGTTCAAGCCACATGTTGTGTTAGTGTGAGGTTCAATTATCATTCCCTATATTATAACCCTTTTTCATGAAAAACAAGTGGGGCTTATTTTTTGTATTTGCATTACAATAACCAAAAAAAGCTTAAAGTAAAATATTATATGCACAATTAGCTTATTAAAATTTTGTGGAAAAAAACACGATCAAAAACTAGCAATGTGTAAAGAGTTTTAGTTCTTAAACCATCAAGTTTTTATATTACACCTTATTGTCTTGGTATATAGGCATTATTCATGGCGCATCCATTTTGTCACCTTCCTTGTAAACCCGCCGGAAAACTACACCAATTTTAATAGTGTGTCGAACATAAATATATTTCCAGCCTCTCATATTTCTACGGAGCACTAGAGGTGCCATGCGAATTGTTGAGATTCTGAGATAAATCTCAAGATGATGTACTCTTGATTTGAGGATGTCGTCATCCTGTGATAAATGATCTCCGGATGCCGCACTCTTTGCCCATAATGTCACCAACCCGAGATAATTTATTTCAGAATCTCAACAAGTCGCATGGCACCTTTAGAGCTCCGTAATATTTCGTGTTGGGCATTCTTTTCTTCTTCTTTTTTTAAGTCTGCGTCAACTCGTGCTACATTTCCATGCATCATAGCAGTAATGTCCACCTCCACTTCTGAATCGTCCATCATTGTCCATTCACAACGAATCTCTACAGGAACCGGTAAAAAGCTACAACCCTGACGTAAATTCGGGGCGTCGAAGAAGCCTTTTTCTGAAGAGAAGGCAGCTTTTTTCTCCCAAGGTATGTCTCCTTTAGAGGTCGCCATGTAGTGAAATGTGACTGTAATTACTCGTGGTATCACTGGTGATGTCCATGTTACGTTTGAGGCGATCGTACACGCCGCCCGAGTGATTCGGTTTGGTCGAAAGTCTGGTGCCGAACATCCCCGCGGCGTCCGTGACCGGGCTCATCGTCGTTACCATAACGGTGCCGACCTGATCGTCACACGGGTCGCTGACCACCACGGTTCCCCCGGTGAAGCCTGCCGGGCAGACCCGGTCCTTCACCCGGTGGGCCACGCTCTCGTACGTCACGATCGCCGCGGAGGAGGTGGGCTCCAGCTTGTAGTAGTAGTTGGAGTCTTCCCGGTCGGCTTGGGAGATCGGCTGCCGGGGGCGTCGTGTGTTGGGCTCGGCGTAGGCAACGCAATCCTTTCTCGGTGATGGGGCCGGGGTGCTGCTGCTAACGGGTGATGATAGGGAATCGGGTACGGCGTATTGAGCAACGTGGTAATACTGGTGTTGTGATTGGGGCTGTCGTGCTGCAACAAGGACGGACTGGTTACGGCTCATCCCTTTTGTCTTGTTTTCAGTCTCGGCGTTCTTTTCCTCCCTGGAAAAAGTATAAACAAAACATCAGCACTGGTCGGAATTCTATTTTGACAAAAAAACCTCTATTAACTTCTTAATTTGCTTTACTTAAACTTAACTCCCTCGATTGATGTGTACACTATTTCAAAGAAATACAGGTTGCAAATTAAGGAGGCAAACTATATCCAATGCCAAAATCTGTTGCGAGCGTCTTAAAGCTGGGCTCCAACGATTTCGAAAAATAAGATGTTCACTTAAAATTGTGTTCACCTAGCTCCAATTAAGGTAAACATATCATTAACCCTCACTATTTGATGTTTTTTGATGTGAATTTTAAGCCACTTTTTACCATTCCGCATTTCCCAAGAATAAGCAATTTTCTCTTGAATTTGCTAGTTGTTTGGTTCATTTACATGTACATATCATGAATATTCATGTTTTTCTCAAGTTGATGACGTAGCAGAGGGGATTCGCTCTCCTTACTAAATAATGAAAAAGGAACAGCCCCCATTGTATATTATGAGAAAGTTCTTATATGTCCTATAAACGAGAATTTGTATTTGTTTCATTTTTTAAACCAATGGTTATTCTCCAAACGCTTGGGAACTCTTGAAACGTTCCCACCGAGAACATAAAACGGTCATCGTTCTAGCAGAGAACGAGAGGTCCTGTAGCTCTCTCATAACGGGAACGTTCCACACATTATGTGGGCCCCTTATTGGGAAGATATTAAAGGTAGTATCATACTTTGGTAAGAAATCAAAACAGAAATGTTCACAGATTTACGTGTAACTTACAGGGTATGAAGATGGTGCTGGTAGAAACCTACCGTTAAAATGTTTCCGCCTGGAATGCTGTATTTATCCAGAAATTAGTAAAACAACGACCGAAAACCTTTTTGATACTTTAAAAGATTAAAAATAAAAGAGAAAAGTCTTAGGAAATACTGTGGCTGTTTTCACTGTTTTCTCAAAAAGTGGGCACCGTATGGGACTGAAATTTTCACAGATGACTGTTACTGTATCTTCCTTGATATGTTTGCCCATGAATCCGTATTTCTTTGACAAAACCCAAAGTATGATGTTACCTTTAAACGTGGGCAAGTTGTTAGATTGCGTCAAAAAAACCCAGACCGCATCCTTACCGTGACATCGTGACGCAGACCAGTTTACCGCTCCGACACAGGCAGATCACGATGGCGAGTAGGAGCGCCACTGTCACGAAAGCCACGCACGCCACGATGATTGCCTTGAACGTGAAATCCAGCCCAGATGCCGTGGGCCCGTCCGGGCGTTTCTCTCCCTCTTGCTGGCAGCTGGAACGTGTGAAAAGGGACGGAGGTTGGTGGAATGCGGAGGGAAAATTAATCAAATAATATGCCGAGTCGGAATACCCTCCTTTTTTTAATTAAAGGTTTACTGTAATCCAAATAAGTATAGGGATGAAAGAGCTTTAAAATTATTGCTTAATGCATAATTAATTGCTATATAAATTTATATGTTTATGTAAGTGCTTAATTTTGACTAAAACGTTACAAAATAAGTACATGTGTGCGCCATACTAAAAATAGCTCAAAAATCAATGCGCGGAGCTGATTATCATATTCTGTGTGTACCCTCAAATGTTTGTTAAATATGCAATTTTTTAATAATTTTTTTTGGGGGGGATGGGGGTCATGTAATTAATATATTTGATTTTGTTTAATTATGAATGGTTATCACATCCTGCCTGGGGTTCAGTGCTTCAGCACTGAGACATTTTTGGTTTAAAATCTGGCCCTATGTTGTTTTGAACGTGGAGGGTTGCTTCATGAAAACTGGTAGCAAGTCGCCAGTACCGAAAAAGGACATTTCGGGGTATTTTTTCTTTCGGCAATTGTAAAAAAAAAAAAATATCCGGTTAACAAACCAAAAATTGAAAAGAATTAGGTAGATGAGGGTTTAAAATACCATTTACAGTATTGCACAAAACCTGAGAGACTCCTGGGTGAGGTTTTTTCAACTCTGAAGTTGAAGGATTTTACACTAAGGTCAATTGGAGTTTATTTGGTGTTGTACACCCATCAACGAGATGCCATTGTAAAAAATAGCGCCCTCATTTTGAAATAATTATCAACGTTTGGTACGTGTAGCTTGGCATCCATAATACTCGGAGGAACCGGTACTATAAGGTGGATACAGAAAGCACATAGGCAGACACGCCTCCCGTTGACAGTCATTTGATTACAAACTCTTTCTCCCTCTGGACGGAAACCTTAATAATATTAGCGCCCTCTATTGGTGAGGTGCAGCCTTTCCAAACCATGTTTGGCGACATTAAACCCTAAAACTCTACCACCAAATTTAGTTTAAAGGTAATATCATACTTTGGTTTTTGTCAAAGAAATACAGATTCATGGGCAAAAATATCAAGGATGATGCAGTAATAGTCATCTGTGAAAATTTCAGTCCCATACGGTGCCCACTTTTTGAGAAAACAGTGAAAACGGCCACAGTATTTCTTAAGTCTTTTCTCTTTTATTTTTGATCTTTTAAAAGATCAAAAAAAATTTCGGTCGTTGTTTGACTAATTTCTGGATAAATACACCACTTCAGGCGGAAAAATGTTAACGGTATGTTTCTACCACCTCCATCTTCATACCGTGTAATTTATACGTAAATCTATGAACATTTCTGTAGTTTGGTTTGTTACCAAAGTATGATACTACATTTAAAACAACTGAAGCCCGTGTTTAGGAATGTACAAGCACTGTTAACTTACTCTGTTATTTTGTTGCCACTGCACGTCTGACAGTTTTCGCCGGTCCATCCACCCCTACATTCACAGTGTGTTTTCCTCTCGTCATGGAATAGACACACATCCCGGGGCGTGGAGCATACCACCGCGTCGTCAAACTCGCACACCTCCGTACTCCCCGAGCGGCAGCCTGTCGGTTGCACGGTGTTCGTAGAAGAAGCCGGAGAAAAATGTTTAAAGGTAATATCATACTTTGGTTTTTGTCAAAGAAATGCGGATTCTTGTGCAAAAATATCAAGGAAGATACAATAACAGTCATCTGTGAAAACTTCAGTCCCATGTGCCCACTTTTTGTTTTAGAAAACAGTGAAAAACGGCCACGATAGTTTTTAAATCTTTTCTCTTTTAATTTGGATCGTTAAAAGCTCAAAAATATTTTTGGTCGTTGGTTTTACTCTTTTTTTGATTAATACAGAATTTCAGCCAGAAAAAATATGAACGGCATGTTTCTACCATCACCATCTTTATACCCTGTAGGCCTAAGTTATAGGTAAATCTGTGAAGATTTCTGTTTCGGTATGCTACCAAAATATGATACTAAAACAAAATTGAACCGACGGAGCCAACACCAATTTATATTCCCATAATTAATGGAATTTGGAGACAATGAGTGAAATAAGCATGTGTGTATGTGGGAGAGTTTAGCTTTGCAAAAACAATGTTTTACTATTAATTTCAATATCGTTAACCGGGTGACAAATTGAACTCAGACTTTGTGTGTGCTATTCTATGTACATAATGGAACAGAAAGTATTGACGTGTGAGGATCGCAAGGACAAGAGGATAAAATGAAACCATTCTCGTCCTCGGATGAACTTCTTTTGTTCAAAGATGTCCTCGGATGTATACATTTGTACTTAGTCTATGGGAGTGTACCGAGAAAGTAGTATATACAATGTCCTGTCCTCTGACAGAAGTAAAACCAAAATGTATGCATTGTATGTCCTCGGACAGTGGTAAAACAATCATGTATGTGTTGTATGTTCTCGGACAGTAATAAAACCAAAATGTATGCAGTGTATGTCCTCGGACAGTATGTAAAACAAAACCGTATGTGTTTTATGTCCTCGGACAATAATAAAACCAAAATGTATGCATTGTATGTCCTCGGACAGTATGTAAAACAAAAATGTATGCGTTGTATGTCCTCGGACAGTAGTAAAACCAAAATGTATGCGTTGTATGTCCTCGGACAGTAGTAAAACCAGAATGTAAGTTTTGTATGTCCTCGGACAGTAGTAAAACCAAATGTATGCATTGTATGTCCTCGGACAGTGTAAAACCAAAACATATATGTGTTTATGTCCTCGGACAGAAGTACATGTAAAACAAAAACGTATGCGTTGGATGTCATCGAACAGCAGTTAAACAAAAACGTATGCGTTGGATGTCATCGAATAGTTCCCGGTATGTAAAACAAAAACGTATGCAGGATTTGAAGCTTTGCATGGTGGAAGTAACGTAATTAAGAAAGGTTCGCGGAGACACCATGTATAAACTCTTTATAGATGTGTAGTTCTGAAAAGAACCGGTGAGAAGTTAGATCTCAACGTTCCGGCGGGCCAGTGTACTCTGACCGTCCTCACACGGTGTGTGTGAGTGTGTGCACTGCGAGGATGGCCAGAGTACACTGGTCGGAACGTCTAGATCTAACTTCTCACCGGGGTTCTTTTCAGAACCACACATCTCATGATAAAGGAGTCTATACACAGCTCGCGTCTCTGAAAACGTATGCGTTGTATGTCCTCGGACAGTATGTTAAACTTTCCCCCTGACCTCAGTCGATTACAATTAGCCCTTTAAGAACAATATCCTAACTCCATTTCCCTTTGGTGTCTCTCTTTCAAATCAGTGACTATTATGGATGGATCTTGGGTATAATATTAATGGCGTCATACTCATACCTTCGTCAATAGTCAGCGGGCACATGCAGTCGCCTTTGTCCAGGCATCTCTGCCGTAAATTGGTACATCCGCACAGCATATGACACACGTCTTTGGGACTGAAGTCGCTGCATAATCTCTGTTTGCCGCGGCCAAAAGTAGGACAACTGTAGAAGAGAGAAAGGAGGGGAAAAACAGATCTTTTTCTTTATTTTGCACGAGGAAAAGTTTAGGTCCACAAAGCCTTATATTCCATTATGTGATAGGAAAATTGTGACAAGAAAATTCTCTTTGCTTTGCAAAATAATTCGCATTCAAAGGTATAATACACGATTGGTAAAGGTCCCAGAACTGCACTCACGTTTTGTCTGATCAAACATGTACATGAAATAATAAACCTGTGAAAATTTGAGCTCGATCGGACATCTGAGTCACGAGAAAATAGCGAAAACCCGACTTTATGTTTCTTATAAAACCTAAAGAATGGTTTTGATCTTACCCCGAGATCAAAAAAGTTTTCGATTTTCTTTTTACTCTTTTAGGCGGACATGTTTTAACGGTGTGTTTCTACCAGCATCATCTTCACACCCTGAAAGCTATGCGTAAATTTGTGAACGTTTATGTTTGGGTATGTTACCAATCATTCACTGCACCTTTCAACCGGCTTAAAGGTAATATCATAACTTTGGTTTTTGTCAAAGAAATGCAGATTCATGGACAAAAAAATATCAAGGAAGATACAGTAACAGTCATCTGTGAAATTCCAAGTCCCACACGGTGCCCACTTTTTGAGAAAACGGTGAAAAACACCCACGGAATTTTTTTATTGTCACATGTCATTAATTCATATAATGCAGCTCATCCACCATACAAGATAAATGTTCAGAGTTTGGAGGGCCTGACGTTTGAATCATAGCAGGCTAAATTTAGCATTCGGAAATATCCTACGTAGACGAAACGTCAGGCCCTATCTCCAGAGTATTCTCATTTACGTATAATCCGAGTGTGTATCCATGCATGACGTGTTATACCCCCTCCCCCCTCCCCCTCTCAGTTCCCTCCAACTTGGTGAAAGTTAAAGGTAATAATTTATCATACTTTGGTTTTTATAAAAGAAATACAGATTCATGGGCAAAAATATCAAGACAGATACAGTAACAGTAATCTGTGAAAATTTTAGTCCCATACGGTGCCCAGTTTTTGAGAACAGTGAAAACAGCAACAGTATTTCTTAAGTCTCTTCTCTTTTATTTTTTATCTTTAAAAAGATCAAAAAGATTTTCGGTCGTTGTTTTACAAATGTCTGGATAAATACACTATTTCAGGCGGAAACTTTTTATAACGGTATGATTCTACCACCACTATCTTTATACCCTGTAAAGTTATACGTAAATCTGTGAAAAATTCTGTTTTGGTTTCTTACCAAAGTATGATACATGTACTACCTTTTAATAAAAACAAACCTGTGACATTTTCAGCTCAATTGATCATTGGAAATAGTAGCAAACAGCACAAAACTGTTACAATTATTGGCGCGAAATAAATTGTAAGGTATGCCTAATAAGTGAGGTTTTATTCTCGGAGATCAAAAGACAAAACTGTCTTTTGTTTTACTCATTTCTGGATAAATACAGCATTTCAGGCGGGAAAGGTTTAATGGTATGTTTGGACCAGGTCTATTTTTATACCTTGTAAGTTATAGGTAAATCTGTGAACAGTTTTGGTTTCCTATAAAAATGATACTACCTAAAGGTATAATTCATGATTGGTAAAGGTCACAGGACAGCACTCGTACTTTGTCTGATCAAACAATACATAAAAATATTATAAACCTGTGAACATTTGAGCTCAATCGGACATAATGAGTCACGAAAAAATAGCGAAAACCCGACTCAATTTTTCTTATACAACATGAAGAATGGTTTTGATCTTGCCCCAAGATCATCTTCATACCTTGAGTGAAAGGGGATAACTAAAACAACTCAAGTGAGGGTGTCCATTATGTTTGTTCCTAAGATCGTTCGGACGAACGATCTTTGGAAAAGACACTATATGAATCTTTATTTCCTTGAAAAACCCAGCATTTATAATGAACCAAGATTTCCCATGGTGACTGTTTGCACCGTTTACGAACTGTTGAGTCCATTTTCTGTCTCAAACTCAATAATTTTTTCGGAGGCCTTGCAAATCGTATACGCTGCCTTTAAAGGGATGGCACAGAATTGGTAAGACAAATACACTTCAAAATCACAGATTAACATTTAACTAACAGAGTATAATAGTGATGATAAGAGAAAACATCACATGAAATGTTTTTGTCTGAAATGCCATATTCGTTGAGAAATAAATGAAACTATTTTCCGATCGGAAAAAATCGCTTTGAAGCGTTTTATTCATTCGTTAAAATGTGTACAGTTCTCTGTTCACGGGTTTTCTCGTGACCCAGATAGCTGATTGACCTCAAAACTCTACAGGTTTGTCAGTTAAGGTATATGATGGATTACATAATGTGCTTTCACTGTCAACAACGGTTTTGTCGCAAAAACCAGTTTTGTACCATCCCTTTAAAGGTAGTATCATACTTTGGTAAGAAACCAAAACAGAAATTTTTCATAGATTTACGTATAACTTTCAGGGTATGAAGATGGTGGTAGTAGAAACCTACCGTTAAAATGTTTCGCCTGAAATGGTGTATTTATAAAAAATAAAACAAATTGTAAAACAACGACCGAAAATCTTTTTGATCTTTTAAAAGATCAAAAATAAAAGAGAAATGCCGTTTTTCACGATTTTCTAAAAAAAGTGGGCACCGTATGGGACTGAAATGTTCACAGATGACTGTTACGTACTGCATCTGCATGTCTTGATATTTTTGCCCATGAATCTGTACTTCTTTGACAAAAACCAAAGTATGATATTACCTTTAAATCGAACAAGGTTAAATAAAAGCCACTGACTTGGTGTAAGATTCCCCCGTTCATATACTGTGGACATTGTGAGGCCCTAAGCGTGTTTTTCTTGGAGTAGAATAGGTGAATGACAGGAAAGACTGATTATAATGCAGGTCCATAGCGCACGTAAGCCTATCCCCCGTGCAACCAGTAATGTAGGCCTTCCATTGGCCGGATATCTAGGTAATTAACCAAACCTAAATTTAT
The DNA here is from genome assembly GCA_963971285.1 of Astropecten irregularis. Classification (NCBI taxonomy): domain Eukaryota; kingdom Metazoa; phylum Echinodermata; class Asteroidea; order Paxillosida; family Astropectinidae; genus Astropecten; species Astropecten irregularis. The sequence continues at coordinate 9,812,983 of OZ020247.1, forward strand.
CCTCCATAAAACCGTGTCCAGGAAGCAGAGTTGTTCGGCTACTTCATACAGTTTGTGTGTGATTATATGATTATTCTCTATTTATATCGTTATAATAAATAAAATAAAATAAAATGAAATGAATAAATTAATTACATTTAAAGGTAATTTCATACTTCTGTTTTTGTCAAGAAAATTCAGATTCGTGGGCAAAAATTTCGAGAAAGATACAGTGACAGTCATCTGTGAAATTTCCTGTCCCATACGGTGCCCACGTTTTGAGAAAAAAAAGGTATTTTTAAAATCTTTGCACCGAGATTTAGTTCTATCTTCCGAAGAGCAAACTTGCTTTTGGTCAATGTATTGGTTTTACTCTTTTCTGAATAAGTACAGCATTTCAGGCAGAATCATCTCAGTAATGGTATGTTTCTACCATTACCGTCTCTATACCCTTTGAGTTATATACATGTAGCTCAATCATCTCCTGTTTCTGTAGGCCTTGCTACCAAAGTATGATAGTACCTTTTAAGCTCGCACGTACACATACGAAACAATGTGAACCACAAGATTGTATAAAATATTTTGGAAAGCATCACAGATATAAAGTAGGGGATACATTTAAACAAAGACAAGTGTATTGGGGACAAACGATCAAGAGCTACTTTGGCTGAAAAGTTTAGGCCTTAATTATTTTGTTTATTGTGCGCATTACTTGTGTCGGTTTACTATTTCATTTCGCTCAAAATGGCCGCCGTTGTAATGGTGCATGCAGGGAGATTTGTGTTTCTTCGCCCCATCCCGTACTACGGAGCTCCCAGAGTGTAATTCCACTTATCCAAATAACCACATTATTATCTCGCCAAAGCCAAGTCGACTTATTCAGCCCTAAAAATCGACTTATCGAGATAATTTATTCGTACAAGATGACTCAGTGAAAACTAAGAAGTCGACATGTCCTGATAATTTATCTCGCCAAGACGACTTACTGAAAGAAGAAAGTCGACTTGTCCTGATAGTTAACCTTGTAAAGACGACTTAATAAAACTGAGGTTTTGTATAAGGATAAGACGACTTTTAGTAGATGCATTATCGTTGACTTTGCGAGATAAATTATCATGGAAAAAATTATAAGTCGACTTCTAGTTTTCAATTCAAACCATCTTGATGCGTTGAATTATTGAGACAAGACCACTTTACTTTTACCACTGCAAAAGTCGACTTGGCGATAAAGGCCTAAATATAAGTGGAATGGCACTCAGAGAGCTCCGTACCATACCAAATCGGTTTCACTTCTTTCTGATCGTAAGTCCTGATACAAAAAAGTATTTTTAACAATCTTTAAGCGGCCAAATCTGAGGTCGCTTTCACGAAGCCCTGCGATCAATTGTAACTTTAGCTACGAAGGACTGAACCCATCGTATCATAGTTTACATAACATATAGGACAGCAATGCAATATAGTCCTACGATTGAAAGTAAGTTACGATGAGTTTGTTGAAATCGACACCTGAACTGTAGATCCATCTTTAAGCCTGCTAAGCCAGGGCACGGCGCGTAATGCAGATCTCTTGGGGATAAAGATAGAACATTCATGCTGATTCATGCGAAACCAGTGGCGCACCCAGGGGGGGCTCGGGGGGCTTGAGCCCCCCCCCCCCCCCCAAGAGGGTCCCTGAAAAAAAAAACGAAAAAAAAGAAGAAAAAAAACGAAAAAAAAGGGGGAAGGAGAGGGAAAGGGAGAAGAGGAAGGGGGGGGGGGGGAGTCACAAAATGTTTTGTGGGAGAAAAATTTTCTTTGAGCCCCCCCCCAAGACAAAATCCTGGGTGCGCCGGTGTGCGAAACATCGTCATTTTTACCTCTTGCAGATTAACCCTCGCAGTTTGGCAAGCGTCTCCGTGGCCATGAACGAACTCGGCAGGCGACCGGGTTCCACCGCTACCACGCCCTGTGCTTCGGCGAGCTTAGGACCCGTGCCGAGGGGCAGACCCACCGGCCAAAGACACAGGACGACCAGGGCCAAATACCCCACCGTATCGCAGTACCAAGTCACCAACCAACGGCCTATCTCCGGCCCTCTGTTAGGGTAATGGTCCATCCTCCTCCTTCGTAAACCTGCACATAGGCGATACATATCCCCAAATCCTCAGCACACTTCATGAAAACAGACGACTACGAAGAACTTACCACCTGACTCAATGTCTAAAACACATTCATATTGTTTTTACATTTCCCTATAGAACAAGCAAGTTGGAAACGATACTCCAGCCGGACAAAGCATCATGGACTGTCCGAGGCGTCGAATCGTTCGTTGGAGAGTTCAACCACTAAGGTGGTTCAACTCATTTACCAACCCAGAAATTGCGACATGGTTCGCTTAAGGTCGCCACAGTGAATAATGTTCCCCGTGTGCTATAAGTATAACTACCCATTGGAAGGTATTTTGTTTTTCTGCAGCTTGTTGGAGATGACTCAGTGACTCACCAATGACGTCAATTACAATATCCTCGAAACCCTGAACCATTTATTTCGTCGCCCGGCCGATGCTCTGGGCAGGTTCTTAAAGGTAGTATCATATACTTTGGTTTATTTATCAAAGAAATACAGATTTATAGGCAAAAATATTAAGACAGATACAGTAACAGTCATCTGTGAAACGTTCAGCCCCATACGGTGCCCACTTTTTGAGAAAATCGTGAAAAACGACCACAGTATTTCGTAAGTCTTTTCTCTTTTATTTTTGATCTTTTAAAACATCAAAAAGATTTTCGGTCGTTGTTTTACTAATTTCTGGATAAATACACCATTTCAGGTGGACACGTTTTAACGGTATGTTTCTACCGCGACCATCTTCATATACCCTGTAAGTTATAGGTAAATCTGTGAACATTTCTGTTTTGGTTTCTTACTAAAGTATGATACTACCTTTAACTGTGCAGCTAGTACTGTACATGCCGCCTATAGGCCTTTACCTACCCATGGGCAGCGGTAGCGAGGCTGCTTCATAGCAGTGCATAGACGCAGAGGCGGCTCAGTGCACCAGTACCAAACTGAAGGTGAACTCACCCAGTCTTCTTACCAAAGTGATCAAACGGAAGTGCGATTATCGGGGGACCTTTATTCTGCACTGTCTTGAGAAATGCTAATCTGCACGTGCTAAAATGTAATCCTCCACCACGAAACAAGTAATAATACTGATCATATTCAGTGTAAAAATAACATCAAGCTATTTCTAGCCTGTGAAGTTGGTTTCGAACGAACTGAAATTACTCAGTTGAGACGAAAGAGGGCGGTAGATTGCGAGGATGGAAGGAAATGTCCTATTGACTCCCAATTATTTTTGTTTTGTCAACAATTTGAGATTGTATTTTTTTTAATTCATGGATTCCGAAAGGAGGAAGGGAGGCACTAAGGCGCCGAGGAGAATGAAATGAAGAAGCGTTGTTTGACACAATAATTCTGCTCACGACTCACTATATTGGAATGTTCAATGGAGGTAGAAATAAAAATAGGCCAAGCCTACTGATTTATACCTCCATGAATGTACTATTTAAAGGTAATATCATACTTTGTTTTTTATCAAAGAAATACAGATTCATGGGCAATATCAAGGAAGTATACAGTAACAGTCATCTGTGAAAATTTCAGTCCCATACGTTGTACACCTTTTGAGAAAATCGTGAAAAACGGCCACAATATTTCTGAAGTCTTTTCTCTTTTATTTTTGATCTTTTAATCGAAGATCAAAAAGATTTTCAGTCGTTGTCTGACTAATTTCTGGATAAATGCTCCATTTCAGGCGGAAAATGTTTAACGGTAGGTTTCTACCATCACCATCTCCCGTCATCATTTTTTATACCCTGTAAGTTAAAACTAAATCTGTGAAGATTTCTGTTTTGGTTTCTTACCAAAGTATGATACTACCTTTAACCCACAGTATAAAATTCATTAAGGTTAAAACTGCGCAAACGTAAAACCTGGGCAAATAATATAGTCCAACGTTTATTACGCAAAATAAATGTAGTGCTAGGGAACAAAAATAATAATTGAAAACCAAACGTATAAATCATGTTTTTTTCCCCCTGCTCGCCAACTTAGAAATCATAAGGTGCTTTGACTGCTTGAACTGGTCAATAGAGGGCGCTAAATGGCAACTACAAAAAAATAATACAGGCGTACTGTGTGCATTTGTCGAACCATTTCAGACGATAAATTTAATCACACAATCACAGATATCAACACTATAGTCACAGAAAGGCCATGAGATAATTAATTTAGATACTTTAGACCCGAAGGTAAATAATCCAACCCTTCGTGATTACCGCTTGTTGTGTGTAGAGCTTCAGCTTGGCCCTGGGGAAATGTACAACTACAACAAGACAATAGTAAGTGAATCTACAACATGATCTTCAAAAGTGTGTTAGGCCTAATATAACGTTACTCACGATACACGTACGAACGTGTAGGCCTAGGCCTAGGTGCTTTTTAGTCCAACAATTTTAAGACCCCCATAATTTCCCTAAGAAATCAAAGCCCTGCCCTCTTTCCACAAATTTGGGTGGGGTTAGTGTCTTTTCAATAGCCCACAAGTTCGCAACAAGCTGGTAGGTAAATTGTATTTTTTACACTAAAATATTGTCAAAATATGTTCAATCTATTTCTAACGTAGGGTTGTCAGGACCCAGGAACATTTAAAAATCTCATTTCGGAACAGTAGAACTTCTAGAAGTTAATAATTGGCTCAACTCTCAAAGTAATCCTTGTGTGCTAAAAGACACTTATCCCAAAAATTTAACTTTGTTATATCACAACTGGTAAACATATTTAGGTGAGTTAGCATACGGTTAGGGTCTGTTTGTTTAACGCACACAGGATCCTACATTTGCGAATCCACGTCGTATGCTGGGTATGCTAAAATGGGATCCGGATCAGTAGAATCCGTGATCCTGTGCGTTAAACCTGTGTCTTATTTCTCCATGGTTAAACAAACAGGCCCTTAGTTTACTGTAGTTCACTAGAACTAGAAGCCATGTCTGAAAATAACCCTTGTCATGCTTGTGGACTAAAGCACACTAACCCCCCTAGTCTTGGTTCCAAGACCTTTGTTGTTGCTTCCCGCGGCCCATAGGGCGCCCCCACGCGGCGGATATGGGAGAACTCAGTCAGACTTTTGGACCGTCACGAAGGTCTTGGATATTTTGTAAAGCGATGTTTAACTTTTTCTTTACTTTTCGTCGAATCTCCCTTGGATTTCCAAGGGAGCCAATCAGCAAGCGAGTTTCAGCTCACATCATGAATTATTCATGTCAGACAAACACTGTTGACCATAGGTGTATTTACGTGTCACGTTCGATGGCCTGGGGCCTATGTCATGCTGCATATCATGCAGTATATTTTGTAAACGTTTCGGGGAAAGATTTTGAGGACTGTACTGTATTGGTCTGTCCATGAAGTTCGGGCAAAAAGTGTGACATTGGGGTGGAAATTTCAAAAGTAGTGAATTGCCTTCCAAATAGAAGTTTTTAACTAACAATCTACCCTTCTTTTAAAGAAAATATAAAGAAATTGGTTCACACCTTTGGGGAAAATGACGTGCAGTGATCAACACTGCAATTGAAAAGCCAAAATACCTACATGTATGCTACATGGACACCACTCCAAGTTCCCTACTCATCTAGTCATGTTAATGGTTCATCATTTTCAAGATATCTTTTGTTGTTGAGCAACATCCTTTGTGGTGTGTCACTATAGGAAAAAAAGGTTGGCATCACTTCTGGAGGATACTTGAAAAAACAACACATCTTTGTTTCAAGTCAGTCGAATTTAACTGACAAAACACACAATCATGAACTGGAAGTTGGATCACTTATTCATGACACACATACTTGAATATTTCTTATATAAAGAGCAATGAGAGAGTGTTATAGATGAATATGGGGAAAGATAATAACTGTATCTCATCCGTTGTTTGCTCAGTAAGCTGCAAAAGGCCCTTCAAACTCTAGGTACCTATGCTACATGGACACCGTGTCTAGGTAGCATACATGTAGGTTAATTGGCAAGATGTTGCCTTTCTAGCATCATACAAATATTTTATATGACTTCCTGTTCTCTTGTAATTTTTGATGTGATATGGGGACAATGGAATTAACTGGTATTCCTTAAAGAAGCTCAGCCTATCTCCTACCTAATCAGTGTAACAACATCTGAACCCATTACTACATTTGTAAAGATTGAGTAATAGTCATGTAAATGGAGCAGATTACAAATTGGTTGTTTTCCAAAACAAAATATTTGACAAGCAGTGTTCCAAATAATCTTTTGAATTCCCTGCTACACATTAGAGGCATCACTGTTCCACTCTTGCTGTAAATTCTTAGTGATATGATACCTACACTACATGGACACCACATTCATGTCCCTGTAACATCAACCTCCCTACTTGGGATGTTGATGTTAATGCTAGCTCAAACTGCACATTTTTGGAATAAGCCCAGGTTTATCTCTTAAGAAATGTATTACAACTGCCACTATTTCTATAGTATATTTGAGTTCTGTTGCAGAATACTGAAAAATATGCATTACCTACCCTACATGGACACCGTGTCCAGTTATGCTAAGCCATGGCTAAATCTGAGTTGCGCTAACCTTTCTTTGGCAAAAAGAAATGTAATTGACACAGTACAAGATGTTACCAAAAATATACTCACCTTTAAATAATTTTCCCCAAAACTTGTCAAAATAGCAAACGTTAAGTCTACCTACCCTACACAAAAATACCTACCCTACACATGGACACCACAACTTTGCATGTTCATATCAGCCTTCGGAACTTAGAAATCCCCCCTGCAGTGTTTCCATTTTGAAACTGGTCCAGGTACCAGTCAATATGAGGCTGTTTCATTCTGGTAGAGAGTGGATTTTGTCTGTTCTATCGTAAAGACTGTACCGATGCTACATTTTACTACATGGACACCAAACAGATGGCTGATTATACTTTTGGTCATTCATGAAAAATACACAAGCAGGGTGAAGTTTCCTTCATTTCACCTTGTTTGTGACACACTAACCTTACTTACAGCATCAAATATTTTGGGCAAAAACATCAAATAAATAAAATATAGATCTGCAATCTGTACCTATGCTACACCTTCATTTTGACCGGACACCACGTGTAGCATAGGTACAGGGGAATGCAGCAGCAGAGTTCCTGAACAAAGACCGATCAAACCGGCATAATTTGGCATTAATTAAGGAAAAACATTCTAAAAGTAAATAATTTTTTTGTTTGTTATATTTTATCATTGTATTTTGCTAAAGAAAAATTTGTTTTAAAAATGTATGTTTTCATGTCACAACATTTTCAAAAAAATGATGGTGGACACCAATAGTTGTTGATAATTTTTTTAACGAAGTGATAACGACAAATTATTTTTTTTGGCTGAAAGAGATATTAACACTTGGTCTTCCATATTAAATACATAATACTGGCAATCGTTCCCATTTTACCACATAAAACACACTTCAAATCTCAATAAACTGCTAAATAATGCAGTTACCCCAACTTCATCATGGACAAACCCATATCATGTACTACACAATCGAGCTGGCTTTTAACTTGGCAGTGCATATTCTATGCCGTCTAGCTCGATGACGAGCTAGCGACCGTCAGTCGCGCTGTCGGCCGGGCATGATGGCCTCCGTCAACACGGTTATGCGTTAATTATTTTGTGGAAAGCAGTTAATTTCTTGCAAAAACTACATTTCACTTAGATCTAAATCCCAGGAAAAAATACCATTTAGTCCAAGAGTTTTCAATGATCACAAATTTACAACCCCAATTGAGGTAGAAACGATATATTTTGTGCAACACCTGCCGCCCACAAGTGAAACATGGTGGAAGGAAACATGTACAAAACAAGTACAAAACATGTGATTTAAATTAAATGGTTTTGTATCGTTGAAATTATTTCGTACCGTTGAAATGATAACGTCATATGTTCATTTTTTTTTAACGCTTTCATTTTCTCGATTTAATTTCGTATTCGCAAAATCATTTCGTATCGTTGAAATGATTTCGTCATGTTGTATCGTTGAAATGATTTCATTTTCTCAATTTTATTTTCACAAACAACATGAAAAAAGTTTGGTCTTCTGAAGAAAAAACGGCCAACGTTTACAAACTATATAACAGGTTGTTGGTTGGCGTACGAGTTGGTTGGCGTACAAGTTGGTCGACGTACGAGTTGGTCGGCATACGAGTCGGCCGGCGTACGAGTTACGTTGACCAAACGGCGTACGAGTTGGACAGCGTACCAGTTGGTTGGCGTACCAGTTAACCTCCAACATCATCATAATGTTGTCGCCTATATTGCAATGCCTTCAAGGGAATGAATTGACCAAGACGGCCACATACATGCACGCCATGGCTTTGTTGCATTGTATACATACATGTACAGATCCGATTGTTCTATTAATTCCTGAAGCTGGCATTTTGCATATTCAATCACCATACGTCACACGTGCTGTGCCTTATTACCATAATCTGGCCCCGCCCTCAAATACAAAATATCCAAGACCTTCGTGACGATCCAAAAGTCTGACAGAATTCTCCCATACCCGCCGCTTGGGGGCGCCCTATGGGCCGCGGGAAAGCAACAACGAAGGTCTTGGAACCAAGACTATAACCCCCCATGTGGGCTTGTCAAAGTACCAAAATGTAAATGTTTTACCAGTTCCATTTTAATAGGCCCAATTATACTTAAAGGTACAATACATGATTGGTAAAGGTCACAGGACAGCACTCATACTTTGTCTGAACAAACATGTACCGGGGTACATGAAATAATAAACCTGTGAAAATTTGAGAAAATAGCGAAAGTTGTACCCGACTCAATTTTTCTTATAAAACATAAAGAATGGTTTTGATCTTACCCCGAGATCAAAACTGTTTTCAGTCTTTGTTTGACTAATTTCTGGATAAATACAGCATTTCAGGTGGAAATATTTTAACGGTATGTTTCTACCAGCACCATCTTCATACCTTGAGTGAAAGGAGAACTACAACAACTCAAGTGAGGGTGTCCTTTATGGTTGTTCCAAAAATCGTTCAGATGAACGATCTTTGGAAAAGACACTAAATCTTGATTTCCTTGAAAAACCCAGCATCTGATGAACCAAGATTTCCCATGGTCAGGGTTCTAGCCAGACCAATTTTAGTGATGGGCTCTAGAAATGAAGTTGAGCCCTAGTCCGCTACATGTACAGATATACGGTAGGCCTACGCTAAAAATTGGAAATTATATCGTCTTGTAAACATTGAGAATCAGTGCTTCACATTTCAAAACACAGAAAAGAGTGAACTTTATTGAGGAATGTGATGAAAATTCATGATATTGGCAATACTTTTATCCACTCTGCGGAAATTCGTGCTGGGCAGCAGAGTTTATTTCAGGCCTATGTTCCGGGCGCAAATTTCCAGTGCCGGGCTGGCCCGCCCAGCGCCGCTCACCGTCGCTAGAACCCTGCCCATGGTGACTGTTTGCACTGTTTATGAACTGTTGAGTCAATTTTCTGTCTCAAACTCAATACATTTCTTTTAGGCTTTGCAAACCCTATACGCTCCCTTTATTAGCTACACATGCCATGACGTGTACTGAAAATGTCCGTACGTTCATTGAGCATTCAGAGGCCAATTTCACGAAACTCTTCTTATGTTAGGATCGATCTCAGGACTTAGGACAAGTCCTAGCCGTAAGATCGATCTTAGCTGTGACGCGTCCTAGGATGGATTTCACCAAACGCGTCTTAGCCAAGATCAGTCTGTCATACTGATAAATAAATTGTAATTTATTGGACAAGGATGGCCTTTCCAAATACAACGGCTGCACCATGTTTACTTGATTCAATTGGAGCGAGTGCATGCAATAGCCGTAGTTTTATGCTTGCGGTGTGCGCGTGCAGCATGAATGAAGTATGTAAACTCAAGATGGCTGATTTGTTGTTGTTTGGGCGAAAAGTTTTCGTCTACAGAAATAACGTACTCACATGGGCGACGAGGTCAGATTCATATGCCAATCTTGAAATAATCCCTGTCAAACGATAGACCTATATCCTCTACGTCTTTCTCGTCTTTAACAGAATATTAACTCGCCTAGGCTAGGCCTACCTGCGGCTCCCCGCCCACCGAGTTGCTATCACTCAGCAAGAAGCGTAAGCGCCATTGGCATTGTTGCTATTCAGTATTTAATATGTACGTGTTCGGGCAGATAAGACGACCCTCAGACCCGTCCTAAGTTAAGACGAGTTCAGCCGCGTTGCTATGGAAGTTGAGATGCATTGAACGCGTCTTAACTTTGGTGAAATCGATCCTAGGACACGTCCTGACATTGGACGAGTTACCCTTCCTAAGACGCATCTTAGCGTTTCGTGAAATCGGCCGTAGGAAAGGTACATGATCATAATGGAACATCATGTCCAGTCAAGAGTGGAAAGCTATCGGTATACATTTTAGAAGCAGGAAATAAACCAAGAATAATATGCCACAACTAATAATGAATAATATGGTATTTGTGGACAAGTGGTTTCTAAAACTATGTTACAGGAAAGAAAGCAACATTGGTCTTTTAACTGCTCCCAAACGATATTTTTTACTTTCAGCAAATGTTCCCGAGTCCTTAAAGACAGAATTGGTACAACATACCAAAACATAAATTTTCAGAGATTTACGTATAACTTTAAGGGTATGAATGTGAAGATGATGCTGGTAGACACATATATGTAGGCCTACATGACATAGACCTACCGTTAAAATATTTCTACCCGAAACAGTGTATTTATCCAGAAATTTGTAAAACAAAGACCGAAAACAGTTTTGATCTCGGGGTAAGATCAAAACTATTCTTTATGTTTTATAAGAAAAATTGAGTAAAGGTTTTCGCTATTTTCTTGTGACTCAGATGTCCGTTTGAGTTCAAATTTTCACAGGTTTATTATTTCATGTACATGTTTGATCAGACAAAGTGTGGAGTGCAGTCCTAAAACCTATACCAATCATGTATTCAGAGATGCCAAGGTCAAAGACCAGCTGGGTGTGAGATTTTTCTTTATTTTCCCGATTGAGTGCGTGCAATGCCGGGGGAGCCAAGCGATGTATGAGATGTAGGAGACTTTTTTTAAACAGAAAATTGTGCGCTCTGGTGCATACTGAAATTAATAACTGATTCTTACAATCAACAGGGTCTCAAAATATGCAAGAAATTATAACAACTTTATAATTACTGTAACCTGCTGGAAAATGGCCGAACAGTCAGCTTGGGGGGGGGACTTTGTATGAGGCTGTACTGTCTATCAATTTGCAGCAAATTGGGTATTAGTTATGTTAACCTGCCAACTGGATGTGTAAAGAGCATTATTTTCCTAGCAACACCTAGCCCCTGTAATCATAGATTCCCGAATGTCAAACAGAGAGAGAAATGACCGGAAGAAGTCAGTCGTGTAGTGTGTTGCCCTTGCCCAGTAACAGAGGCCCACCACGTAGGCCTACCTGCCTATTTTGAATTTTCGTGGCATGTATGCGCATGTGTGAAGCGCAAATTATTTAGCAATATCGCGCACCCGCACTATAGTTTCCCCCGTTTTCGGGGGGGGGGGAAATTCAGAAATCGTCTAGACGTAGTTATCGAAGTCCAAGTTAGTAGTCGTGCACTCGTGTGTCGCTAGCAGATTGTCATGATACGCCCTCTCGTGGTGGCGGGTTATCACGCATAACGATAACAACGTCTAGCAATCTAGACTAGCAAGCAGGAGGTTGTGGGTTCAAATCCCATCTGAGCCAGCACGTGATGTTTTCACGTGCACTCACAAGCACTGAGTATACTGCACTTGCTTATCCACGTTGGGCAAGCCTAATTTGCATATCATCTATTTCCCAACCAAAAAATTCAATATTAAGTAATTTCATGGTTAGCAATTTTTTTTGCTAAGCAGGGCCGTGAAATTGGCCCCTGGTCCTGAAGCGTGAGAAAATGGTTGCTGGGCATGTGAGCATGAGAGAGATCCCCGAGGCGTGACTGTCACGCAAGAGGCGTGAGACTTGCTAGGTCTTTGTACTTTAATAGTTGCCGTTGGGTACGTCCAGACAGCCTTTTATTCAAAACCAATTGAGTTAAACCACTCGGCAGCCGCAGGGGGTAATTCACAAGTTAAAATTATGTTGCGTTCATACAGTGTTTTACTGTTTGCAGTTAAAACAGATCGGTTTTATTTTTGGTTTTAAGAGGTCATGCACTGTGCCTTGACCCCGTACGAGATTCCAGTTATAAAATATAGCGCACGGATTTATCTGTGTGTTGAATATACATGTAAACAAGCGCACCACAACAGGTGTTACGTAACCAGCTGCCAGGCTTCTCTGCACTGAAACAGGATGTCGGACAGTTATTCTGTCCCAACAACATTTTAGCAGTAAACTCAATCGGTTTTAAACGCTAAACCCTCCTCCCTAGCAGTTTTAACTTTGGTGTTTTAGCGGCGGATAAAACCGATCGGTTTTAGATGTAAAACTATTTTAGAGCGTCCAGACACATATTCCTAGAACCGATCGGGTTAAAACAGTTGTTTTAGCGAATTTAACACGCTGTCTGAACGTACCCATTGATCATTATAACCCAAGTTCCATGTCACCACTGATGACGGACCGTAGGGTTACGATCATTGCAACTAATTAGAATAGTGTGTGTTGATTGGTTGATTAATGTTCTGTTTGTAACTTTCCCCATTTCTTACACATACCAGGTGTGATCTACGTGTAGTATTTGCCTAGCTCATTACTGACTGCTAGACACAATGAGCGGCTATGTGGGTGACCTGAGTGACAAACAAAAAGATAAACTCAACAGGGTAGGTTTATATAGTCTTCCTCTTTTGTCATTCATTGAAATCATTTTGTACGAAGCTGTTTTAGGGACATGCTGAAAAAACAAATTTGTTTGAGATGTATATCGTACGTACGACTTACATGTACATCTCGTAGGTACATGTACGACATACAATTCGTACGTACGGCTTATATCTCGTATGTACGACTTATGATGAATCGTATCTCGTGAAAATTTTTTATAAGTCGTACGTACGAGATATGATTCATAAGTCGTACGTACGACTTATATCTCATACGTACCACATATAACTCATACGTACGACTTATAAAATATTTTCACGAGATATGATTCATCATAAGTTGTACATACGAGATATAAGTCGTTCGTACGAATTGTATGTCAGACGTACATGAACATAGTCGTACGTACGATATACATCTCAAATTAATTTGTTTGAGTTAGGTCAGAGAGAGGCAAATTAATTTTTTCGTCATGTCCCTAATACAGCTTCGTAATTTTGTGTCATTTAAATTCATGGAAATCATTTCATGCCTTCTACATATTTTAGTTTGTGTTGTCAAAATCATTTTGTCATTGAATTACATGTACATGTAATTCATTTTGTGTTCTCAAAAACTGTTTGTGTCCTCGAATTATAATTTGTGTCATTCATGGAAATCATCCACTTCCAGCCCTAGAAATCTTTTCGTACTCTCAAAATCATTTTGTGTCATTAAATTTAATTTCATGTCTTAAAACTTTATGGACGTAATATGCAGTGTGTAAATCAGACATGCCAGAAATGGAGTACTATATCACAAAGACATCATCTTCATATTCAATTGTATGAATCTTTCTTATATTCCACTTTCACTCATAGTATGGGGGCAATAGGGTTGGTTTTCTATTTTATATCAATTCAGGGGTGTAACTAATTACTCAAATGGAACATCTCTTTTTCTATGCGACATAAACTTGAACATTGTAGCACAGAATTTGTGGGGATTGTGATAAGACGGGATCCCCAAAACACATTGATTATTTTAGCTCTTAAATAGCTTCTACTCCTCTAAAATGATACTTTCGACTTTTAGCAAATGTTCCTGGGTCCTTAAAAGCCTAGATAGAAGAAATTTGTGCAACATTTCAGTGTAAAAATGCGATTTTCTTACGAGCTTCTTGCAAACTTGAAAACAGCCTGTCTGATCGCGTGAGGCCATTTCGTCTGGTCTGGTTAGTCTAGTGCCCAGACCCAACATATGGAGTCCTCAAAATGTCAGAGTGGAAACCAGACTAATTCTCGTCTGCGGCCGTCCATGTGGCCGGGCAATGTTACTTCTTCATTACCGTTTTTACCCCATAATTTCCCTCAAAAATCAAAGCCCTGCCCTCTTTTCACAAAATAAATCTTGCTAATAATGTAGAAGAGGAACACCTCTAACACCTCTATATATTTAGGTATAGGTAAGTAACTTTTGAAAAGTAGTTTTCCTTTCCTTTATTGTTTTGGGACCCGTCTTATCACAATCCTCAAATTTGTTTTGACCTTAATGGTGATGACATAAACATTGCATAATGTTTGCATAATAAGCTTGCACTGCATCACATAGCTAGCCCTATAGCAACAGTGTCTTTAGTCTGGGAAATTCAAACTGGGGTGTTTATGTGCAATGAAAGAAGTCTGTGTACCAGATACTGCGTACCAGGCACAGCTAGTGCTTCTTAACACACTTGGCTCTGCACATAATGGTTTCATCAAGATAAAACAAGTGCATTCCTTGTGAAATACTGACACAGGGCTTGAAATATCCACTAGACCGTCAGTGATGTCAGTGTCGGTGTAGTAAAGTGTGTACTGCACTAGTCCGGCTGTCTAGTGATTTTGTTTTCCTTGCAATTAAAATGGAGCCTAAATTGATGATTTTGGACACAATATTGCATACAATTACAGTTTTCTATGAATGCCGCAGGTCTAGTGAAACAAGTTCAGGGGTTGATTTCACCAAACTCATCGTAACTTACTATCAATCATAGGACGTATGATGCATTGCAGCCCCACATAGGATACAATGGGTTATCCTTCGTAAATCGAGTTACGATCGATCATTGGGCTTCGTGAAATCGACCCCATGTCTAGTAAAATGCTTCAGTTAGTAGACCTGTTGTCCACTGGCCAATTTAATAGAGCTGCTTAGCACAACAAATATCTAAGCACAAAAATGGCCCGCCCAATAAAAAAAAAACACAACTGAAAATTTGATTTGATATTCATGGTCAGCGAAAAACAGCCAAAGAACAATTGCAAGTGATACACAACAAATTTGGTTGTTATTCCTGGTTTTAATTAAGACAGAAATGTCATGCTTAGCGAATTTTTGTGCTATAGCAGCTCATTGAAATTGGCCCCAGTCCTATTTTTCACGAAATTCAAGCCCTGTGACAGATTGTAACATTTATAAAGAATCATGCACTAGGCATTCCTCTTTACTTGTATACTACATTGCAATATGCTTATTTGAGTAGGAAGGAAAAAAGGATTATACATTGTACTTTTAATTTTTTTTTAATAAATCCTTTGACCTGGGGTCAATTTCATGAAGCCCTACAATTGATAGTACATGTACTATGTATAAACTGGAGTTACGAAGGATAACCCATCGTATCCTACATAGGGCTGCAATCCAACGATTGATAGTAAGACTTTACAAAGATATTTGTGAAATCAACCCCAAGACACACAGGCCTAAGAGAGCACTATTTTGATTGTATCATAACACACACAGTCTTTCTCCTTGTCAAAAACATGAGAAAAGTGCAAAATCTGTTTTCAAACCACCCAACCAAAAAAATTAAAAATAATAACTGGTAGTAGTCGCATTGTTGTTCAAATTATGTAATGAACCTGTTGCAATACACGTATAGAAGTGGTTTTTTTTTCGGCATTCAATCGTGGACTAATAACAAAAGGGGCAATAATATGGTCAAAGACTGGGAAAAGGTCCACATTTGGAAAATATTTACATAACCAATGGGAGCTGCTACCAAAAAGTCCAAACAAAACGTAAGGAACAATGGGGGGTCTACCACGCAAGCATTGACACCCCTGGGTGTGTGTGTGTACTATATATGCATCATGGGTTTACATGTACTGTGTGAAGACACTGTTCAGCATATAGGCCTATTATTTAAATGATTGTCTTTACTTCTTTAAATGTAGTATCATACTTTGGTTTTTGTCAAAGGAATACAGATTCTTGGGCAAAAATATCAAGGAAGATACAGTAATAGTCGTCTGTGAAAATTTCAGTCCCATACGGTACAAACTTTTTGAGAAAACAGTGAAAAAACGGCCACAGTATTTCTTAATTTTTTTCTCTTTTATTTTTGATCTTTAAAAGTTCAAAAATAATTTTGGTCACTGGTTTTACTCTTCTCTGGATAAATATAGCATTTCAGACCGAACCATTGAAACGGTATGTTTCTACCATCACCATCTTTATACCCTGTATTAAGTTAGGTAAATCTGTGAAGATTTCTGATTCGGTATTCTACCAAAGCATGATACTACAGTACATGATACCTTTAAAGCCGGTTCAAAGTCTGAATTTATAACATGATTATGAAAGCTGCATACTGGGTGAGTCAAAAAGAACTTGAGCGGGATTGGTAATGTTTTTCAAAACAAACAGCATTCAAAAGTCCAGGAAAGCAAGCACTCTCTCCTGCATATATTAGAAAAAAAAAGAATGAAACAAATTTATCAATGTTCCTAAGAGGAGTTATGTCTATTTTAATCAAGGTACTGGTACTCACTTTGCAAGCTGTCCATAGAATGTTAATGTTTCACCAGTGTTCACTGATTCTAAACATCTGAGTAAATTGCAAAGGGTAGTAAAGGTTACTTTTAAAATGTATGTTTTGTCAAGTATTCCATGGACAGCTTTCAAAATACATGTGTGCACCTTTATTAAAATAGACATAACTCCTCTTAGGAATGATCAATTTGTTTCGTGTTTTGTTTAAATGATAAGTAGGAGAGAGTGCTTATTAAATACAGATCTGAACAAAATAAACTAGACTCGCGCGTGAATGCACGCTAGCCGCCCGCTACCTAGCTACATTGTACTTACAATTTTTCTTTTTTCGTACACGCACTTCACGCGCGAGTATAGTTTATTTCGTTCTTTAGGCCTAAATGCTTTACTTAACTTTGAATGTCATTTGTTTGTTTTGAAAAACATCACCAATTCCGGTCAACTTCTTTTTGACTTTTTGACCCGTGTGTTGTGTGATATAGGCCTAACAAAGTTTCCGAAGGCAATCGTAATTTTTGTGATTCAACATACTGACAACTGAAAATGATTTCAGTTTTAGCTTTATAATCCATCCTAAAAATGTCACCTGCTGACCATGCAGTAGAGTGGTGGTTTGGTGCTAATAAGTACTATGTTGTGTACAAATGACCTGACACTTCCGTTCACGGCGTTGTTACCAGAAGTCGAAGTGTTATTCAAAATAACTCAAAAATGGAAGGATTTGGGCACATAAAGTTCTACATAAGTGGGCTAAACGATAGAGGCATGCATGGGCTGTCAGAAAATATAAGCAATGACATCACACGGGTTGTACATGACCCTCTTCTTTGATTAAAGATATACAGCAAACAATTATGTACTTAAAAAGTAAACAATGG
Organism: Astropecten irregularis; assembly: GCA_963971285.1. Taxonomy (NCBI): domain Eukaryota; kingdom Metazoa; phylum Echinodermata; class Asteroidea; order Paxillosida; family Astropectinidae; genus Astropecten; species Astropecten irregularis. The sequence goes on from OZ020247.1 coordinate 9,830,533, forward strand.
ATAAGTTTCTGCCAAATGTAGTATGTACTACATGTGTAACATGTGTAAAGCACAGGTTCACCTTGACATGTTTGTGAAGGTTGAAATCTGTAACATCATTCAACCGGAAGTTATGCTCTTTTAAAAGAAAAAATACGTCATTATTCAATTACTGTTTACTCATTTACTCGGTAATTACGTGACCCACATCAAGAAAAATTGTATGCATTGAATGACTTCTGTCAACTTTCAGTTGTTTGTGATGAATTAACCGGAAGTTATTGTCTAGACAATAATCCATATTCAAAGAAGACACTACACTCTACACTATCAGTAATAAGTGCACGGATACAGTGCATCAGTATTCGATCAGTCACAAAATTTAGTGTACAAAAAAAAATGTGCCATTGTATGAGGGAGGATTAATCACAAGGGTAACATTTCCACCATAAAATGAGACACCGAACACCTTGTGTACTAGGTTGTTCCCACAACCACATGTCTTGTTTGTACTTTTTTGGACCCGGTGGGCAGTATTTTCTAGTAGTTGTTGTTGTTGTTGCAGTTGTTGCTGCTGCTGCTGCTGTTTTTGTTGTTGTCACCATACGTTGTTGCTGTTGTTCTTCTACTTCTTGTTCTTCTTCTTAAGGCCTTTTCACATGACGCTATAAAAAACTGTCAACCATTGAGACATTTTCTTATGGTTGTGAAATCTTATAAAACGGTTTATGCTGGCCGCTTTTGCATCCTTTCACACGGTACAGTGTAACATTTTGCAAGCCTCCATTGAGACGGAATGCGGGTAATTGATAAACTATGCATTTTATTAATGTAAAACGCTGCTAGTACAATCACAATGCTTAGCTTGTGTGTAAAGCACTTTGGAGTGCGTGCCGCCTGCAAAGGCCATGTTTCACATAAAAAACACATGCATGCGCATTGCAAAGCACTTTGCAAGGGACCCACCCTTGAGAAATGTTGTCTGGACCTCGGTCAAAATCTCTCAAGGGTTCACCAGGGACGTCGGTCACTCTCAAGCATTGGTGTCCTTTCACACGATGACACTTTTGTAAGATTTTGCAACCATGAGAGAATTTCTCAATGGTTGAGATTTTCCATTGTGTGAAAAGGCCTTTAGTCTGTTATTGCAATGTTAAATAGACCGATCCATTAAGCCCCGCCCTATTTTGCATTGACCAATCACAGCCGCGAAAATCTGATCACCAATTGCAACAGCCATTTTGGTGATCTCATACTGGAGATCGCGGTATTGATTACAGCAGTGTTTAGGTTTATGAACTGGAAAAACAATAAATACCTTCCTCTGCAAATGCAGCACAAGTACAGTATATTTCTGCTACAAATTGATGGTGTTTATATTTTCATAGTAATTCTGACTCTAGATGGCCTGTGCCCGATTTCACGAAACTTTACGCAGTTGCGTAAGTCCACTTGCGCCACGAAATTTGTGGCATAAGTGGACTTACGCAACTGCGTAAAGTTTCGTGAAATCGACTACTGGTAAGAGACGAAACGTACATTTGTGACCTTTTCCAAAACCAGAGTCCCATAGAGATAAGTGCTTTCGGTGATGGGTTTGCAACGCATGTTGGCGATCGTGACACGTTACGCGCGCGCATGTGCGTCGTTGCTTGGCCGTTGCTATGGTGGGCGTGGCCTACTGGATCGGTCTATTGTGTATGATTCTCATTTCAACCAAAAGTGTATACATATTGCTTCAGTATCAATGATTTTGTATTGACATCAATATTTTGAATAGATTGTCCAAAGATTTTCATCTGTTGGGCAAGATAACTTTTTGCCTTTTTTTGTAATTTACAATTTTCATTTATTTATTTATTTATTTTAGTTCAGAGCCAACCTTCAGGATGTTCTAGAGGATCACCATGACGACCATTTGCTACTACGGTTCCTCAGAGGTCAGTCAATCCTTCTATAAAAACTTTCAACTTTTTTTGCTGGCAGCCGAAGCCTTTTTAAAATGTTTACATTCTTTAAAGGTACATTACAGGATTGGTAATATACCCAAACAGAAATGTTCACAGATTTACGTATAACTTTTAAGGGTATGAAGATGGTGCTACTAGAAACATACCGTTAAATATTTTCCCTCTGATGTGGTGTATTTATCCAGAAATTAGTCAAACAAAGAGCGAAAATAGTTTTGATCTCGGGGTAAGATCAAAACCATTCTTTATGTTTTATAAGAAAAATTGAGTCGGGTTTTCACTATTTTCTTGTGAGACACAGGTTTATCATTTCATGTGCATGCTATGAGTGCTGTTCTGTGTTCTGGTCATCAAACCCCAGGCAGAAATATCTTGCCTTCCAGCTCGGGATCAGGCTTTATGTCTGTCATCCGTTAGTCTTGGTTCACGACTTTGTTATTACTCGATCCATACAGGTCTCCATGTTCAAACGTACAAACCGAATGGGTTCACACTAAATGGGGCCGGAGCCCAACTGCCCAAGGCTGGAAGCCTGAGCAGGAGCCGAGGTTTGAGAGAGGTTCTTGGAACATAAATACCACTATTCTAAAGCCGTGTTCCCAACTTCCCATTGGACTTTTTTTTCCGCGGCCACATGGTAACTTACCGCTACATGTACATTCCTTCGTGTCAATCTACCGTGCGTTCCCAATTGGACTTTTATTTACCACCGCGGACAGGTTATTGGCCGTAAAAACTGCACACATTGCAGACGATGTACAAATCACCTTTGACCCGAGCAGGATATGACGTAACTTTCGCGCGTTGGCATTAATTCTTTCCAGTAGACACACACGGCATGTAGATATAAAACTGAAATATTAATTTTTTACTGATAAAAGTTCTGTATCCTAGAAAGAGAGCAACGCGTCACACAAAAACAAACTAGCTGCCAGCTAAATGACAAGAAAATGGTGTCGCCGAATTCAAAAGGCGCAGTACTCAAGAAAAGTATCTCAAGAAAATACTGACGCTGCCAAACATGAACTTGGCCTACGTCAAATGACTATATGGGCATTTCCACGGTAACGTAAGTTACCTTTTGAGTGACTTTGACCTATTCCTTGATTAATCATTCTTGAAAGACTCCAATTTTAAAAGGTTTTTTTGACCAATTTATAGTTCCTTGAAATTGATGCAAATGTGCAAAAAAGAGGTAACTTAATACATTACAAAATGTCCCAAAACAGTGGAAATGCCCATATAGCAAGCAAAATAGTGAAATGCGGAAGAAGAATTGGGCCCATGCTGAAACCCAAATCTGCCCAAATCTGTCAAATTTGACAGATTTAAAGTGCAAGTATTGAATGAGAAACGTACATACACGTACAATTTTTCAAGACACGTTTGCCCGCTATAAATGTTGATGACATGTGCTATAGGCAATTATACGGGGAACCGTAGTGCAAGTATTTTCGTGCGCTCGCTGTACATACAGTCTGTGTGTACTGGTGACGTAATGCTGGAAGCTGTACTTTTTAACAGCGTGGCCACGGTACGTTTATTCACGGGAAGTGTTCCCATTGGACTTTTTGTGTCCCTGTTAAGTTACCGTGGCTGCGTGGAAGTTTTCCGCGACCACTTTCAGCACTTTCAGTTGACAGGGATGTTAATTTACCGTGCGTTCCCATTGGACTTAATTTTGTCAATTTACAGGATCATTGCGGTAGTTTAACCAAAATAAGTCCAATAAGAACACGGCTTTAGTCCTTCCCAAAACCTTGCAATGTGAGGGACTGCATTTTTGTTTGAATATTTGAGATGATTGAGGCTAAAATTGTGCATGATTAAAGTCATGTTCTCTTGTTTGTGTCTATCCACAGCTAGGAGCTTCGACCTGAAGTCCAGCGAGACTCTGTTCAGAAGGGTGAGTTTTTGATCTGAGAAAATACGGAGCTTTGAATGTTTTGGGCAGAAAGACTGTTTAATGAATATTCCAGGCAGACGTAATTGGTGTCACTGCATCTGTATTCGGAGCTCACAGATTGCAGTCAGCTCGAAACTACCGATCTATTCAAATGCAAATCAAGTGAAATATAATTATTCTAGCGGTCTGGGGTGTCGTGCTCAAGATCTTGTGGTCAATCTACAGATTGTGGGATCGAATCCAGTCATGGGTTAGTGGTGCTTGCATCCTTGGGCAAGACACTTTGACACATATTGCTACTCTCCACCCAGGTGTAAATGGGTACCTGTGAGGGTAGAGATGGCTTTGTGGTTTGATTAGCCTCTGTGCTCCTATAGCAGCCGGGGTACATGTACATAAAATTTGACGATTTTCTATCGCAAATTTCTCTTTAGGGAACACAAATTGGACGTGGGAACAAATCAATTCTTGTTCAGTAATGTCAGATCCACATCCATGCCGAATGGGAACAAATTCGGTGATAATGATCACGAAACGAGTGAATAAAAGGCCACGGCCCACGGACTAATAGTGAAAAGTATAGTACCTGTACCTAATGTACTGTACACATACATGTGTGCGAGTTTGTATTGTGTTTCTATTATACAACCTGCACTGTACACATCGCTGAAATAACTAGGACGAGTCTTAATGCAAGGCTCTTGTGGCTTTGGCGACTTTTTCAGCGAGGTTTTGTACGCATGCGTCCTGATATGCAAATGTAGGTAAACAGAGGCGAGTGTCTTCTTATTAGAATGGAAAATCCCTTCGGATTTTGGGAAATACCAACCAAAATAGACAAATAACGGTAACATCCCTTTTTTTAATGTTTCTGCAGGATGTAGAGTGGAAGAAAAGGGTGCACACAGCGTCAATACGACGAGACAGTATTCCTGAAGTAAGTACAATAATATGAAGCACTAGCTTTTAGGATACTACAGTGGAATGCTGATATAACAAACACTGCTGTACTGAACATTTGGCTTTACTGAACCTCATCCTTGACTCCCAATTTTTGTGTACAAAACTTACCGAACATTCCTGGTGAACAAAACAAAAAAATCAGAAGGTTTTACAGAAACGGCCGGAAAAAGTTACTTGGTATGCTGCTTGGCCGTTTGTAATATGTGAACGTCAATAAAATAGCTCATGTTGTAAATTTGTACATGTATTGTACATGTAGGAATGTACAGCGGCAAAAGTGAAGAACATGTATGTAAAAAATGGTCATAAGAGGGCGCACTTCATTGGTCAAGGGGGCACTTTATGAAATTGGCTGCTGAACACTGCAGGTGGCTGAAAATCACTATACTGAATGACCTCTATATACCGAACAAATTTGGTGCATCATGCGGTGTTCATTTTATCGACTTTCCACTGTAAACTCATACAACAAAAAGATTCTGAAATCTTAAGACTCTTATTGGGAATCTTGATATTCCTGTTCACGAATGACAAAGAGTCAGTACAATTTCGCGTCAAGGGCTAGAAACTCAGTGATTTCACCAAGCTCATCGTAACTTACTCAATCGTGGGTCTTGTGATGCATTTCAACCCTACGTAGGATACGATGGGTTATCTTTCGTAACCTGAGTTACGATCGATCGTAGGGCTTCGCGAAATCGACCCCAGGACTTCTAAAAAATGTCTGTGGCAGTTTCCTTCGTAGCCCTTCAAATGACAATGGTGGTTTCCCTACGTCATCACTCAAATGATACACTGAATCAAATTGTAGTACCTTGGCGGCAGTACTGTCACCATTTCAAAATGTTTAAACATCTGGGGCCATTTTCATGGCGCTGCTTAAGCAGTAAGCAAATTCTGGTGCTTAGCATAGCAGAAAAATTTGCTAAAGCGCAAGCGTATTTCACAGCGACCGTTACATGCCTGCTATGCTTAGCACAGAAAATGTATGCGCGCGCATCTGAAAACGTTGTTTTGTGCAACTTTTGGTCATGATCGTCTGCTACACTGTGATACTCAGTGAGAGTCGTCTGCTATCATGTCACCGTGTGACAATAATGGCCAGTGAAGAAATCAAGCACAAATCCTCACTGTTTTCATCAGCGATAGATGTTGCTTTGGCCACAAAAGACTTGTTAGAAAAGCATGTAATAGACTGGACATCATGATACGGAGGCCCTCCCAAAGGTTTTGACGGTTGGTTAGCAAAAAACATGTGCTTATCAGCGCCGTGAAATTGGCCCCAGTTCATTATTATCCAATAAAACCATTCAAAACCTACCCATATCCATGTCCCCACATTTTGAGGGGCTTTGTGGTTCCAACGATGTCCAAGTCTGGAGAAAATGCCACATTGAGATCGTAGCAGCTTGAGGAAGGCATTCAGTATATATGTCCCACAGGGATTAGGGGTTTATAGATAAGTTGACTAATTACCTTTGTGTTTATTTTTACGTGTGTTTTGACTCACAGGTATTACAGAAGTATTTCCCTGGTGGCTTGTGCGGTTTTGACAAGGAAGGTAGTCCAGTATGGATCGACTGCTCTGGCAAAGCTGACATGAAAGGTACAAACTGCCACTTTGAACTTGCTCTGATTTTGTTGACGGTACAGCAGATTTAGTGGACCATAAACATAATAATAAGGCCAAATCACAGAGCTGGGGCCAATTTCATGGAGCTGTTAGAGGGTTCATGCAGTGCTTTTTTCAGTCAGGTTATTTTATTGCCTTCATACAGAGAATATACTGACAGATAATGAATGGCAAGTCTTATTTTGGTTTCAAACCAGCATTTGGTTTTCCTTTGAACGGCTTTGCAAAATGGGGGATTTTCATGCATACTCATGTAGGGAACCAACAGCCAAAATATAATGAAAAAAACATAAGCAAATGAAGAGGCAAACATGACCCACAGAAATGGTTGGTCAAAATAATGACACCACCAGTTGAGTGAAAGGAACATATTCAACACAATAAAACCCATTGAGGGGAAAAGGTTTGTCAGAAAACCTATAAAACAACCCCAACTTTTTGTGCACAAAGCAATTGGATTACTGCTCTCAGTAATACCCAGATGACATCACAGTTTTGCTCATGAATATGGAAATTCTAATTAGCATACAAACCAAAAACCTGTTGTTAACCCTGAAACAGTGTGAGGAAGTGGGTAAAATAGTCAATTATCTTTGTTTCTTGGCTTCTGACTGCCAAACGAAGAAAGATGATTGACTATTGGGGTCACCACCAACGTAGGGCTGGACCGCTCAGTTGGTAGAGCGTCTGTACGGTATTCAGGAGGTCGCCGGTTCGAATCCCGCTCTAGTCAACTGTTCTTTGTTCACTTTTCAATCAATTAAATTAAATTAAATTTACAGAGCTCCCATCGTCAGACTTGAATCAGCTTAATACTCAATGGGATACTTTGGAGAACCTGTCTTCAAGTCAACTGCGCATGCGCACGCAATTGTGAGCATGCGCGCGTTGTTTTTGCGCCTGCGCTGTTGTGCGTGGGTGTGTGCTGTTGACTTGAAGACCGGTTCTCAAAAGTCTCCCATTGATACCAACCTCTCCCAATCACACTCCAGGTCTGTTGTACTCGGCCAAAACGAGTGACATCATCAAATACAACATTGTTGTCGTCGAGGAACTCTACGGAATAATGGAAGAGCAGACACTCAAAGTAAGTCTGTTGTGACAAAACTAAACTGAATCAAACCATTTCACTCTCTTTATTCTTGCTGAACTAGATACTTTGATTTTTGCTAAAGAAATGCAGATTTCATGGACAAAAAAATCAAGGAGAATACAGTAACAGTCACTTGTGAAATTCCCAGTCCCATACGATGCCCACTTTTAGAGAAAACACTGGAAAACTCCATTGGTATTATTTGAATCTCTTCACAGGAGTTATGATCATCCTGAGATCAAATTTGTTTTGGGTCAATTGGTTTAATACTCTTTTCTGGATAAACATACAGCATTTCAGGCAGAAAATTGTTAATGGTATGTTTCTACCATCACCATCTTTATAGCTGTAAGTTATACGTAAATCTGTGAACATTTCTGTTTTGGTATGCTACCAAAGTATGATACTACCTTTAATAAAGTGATTGTATTTTGTGATGATTGTAACATATAGTTCCTTTTAGCTTTTGGATGAAAATTGGCAAAAATTATAACTAATCATCAAATAACTACAATGGATACTTACTGGATTAAGTTAAAAACATTGGAAGGTGAACATAGAGAAAAATTACTGGAGTGGGATCCGAACATGTTACCTCCTGAATACCATAGAGCCCTGGTACGGTCTTCTATTAAAGTTAGTATCATACTTTGGTGAGAAACCAAAAGAGAAATGTTCACAGATTTTCGTATAACTTACAGGGTATGAAGATGGTGGGGGGTAGAAACATACCGTTGAAATTGTTCCGCCTGAAATGGTGTATTTATGCAGAGATTAGCAAAAGTACGCCTGAAAATCTTTTTGATCTTTTAAAAGGTCAAAAATAAAAGAGAAAATACTTAAGAAATACTGTGGCCATTTTTCACTGTTTTCTTAAAAAGTGAGCATCGTATGGGACTGAAATGTTCACAGATGATTATTACTATATCTGTCTTGATATGTTTGCCCATGAATCTGTATTTCTTTGATAAAAACCAAAGTATGATATTACCTTTAAGGGGACACAGGTTCGAATCCCTCTCCAGTCACAATGTCTTGGTTCACCTTTAAAAAATGATTATTGCTACTCAGATTACAAGTAGTGTAGTAGTGTTCTTGTATTTTACGACATGAAATCTAACCATACCTTTGTCGGACTCTGTACCCCTTGCAGTGTGGGAAACACATCGAGGGAATTGTATACATCTCGGACTTTGAGGAATTTGGGCTTCACCATCTGTGGAAACCGGGCATTGAAGTCTTCAAAAAGGTAAAAAGTCGGTTCTTATTGAGCTGCAAGACTGTTAAAAGGGGTCCAAGCTGAACTGAGGTTCAATAATGATAATAATAATAATAATTACCGATAATCACGACTTTACTTACCTTTTTCTAAAAATCCTCCAAACCAATGAACTTGAAATTGAAATATGTTCATATTGAGAGCATTCACTGTCTTCTATCAAAATATGGACGGCAAAAATATGTCTTTAAGATGTAGAAATATTTTTGGGGAGACAACAAAATGTCTCCCTATTGACCGGTGTCTCCCAAATGTTAACTTTCAGATGCTAACCTGTCTCCCTATTATGCAATTAAGAAAAATATATAATATAATATAATGTCACAATCGATGATGTGTCTATGCACGTATTACTATTATTCCTGGCTATCGGGCCATAATTCATTTCTGAAAACATCTCACATTTCTGAGTAGTATGCACAATAGCTGTCCTGGACCACCCCGCTCGTGCCCCAGGCTCGCCCAAGTGTGTGGTCAATATAACGGTGCAAAGGTCACTCAATAGCGCGCGTCGTGTTAATGATTAACACCAATGTTAATCATTAACATCTACCCAAAGAGGAACCTGGCCTGGATTTCACAAAGCACTAAGATTAATCTTAAGATGATTTGTTCAGTATCACCATAGTGATTTGTATTGTGACATCACATGTTGCTTAGCAATTAAGATGAATTCACACTTAAGATCAATCTTAGTGCTTCATGAAATCGGGGACAGTACGGTCCAAAGGTCACTCCTGGTTATTGAACCAATTAGACATACCTGTTGTGATGGGTATACCTGAGGTATTATATTATAGTATGCGATGAAAAACAATGGGAGACTTTTGAGGACCGGTCTTCAAGTCAACAGCGCACGCGCACGCCCATGCGCACGCACAACAGCGCAGGCGCAAAACAACGCATGCATGCTCACATTTGCGTGCGCGTGCGCTGTTGACGTAATTTTCGGTGGGACTAGGAGGTACAGGCTTGGTGATTCAATTTGGTGACTTTCGGAGATTGAGACACTCTGAAATCTCTTTCCACGCACGGGAGGGAAAAAAAACGAAGTAAACTGACATTAAGAATATTTTGTGTGGGCCTTTTTCCTACGCGAGACACAACTTCAACCGGTCATTTACTGCATGTCCAACATGTTCTTGGACTGAAAGCAGAATAAATCAAGCTCTGAACACTTCTAAACACATAAAAGTGTCCTGTGAATCACTGCTAATCTTTCATTATTTAATAAAAACACATTTTGTAACAAATCCCTGTGAATCTGCGCATAAACACCGGTACCGCTGTAATCTTCCACGCGTTAAACTACGACTGTTTCCTGTCAGCTGAACAAAAGTTCTTTATTTGTACGCGAATTTGCTATACAACATTTTGTAAATTCCTTTAACAGTTTCCTGTTGCGCAAAACGGAAGAGGCTCTCAGAACTTTTAAACTTACCTTTGAAATCTTTCAAAAAGTAGTCATAAGGTACCGTTTTGGACCGTCCATCATATTCTTTTGCCATTTTATATTTTTTACATCATAAAACTCAATTTATAATTAGTCCCTCCAGATGGTACCGACAAATTGGGTGGCTCATGAACTATATAACCTGGCTGCTACAGGCGCACGAAGGCTAATCAAGCACAAAGCCATCTCTTACCTCACAAGTGCATGTACCCATTTACACCAGGTTGAAGAGAAGCAATATGTGACAAAGTATCTTGCCCAAGGACGTAAGCACCACTAACCCATGACTGGATTCGAACCCACAATCTGTAGATTGGCCCCAAGATCTTGAGTACAAAACGTCCCGAGCCATTAGGCCACAGCCCTCCACAAAGCCATGGTTCAAGCAGGACTCTTATCAAAGGATTTTTTTCCCTCCATTTTTGACAGAAGTCCCCCATGATCAAAAAACGAGCCCTTTTAAACCACTATTTGCAAGATACACATCTTGTCATCTTGTAGGGCACTGCAGTTTGCTGCAATTTTTCTACATGTATTTCCACCGCTTTTTTCAGTTTAAAGGGAGCATATAGGATTTGTTTGAAATAAAAGGCTCCCATATCTGACGTCACGAAATCACACAGATTTGTCTGCTGCCCCCATTGACAAAATTTAGAGAATCTGAATTTTGGGGAGCTTGCGGATTGAGCATGTTGAGTAATTTAAGGATTATAAGCAAGGTTTGAACATCCACTTTAAGATCAAGATTTCACACTTGCATCGAATCATGATAATGGGAATCGGGCATCAGGTATGTAGACAGATGACAAAGTGATCTTCACTCTTTTCTTTTTGCTTCTTTTGGTCATTTTTTGTTTTACCAGAATGCAGCCATTTTTGAGCAGCATTATCCAGAGACATTGAAGAACATTTTCGTCATCAACGCTCCTAAGATCTTCCCTCTTGCCTTCTCCATCATCAAGCCATTCCTGCAGCAAAATACTCGGAGGAAGGTCAGCGTTTTAGGAAGTGAGTTATGCCGAGACGTAATGTCAGGGCTTTTGTTTTAATTTTGGGATGCGAACTTGAAAAAACAGAAGATGGTAATGCCACCCCTAGTCACCAAGGTAATGGCTCAGGGGCACCAAGGCAATGACTAGAGGCAACAAGACAATGACCAGGGGCACCAAGGCAATGACCAGAGGCACCAAGGCAATGACCAGGAGCACCAAGGCAACGACCAGGGGCACCAAGGCAACGAACAGGGGCACCAAGGCAATGATCAGGGGCACCAAGGCAATGATCAGGGGCAACAAGGCAATGCTCAGGGGCAACAAGGCAATGATCAGGGGCAACAAGGCAATGACCAGGGGCATCAAGGCAATGACCAGGGGCATCAAGGCAATGACCAGGGGCACCAAGGCAGTTCTTATGGACACCTAGACAATTTTGTTTGGCGCCGTCATAAAAGTTCAAGCATTAGGCATCAAAACCATTGCCTCCAGTTCTCTGTATATTGTCCCTGTCCCAGTTATAGTGGAATGCCACTTTAACAAACACGCCGGGATGCACAGATATTGTCCGTTATAGCGGTCATTCGTTATAGTGATCAATGTTCAGCAGGCATATACATTGTACACACAAATTGGGAGCCAAGGATGATGTTTGGTATAGCCAAATGTTCGGTATAGCAGCGTTCCACTGTATTTGCTATGTGTGACCTTGATTGATCATAGTTCCCTGTATAAGTGATGGATATTCAATGTGACAGTGCATCATATTCTGTTGCCTGTTATGCAATTTCTGCTTGTATGAAAGATACTATCATACTTTGGTAGCATGCTGAAACAGAAATCTTCACAGATTTACCTATAACTTACAGGGTATAAAGATAGTGATGGTAGTAACATACTGTTAATATATTTTAGCCTGACATGCTGTATTTATCCAGAAAAGAGTGAAACAAGTGACCAAAATTATTTTTGAAGATCAAAAATAAGATGTTTTCTCAAAAAATGGGCACCGTTTGGCTATTGTACCCTGTTCAGGTGATTGGAAGGAGGTCCTGCTGAGGCACGTAGATCCTGATAACCTGCCAGTCCACTGGGGAGGCACTGCTACAGGGCCAGACGGAGACCCCAAATGCACGCACAAAGTGAGTATGAGGCTGGGATCTTTTTCCTTGTTTGTGTCTTTCCTCGAAGCACTCAGGGGTCGATTTCACGAAGGTTAACCTCTACAAAGAGCTGCAATGTATCATTAAAAGCAGCGTACAGGATTTGCAAGGCCTCCAAAAAATTTTTTATTGAGTTTGAGACAGAAAATTGACTCAACAGTTCGTAAACAGTGCAAACAGTCACCATGGGAAATCTTGGTTCATCAGATGCTGGGTTTTTCAAGGAAATCAAGATTTAGTGTCTTTTGAAAAGATCGTTTGTAGGAACAATTTAGTAGCATTTCGAAAGCGTGGTGTAACCGTGAGGGATTCGAAAGGGGGCAAGATTATTTCAGCCGTATTTCTGCTATCCAGATGAACAAAGTGTAAAAAGGTACATGATACAACATCTGTAAGGAAGTTTAAGACCTTCACTTCATTCAGCCAAAGCGCAAATCCTATATGCTCCCTTTAAGTCTTACAATTGATAGTAAAGTTCCGATGAGTTTGGTGAAATCGACCCCAGAAGTGGTAGGTTTGCTTTTATATCAAAAGTCACTGAATCTCTGCATGTATAGCTGGAAAGGATGGTGAACTTGTGGCATGAAGGCTGTTTTCTCTTGGTTGAGGACAATAGACTGCAAAGTCAGCGCTGTGGAACATTTGAGGGCACCAAGGCAAAACGAGGCACGGATGACAGAAAAAGAGGGATTTTATTCCATAAGTAAGCGTTTTAGTCTGCAGAACAAGAAGTATGTGTAGGAATAATAATGTGTAACCTGTGTATTGAGAAATTAAAATACATGGGTTTACACTTAAGCAGTTTTGATCGCAACTTCAAAGTAAGGCACTTCCACGCATGTGCACTTTTCGAAGTGTAAACCCGTGTATTACAAACAGGGAAGGTTGAAGTTCATGCTTTCTTATTTTCTTCATTTGGATCTGCAGATAGTCTTGGGTGGTAAAGTTCCAGAGAGCTATTATATCAAAGGAAGAGATGTATCCAGTCAAGGAATGACCAGCCATCTACTATCAAGAGGGAACAGCCTGAATCTAACTTACATTGTCACAAAACCAGGCAGTATACTCAGGTACACGTTGTTTTGTAGTCCGGGGCCCGATTTCATAAAACTTACGACGCGTCGCAGAGTTAAGACGCATCCTTTCTCTGTAGACTCATCACATAGATGCGACGCGTCGCAGCAACACGATTTGCGACGCGTCGCAGAGCTTTATGAAATCGGCCCCAGGCCCATATGGAAATTTCAGCAAGCTTGCTGCTAGCTTGTCCATGCTAGCTTGCTGCAAGCTTGTCCGTGCTAGCTTGCTGCAAGCTTGTCCGTGCTAGCTTGCTGCAAGCTTGTCCGTGCTAGCTTGCTGCAAGCTTGTCCGTGCTAGCTTGCTGCAAGCTTGTCCGTGCTAGCTTGCTGCAAGCTTGTCCTAATTTGCATTTTTGGTATCCTTGCAGCAAGCTTGCCACCCATATGCCTGCCTGGAAGCTTGCCTGCTTTGCTAACAAGCTTGTCCTAATTTGCGACGACAAGCTTGCATCCAAGCATTATTGCGGCAAGCTTGCTGCAAGGATACCATCATTGCAAATTATAGGCCTCACTTCTCTCAAGCTGCTTAGCACAAAACTACTACCGGGTTCATTTTTTACTTACCCGAAAAGTTTTGTAATAAGCAGCTTTCTGTTAGCGGTCCCTCCTGGGGTTGAAACTTGATATAGAAAATTACTGAATTAGAGACTGACTTCCCATTCTTTTGCCGGAAAAATATCACTGCGGTGCTTGCTGTCGACTTTTTTAAAACTTTAATACAGGAGGGTTTGTTATAGTGGTATGAGGCCCAGAAGAATTATGATTTATACCCTCAAATCTAGTTGTGGTGTTACCAGGGGTAGATTTCAAGAAGCCCTACAATCGATCGTAACTCGAGTTACAAAAGATAACCCATCGTATCCTATACAACTTCAACATGGGGCTGCAATGTATCATGATTTCTACGATTGAAGTTACGATGAGTTTGGTGAAATCGACCCAAGGTCCATTAAAGGGAGCATATAGGATTTGCAAAGATGTGCTTTTTTGCTGAATTTGGTACTTAAAGGTAGTATCATACTGTGGCGGTCGCGGCGGAGGCAGAACATCTACCAGCGCCTCTTATCCCTCACAAATATATTCATTAGCCATGCGAAAGGGTGAGCGGCTATTCAGAGCACAAGAGGGGATATAACGAACGGTGGACAAAGCCTAGGGGCTGTTCGTTGGGCGGAAGTTTACCACCACTTGGATTATAGTTGATAACATTTTGAATCAGAGCAACAACAAAGTGTGACATAAATAAACCTCACTAACACACAGCGTTTCCAATTACTGAACTTGGACTTGATTGGTTTATTCACAGTTAAACAAGGATCAATCAATGAGGATTATGAGAAATCAATATGAGGATTATCAGAAACTATGTGTCAATCATAACAGCACTGTTTGCATGTGTTCGGTTATACCTCACAGGGTAACCCTCACCACTCAAAGAGTCTCCTAGTCTCCAAGAGGCTAACTCTTGTGGCTAAACGATCACTCAGGTAAACCTCGCTACCAACTATGTAGGATTCAATGCAATGAATAACCCTCCCACAGTCTACGTGGAAAGTCCCCTTCGGACAGGTAGTCCAGGTGCAATGAGCCCGAGGATTATAATAACCCTCAAGAGATCCTCAGATCCTCATACAATGAACCTCACACACGGCCAAGCCAGCACATTGATCACAGGATCACAATTCAGCCATTACCGCACCAGAATGGTGTCTACAGACGACATGCAACCCGCTATATAACCAACCGATGTCCCACTAGCTATCCAGCCCTAGGTTCACACTCACGCTCAAACCCGGTTATACTATAACCCTGCCTACTTAACAAGTCCACTTACCGATAGCACTCTGAGCAACCCTCACGTTGAGACCAGATCGTTCTCAAACTCTCTCGCTGGCACGGTAACTATGCACAGTCTACACAGTACACATGCATGGACCAGTCTGCCTATCAGACCACTCACACACACACTCTCAACACATGCGCTCAATAAAAAAACGACTCTTTTATGTAAAGTACACAAGTCTACGGCTGTTTCGTTACAATACTTTGGTAAGAGACCAAAACAGAAATGTTCACAGTTTTACGTATAACATACAGGGTATGAAGATGGTGGTGGTAGAAACATACCGTTAAATTGTTTCCGCCTGATATGGTGTATTTATCCAGAAATTAGTAAAACAACGACCGAAAATCATTTTGATCTTTTAAAAGATCAAAAATAAAAGAGAAAAGACTTACCGTGGCTGTTTTTCACTGTTTTCTCAAAAAGTGGGCACCGTATGGGACTGAAATTTTCACAGATGACTGTTGCTGTATCTGTCTTGATATTTTTGCCCAGGAATCTGCATTTCTGTGATAAAAACCAAAGTACGATATTACCTTTAAACAGCAGTGAAGGTCTTTAAATTCCTTACAGACCTTGTTTCATGTACCTTTTTACGCTTTGTTCATCTGGATAGCAGAAATACGGTTGAAATAATCTTGCCCTCCTCTAAATACTTCACGGTTACACCACGCTTTCGAAATGCTTAAGAAATCGTTCGGACAAACGGATTTAGTGTCTTTTTAAAGGACACTAAATCTTGATATCCTTGAAAAACCCAGCATCTGATGAACCAAGATTTCCCACGATGACTGTTTGCACTGTTTATGAACTGTTATGTCCATTTTCTGTCTCAAACTCAATAATTTTTTGTTGGAGGCCTTGCAAAACCTGTACGCTGCCTTTAAAGGCAGTGTCATACTTTGGTAAGAAACCAAAACTGAAATGTTCACAGATTTACGTGTAAAATACAGGGTATGCAGATGGTGGTGGTAGAAACATACCGTTAAATTGTTTTTCGCCTGAAATGGTGTATTTATCTAGAAATTTGTAAAACAACGACCAAACATTTTTTTGATTTTTTAAAGATCAAAAATAAAAGAGAAAAGACTTAATAAATACTGTGGCTGTTTTTCACTGTTTTCTCAAAAAGTGGGTACCGTATGACAGATGACTGTTACTGTATCTGCCTTGATATTTTTCCCCATGAATCTGTATTTCTTTCAAAGAATAAAAATCAAAGTATGATATTACCTTTGGGAGTGAAAAGGTATCTCTTTTATAAGATGACTTATCAGTTAAAGTATTTGTACGATGTTGATTGCCCAGGTATGAGTTCAAGACAGAGCAGCATGATCTTGCCTTCAGCATCAGGAGAGTAGCGGAGGACGGCCGTAAAATAGACGTCATCACCAAGCAGAGGTATAACTGCCATCTAGTACCGGAAGACGGCGAGATAAGCCTACAGGAAACAGGAACATGTAAGCATCTCCTTAGTCATCACCAAAGATAGTATAGCGCTGCAATGATAGCCTACTCAGCCCAAAAAGTGAAGTACCGTATCATTTGGCCGCCATTTTAGTAAGCAACGGAGCTTTTTCTGATGTTATTAACATCAAATTCAACTGTGTTCAGACGAAATTTTCACTCAAGTAATTGTTATAATCATTTTTAAGGCCTATTATTTATTATTTATTTGGCCAGAATCACACACCAAATGAAAACAGTAAATTTTGCTTACTAAAAGTGCCGCCTGTGCGTACTTCCTCTAGTTGTGCATGATATTGAAAGAGTAGGCTATCTTGCGCAGCTATAGGATCTTTGGTCATCACCCAGTTCCAGATCACTACTTAAAAACACAAGATGTCCCTTGTAGTTATTTGATGATTACATTGATTAAAAAGGCTGCATCCTCTTTGAGTGATCCCCCATGTACTGTTTCTCAGGTTCCAGAGATGATCAGGGAGTCAGGTTGGCGTAGCGGTTCTTTCCTCGCCTTTCACCTCTGCGGACCGGGTTCAAGTCCGGCTTGGTCCACAAGTGGATTGGGTTTTCAGTCCCTACCTGATTCTGTGGGTTTTACCCAGAATATTTCTCTGGGGTTTTCCTACCACCTCTAAAACTGTATCTTCTTCTCATCTTCTTTCCATAAAAGGTTTCATCAGGCTTTGGAGCTACAGTGCCTAGGGCACTTTTGAGCTTTTGATTAATAATAATCAATGGGATATAGCAGGTGGTATGTGACTGGCCTCTTGGCTTCTGACTGCCAAACGAATAAAGATAATTGACAATTGGGGACACCACCACTAGTTTATCCAGAAAAGTGTTAAACCAAACACCTAAAACATTATTGATCTTTGGAAGATCAACAATGAGATAGCTACATGTATTCCCTCACAATTTGGCGTAACCATTTCCACAGTTTTTCGTCGTTTTCGATGATAACATGAGCTGAACATTTCACAGGTTTGTTTTTATTCCATGACAAATCAAATTATGAACAGACCGCAGCTGCTCTGTCACCTTTACCAATGTATTTTGTACCTGCCCTTTAAAGGTACTATCATACTTTGGTTTATGTCAAAGAAATGTAGATTCGTATGTGGATCGGTTTGCGGAAACACCATGTAATAATCGTTCATACTTTCGCACTTCTATATCGTTCGCACTTCTCGCAATTAAGGTCTCAACGTTTTGACTAGTCTGCTCTAGTCCTCATCAGGAGACCTGTAAATCTAAATGTAGATTCATTGACAAAAATATCAAGGAAGATACAGCAACACTCATCTGTGAAAATTTCAGTCACATACGGTGCCCAATTTTTTAAACGGCCATGGTATTTTTGATATCTTTTCACTGTTATTTTCAGTGATCTGTAAAAAGATAAAACTTTTGGGGGTTCATTGTTTTTACTCTTCTGGATACATGTAAATACAGCATTCCAGGCAGAATTTTAATGATATGTTTCTACTATCCCCGTCTTTATACCCTGTAGTTATACGTAAATCTGTGAACATTTCTGTTTCGGTATGCTAGCAAAGTATGATACTACCTTTAACAGATTAATAATTAATCCCTGTTGTTTTCCCTTTGTTTGTTTGTATTTCTGTTGCTTTTTTAGATGTGGTCAGGTTTGATAACGGCTACAGCTGGACCAAGACCAAGACCGTCAAGTTCTGGGTGGAGCTTCTGGAGCCGGTCGGGGAGGTGGTGGAAGAGGAGGAGCCTGAGTTTATGGAGGCGTTTAGCAGCGAAATACAAGATTTGGTGCTCTGCGATTGACGAGAGAGAAGGCAAGAGGGGGAGGGGGTGGGTGGGCTGAGGGGAGGGGAGGTAGAGAGATGGTGACGGGGTGGGAGGGAAGAGGGGGTAGGTAGGGGGGTAGGGAGGGGGTAGGGAGACGTCAGCTTGTTCATCGTATCAATGCAGCTTGGAATCCTTTTTTAAAATGTTTTAATGCGAGATTATTTTAGATCTGTAGCATTCCTTTTAGGAGTAAGCATAAGGGTTAAGGAAGGGGGAGGCGAGACAGTTCAAGGGAAATGAAGGGGATGCCATATCCCTGGAGGTCAAGGCCTGGAAAGGTCAGGGCATTGACAGCGTCTTGAGGTTGCAGTCCTGGTGGGATGGCTTTGGCCTCGTTAGGAGGCAAATGGATTCAGTTGAATGGCATCTCCATTGACTTCACCTTAAAGGTAATATCATACTTTGGTTTTTGTCACAGAAATACAGATCGTGGGCAAAAATATCAAAGAAGATACAGTAACAGAAATCTGTGAAAATCTAAGTCCCATACGGTGCCCACTTTTTGAGAAAAACGGCCACAGTATTTCTGAAGTCTTTTCTGTTCTTTAAAAAAATCAAACATAATTTTGGTCACTGGTTTTACTCTTTTCTGGATGAATACAGCATTTCAGGCAGAAACATTTTAACGGTATGTTTCTACCATCACCATCTTCATACCCTGTAAGTTATAGGTAAATCTGTGAACATTTCTGTTTTGGTATCCGACCACAAGTATGATAGCACCTTAAAGGGGAACCACTCGCATTGAAAACTGTAATAAATTTTTTTTTTTTAATAATATTGAAATATTTCTGGTTCAATTACTGAAATCTGGAATTTTGTACATATACGGAACGAAAGGACAAAATGTTGACTTTGGGGAATTTTGCAGTGTGAAAAGGACAGTCACTTTAACACGGGTCATAACCTGGGAGATATTCTGTAGTGTGAAAAGGCCAATAGTGCTACACCGAGTCTAGTGCTGGATAAAATCAGTTAATTTCATATCCGGTTACTGATTGCCAAACAAAATCAGGTTAAAAGTTAACCTTAGTAACCACCTTCATTAAATGACAGTGCTAGCCCGATCGTGCTACTAGATCAAATGCTAGATCAAGCATTTAAGGTTTTCTTTAGGTCAAGTATGTGAAAAGTTTGTTTCTACTTGACAAAATGGACAAAATAAACAGACTGAAATTCAAGTACCCGGTATGTATTCTACAGTTGACACTTTTTGGGTAGTTGAACAATAGGCAAACGTTCGTCCTATTTTGTTTTCTTTCAGTTTCGGTTTAATAATTACAGTAAGTGAAAATTTGTAACCGGATAATTGAATCCGTGTCAGTTAACCTATATCCGGATAAAAATCCTAGCACTACTCGAGTCCCTTAAAAAAATATTAAAAATAATATTCTTGACTGAAATTTCTTCTTCAACGTACCGATCATCATGCACAGGGCTTTCATGAAATGCTTATGACAATCAGAAGAAAAGTCGTAACCTACGCAAAAATACCGTCATAAGGGAAAAAGACCAATGCAGACTATTAAGCAAACAGTGTTTTATTTTGATTTAGAATATGCATATTTATCGCAATAAGAATTCCCACAGATTTTATTCCATTTTATTCATTTTTTTTTTGGGTTTGTATTTTTATTTCTTAAGACCCTCATGCACTCATTTTTATTATAGAGATCTTGTTTTCAAAATTATTTTTATGATAAAAATCATGGTGACTTTTTCATGGTGAAATTTTAAAAAGTGGTGAATTTCTTCTCTTTTTTTTGCGGTTTTTCAAGTTTCATTGTGCTATTCCTAAAAGTATAAGTATTGTAAATTAGGCTAAGAGATAAATTTTAGACATAATAATAATTTTTGTTTTTTGTTGAATTATGAGAATGGTAAGAGTTATTTCTTAAATAGGGTTCCCCATTTTACTAAAACCCTTAGAATCATGTGCTCCTGAATCTGTTCATGCAATAATAACCCGAGCCAGCACGTGATTTTTTTTTGTGCACTCAACAAGCACCGAGTATGCTGTACTCTGCTGACTCCAGCTAGCTTGGTGGCCTAGCGGTATGGCATCTGCACTAGTAAGCAGGAGGTCGTGGGTTCGAATCCCACCTGAGCCAGTGCATGAATTTTTGTTCACGTGCATTCAACAAGCACAGATTATGCAGTGCTCGTCCTTGTCGGTGAAGGGCAAGCCTAATTCGCATAATTCTATCTCCCTGATGAAAAATATTGCGTTACCCGCCGCGATATTGGATTCGATTTACTCTGCTGACCCCAGCTAGCTTGGTAAGCAGGAGGTTGTGGGTCGGCATTCTGCTATTACTAGGTTCTGTTCTGATGCTGCCAGAGTTTGATTAATTTTCAATTCATCACCAGTGATACCAGGGGCCAATTACACGGCCCTGCTTAGCACATTTGCTAAGCATGACACTTCTGTCTTTAATAATAACAGGGTTAACAACCAAATTTCCATGTGTTGTGTATCACTTGTGATTGTTCTTTGGCTGTTGTTCGCTGACCATGAATATCAAATGAAATTTTTATCGGTGGTTTGTTTTATTGGGCGAGGCATTTTTGTGCTAAGCAAATTTTTGTGCTAATAGCAGATCCATGAAATTGGCTCCAGTGTATTTGGTTTTCTCTTATCCAGTAGTATTCTGCCATGCTTAATCTAGTTCACCTGTTTTTATGTACGCCCTTTTAACCAAACTTCACATGGGGCTCTTGGCTCGGGCCTCATCGCCACCATGATCCTAAAGTTGAACAAAAAAATACAGATATGGACTCTTTGATGAAGTTAGAGATCCATTTTCCTGATCAGAAGAGAATCTTCCTAGAATCTGTAGCCAGAAGCTTCATTTTGAAACCTCGTACTCAAAAATAGATGTATAATGGAAGACCACTATAACAATCACACCAGGAGTCGATTTCATGAAGCCCTGCGATCGATCGTAACTCGAGTTACGAAGGATATTACCCATCGTAGGGGACCTATCCTACGTATGGCTGAAATGCGTCATAAGTCCTACAATTCATAGTAAGTTTGGTGAAATTGACCCCAGAATGCACAGAAATTGTTCATTATAGTGTTCACTGTTCAGCATGCCAAAACATTGGACATGAACATTGGGAGCCAAGGATGATGTTCGGTATAAACATGCCAAAGGTTAGCCTTTGAGCTAGTCAGACACTCCTAACTCCAAAGCACTAAAACAATGTCCTCGCACTTATAAAAAAAAACAACAATCATCTGAAATGTACAAAAACAAAATATGCAGAATGCTATTTATACCACACACAGCATTGCTTAGGATTACGTCTATTACTTTTTGCACCAAACCTGAGGGTTTGTTATTTTATTTATTTGCATGAATGTATTATACAAACCGAATGGACCATATCACTGTAGAGATTAATTGTAGGTAGCACTTTAAACGTTATTAAGAATTGTAATATTGTTTATAAGAAGACAATAAAATGGCCAAATTATGACAGGAACTGTCGATATGTCCTTATTACATGTGTCGATATGACCTTGTTACATGTGTCGATATGTCCTTGTTACATGTGTCGATATGACCTTGTTACATGTGTCGATATGTCCTTGTTACATGTGTCGATATGACCTTGTTACATGTGTCGATATGACCTTGTTACATGTGTCGATATGTCCTTGTTACATGTGTCGATATGACCTTGTTACATGTGTCGATATGACCTTGTTACATGTGTCGATATGTCCTTGTTACATGTGTCGATATGACCTTGTTACATGTGTCGATATGACCTTGTTACATGTGTCGATATGTCCTTGTTACATGTGTCGATATGTCCTTATTACATGTGTCGATATGACCTTGTTACATGTGTCGATATGTCCTTATTACATGTGTCGATATGACCTTGTTACATGTATCGATATGTCCTTATTACATGTATCGATATGACCTTGTTACATGTGTCGATATGTCCTTGTTACATGTGTCGATATGTCCTTATTACATGTGTCAATATGTCCTTGTTACATGTGTCGATATGACCTTGTTACATGTGTCGATATGACCTTGTTACATGTGTCGATATGTCCTTGTTACATGTGTCGATATGACCTTGTTACATGTGTCGATATGACCTTGTTACATGTGTCGATATGTCCTTGTTACATGTGTCGATATGTCCTTATAACATGTGTCGATATGACCTTGTTACATGTGTCGATATGTCCTTATTACATGTATCGATATGACCTTGTTACATGTGTCGATATGTCCTTGTTACATGTGTCGATATGTCCTTATTACATGTGTCAATATGACTTTGTTACATCTGTCTATATGACCTTGTTACCCCTTGCCGTTTTTTAATTTTTTGATGAAAAATCAAATGTTCTGAAACGGATTCAATTCTCATCGCACAGGAGAAATACACCTGTTTTCGATCTAGAAATGAGTTTTTTGCGATCTGGGACATCTTTTAGGATGATTTGGAACACTTTGGGAAAAAGTCAATTTTAAGGGCAAAAATAACAAAAACGGCAAGGGGTACCCCTTGCCGTTTTTTCAATTTTTGATGAAAAATCGAATGTTCTGAAATGGATTGAATTCTACTCACAGATGCCGAATAGACCTGTTTTTAAACTAGAAATGCTCATATGTATAACTACAGGTGTACCATGACTACCATCAATCACACACAGGCTTCATAATGTTATAGTTACCATCAATTACGCACAAGCTTCATATGTATAGCTACCCCGGCGGGATACGAACCTTTTGGTTTTTAGACCAAGTCCAAACCGAAACTCTAAATACATAAGAATTCGCCCAAATATTCCATATGGAACCATTGGCACAATGGAAGTGCGCGGGACCACAGTGCAGGAGATACTGGGTTCAAGTACTGGTAGGACAGTGAAGTTTTTTGGTTTTAAGACCAAGTCCAAACCGAAACTTTAAATATATAAAAAATCCTTGTAACTTTCAAGTGGTAACAGAGCATCATGTCCGGATGCTCTGCCAAAACTAGGAGACAGAAAATAAGATTTTTTTCTGTCTGGGGGAACTACCGGGGGGCACTACTTCATACTGGGGAACTACTAGGGGGCACTACTTCATACTGGGGGAACTACTAGGGGGCACTACTTCATACTGGGGGAACTACTAGGGGGCACTACTTCATACTGGGGGAACTACTAGGGGGCACTACTCCATACTAGGGGAACTACTGGGGAACTACTAGGGGGCACTACTTCATACTGGGGGAACTACTAGGGGAACTACCGGGGGCACTACTTCATACTGGGGGAACTACTAGGGGGCACTACTCCATACTGGGGGAACTACTAGGGGAACTACCGGGGGCACTACTTCATACTGGGGGAACTACCGGGGGCACTACTCCATACTGGGGGAACTACTGGGGGCACTACTAGGGGGCACTACTTCATACTGGGGAACTACTAGGGGAACTACTTGGGGCACTACTTCATACTGGGGAACTACTAGGGGAACTACCGGGGGCACTACTTCATACTGGGGGAACTACTGGGAGGGGCACTACTCCATACTGGGGGAACTACCGGGGGCACTACTCCATACTGGGGGAACTACTAGGGGAACTACCAGGGGCACTACTCCATACTGGGGGAACTACTAGGGGAACTACCAGGGGCACTACTCCATACTGGGGGAACTACTAGGGGAACTACCGGGGGGCACTACTCCATACTGGGGGAACTACTGGGGGAACTACTAGGGGGGCACTACTTCATACTGGGGGAACTACCGGGGGCACTACTCCATACTGGGGGAACTACTAGGGGAACTACCAGGGGCACTACTCCATACTCCATAATGCTGTTTTATGCTTGGAAGTTGTTCCGTTAACTTGTATGCATCCGTTAGGGTGTTCTCGATCAATTAAAGAAAAAGTAAATTTTTGGCCCAAATTGATAAAAACGACAAGGGGTACCCCTTTGCCATTTTTGTCACTTTTCACCCTTTTTTGACATGTCATGAAAATGCTTTCTAATGCCTTCTTAGACACCAATAATGCTGTTTTGTGCTTGGAAGTTGTTCCTTTCACTTGTATACATCCGTTAGGGTGTTCTCGATCAATTAAAGAAAAAGTAAATCTTTGGCCCAAATTGATGAAAACTATAAGGGTACCCCTTGCCATTTTTGTCACTTTTCACCCATTTTTTACACGTCATGAAAATGATTTATAATGCCTTCTAAGACATCAATAATGCTGTTTTGTGCTTAAATGTTGTTCCTTTCACTTGTATGCATCCCTATAGTAGGCCTAGACATGTAAAAATAAAAAGAATTACGTGACCAATAAATGTCAATATAAAATACCAGAGTGAGCAAAGATGACAGTATAAAAATACAAAAATGGCCTGAAATTTTGCATTTGTGACATGTTTTAAATATTTCATGTTTATTTAACACACAAATGTATACTTAATCAACAAAAGCAAGGTCTCAATTGGATGATGGGAAAAATATACTTCGGAACTAAATGAAAATTGGTGACACATGTAAAGTAAAAGCTCAAGATGCATACTTTTAAATAAAGGCAAATGTCCACTTTGTTGCTGCCAAATGAAATGTTAAAGGTAGTATCATACATTGGTTTTTGTCAACAAAATACAGATTTGTGGGCAAAAATATCAAGGAAGATACAGTAAAAGTCATCTGTGAAAATTTCAGTCCCATACGGTGCCCAATTTTTGAGAAAACAGTGAAAAACAGCAACAGTATTTCTTAAGTCTTTTCTCTTTTATTTTTGATCTTTTAAAAGATCAAAAAGATTTACTACAGGCAACAAGCTGGCTGTTGACTGGTCAAATTCTATCGTATTTTTAATAAGCACCAATGCTTATGACTGCCTTGCAACCAACAGCCTCCAGATTACGAGATATCAGTGGCTGACTTTTAGAATGTTTAAAAACAACAAACTAGCGATTAAGAATCTCTTTTCTTGCCTCCAAACAACCAGGTACAGCAAGCATGATGTACACTGCCATTGACTGCAAGATGGTTGTCGTTTTTTAACTGGAAAACTTTCCACACAATATGCACAGATAAAAAATACATTAGTTGGGCAAAACGATATCAGGGGTAAAAGAAACCACTCCAGTTAGCCTTGGAATACATTTTACTTATTTTTATTTATTTATTTCTTGTCTACCCTGGGGCTACCCGCTCAGTGAAACACTGTTTTCCAGAGGTGCCCAGCAATAACAATATGAATTATGAAGGATGGTGCTACACGTGACCGAGAAGCAGGCTTTCATGGGCGCCCTTTGGCAGCCAGCCACATCAACCCATAATGATCACGAAGGCTGACGAAGCACAGCCTAAGATCGAAAGTGTTTGATATTTGTGGAGGGAGGAAAACCGGAGAACCAGGAGAAAAACCCTCGTAGCATAGGAGAGAACCAAACGCACAACTCTACTCACATATGACCCATGCCGGGATCAAACCCAGGCCACATTGGTGAGAGGCGAGTGCCTAACACACTTGCCACTTATGTCCCCATACAATGAATACATAGTTAACTGCAGGGAGTAATGTATACAGGGTGTCCCCAAAAAAACACTTGTGTCGAGAACTATTATATGACAATTAAACTGTTTATCACTTCAAGATTCAGATATGTGATACAGCTATGTCTTGGCTATCACCATGTGGTTGAGGTGGCTGAAATGCTCCTCTAGGTATCTGTATTTGAGGAAAATTGGACTACCATTGAGTAAAAAAACTAAAACTGAATTACCCAACCTCAAAGCCCAATTTTCATCTTCCTTTCATACACATTATGTGTGTATTGACCACTATGCGTGTTATCCTTGCAAATTTGTTTTTAAAAAGTACTCTTTCAATTGGTCATATTTTCGCCAATTTCACCCCGATTTTGCTTAAATTCTACAATGGTGATATCCAAGACATGGCAGTATGACATATCTGAATCTTGAAGTGATAAACAGTTAAATCTTAACATTATTGGTCCCGACACAGTGTTTTTTTCTGGGACACCCTGTATACACCAAATTGCACACCAGAAAATGAGTGGGAAATTGTTGCATTACCATGGTTGCTTTAGCCTGATCAGCTATTCAAAAGGACAAAAACTGTCAACTTATATTGTATTTAAATCACTCCTGTTGTTCCAAGTTCAACAGACAGAGGAAGATAGTTCCACGTTGTCATAATCTATTCAAAGCTCTCGTATCTTTCCACTGGTCATGCCAGAAGTGATATCTCACATTTGGGAAATTGTGCAGTTATCCTGTGCAGTTTGTGCTGCAAAATTTAGATAGCCGCAAAAAAAAAAAAAACTGAATAATTCTCAATGAATGTAACTTCAAGACGTCAAATGCAAAAAAAGAAATTCGTCTCACTTTGATGGACAAACAAATGAATGGAAGAGCAAATCCTCAAGTTTCACGTCCAAGTGATTTCAGCTAGAGATGTTTCCGGTCCCTTGTTAGGTGCATGTACAAGTGACGCATTTACAGAGTTAGACACGCACCAGTCCCTCCGTTACCATCGTCTGCTGTGGTTGAGGTGGCTGAAATGCTCTTCTAGGTATCTGTGGGGTTTCATCTTCTCGTGTCGTTGCTTACAGACGATCTCTCCGTACTCACGGTAGTTCTGCTCTTTGTTGTGTCCAAACTCCTCCTCCTGTCAATAGAAG
Source organism: Astropecten irregularis (assembly GCA_963971285.1). Taxonomy (NCBI): domain Eukaryota; kingdom Metazoa; phylum Echinodermata; class Asteroidea; order Paxillosida; family Astropectinidae; genus Astropecten; species Astropecten irregularis. Next base: position 9,857,869 of record OZ020247.1, read on the forward strand.
AAAAAAAGAACAAGATTGTAGACTTTTTAATATTGAGAACTGAAATGTAAACACTCTTATATACCAGTACATGAATCAACCATTAGGGGCCAATTTCACAGAGCTGCTTAAAGGTACAATATATGATTGGTAAAGGTCACATGACAGCACTCATACTTTGTCTGATCAGACATGTACATGAAATAATAAACCTGTAAAATATTTGAGCTCAATCGGACACCTTAGTCACGAGAAAATATTGATCTTTATAAAAGACACAAAATCTTGATTTGCTTGAAAAAACCCAGCATCTGATGAACCAAGATTTCCCACGGTGACTGTTTGCACTGTTTACGAACTGTTGAGTCCATTTTCTGTCTCAAACTCGATAATTTTTTTGGAGGCCTTGCAAATTCTATATGCTCCCTTTAAGCACCAACATTTGTTTATGGCACAACCTTTCGCACCAAAAAACCTTAGATTAATATCAGTACCGGTATGCCAGCCAAAACTCCTCGTGAACTTACTCAGCAAAAAATGACCGAATACAAGTCCAAAGCAGTAAACATCACATGAACATTTGGTTGGTAATTTCCTGTTTGATCAAGGAAGACTCTACAAGGTCACCGTTAGCAGTTTTCAAAGTCAAATATGCTCTTTATCACGAACCAAACTAGTCTGTTGGATAAACAGCCTCTCTCAGTCTAATTCTGTGTGTCTTTTAGGTAAATATGAATGTATATTCATCACTTTTAAGTAATCATGCCATTTCATTGGACCAAGTTACAAACTGAATTAAAGGGTCTATGCAATAGGAATATTATGGCTTGAACATGTGCCAAAAAGAAATTGTTACATGGGGCCTTTGATTTTACCCACTTCCTCACACTGTTTCAGGGTTAACAACAGTTTTTTGGACTGTATGCTAATTAGAATTTCCATATTCATGAGCAAAACAGTGATGTCATCTGCGTAAGTGAGAGCAGTAATCCAATTGCTTTGTGCACAAAAAGTTGGGATTGTTATATAGGTTTTCTGACAAGCCTTTCCCCCTCGATGGGTTTTATTGTGCTGAATATGTTCCTTTCACTCAACTGGTGGTGTCATTTTTTTGACCAACCATTTTTGTAGGTCATGTTTGCCTCTTCATTTGTTTATGTTTTTTCATTATGTTTTGGCTGTTGGTTCCCTGCATGAGTGTCCAGGAAAATCTCCCATTTTGCAAATCCATTAAAACGAAAACCAAATGCTGGTTTGAAACCAAAATAAGACGTGCCATTCATTATCTGTCACTATAAGGATCTGGTAGAAATTTCTTTTTTTTTTTAGGCAAATTCATGATCTAGGAGTAGAGGTAGGTGCTGCAATGTTTCATCAATATTTCATCAATCGTCTTGTAAAAGAAAATATAGCATTTTGGCACCTCAACAAGTTATAGTGTCCTTACGCATTTTTGTGGCCGCCATGACATATGACATTATGGGTGAATCACAACCACTAACTGCATACAGTTATTGCGCTTTTTGCGGCAGTTGACCGCTGTTTTAATAACTTTTTTCGTACATTTACATGTAACTTGATTTCTAATTATCGTCAACAAAAGCAAGAAAAGATTTTTCAGAAAAACTCATGCCACTATAAAAGACATACAAATAAAAATGTGCGCAGATTTGTGTTGTACCATGTATACCTCATTATAATGCATGTGCAAACATTGCATAACAAAACTGCGCAGATATTTGTGAAGTTGTGATGTACGATGTACCAAACTTCACAAATATGTGCAAAGATGTTTTTGATGTTCGATGTTCCTCCTGCGCTACCTTTCTTTGCCGTCTTGCGCATGATATTCATAGTTAATTTCACACTGTGAGTAGTGTAATGCGCGTCCCAAGTGTCATGTGACATGGCGACCACCGCATTTTGCACTGGATACGAAACCACACTATAGGCTGAATGAGGAGCATTCTAGCTCTAATACAATACATGGGTACCAAAGGCAAAAGAAGTACTGTAGTCAATAAATAAATGTCCACTTACTTTTGTCAGATACGGTGTATTGAGGTAACTTTCGTTCTCTTTCTCAATCTCGAGTCTCTTCAGGACGTTCCTCACCATGTTGTCCGTCACCGGTCGGAATTTTCGGTGTTTCCTGTTCAGAAGAGAAGCAAAGTCCTGAGTGAGACTTACGCAATGCATATCAGGCCAATTCAAAAGACATGTGGGGCTTAAAATATCCAAAACCTTTAGAAGCCAAAACAGAAATGTTCACAGATTTATGTATAAGGGGCCACTCAAACTTTTCAATGTTTTTGAATTTCGATTTTTTTTTTCGAAATAGAGGGTGGGTGGGTCAAGGGCATAAATTGAAGTAAATTGTTAATCGAAATTAACTTTTTGTATTAAAATTCAGAATTTTTCTCTCACTTGCCTGAGAAAAGGATCATGATTCTTTCACCAAATATCAATGTCAGATAAGGTATTTCTTTGTGGCACATACATTAGAGCTAATGTTGCATGGATTCATAAATTACTTTAAAAAACATGGAGCGGAAAAGCCCTATGCTCTGTTGCAGACAGACAAAGATCTCTAGTTTTACCATGCATTTGAATTTATATCAAATGTACAATGTACTTGATGAAAAATCAGGGTTTTTTTTAATCAAAATTGGGGGTGGTTGGGTGGGTCAAAACAATTTGGAAAAAAAAATCGAAATTCAAAAACATTGAAAATTTTGAGTGGCACTAACTTACAGGGTATCAAGATGGTGGTGGTAAAAACATACCGTTAAAATGTTTCCGCCTGAAATGGTGTATTTATCCAGGAAAGAGTAAAACAACGACCGAAAATCTTTTTGATCTTTTAAAAGATTAAAAACATTCGATGATTAGGGGGCCTATATTAATTAAAAAGCTGTATCCTCTTTGAGTGATCCCCCATGTACCGTTCCCAGGTTGCAGCATTGCTGCGTGTATCATTGAAACGATCCGTGGGGTATGGCAGTACACGTGTGAGTGGTTTCATGGCTTCTGACTGCCAAACGAACAAAGAAAATTGACTATTGGGGTCAACACATTTCGCGTGACGTGTTTTGGTCGAGATGGCACTGCGCACTATTCAAAATGGCCGACCGAGGGCAAACGGGGGGAATCTAGACACCTTCGGTAAGTTTTGGGTCGTTTTTTCTGCAGAAAATGATCTTTCGATATTCAAAGTGGTTTTATATGACAAGTACCAGATTTTGTGTTTGGATTTTAGAAAGTGCAAAGTTAAGGGGAAACATATTTCAGGAGTTGGCCAAAAAGTGTTTCGATCGGTTTTTATTCACAAACTGACAAAGTGTCGTAACCCTAACAGGTCCCAGTCCCCATGTCAGACCTAGGCTAGGGTTACGATCATCGCACTAGTTTACGGGAAGCATAATATCAGTCTGGAAAGGGGCCGTCCATAAAGTATGTACGCACGAAATGCCGACTTTTTTGACCCCCCCTCCCCCTCTGTACGCATGGCGTACGCATTGATCCCAACCCCCCCTCCCCCCCTGTACGCATACACATTCAACATTAGGTTTTTCACTTCTCGTGGTCCCTAATTGCTTTAGCATCATTAAAATGTCACCGTAATCCGGGCCGGTACCGTTATTGGGACGTCACTTTCAAATTCTGAAATGAATGACTAAAGTTTAACAGGTTTGTATACATTTACAGATGGATTTTACTATTTTTACCATGTTGAATAAGAAAAAAAAGGAAAAAACAAAACAATCCCGGTGCTTTTTTCACGTTTTTTACCTCTCTTTTCGCGAGATAATGCTATGCAAATTTTTCGTTTGCGTACGGTACGCATTGGCCTTAACCCCCCCCCCTCCCCCCCTGTACGCATGTCGTACGCATCGGTAACAACCCCCCCTCCCCCCCTTCGTGCGTACGTACTTTATGGACGGCCCCTGAAAGTGGGTTTTACGGAGTGTTTTCACCCTATCATTTTTCTCAAAACGCCCTCTGTCGGTTCCATAGTCACCTGATAGTTTTGTGTACACTACAAGTGATGGCCATTGCATTGCCATTGCAGTGGAATTCTTCCCACGAAGACGAAGGATACCGTAAAAATAGAGTATTCACTTACCCTATAAACTGCCGACCTGGCGTCCACTTTGACGAACGAATTCGTCGCACGACCATCAGTGTCCTTGTAAGCCACATTTCTGACGCTACTGCCTCTAAACAGAGATGAAATTAGTAAGGAAACGTACAGAATCTACATCTTTTACGTTACCAATACCAGAAACATGCGACCATTTTACACATGTAATAGGACGCCCTCTCGTGTTGGATTATCGACCAACTTCAGGATGATTTTTTTGGAGCACTTTGGGAAAGAGTCAACTTTGGGGCAAAAACGCCAAGGGTACCCATTGATCTCTATATAATGGAGATCAATGGGGGTACGTACCCCTTTTTCATTTTTTGATGAAAAATTAAATGTTCTGAAATGGATTCAATTCTCATCGCAGAGGAGAAATACACCTGTTTTCGATCTAGAAATGAGTTCTTTGCGATCTGAGACATATTAGGATGATTTGGAACACTTTTAAATTACAAAAAAGAGAAGGGGTACCCCTTGCCGTTTTTTCAATTTTTAAAGAAAAATCAAATGTTCTGAAATGGATTCAATTCTACTCACAGATGCCAAATAGACCTGTTTCCAACTAGAGTTTATAGGATGATTTGGAACACATTGGGAAAAAGAAAATGTTTGGGCAAAAAAATAACCATAACGACAAGGGGTAACCCTTGCCATTTCTTCAAAAATTTTTATGAAAAATCGAATGTTCTGAAATGGATTCAATTCTACTCAGATGCCAAATAGATCTGTTTTTATCTAGAAATTTGCTTACCCATTATTAGGAAGATTAGGAACACTTTGGGAAAAAGGACATTTTCGGTGAAAAATTACCAAAACGACGAGGGGTACCCCTTGCAATTTTTTAACCAAATTTTTATGAAAAATCAAATGTTCTGAAATGGGTTCAATTCTACTCACAGATGCCGAATAGATATGTTTTTCAACTAGAAATGCTCAGAGACACCTATTAGGATGATTCGGAACACGCATGATTACATTCCACACTGTAACCAAATCTGATACTCGATGAATCAGTATGCACTTACTAGGTCTACTGTGCAGATGGCTAGGGGAACAATAAAAAGATCATAAAAATATGTATTATTATAATTTTCATTCATTGTCTGTGAGCGAACATATAAAATACCCAAAATATCATTAAATGCATAGAAAACAATACAAAAATGATGATTATCAGACAAACTTCATTTTTTCTGGTGCACTGCACATTAAATATCGGATTTTATTAAAATAATTTCTATATATTATAATTCCAATAATTTGTTTGCACAGACAAAAATAAAATGGTACAGTACAACATGTATTACAAGCTATTCACGACTGTACATGGTGTTTGGGACTGAAGAGTATACACCAACTAAGAAAAAAGCGTCTTTTTTTTTCCTTTGGAACTTGTCTAAACGTGTCCCAATAGTTTCTTGAAACCACTTGGAATTTTGGTGTTGAAGTTATCAGTAAAGACGGCTTATAGTTTCAAACGGAGAAAAAGCAATATTGCAAATTAATACCACCGATGCATTATTAATTAATATATTTATTCATTTATTCATTTGACCACAGAACTTAAACCAATGATAATTTGCTTAAAGGTAGTATCATACTTTGGTTTTTGTAAAAGAAATGCAGACTCATGGGGAAAAATATCAAGACAGATACAGTAACAGTCATCTGTGGAAATTTCAGTCCCATACGGTGCCCACTTTTTGAGAAAACAGTGAAAAACGGCCACAGTATCTTGTAAAAGATCAAAAAGATTTTCGGTTGTTGTTTTACTCTTTACTGGATAAATACACCATTTCAGGCAGAAAAGATTTAACGGTATGTTTCTACCACCACCATCTTCATACCCTGTAAGTTATTGGTAAATCTGTGAACATTTCTGTTTTGGCTTCTAACCAAAGTATGATACTACCTTTGAGCAGATTATAAACATAATTTCTACCTTAAACAGCCATTAATTTTGGCCTTTTAAAACAAAACTGCTGGAACAAATTTGCAGTTTTGTTTCACGTAAGATCTAGTCTTGAAGATTTGACAGGAACTGGAAGAGACAGAATGCGTTAGCATGAGCAAATGTTGTCTTTGCATATTATGCTAATTCCTAAGCTCAAATTGAGTGCATAGAATCCAAAGTTCAATTTTTGCAGATGATAAAAGACAGCTTTCAGTGAAGTGAACAGCACCAGATTTCATTCTAAAAACCAAAATCATCAGATTGGGGTATTTTTTACCCTTTTTCATTGTACCCCAACAAAATTACTTTCATCCAGCAACACGAAGTATAAAGACAAATGGTCGAAGTTGTAGTTACTGGACTGTATGAGTCTATACCTTCCCTTGGTCCTTTAGGTCGGAATTTCATCTGTAAATCTCTCCAAAATCATAACATAACAATAATTATGGCATTTATATAGCGTTCTTACACAAGTGGTATCACTATCATAATCCCTGGTCATTGGGCTACATTAATATTCCTTAAACCATCAACTCCCTGGGGAGTATACAGCCCCAGCTGCCTGCAAAGCGCACGAGGGCTAATCAAGCACACAAAGCCATCTCTACCCTCACAGGTACCCATTTACACCTGGGTGACGAGGAGCAATATGTGACAAAGCGTCTTGCCCAAGGATGCAAGCACCACTAATCCATGGCTGGATTCGAACCCACAATTTGTAGATTGACCACAAGACCTTGAGTACAGACACACCAGACCACTAGGCCATGACATTAAACAAAACTCACTGACGTTTTTAAACACACTACTTCCTCAAATTCACTCCATCACCAAAAATTCACCATAGCAACTTCTGATATGATAATGTGATACACCTTCAATAACAGACGTGTTTGTAAGTTAACGATGTTGTGCTACCTATCCCCCCACAGTAATTAGACTGAAAATAGTTTTTCAGATCGACAATTCTTCAGCAAGCCTAAGCTCCTTGAACGCTATTTCACAATTTCTTTTAATAAACAATTTTTAAGAACATGATTATTATTAAACTTTACAGACATAAAATTATACAACTAGAATTATTTCACATGATCAAGTACATTATTTTGTTTGACTCGTAGGCTAAGTGCAGATATTTCATATTTTTTCACTATTTGCAAAACATGTACAACACCAAAATACCCTTTTTCACTTAACTTGGCTGCCACGCCTTTACCCTTTCTCCCCAAAACCCAGAAAGTTTGTCAGAACGCTACAAACCATATTTCATAGTTTTATGGGTGGATTTAAAGTGTTTTTGTTATTCCTACTTCAAATTGTACAAAAGTGAAAATAAATTTGACGTCCTTTAAAAAAAAAAAGAGTAAGGAACAGTAGATCTGTAAAGAATAGATAAGTCATACATTTATAAATAATGTATATTTAAAAGAGCACAATAAAACTAGGGGAAATTAAAGAGCTGCTTAAGCATGAAAAATCTTCCTGATTACCAACAGGGGCCAATTTCACGGCGCTGCTAAGCACAACAATTTGCTTACCACAAAAATGTCTTGCCCAATAAAACAAACCACAGTTAAAAATTCCATTTGATATTCATGGTCAGTCAACAACAGCCAAAGAACAATCACAAGGCGATACATAACACATGGATATTTTTTGTTAACCCTGTTTTTAGTAAGACTGAAATGTCATGCTTAGCAAATTTTTGTGCCTAACAGTTTTATGAAATTGGCCCCAGGATTACCAACCAAATTTTCATGTGATATTTACTGCTATTGACTCGTGTTTCAGCCAGTGTTTGCTGAGCATAACATTCACAATGAGTTTTGGCTGACACTAATTTCATTTACCAAGGTTTTTTGGTGCTTAGCAAGTTTTGATACTTTAGCACCTCTATGAAATTGTCCCTGATCTGATTAAAGTAGCTAAATTTCCCCCAAATACAGATAGATTTCAATAACAATCTGTATTTTTTTTTTCTGGGAAGAACTTTATTGACGACCATCACTTGTGCACAAACCGTATGGGACAGACAGAGGGAGTTTTGGAGAAAAAAAGGCTGCCGACGCATTCAAAGTGCATAGGTCAAGAAACCCCATAAAACTCACTATTCATATATGCTACCCCAGTATCATACACCTGAGGGTGTAGTTCATTATGACTTGCATCCCAATAAGTTAACTCTTAGAGGATATAACCCCTTTTCCGTAATGGTTACCACTTGAATTCTTACCTATTGTTCTTGGCAGGATATCCCATCCCATGTTTGTTTTGTTTTCATGCATAGGAGTTTGAGAAATGTTATTTGGGGGAAGGGGGGGGGGTCGAGAATAATTCCTTTGCTTGAGTTGGAGCTTAGTGACAAGGTTTTTGATTTCTCTATACTAGCCCCATCCTGAAGAAAGTAAATAAATAAATAAAAACAGCAAAACATCAAGAAGTTATTATGCACGAGAATCAACATGGTATCACTTCTGAGGTATGTGGTACACTAATGACGAAACAATGGACAACGCACAGCAAGGGAGCAAAGCGCAACATCAAATCAGTTGAGGATGACCCCAGTATTCAAATGAGGTCATATGCAAAACGGTCTACTCTTCCTCCATCCATTCTGGGTTGATATAATGTTAATATTTTCACACGATAAAGCATGAAAACTTGTGCAGGATGTCTAAGAGGTTTTTGGCTGCGGTTCTGAAGTAGATTCTCTGGTTTGAAAAGGAAAACAGAGTTTCAGCTTCAATGAAAAACCACAACCTATGTTTTCAGCATTTGGATGTCAGAGCTGGAGCCTGAGCCTAAGCCTACGTTTCGTAAACGCCCCTCCAAACACAATCACCCAAATAACAATTGATATCCCCAATATACCATTAAATGCTTATGTTCTACTAAATATTAATAATACATATCCCCCCGAAATAAAATTAAAATTATTCAATCAAAATAAGAACAAATTTATTTGAAATATGACTAACAATTAATGGCCCCCAACATGCAGGGATCTGTAAGCAGTGCAAGGTGGTGAGTCCGGTATCAGACACACACAAAATCACATACTATAAACACTGGCAAAGTAGACTGGCTCCGGAGGGATACTTCAATACTTGGCGTAGTTTTTTTTTTTTACAACTTAACAAAGAAATTAAATACAGTGACGTTCTTAGTTTCTACAAAAATATGGCCACTTCTGTAATAAAATGGTTGCATTTCCCTGTTAGACAAGCCAAGTGCTATCGTTGAATGAGACAATGCACCCTTGAAACGAAGCTAGCAAACTAAAAGCCAGTTCAAAATGAACGGCTACGATTGCGGCTACAGCTGTTGCCGAGGGTAACACAAGGATTTCCACCTAGCCACAGCCACTGCTGTAGCTATTGCTTCCTATCCGTACTACTGACAAATATACCCTTCACCCCCATCTTCCCAAAATGTTTATTTTGATTCAAATTTTTTGGTGTTTTTTTTTATAGTTCATAGAAATATGCAAATTAGGCTTGCCCTAATTTGCATGGAAACTTTATACAAAAGATCACAAAGTCCAACTTCAGCACAGTATTGCCTATACAATATTCCTCATAATCTTCTTTGTCCGAGCGTGGAGGAATACCACCATGGTCCAAGACTCGCAGCTAAAAAAAATTAAATCAAAGCACTGTTGGAATTCAATAAATAAATTTTCTAAAAAGAAGAATATTTCACCAAACAAGAATCATGATGTATGTACAGGGTGTCCCCAAAAAAAACGCAACACTTTTGTGTCAAGAACTATTATATGAAAATTAAACCGTTTACCACTTCAAGATTCACATATGTGATACAGCTATGTCTTGGCTATCACCATGTAGAATTTGAGCAAAATTGGACTGAAATTGAGAAACAAAACTAAGACGGAATCACCCAACCTTAAAACCAAATTTCCATGTTTCTTTCAATACACATTATGTGTGCACTGACCACTTATTCTGGAATAGTGCAAATTTGTTTTTAAAGAGTACTCTTTCAATTGGTCATATTTTTGCCAATTTCAGCCCGGTTTTGCTTACATTCTACATGGTGATAGCCAAGACATGGTTGCATCATAAAACTGAATCTTGAAGATATAAACAGTTAAATTTTAACATAATGGATCCCAACAAAGTGTTGCATTTTTTTTGGGGGGGGGGGGACATGCTGTATACATTTCATTTGCCCCCACGGCTTGGACCAAATCTGATTCACTGTCGCTGTTTCTACCATCAAATCCAGCTTTTGCTTCCATTTTTCGAGTCGCACAACCAAAAATTTTTATCCACCATATGCTGTTTTATACACAGTGGACTGCCAAGACAGATATGGAATAAAGAAAGAACCCAAAACATAACAAAATGCAGTGTATTTTTAAAGCTATACAAAATGTACAAGTTATTCTATACACAAATTTCTTTCTTTCTTTTTTTACCCTTCTTATATTATTTGTGTGTGGTAATATGACTGGAAGGGGTTGGTTTAAAAAACTGAAGATAGCCCAAGTTGGGAGTGAAATCTAGCGATGAGTCCTCCATTGCTATGGTGTGGAGAAACCAGTCCCTCACACTGAAACAAGACTGATGGTCTCTTCATAGTACAAATAGGACTGGAAGGGGTGCCTAGTCTACAGCAAGGCAATGGATGCCTCCACCCCTATGGTGTGGAGAAACCAGTCCCTCACACTGAAACAAGACTAATGGTCTCTTCATAGTACACATAGGACTGGAAGGGGTACCTAGTCTACAGCAAGGAAATGGATGCCTCCACCCGTATGGTATGGAGAAACCAGTCCCTCACACTGAAACAAGACTGATGGTCTCTTCATAGTACAAATAGGACTGGAAGGGGTACCTAGTCCACAGCAAGGCAATGAATGCCTCCACCCCTATGGTGTGGAGAAACCAGTCCATCACACTGAAACAAGACTGATGGTCTCTTTACAATACAAATTGGACCGAAAGGGACATAGGTTATAAAATACAACTGCTGTCAATGTTACCATAGTACCAGTTCTTCAGTTGCTCTGTTTTTCTTTTATATCCCCATCAACCAAATTTAAGTTATTTTTCCTATTCCCTTTTTTTGTCAGAGAAAAAGGTTTGAGGCTTTGCATTGGTTGTGGTACTAAAGATCAGTGACACTAATTTGTTCGGAGTATATTTGAAACTTTTTGGGGTTGGTCTTTTTGGGGTTGGTTGACAATTCTTCCAAGAAGTTATTTTTCCTTTCCCCTTTTTTTTCCAGTGAAAAAGGTTTGAGGCTGGGGATTGGTTGTGGTACTAAAACACTAATTTTTTTCGTAGTATATTTGACACTTTTTGGTGTTGGTTGAAAATTCTTCCATGCAAGTGATACACTCAAACCTGGTCTGGGAGGACATGGGCCTGAAACATTCTGCAGAACGACGTACACCTTTTCACCAACATACAACTGACAGTCTCAAAAGAATAAACCAATTCTGCCCTACAATTCAATCAATGTCATAAAATGTATCATTCAGAAAAAATATAATATTAATCTTAGAAATGATATTCAAAGTGATATTTTAATCATGTATTTTTATACAAAACAATTACGACAAATAACAAGATTGTAATATTTCATTCTTCTTTACATAATATATTCTTTGCTTTTACAGATTTTCATGTAGGCAAATGAAAAATGTTCAGTTGATGATTTATGCATTGAGAATTGAAACTGATATGTACACTGAATAGTCCAATGAGTATAAGGACATCATGACTTCAATTTGAAACAGTGTAAAGGGTTATAGGCTGGGAACCTGAAGCTGCTTAGCCACAAATATTTGCTAAGCTTGATAAAAAAACAAATTGGGATGACCAACAACTTCATCTGATTAAGTTCTCTGATTTTAAATTGAATCAGAATCTTGTTTGTGTTACGGCAAAAAAACAAATTTGCAAAGGAATTTTGGTCGGCAAGTTCTTTCGCAAGGCTTTTAGTGCTCGGGCAAAATTAGAGTATTTAAGCAGTCCTATGAAATTTAAGTTGCTCCAGACCTTAAATCTGCTTATATTACCGGGTTTGTTTTTCTGGCAAACTGTCAGATAACACAGCTGAGTGGTCAATGTGCTTTTTCTGAACTTACAGACCAATGTGATCGATACATTTAAAAAAAATTCATTCATTCAATTGGGGGTGGGCGTGTCATTAGTTTCACCACTGTTATTAGGCCAATAACCCAACCAATAGCAGCACAGTAATTACTTATGAATATGCATATAAGTCATTACTCATGAATGCATGATCTACTGTGGCGAACGACATTTTGCAAACAACTAATAACTGGGATCATGGAGGTGACATGCTATGTGAAGGGGGAAAAAGAGAGAAGATTTCCACTTTTCAGATGATGCAATTTTTATAAGAATTTGTCTAAAAAAATATGGCAGCAATACAGAGGGGCACACCTCACTTCTACGAGCTTTACAAATACATGTAGCAAGCTTTCAGACCGAAACGAAACAAATGATGGTTTTGGAACCTTACAAACTCAGTGCTCTACCTGTTTAATAAAGATGGTCTATACCTAGGAGACTTGAGGGGAGACAGATGAGAGCTGGTTGGCTGGATGGCTCGCTGGCTGGATGGCTCGCTTGCTGGCTGGTCTCCGAGGAACTACTCATCTTTTGTGCGTGGAAGACATGGTCTACAGGGGCATCATTAAATGTAGAGCAGGGGACCGGTTGTCATCTGTAGGACCTGGGATGAGACGCTATAGTACGACTGGTCAGTGTTAGCTGACCTGGGCATGCAGTACTGCACTCCGTCTGTTCACGTTGTATGTTCCTAATAAGATGGCAAAGGTTGAGGGAAACAATGGAAAGAATGTACTAATTAGAATCAATTCAACAATGGTTAACTATAGACTATGAAGGATATGACATCAAACCAATCTAGCAAAATGAGGCATAAAACGCAGACCCCAAATTCACAGAGCTTTTTGAACATTGCTTAGCAGGAATGAGGACCAGGGGCCAATTTCATATAGCTGCAAGTTAAGCACAAAATTTGCTTAAGCATGAAAAGTCTTCCTTGATCAGACAGGATTGCCAACCAAATTTTTATGTGATGTTTATTGCTTTTGACTTGTATTCGGTCATTGTTTGCTGAGCAAAACATTCACAAGGAGTTTGGGGTGGCATACTGATTTTATTTACCAAGGTTTTTGGTGCTTAAGCAAATTTTTGTGCTGAAGCAGCTCTATGAAATTGGCCCCAGATTAGTATGCATCACACTGAATTTTGGTTGTTAACCTACATGGGTATAAGCATGTTTTACCGTAAATGCTTACCAAATGTGAGTGTTTTCAAACTCCATTAAAATGAGAACACTGGTTTGCTCTATAGCGAGGTATATTTTTTGGGCCTCAAAATATGAGCATTCTTTTTTGACTCCCAAACTTCTACTTAGTTTTCAAGAAGTATTGTGTTCTTTTACATAGAATGCCATAATATTAACTACCAGGGGCCGATTTTACTAACGCTTGCGATCATCGTTAAAGTCAAAATCCATCGCTAAACGGAAAATCGATTGCTATTTTGCATAGCAATTTTCCGTGTAACATGGATCGGCCTAAGAATCACCAAGTCAGTATCTTCTCATCCCACCAAATACCCTTACCCTTTCCTCAACTGATTACTGCAAAATGCAACGATGAGACACTGTTTGACCTGGAGCTGATTTCACTAACGCTTTGTGATATTTCGCTAAAGCACAAATCCATCGCTAAAAGAAAAATTGCTACGCAAAGTAGCGATCGATTTTCTGTAAAGCGCTGGATTTTGGCTTTAGCGATGATCACAAAGCGTTAGTGAAATTGGCCCCTGGTGCTAATACAATCTACCAATGACAAAAAACACTAACAACCACATGATTACAATGTTACCTCGAAGGAAAATCACAATCAATACATCTACACAATGGCACAGACACATAGGTTTCAGTTTGTTTCGCACACAAGATCAGTGATCTTGCAGATCCCAACCCAATGCAGGATATGCTAAAATGGGATCTAGATCAGCAGGATCCATGATCTCATGCACGAAACAAACAGGGCCAATTTCACAGCCCTGCTTAGCACAAACATTTGCTAACCATGACATTTTTGTCTTAATAAAAACAGGACCAACAACCAAATGTCCATTTGTTGTGTATCACATGTGATTGTTCTTTGGCTGTTGTTTGCTGACCATGAATATCAAATCGAATTTGTACAGGTGGTTTGTTTTATTGGCCAAGACCTTTTTGTGTTAAGCAATTTTTTTGTGCTGAGCAGCTCCATGAAATTGGCCCCGGGTCCTATTATTATTTTATCAGATTTCGACTTGGGAATGTGTTGAGAAAAAAAAAAAAATTAGGGGGCTGGGGAACTGAAAGAAGAATACCAAAGGTGCAGAGTTCAAACTGAAATGTGTCTGAAATACGTGTACATGTAGAACAGGTAATAGGGCTCCACGCTCGAGCTATTTATAGAATACGCCCTTAAGCTATAGTTACCCGAATGCTCAGACAAATATCACAACGTTTATGTGTAAGTTAATGGGGCAACGTGCGACTTGTTTGTCCAAACATCTGAATATGACGTCACGAGTGCGGAGCCCTATTATTATGACGTGATATACAGTTGTGATGGTGGAAGTAGAACAATAACTAGTTTGCGGAGTATTAATGTGGCCAGTTTGCCACACAGTGTCTACTTAATGAAATGTATAATTAAAGGTGTCAGAAATTTGTGGATGACCATTTCAAAGGAGAGGAAAGTCACCTGAATCGCAAACAAAATATTACAAAACAAAATCACCAACTCAATAAAAGTAAATGGAATTCACTACACATCAAATCAAAAACAGCTCACAACAAAAGGACACAGCGATAATATTTCTGTTAGCCAAAACAACCATGCAATGAACATGCACCTAATAAACATTGAAATTAACCTGTGTATTTCAACATGTGAATGTGAAGACTGCACAGCAATACATTATCACACCAGCATAACAACTGCGCAAATGTACACACAGTGCCTATAATATTGTAATAGCTAGGGCTGTCAAACAGTGTGGAATGATTTGCATTATCATGAATATTCATAACTTGAATAACACAAATTTGCATATCCTGTATAAACTTGAAGTTTTCTAAATCAATGAAAAATATTCTGAAACATAATCATTAAAAAAATGCCAGTGCCCACCCAAAAAACAAAAAAGAAATATATAAAATGTATACCAACATCAAAATGATAAGGGGACAATTTAAAAAGTGTGACACAATTTAGTCAATCTTGAACAAACCACTGAAGAATCATACAATGCTACGTAAAGCCATGGAACACACAATCGCAAAGTTTGAGAAACAATACGTATCTGTTCTTGTTGCTAAATTTAAAGGTGGTAGACGGCCAATTTTTCAAACAGCTACATGAAGAGCATTTCCATCGTAATGGTTCAGGGACATTTTTGTAAGTTACATCTTGTTTGCATATTTGTATGCATTTCAAGGAACCATAAGTGGTATTCTTGCTGATTCCAATAAGACATTTTTTAATTGGAGTCTTTCAAGAAGGATTGATCAAGGAATAGGTCAAAGCCACTTAAAGGTATATATCATACTTTGGTTTTTGTCAAAGAAATACAGATTCATGGGCAAAAATACCAAGACAGATACAGTAACAGTCATCTGTGAACATTTCAGTCCCATACGATGGCCACTTTTTGAGAAAACAGTGAAAACGGTTACAGTATTTCTTAAGTATTTTCTCTTTTATTCTTGATCTTTTAAAAGATCAAAAATAATTTTGGTCATTGGTTTTACTCCTTTCTGGATAAATAAAGCATTTCACCATGTTTCTACCATCACCATCTTTATACCCTGTAAGTTATAGGTAAATCTGTGAAGATTTCTGTTTCGGTATGCTACCAAAGTATGATACTACCTTTAACATGTAACTTTATAGGTTATCGTGGAATTGCCCTAGTGAATACTTTGTTGAATTTCCGGTAAAAAGAAGGCTCATTATCTGATGAGCCACATGCACAGAGACTATAAACAGCATGCAACTACACTTGTACGAACACACAAATCGGGATGTGTACAAATCAACAAAAATCTACAAGAAAACACTACAAGAAAACATTGATAGAAAGTTCAATTGTTACTCACTAGTAACCCTCACTGGTAACCCTCACTGGTAACCCTCACTGGTAACCCGGAATTCTATTTGTTCCTTGCTGGTTCAGTAACGCACTAGAAATCTGACAGTTTTCCTTTGATAAAGTGTGTGAATGTGTACATGGTGTGTGTGTATATAGTGGCATATCTAGGGGGAAGATGGTGGGGGGGGGGGGGGGGCAAGTGCCCCAGGTGCCATTTTTAGGGCGTGCAAACAAAAAATGCAAAGAAAGAAAACAAAAGTTTTTGTTCTCTTGAAGTTATTGGACATAGAATCCAATGAACTAACAAAGAAATATTCTCATTTCAAATTGTCTGATTTTTTTTTCACTGGCATCAGAAGTTGGAATTAGGGGCGAAATTTTAGCGCTTGCCCCAGCCGCCGTTTTCCCTAGATATGCCGCTTGTGTGTATTCCATTCTGGACACGGATTCCTAAGTGCTATTCTGCATGTGGTCTCCTGATGAGGACTAGAGCAGACTAGTCCAAACGTTGAGACCTAATTGCGAGAAGTGCGAACGATGTAGAAAAGCGAAAGTACGAACGATTATTACATGGTGTTTCCACAAACCGATCCACATACCAATTATCACTATGCAAAGCCTCAAATCTTTCTTACTATTCTGCAGTTCAATAGACTGATTAAAGGGAAGATGGAGTGTTTCTGGGTGGGTTGGGCATTCAACAAGCTATTGAGGAGTTCTGAGGACTTTCCTCTGTCCCCGCAGCGGAAATTTGTGTCCCCACAATGCAGGCATCTGGCAGTGCCTGTTAGGACATGTCCATCATTTCAAAACCACAACTTTGCTGTTGGTTCTCCAGAGGGGACTTTACCGACAAGTTAACAACTAACTGCAAAAAGGGGCCCATTTTGTTGTCAAAGGTAAGAAAATAGTCCAACAAAGTCCACAATTTGAAGACCGCTGTTTTAAAGAAAGCCAGAGTACTTGAGATACATTTGCATCTGAACACATCTATTTTGCAAGTTTCCAGTCCTTAAAAGTTGGCTTTTCTTCAAGCCGATCGTGTTTCGTGAGGAAAAGTTCGAAAGCAAAGCGACATGATATGATATGAACTTCTTTTCACCAATTTATTTTCATATTTTTTTGTTTAAAGAC
Organism: Astropecten irregularis; assembly: GCA_963971285.1. Taxonomy (NCBI): domain Eukaryota; kingdom Metazoa; phylum Echinodermata; class Asteroidea; order Paxillosida; family Astropectinidae; genus Astropecten; species Astropecten irregularis. The sequence goes on from OZ020247.1 coordinate 9,875,270, forward strand.
GGAGCCTTTCTGAAAGGACAAAAGATATTAATGGAGTCATCACCATGTCAACGGGTTCAAGTACCTCCCTAACCAGTGTAGAGTTTTAATAAGACTACACAAAAAGCAAGCCAATAGATAAAATCAATACAGTATCATTACTGACTGCAATATATAAATGACTGTTACAGCCTAAAGTTTGGATCTAGATCACAGTTTCAAAACCAAAGTAACCGAAAAATAAATCCTGAATAAATAAATACATAAACAAACATTCATATGTAGATATTTGATAGATATGCCTTTTTTTTCTCTTTTCGTTTTTTTTTTCTTTGTAAGGGTTGACACAATCAGGCTGATTTTGGAAACTAAAACATGCTTGCCGCGGAATCGACAAACATTCTCAATCGGATCTCGTAAAATCATAAATTACTCGCCCTAGAAATATACAAATACAGACTACGAGAAGGCAGAATACAAAATACCAACAAAAGAGAAATTATGTCATTGTTGGCGAGGTACAAACTTGGGACGGCCTTAGGATCAACAAGTCAGTGTCTTCTCATCCCACCAAATCCCCTTACCCTTTCCTCAACTGATTGCTGCAAAATGCAATGATGAGACACTGTTTGACCTGGAGCTGATTTCACTAACGCTTTGCGATCATTGCTAAAGCCCAAATCCATCGCTAAAAGAAAAATTGCAATGCAAAGTAGCGATTGATTTTCTGTAAAGCAATGGATTTGGGCTTCAGCGATGATCGTAAAGCGTTAGTGAAATCGGCGCCTGGATCAAGGAGGGAAGTATCCTCTGAGACTACGTTCACTATTAAACATCATCAAAGAGGGACCAGGGGCTGATGTTACTAACGCTTTGCGATCATCACTAAAGCCTAAATCCATCGCTTAACGGAAAATCGATCCCTACATCGTGTAGAAATTTTCCATTTAGCGAAGGATTTGGGGTTTTAGCAATTGTCGCAACAGGTTAGCGACATCGGCCACTGGTTAGATTGGTATGTGTCCAGCGACTTAATAATCCATTTGGGATTTGGTGAGAGTATGTTTTGAGGGAGGCACAACAACTACCTTGATGACAAGGTAGAACCCTAGATGCCTAGGACTCATCTAGGAGCCTGATCCCCACCAGTCTGTCAAGCATCCGAGGGAGAACCCCTTACGACCCAGATTGATAGGACCAGCCTTTACCAAGGTAAAGACCCTTAAGATCTAAGATCCAGCCTCTCTCTGAATAATTCCTCCATTTTTGTTAAATTGTTGTCGCACAAAGCAAACGTCTGAAACCTAGCTTTTAGTTCTAACCAAAAAGCATATTCTGGAGGATAAGATGTAATTTTTATCATTTTGGACAGTTGTCGAATATTATCACATCCGTAACAATCTTGATTCCTTAGAGTCTGGTCACATGCTGTAACAGACAACCCCCCCCCCCCCCAACTCCCCTCAGCAAAAAAATGTGTGGAAATTTGTTTAATTTTTCTTTCGCTAACAAAAATCAGTCCATCACTTGTCCATCACTTCAAAATTCTCTCCAACAATTTCAAGTTTGTACCTCAATCCCAACAGATAAAGAACAATGTGAGAAGAGTCATTAATAGCTATTAATACCAAAACAACGAGGCATTAAAAAAAAACATCATAATTTATGTCTAATTCTAGTTCTTTACTTATCAAATATTGTCAATAAATATTGAGGCAAATCGTTTTATCAATAAAATGAACGTTTTGTTTTTAGTCCAACATTTATAAAGAAACTACAAATGCCGCAGCACTCTACACAATGATTGGTTAGTTTTTTTGCCAATTCAATGGAGCCTATAATATGATAAAAATGATAATAAACTATTGCACCATGATGAATGAAGAAGCGTTCAAACAAACAAACAAACAAACAAACAAACAAACAAACAAAACAAAACAAACAGACAAAAAGTGAATATGTATAGGGGTTATATGTCTGTGCATCCCAACATACAAACATTCAGTCATTTATCATACAGGAAATTGTTGGACCATTCATTGGTGGATTTTAACAAACAAATAAACAAGCCCCAAAACCTATTTTCAGAATGTACGTCTACACCGCAATTTTTTGTACTGAAGTTTTCAAGGAGCACTTAAGTTTTAAGCATCACCATGGTAGTACTGTGGTGGTGTTACTATGGCAGTTATTACCATGGTTTCATTGGTGGAGTTTCATTGTATCATTCATGATGCTATTACCATGGGATTATTACCACGGTATTATAACCAAAGTAGTTCAATAGTGTCACCATGGTATTACAGTGATACATGATAAAACTATGAAAAAACCATGGTACAACCACAAAGGTACCACCAACATTATACCGTGGTAATAACATTTACCATGGGAAAGGATGGTAAGAATATTTACCATGTTTAACATAATTTACCACGGTAATATCATTTACCACGGTAATATCCTTGACTGTGTGAATAGCATTTACCATGGTAATACTCTTCAAAAACAAAGCAAGTTGACTGAAACGCTGAGGTTAAAGACCTCTGCTTCTTCACAAAACCGACCAAAATCCTAACCGCAAGCTGAACAGAATTCTGCTTTCCACCGTGAAAAGTCTTCCAGATTTCTACAAGTTAGTGCTTAACACCCCCTAATTAATGTTTTACTTCTTTCCTAACGGTTCCTTTACCTGTATTTGTACCATCCATCTATACACAACACACACAGACATTTTAATAGCATTTTCTTGTCTAATTCAACTTGTGTTTCCTATTATGACCGGCAGAAGTCGGGAACATCGAAAAATGAAAATGGACGAGGTGCTGGAAACAATCACGTTGCAGATAACGACAGGCAAACCTGGAAGCGTTGCCATGAAAACGTGAAAGTTTGTGAGACACAGATAGGGAGAGACCATGACGTAACATTTCAAGAACCGTGGACAGTTCTTGGTCATTCTTAAAGCCAAGTTTAATAACATGTACATTGTACACATCTTGAAATCAACTATTATTCTTTTTTGTTTTTTTACATGTTAAACTGCTGCGGTTTAAGTTCTTTCGCACCTTTCCATTTTATACACGTTCAAATTGTCTTTCCCATTTTGGGTTTCTAATTTTCTGTGTGTGTGACGTTTTTATTACATTTTTTCTTTTATGCAAAGAGACAGGCATATTTAGAGATGGATTTTGTTTGTGAGTGTAAAGGGATTTGCTTGGGAACTAAAAACTGCTTGATTCAGCACCAAACTATTATCGTTTATGTAATCATTATGTACATGTATAATATGTAAGCATAGATAGGTAGAATTTGCATCTGTGATATCAAATTATGGTATATGTTGTCTGTTAAGGGTTGGGTTCGAACCTAGAACATCTTAGATTCTTTGGTGAAGATTTAACAACATGGACATCTAAACATTCCTGGGTCAAAGGTCAACTGGCTATATATGTCAAAATAAACATATATATTTCTATTTACTATCAAATTGGCAGAGTGGTCTGGCGTGTCGAACTCAAGTTCTTGTAGTCAATCTACAGATTGTGGGTTCGAATCCAGCCATGGGTTAATGGTGCTTGCATCCTTGGGCAAGACACTTTGTCACATATTGCTCCTCTTCACCCAGGTGTGAATGGGTATCTGTGAGGGTAGAGATGGCTTTGTGTGCTTGATTAGCCTCTGTGCGCTTTAAAGTAGCCAGGGCTGTATGCTCCCCAGGGAGTTGAGATTGTTTCAGGAATGTAAATTATGGCCCGATGACCAGGGATATAATAATATGTAAAGCGGCGCATAGAAAATCTTCGATTATTATGCACTATATAAGTAGATAATATGATTACAATAATATTATTATTATTACTAGCTGAGCTGACACAGGCAGGGTTAGAAGTTTGGTTTTTCCCAGACCCATGGCTGGAGGAAGTTACAGGTTCGAATCCAGCCCAGGCAGACTGCTATATATCTTGCAATACAGGCACTTCAAAGTACCAAGTACAACAATGTTTGGAGAAAAACTTCATTCTTCATATGGTGGGACTATCATAAAAGTATTCATCAAAATACCATTCAGGTATTTTTGAAGTATATCTTCAGAAGCAGTATTTTTTAGAATAGCACTGTGGTAATTTTGGAATACCTTTACACTCTTTTTGGTAATATTTGTTTCCTACGACATCGGGGTATTTTTTTTTAAATGCTATTGGGATACTTTGGAATAGCATTAATGTATTCTGGAAATACTTCTATAGTTTTGCCCATCAGTGCAGTAATCTTGTATTAATACATCGCTAGTCGTATTCTACAGCTTGGCAACTGTGTGTTAGAAACGCAGGGCATTTGGCCTCTATCTATGTCTAGTGTCCTGGGGGGTGGGGGCGCAAAAGGTTTGGGGTGGGGGTGACTGGGGCGGGGTTTTTGATACGTGCACACCTATACATTACCACACATCCAAGGACAGTCTGTGCTATTATCATTGGTGCATAATATTATTGATATTTTGTGACGATTCCCTCTTTACATTTTACTATAAGTCTCACCATTACATGTACTTCATTTTAATATAAGAAATTGTACTTTGTTGAGACAGTTCAGTTTTTAACGTCTTTACTTTTCTCTTTTGTTTTTCTTCTCTCTGTAAAATTTACATTAGTAGTGATGAAAAGACATTACACAACAGAAAATTAAGCAATGAGGAGTACATTCAACTCAAAACCGTTACGTTTTTGAGAAGAAGAAGAAACAAAAAAGTTACAGAATCAACTACAGGCAAGACAGGTAGAAGCCATTTTGTTTTTTCATTCTGAAAGCTGTCTGCGTACACAGATTCAGCCATCATGATGTGCATATTATTAAAGATCCGTCATGTTCCTACGTAAAAACTCGCAACGATGGTTTGAATTTTTATATCACTAAGGTGACTAAAAACAGTCTCGGTAATCGTGGCAACTAAAAAAAAAAACAGCACTAAGAAAACTTGGAATACACGAAGAAACAATTTCCACCGGCGAAATTATGTGAACAAGGAAGATACACACATTTTGAGATCCAATGAAATAATTAAGAAATGCATACAGTTTAACCCTAAAGCAGAAGTGCGGCAAATTTCCAACTAGAATTATGGATATTTGGCAAGGGTGAATTCAATATGTGAATTTATTTTATTTTAACAATTTTGTGTTGGTGCACGTTTGGGACGATATTAACATCAAAACAAAAATCTGGTGTCTTTGTTTGTGAATAATTAGCAAAAAGTGATCATATGCAAATGTCACTCGTAATTTTTGTTTTCCTTAACTTTTTTTTTTTTTTTTTTTTTACAGCACATGCGGTGAAAAGGTGTATAATAATAAAATGACTCAGACGAACTTCTACAACATTTTGCACACAGAGATTAAAAACCTAAAAAAGATTTAAAAACACATCGAATGTGAAATTCCAGCAAAAAAGTTTAACTTCCAAAAGTTGAAAAAGGACTGACGTGCACAAAAAAAAACCCAAAACAAAGACAAGAATGTTCTTCTATAGTTTGTCATTTTTCTTTTTTGTATTTTTTTTTTACAGTCAAAGTCATCATGTCCACACCGGTGCATTACTAAGAAACACTTCTATAGTGAAACGATAAATACATGTAACCATGACTGCCGATAAGGATCAAAATGCAAATCCCTCAAAAAAATTTTGAACCGGAGAAAACCGCAACTGATCTATCCGGAAAAATAAGCAAAATTTGAAAAAAAAATTGGCAATAAAGATAGGCAGAGAAAACATAAATGCCATTTGTCTTTAATTTTTTTCTTTTTGGGAGCGGCATTTCAACCTATTGGTTTGCTACTGTACTTGTGGACATTCTGACCAACAAATCGGTGGTTACGCGTATCCACGGCGATCTTGTTTCCGTGGATACCAAGCAAAACGTTGTGCATTTGAATAGAAACAGTCGGTATACATGTATATATATATATATATAGGAAATGTGGTGCAGTTGTGTAGTCTTGAAATCAGCCGCTTGGCTAAAGACTAATTTTTGTCGACACATTAGTACTGGTCTAGTTGGTACAACAAAGATCACACACACACACATAATACAGTGTGAGAAAAGAACAGAATAAGATAAAGATCCCAAACAGACAACCCAAAAAAAACGCCGCATCTTAAAAATTGCTCACAACGTGAAGGGAACGATTCCGTACCAAAAACACAGTTCTTGCTATAAAAATGGAAATGAAATTACACATCGGATAAAATGTACGTAACTCGGACATCTAATAAAAGCAGATATAATACCCAAAGCATAAACCCTCCAATTCACTCACTTCTTTTAGTAAACTATCCTATTTACATTACATAGTTATGATGTTCCCACGAATTAGGAACACGTTTAATTTTTAAAATTTTGTCCGTTTTTTTTTTTTTTCTTGTAACCTGCAAACTGCATACATGAAGTTTAAAAGAACGCTTATTATTAACACAAGACAGGATTTGTCATAGGGCTATCTTCAGGAGGATGGGGACACAGGAGGGGATGGGCGGGGCAAGGGAAGAATTGGGGGGTGAAGAGTTACTGAGTCTGAACAGATCATTGGCCGCCTGTTTCAGTGTCACCATGGTGACCAACCGAGGATCGTTTCTGATTGATCTCGGGGTGAGATCAAAACTCCTGTGAATAGATTTCCCGTATAGAAATACCATATAAAAGCGTTTTCGCCTGTTTTCTACAGTTTCCGATGATGATATGAGCTGAAAATTTCACAGGTTTGTTTTTATCCCATGTTATTCCATGACAAATCAAATTATGAACAGACCGCAGCTGTTCTGTCACCTTTACCAATCCTGTGTTCTGCCTTTAACAGAAAAGGGGGACAAATGGTAAAAGCTAGCGACATATTTCAGTTGATGCTGGTGAATTTGACCATGATCAAGGAGCAGTCAAAGAGGCAGGCTCTTGTCTTTCTAGTCCTTATATCAGTCCAGGCATATACCAGTCGCTATGGCGTGTGTTGTTGCTGCATGGAGACAACTGAACATAAGAGGACACTGTGCAGATTCACCTTAGAGTTAAATAACATACATGTACTAGTATGTGCACTCTGCGCGTAATAAATTTCCACCACGGCGGCGCCATTGTGTTAGAGTTACATATAAAGAAAACCAAACGAGGGCAAATGCAAGCGTTTGCAAACATGTATGATTCTTATTCCTTTTTGCTGCAATCGGCCAATTAATGAGTAATTAATATGCAAATTAGGCTTGCCCTCCACCAACGTGGATGAGAACTGTTTACTCAGTGCTTGTGAGAGCAGGGGAAAAAATCACATGCTGGCTGAGGTGGGACCTGAACCCACGACCTCCCGCCCACCAGCGCAGATGCCACACCGCCAGGCCACCGAGCCAGCTGGGGTAATAAACTGCGCGTTGTTAGTTCTACATATTGCATCACCCGTCGCATTACGCACAGTGATCCTGGTATTTTGACTCTTCTGCGGCTGCTCAGTCACACTAGGAAAAATGGCAGCTGCGCAGACAACACGTAACTTGAACACGGAGCGTACACTCTAGTTTTTTATTTAACTCTGTGAGATGCACACTTAGGCTACGTTCGAGTGAGCTACTCGCGTTAACACAAGTATACTCCCCGATCCTGGAGTATGACACTTGGGTCAGCGAGAGTATACTCTCTATATATGGGGAGTATACTCCTGCACAGGAGAGTATTGCGCACGCATCATACTTGTGTTACGGGGAGTAACCACTAGAACACAGCCTTAATGTCCAAATATTTTTTTTTTTACAAAATACACAGCTCAGAGTTGGGCTGTTTCCAAATTGTGGGCAGTCGAGGAGGGGAGGGGCGGAGTGGAGGGAAAGGGGAGGGGCTATTTAAGAGGAACATATCTTAATTAGACATATATTATGATAAAGTCTGAAAGGTTGCAGGTTTCTCTTACTTTTCCGTCTTGTTTTTGTTTTTTGCCTCTATTTATCTACATTTCCGACAATATACTGGCCAAACAGATACAAATTATCAAAATGGTCAAAAGAGTTTGTGTGTGTGTTTTTTTTTTCTGTGATTTTTTTTTCTTTTTTGAACATACATTGCACATAAGTTGATAATCTATACATACATACATACATACACCCAGATAATCTAAATGGATTCTAGTAAGATAGGATAATTATATATTACAATTGGTTTATAGTTTATCATATTGGCATTCAATAACACTCGGTTGTTGTTGTTGTTGTTTTGTTTATTAATATAAATACATTATATATCTATATCTATATTTATATCTTGTTGTGTGTGTGTGTTTATATATATATATATTAGATATATATATATATATTCCTTTGAAAGGTTAACAGTACCCTACTTACTCCCCTATGTTTAAAAAGCAGAATTGGGCATCTATATAAATCAGTTTATTTTTTTTTTTCACATCGCATGAATACAAGAGCGCTCTACTCCTAAAATTTAGAATGATATATAGATTCTATCGTAATTATTAATTTTTTGTATCATTTTTTTTTGGTAAGTAATAATTATTACTATTTTTTTTCTCTCTCTTTTTTAAAATTATTTTGTTTTTTTGTTTTTAAGGAGTGCTTGCAAATGGCTCAAAAGACAACATTGGCCCAGCCAATGTGTAAAAGCCAACTGTGAATTGCGGATAACAGCACCTATAACAATTAACATTTTCGTTAAACACCAAATCCTGAACAATTTCTGCACCGGAATCTTACAAAAAGCAAAAATTTTGCTGGGAACCAAAAAAAAAAAAAAAAAAAAGGAGGAATAAAATTTCCAAAGAAAACAAATTATTCTCTCAAAATTTCTTTTGAAATTGATTAGATGATACAATTTTTGTTCATTTTTGTTTTACGCTGTAAAACAATGACATTTTTTCATTCTTCTTTATTATTTTTTTCTTAAGAAATAAAAACATGATTTTGGTGTTAGATCCCATGTCTATAATAAAGCTCTCTACATTTCTAGCAAGAAAACTATCTTTTTTTTTCTTCGTTTCTTTTTTTTTTACTCTCTCTCTTTTTTTTTCTTTTTAAGTTTTGTGCATTTATGAGATAAATGTTTTATTGTATAACAGTACTATATAATTACATCAATATTTATTGTCCAGTCCTATGTTGTTGTTTTTTTATTCAATTAAATTTTCATTTTTTTTTTTTTTTGGCAAAGATATATATCCTGTTGACTATGCACGTCTGCATGAAATGCCAAAAAAAAAGTCGCAATTTGAATCTTTACTCAGTACCTATATACAATGTCTATGGTCCGATACAGTTGGTCATAAATTTTTTTTTTTTAAATCTCTGATGTTTTTGAGGGATTTGTTTCAATCTGCTAAACCATCTGTGCAACATCTGGCTGTTTTGTCTTTAAGATCTGTTAAAAGAAAAGGAAAGGAACAAAAAAACAAAAAAAACCGTTTGGCTGGTTGGATTTTGCTACGCGTGTCCTACATGTTGTTTACTTCAACGACGATGTAGTTTATTTCGGAGGATAAGATTTTACGATGCTCACTATTAAACCTACCCCTTATTTTCTGTATTCTATGCGAACAATCAGAATCAACCAAAATTTCAATTCCAAGAGTCTCTCCTTTTGGCCTCGGATTTTCAAAAATTCATTTTAGCAGTTGTTGCAAATTTTTACAAACATGGGCTCTTTTCGTTATTGTTTTTTTTTTCAAACATTTTTCTTTTTCGTAATGAGTCAATTTCTTTAGCTATTTGGTGTGAAAATGGTGTGAAATGTTTGAAAAAGGCAGTCTCTATATTAAAGATCTATGTCGATTACCAACATCGTAGCAAAGTATTTTTCGAGCCTTAAACGAACCTACGTGTATAACGGCAGAGACGTTTTAGCTTTTAGTCAAATTGCTGCCAGTGCCAGCAATCCTAGTCAGAATATGCCGACACGAGACTACTCATCATCAAAACCACAATGCTCTTTCTCCTACAAAGCATATTCTGCTAGAAGCACTAACAGAAACCCAAGTTCAAAGTTCTGATTCTATCCGTTTTACTTCCACGTACTAAAACTTGGTGTTACTGCAAAAAATCCTACGACTCCTTGCTGGAAAAGAAGAAAATACATGATATACATTGGTAGACTCTTGCCCAGCCTCATTTCAATGCAGCTTCAAAGTCTAACAGCTCACGTTATGAGCAACATAGCTTAATGTTCGATTGAGCGGGAATGAAAGAGACTAGCAGAATGCTGGTGAGCTGAAAAGTTTTCTCAAAACCCGAGACATTCCTGGTCCTCAATTCGCTCCACGACCCAACTTCTGTTAAATACAGACATCGAGGCATGGCGAACAAAAGTGAAGGTCTTAATAAGGTCCAGTCCTAGCAAGGATACTTATTCTGGCGATGCGATAATGAACAAAAAAGGTCACCCCAAAACAGAAGATGGGAACCAATCAAGCTTGAAACCAAACCAATCTCTGTGCTCACACGGCTCAATTTGGGCCCTTCCTTGGCTTATAAGGTCCTCATGTCTGAATCACGGGCAGACCAACAGGTTGTCCCCAAAAAAACAACATAAAGTCACTTGATGAGGGAGCCAAGCTCTAAATACCGACGATTCTAGGTGATTTTAATTGAAGGGAAACAGGTAAAATGAAGATAAGATATTTGGAATCCAGCTAGCCGGATTCTAGCGGCATGAAGCTTCCCATCGATGTCGGCTTGCCCATCAACGCTAGTCTCACAGGGCATAACGTCCAACATGGTCTCACACCGACAACCGTTCCTCACCCTCAAATTAACACCCATTCCCCCCACGAATCAGTTCCACCCAGTTGCAAAAAACGGTTAATCAAGAAAGCATTCTATCCACAACAACAAAAAAGCCAAACTTAATTAAAAAAAAAAAAACCTGTTGTTAAAAACCACATCAGAGATTGTTAAAAAGTCATTAATGGTCCTCAACCATCAAGAAGTCAATTGTTAATCAGTCAATTGGATTAATACATGGCAATGAACAAAAAAAAAACAACAGGAAAAACAAACTTTAAACCGTTGACTAGCAATATCGTAAAAACTGTCACACAAATTCTCCTTCGAGAATCGTCTCATTTTTTTTTTACTTTCTGGTAGCTCAAAGCTGTTAAAATTGCATGACGACATTAATAAAGTGGTCTTCAAGTTTATATTTTACTTTTTTCCCTAATTTTTTTTATATTTTTTTTTTTTCGTTTTGTCTAATTTTGGCGATGATGCGAGTCGGTTAGTGTTAGTGGGCACCGTTACTGTTGCGTTGGCCAAGTGGCTGGTGTCTCATGATATCAGAGGACGAACCTTGTGTGGCCAGCATCTTGGGACCGTGACGCAACATTTGCTGGGCCTTGTCAAATGCTTCCTTGATCTCTTTTCTCCACTGGATGTACTCGGGATCGCTCTGGTTTGGAACGAAGATAAAACAAAAGAAAAATCAAGAAAGTGAAGAGGCCGTTCATCGTGGAAAATGTTAAGAAGCTACGTGTTCGATATCTCAAGATGTTGGCTGAAAGGGTGGGGCCATCCATAGAGTACGTACGCAAGAAAGGGTGAAGGGGGGGGGGGGGGGTTATAACTGATGCGTACGCCATGCGTACATGGGGGGGGTTCAGGCATTTGCATATTTGCATAATCATATCGCGCGAAAAGAGAGGAAAAAAAACAAGAAAAAAGAACCAGAATTGTTCTGTTTTTTTCCTTCCTTTTTTTCCCCTTAAACATAAGTCGAGCAAATCTGTCTACAATAACGGTCTTTCCCTTCGTTCTCCTTACCTCTGTTCTGAGGATACAACTCTTCCCCGCCTTCAACTTCAGCTGTATGCACTTGAAACCTTTGACAGTGGTCTCCTCCACGCTCAGTACATGTTCCATGACCAGTACATTTTGCTGCAAACAAAATTAACTTGGTGTCACTAGAGAATGAACTCAAACGACTAACACCCGTTTCAGACAGGTGTTCCAGTGTCTCGCCGAACTAAATACATTAGCAGCGACCCTAGGTCGACCCAATTCAGATTTTGGTTTCAGACGGGCGAACTTAATACACTGGAGTAGCTGTACAACTAGGCCTACAAACAAACGAACAATGCGGCCATAGCAACAACTCTATGGAAGACTTTTGGGGTGATGTTGTTTACATTTCAGTCCGTACGATGTCGACTTGGTTGTTGGAAAGAGGAAATGGACATTAAAGGTAGTATCATACTTTGGTTTTGTCAAAGAAATACAAATTCATGAGTAAAAATATCAAGGAAGATACAGTCACAGTCATCTGTGAAAATTTCAGTCCCATACGGTGCCCACTTTTTGAGAAAACAGTGAAAAACAGCCGCAGTATTTCCTAAGTCTTTTCTCTTTTATTTTTGATCTTTTAAAAGATCAAAAAGATTTGTGGTCGTTGTTTTACTAATTTCTGGATAAATACACCATTTCAGGCGGAAACATTTTAACGGTATGTTTCTACCACCACCATCTTCATACATGTACCCTGTAAGTTATACGTAAATCTGTGAACATGTCTGTTTTGGTTTCTTACCAAAGTATGATACTACCTAGATCGTTATTTGTTTCCTACTCCATCCCAATGGAATGTGCCATATATCACACGATGGAAGTCAATTCATATTCTGGGTCTGACTGCTTACCGAACTAACCCCCTTTTCCCCGTCCCCTTGCCACTCTAGTCGGTTGGGGAATAGATAGAAATAACGTCGTTGCCATGAGTTCAGGAATGGCCCGCCAAGCTTGAAAATATGACCGTGCATGATGCAATCCTTGCCCATTGCGTACTCTGTTAAGAACAAACAACAACAACAACAATATTTTTAATGATGTAGGTGGATGTCACATTATGTCCTCAAGACATGTTTAACAGGAAATTATAATATTAAAATATGAATAAAATATATGAATATAATTAAAATGCCGCATCCTCTTTGAGTGATCCCCCAGTACTGCTCTTCAGGTTGCAGCAGTGTTAATGCTGCGCGTACATTATCTTTAATGATCCTTGGGAAATAGCAGTATGTGAGTGATTTCATGGCTTCTGACTGCCAAATGAATAAAGATAATTAACTATTGGGGTCACCACCAATGTAGGGCTGGATAGCTCAATTGGTAAGAACGCCAGTACAGTATTCCTTGAGGTTGTGGGTTCGAATCCTACCCCACTCAGTTTTTCTTTGTTCACTTTTCAATGAATTACAACATGAAATGTACACACGTTTGCAGATATTTTAAATTTACAGCTCATAACTGCACGATTATACTCTTAACAGACTGATTTGGCTACGAATGACAATATCTTGTCTTAAAATTAAGAGAATCATCATTCAAAGAAAAGTACAGATTTTGTAGGTAACAGGGCTCGAAATATCCACTAGACCGTGGACCGAGTCTAGTGATTTCAGTGTCGGTCTAGTAAAGTGTGTACTGCACTAGTCCAGCTGTCTAGTGATTTTGTTTTCCTTGCACAATTAAAATGGTGCCTAAATTGGCGATATTGACACAATATTGCATACAATTATGGTTTTCCTATGTACATGAATGCCATGACCACAGGTCTAGTGAAAAAATGTTCAGGTCTAGTAAAATGCTTCAGTTACTAGACCCAGGCCCAATTTCATGGAATCCGTTACCGTTAATTCTTCGCTTATGGTAGCAGACTTTTTTGGGTTACAGTTAGCGTATTTCATCGAAGAGTTAGCTTTTTGGCAACGGTAAGCAAGGAATTTGTGCAGAATGCATACGAGACAGCGCGTTAGCAGAAAATGATCACGGTTACCCTAGAAATTCTTCGCTAACCGAAAGGTCTTGCTTACGGATTCCATGAAATAGATTTCATGTGTAGCAGTACCCGTAAGCACAAAAATAGGCCAATACGGATTCCATGAAATTGGGCCCTGCCGTCTGGTGCCTTTTTTCACGAAATTCAAGCCCTGGGTAAGAAGGTGATTTAAGGAAGAATGATATCCAGTACAAGGAAAGGGGGAAGAGGAAGAAACAGAGAAGAACGTCCGAAAATGACCCACCTCCTTCGTCCATCTTCTTGGCCCTCTTCTTGGCCTCTTGCTTGTCGGCGTCCTGGTTGACCGCCTCAAAGACGGTCTCAGCGATCTCCTCTTGCCACCTCTCTGAGATGGTCAGTGGAAAGTCTTTGTACAGCTCTTGGTCAGACTCGGCAAGCTGTCCACGGATGGAGAAAAAAAGATAACAAATCATTCAATGATAATGGGAGACTTTTGACTAACCATTGTTAATCACAAGAGGGCTGATAAGTAAGATGTGAGGAACATCAGCACAGAATTCTACGGTAAGCAGGGTCATCAATTTGAATAGGTCCTGGGGTCGATTTCAAGAAGCCCTACGATCGATGCAATGCAGCATAAGTCCTATGATTGATAGTAAGTTATGATGAGTTTGATGAAATCGACCCCAGAATATAGTGTACACAAAAGGGTGGTGTGCGATGGCTCTTCTAGCTAATAATAGCTGGTGTCAACAAGCAAACTGCTCGTATGCTGGTCAATATCATGAGAGTTCCCCCACTGACCTTGGGGAAATTTCACGGCGCTGCTTAGCACAAACATTTGCTAAGCATGACATTTCTGTCTTAATAATAAAAACAGGTTTAACAATCAAATTTCCATGTGTTGTGTATCACTTGTTATTGTTCTTAGGCTGTTGTTCGCTGACCATGAATATCAAATGAAATTTTTAACAGTGGTTTGTTTTATTGGCCAAGACATTTTTGTGCTAAGCAATTTGTTTGTGCTAAGCAGCTCCATGAAATTGGCCCAGGCTTGATTTCCCCTTCTTAATACCTTGATCCCCTTGACATCGTCCTCGTCGAATGAACCGATATCGAATGCATCAGCAGCATTGACCTCACCACGGGGAGGGATTAATGGTGGTGTGTACTGGAGAGAACAAAAGACAGAGAGAAGACGTCGATATGAGATAATAATAATAATAATAGTGTCCTTACGCATTTTTGTGGCTGCCATGATACCTTCTGGTATGAAACCTGAATCCAATCGACTCCCTTGAACTTGTTGCCCGGCCAACCACTATTTAAGTTTCTCTCCCTGAACTAAACTTGAGGGTGCTGCCAAGAAACATGGTGCCTGACCTACCTTCTGGTATGAAACCTGAATCCAATCGACTCCCTTGAACTTGTTGCCCGGCCAACCACTATTTAAGTTTCTCTCCCTGAACTAAACTTGAGGGTGCTGCCAAGAAACATGGTGCCTGACCTACCTTCTGGTATGAAACCTGAATCCAATCGACTCCCTTGAACTTGTTCCGTGACCTCTAGGGTTCTTCAACCCATACACCTGGATTTTTCAGAGGCAGGGTCCGGCCAACCACTATTCAAGTTTCTCTCCCTGAAGTAAACTTGAGGGTGCTGCAAAAGAAACGCAAAGCCTGACCTACCTTCTGGTATGAAACCTGAATCCAATCAACTCCCTTGAAGAAGGCATGTTCCTTGACCTCTAGGGCTCCTCGTCCCATGCATCCTAACCTATCGGGGACATCTCTACGCAGCAATCCCTCCAACAAGCACCGCATCTCATCGGTCATTGACTCAGGAAACTCAACATCCTGAACGAACAAAAAAACCAAAACAACAAAATTGTCATTGAAAGTGAACAAATCAAAACTGACGGGAGCGGAGTTCGAACCAGTGACCTCTTGAATATCGTACAGGCGCTCTTACCAACTGAGCTACCCAGCCCTATGTTGGTGGTGTCCATAATAGTCAATCATCTTTTTTTGTTTGGCAGTCAGAAGCCATGAAACCACATACGTATTGCCATATCACAGGGATCATTTTATCGATACGCACAGCAATATTCCAACCTGGGAACAGTACATGGGGATCACTCAAAGAGGATACGGCTTTTTAATAAATATAATCATCAAGTAACAGCCGCAAGGGAAACAGATCTGAATAACACACAGCACTGTGAAACACATCACATCAAGACCAATTTTGAGAATCAAGACAAAACTCCAAGGAACGAAACCTATGTCTGACACAGGAAAAATGTCCTAGGATCTAGACAGGGTGGATATACCTACCATGGTAAGAGTCATTCTGTCGATCTCATGCTTGTCCTTTGTCTTGTGCTGCCTGAAGGGACTGTGTCTGTTTATGTGAGAAGCAAAAGACATAATACAAGAGCTTAGGAGCTTAATATGGATGAATGAGAATGGACGGTTTGCTTGGTGGGTTTACAATGTAGGATGTAGCTTCCTATTTGAACTTTAAAGAGACTGATGTCAGTCCTGTTTTAGTGTGGTAGACTGGTTTCTTAGCACCATTAAGAGTGGAGATCTAAACTGCATTCAAGGTCCACCTTCCAGTCCTTTCTATACTATGAAGAGACTGTCGGTCTTGTTTCAGTGTGAGGGACTGGTTTCTCAACACCATAGGGATGGAGGCATTCATTGTCTTACTGTAGACTAGGTACCTCTTCTAGTCCTATTTGTACAATGAAGAGACCATCAGTCTTGTTTCAGTGTGAGGGAATGGGTTCACCACACCATAGGGGTGGAGGCATTAATTGCCTTGCTGTGGACTAAGTACCCCTTCCAGTCCTATTTACACTGTCAAGAGTCTATCAGTCTTGTTTCAGCGTGAGGGACTGGTTTCTCCACACCATAGGGATTGAGGCATTCATTGCTGCCTTGCTGTGGACTAGGTACCCCTTCCAGTCCTATTTGTACCATAAAGAGACCATCAGTCTTGTTTTAGTGTGAGGGACTGATTTCTCCACAACATAGGGATGGAGGCATCCAATGCCTTGCCGTGGACTAGGTACCCGTTCCAGTCCTATTTGTACAATGAAGAGACCATCAGTCTTGTTTCAGTGTGAGGGACTGGGTTCTCCACACCATAGGGGTGGAGGCATTCATTGCCTTGCTGTGGACTAGGTACCCCTTCCAGTCCTATTTGTACCATGAAGAGACCATCAGTCTTGTTTCAGTGTGAGGGACTGGTTTCTGCACACCATAGGGGTGGAGGCATTCATTGCCTTGCTGTGGACTAGGTACCCCTTCCAGTCCTATTTGTACCATGAAGAGACCATCAGTCTTGTTTCAGTGTGAGGGACTGGTTTCTCCACACCATAGGGTGGAGGCATTCATTGCCTTGCTGTGGACTAGGTACTCCTTCCAGTCCTATTTGTATCATGAAGAGACCATCAGTCTTGTTTCAGTGTGAGGGACTGGTTTCTCCACACCATAGGGTGGAGGCATTCATTGCCTTGCTGTGGACTAGGTACTCCTTCCAGTCCTATTTGTATCATGAAGAGACCATCAGTCTTGTTTCAGTGTGAGGGACTGGTTTCTCCACACCATAGGGTGGAGGCATTCATTGCCAATCTTATTTGTACTGTGAATAGTCTATCAGACTTGTTTGGGTGTGACATTCTCCTTTCTCCACAATTTCCCTCCACACAATACAACCCTCATCTTCAAAAAGCGGCTTGCTCCCAAAGATCACCGGCTTGTCCAGAATAGCCTTAATCTCAGAATAACCTTAACCCTCATTATGACAGAGCCTATCGTAGATGGTTACTCACCCTTTCAACAACTTGTATAGCATACAACCAAATGAAAACCAATCGGCACTGGAGTCATAAGCGGTTCCCTTGGATAGAACCTCTGGAGCCATGTAGCCGTGAGTTCCTCTGAGGAAGAGACAAAAATTCAGGACAAAGTGACTGGAAAGGTAACAAGTACTGGATGCAGTCGGGGCCCTGGACCCAATTTCATGGAATACTTTACAGCCTATTTTTGTGCTTACGGGCACTGCTACGCGTGAAATCTATTTCATGGAATCCGTATGCAAGACCTTTCGGTTTAGCGAAGAATTTCTAGGGTAACCGTGGTCATTTCTGCTAAACGCACTTTGTATGCATTCTGCACAAATTCCTTGCTTACCGTTACCGAAAAGGAAACCTTCCGTGAAATACGCTAACCGTAACCAAAAAAGTCTGCTACCGTAAGCAAAGAATTTTTGCTAACGGTAGTGGATTCCATGAAATTGGGCCCTGCTTAGCACACAAATTCGCTTACCATGAAATTTCTGTCTTTATTAATAAAAAACAGGATTTAAAAGTCAAATTTCAATGTGTTGTTTATCGCTTGTGATTGTTCTTTGGCTGTTGTTCATTGACCATGAATATCGAATGGAATCTTTAATGGTGGTTTGCTTTTTTGAGCAAGACATTTGGTGCTAAGCATTTTTTTGGTGCTTAATAACCACTCCATGAAATTGGCCCCTGAGCACAATGAAATATTCTGCATGCAGCTATCACTGGTATATGATGTCTTCTTTGGATAGGTGAAACATACAAAGGTGAACAAAGAAAATTGACTGAAGCAGGATTTGAACCTGCAACCTTCAGAATACCACACAGGTGCTCTACCAGCTGAGCTATCAGCTGTATGTTGGTGATGTCCAGCTATGAATCTAGACAATACTTCCTGCTAGGTTTTTGAACCCAATATGGTGACTTTTCCCTGACTCATTATGTTTTTTTTCCATTTATAAAAAGGTTTTAAAATTAATATAGGAGGACATACATATTGCGCATCTGGCCATAATTTACATTCCTGAAACCATCTCAGCTCCCTGGGAAGTATACAGCGCTGTGCTACTGTAGGTACACACAGGTACACAGAGGCTAATCAAACCACAAAGCCATCTCTACCCTCACAGGTACCCATTTACACCTGGGTGAAGAGGAGCAATATGTGACAAAGTGTCTTGCCAAAGTACGCAAACACCACTAACCCATGGCTGGATTTGAACTCATCTGTTTGGCCACAAGACCTTGAGTTCGACACGCCAGACAACTAAGCCACAGCAACCCACATTTCCTTACAGTGGACCAAGAAAAAGAAACATATGGAACAATCAGGGTTGGCGACACTTACACGCTTGCATGGGGTTTCTTCTTGGAGAAGTCGCAGGCCAGACCCAGATCGGAGATTCGGACGTGGCCGTTCTCGTCCAGAAGGATGTTGGCCGGTTTGAGGTCGCGGTAGACCACGCTGCGGTTGTGCATGTGCTCCAGGCCAAGGATGATCTCAGCGGCATAGAACTGGACCTCCTTCTCGGAGAACACACCGTGCTGGGACAGATGATAATGCAGGTCGCCACCTAACCAGCAAAAAAGAATCCAGATTTCAATCACAAAGTCTACAAGTTTTCCAGGTTTTTTGGCGAGATTTGAGGTACAGCAGACAAGAATTAAAGACTTGCGGAGACACCATGTATAAAACTCTTTTAGGAAGATATGTGGTCTTGAAAAGGACTTTGAGAAGAAAAGGGGGAGGGGTGGTCCAACAGTTGGTAATGTGCCCCCACTACATGTTGGTGCCCCCCTTTGAAATCTCAATCTTAGGAGGAGGAGGGAGGAGAGGGGGGAGGGGTGAGCCCTTGGGCCTGCCTTCAACCTACCGTTCATCAGATCCAGAATGAAGCACAGCTTGTCTGGGGTCTGGAATGCATAAGTCATGCACACAATGAATGGACTATCGTTCTGCAGAATCAAGAACACAGTATAGGGAAAGAAAAAACAAGTATCATGAGTACAAATCATAACAGTTTCAACAGTCAAATAATAAAAACAGGTTTAACAACCAAATTTCCACGTGTTGTGGATCGCTTGTGATTGTTCTTTGGCTGTTGTTCACTGACCATGAATATCAAATGGATTTTTTAATGGTGGCTTGTTTGATTGAGCAAGACAATTTGTGCTAAGCAATTTCTTTGTGCTTAACAGCTCTATGAAATTGGCCCCTGATGGCAAAAAAAAGACAGGATTAAAAAAACAATAACAAGAAAAACGAGAATTTGCAAGTTCCAATCAATCAGAATTGGTTTTTTAATTGCTTTTTATCCACCATCTGTCGTTGGACTTTAGAATATTTTTGCGTTTTTAAATTGTGTTTCTAAAGATTAAAAGCAGAGACTATGGGAGAATCCCGGCAAAAGATCGGTTTATCATCTCGACTCATTCCTGCCCTAGAACTAACAGTAGCAGACAAATGACATCTGAATTTCATCATGCTCATATCAACGAAATAAAACATGAAAATAACAAAAATGAGAGAATTTTATTGGACTTATGACGGGCTGGCCAGCATTTTCATTCTGTCATTCAGCATAATGTGATATGGCATGCGGTCAGCCGTGACAACCAGGGTGGCCGGAGTATTCATCCAGGCTTGCTATTCAAACCTCTAGGGTCCAATGATTTTCACTGGGTACGTTCAGACAGCGTGTTAGATTCGCTAAAACAACTGTTTTAACCCAGGCACAATTTCATGGAATCCGTTACCGTTAGCAAAAATTCTTCGCTTACGGTAGCAGAGTTTTTTGGTTACGGTTAGCATATTTCACGGAAGAGTTTCCTTTCTGGTAATGGTAAGCAAGGAATTTGTGCAGAATGCATATGACAGCGCGTTAGCAGAAAATGATCACGGTTACCCTAGAAATTCTTCGCTAACCGAGAGTCTTGCTTACGGATTCCATGAAATAGATTTCACGGGTAGCATTACGGACGTAATGGATTCCATGAATTTGGGCACTGATCGGTCTTAGCAATATGTGTCTGGATACTCTAAAACAGTTTTACATCTATTAAACCGATCGGCTTTATCTGCCGCTAAAACACCGAAATTAAAACTGCTCGGGAGGAGGGTTTAGCGCTTAAAACCCATCAAGTTTACTGCTAAAACACTGTCGGGACAGAATAACTTTCTGACATCCTGTTTCAGTGCAGAGAAGCCTGGCAGCTGGTTACGTAACACCTGTTGTGGCGCGCTTGTTTATATTCAACACACAGATAAATTTGCTTGTTTATCAAGGAATAGGTCAAAGTCACTTTTTAACAGGTAAGTTACGTTACCATGGAATTGATGCCCCCTAGATACGTTAACAAGGCTGATAAGAACTGAACCGTTATTGAAACGCTTTTGGTAGAGGGCGGTATTTCGGTAATGGCTTACCTCGCTGACTAGGGACAGCATGATACGTTCATTCAGTGCCAAGGATTCACCCTGCTTCATTTTAATCCTCTTCTTGTCCAGGCATTTCATTGCATACCTAGGAAACACAATGCATTACAATCATTAAAAAATTACTCATTACAAAAAATACTGACTGGAACAGGATTCAGACCTGCAACCCACGGAATACCGCATATTGGATGTTCCAATCCCGCTTAAATAGGAATATTATGGCTTGAACATGTGTCAAAAAGCAACTGTTTATGGACCTGTGATTTTACCCACTTCCTCACACTGTTTCAGGGTTAACAACAGGTTTTTTTGGTTTGTATGCTAATTAGAATTTCCATATTCATGAGCAAAACTGTGATGTCATCTGGGTATTTGAGAGCAGTAACCCAATTGATTTGTGCACAAAAAGTTGTGGTTGTTTTATAGGTTTTCTGACAGACCTTTTCCTCCTCAATGGGTTTCATTGTGCCAAATATGTTCCTTTCACTCAACTGGTGGTGTAATATTGTTGCCAAACCATTTCTGTGGGGCAAGTTTGCCTTTTCATTTTTTTTAAATGTTTTTTTTTTCATTATACTTTTGCTTTATACATGAGCATGCATGAAAATTCCCCATTTTGTAAAACCATTCAAAGGAAAACCAAGTGCTGGTTTGAAACCAAAATAAGACTTGCCATTCATTATTTGTCAGTATATTCTCTGTATGAAGGCAATGAAATAACCTGACTGAAAAAGCACTGCATGAACCCTTTAAAGAACTACTCATTAATACTTGGTCATGTAATGGCGAACGAGGAATACTGACTGGAACAGGATTCAAACCTGCAACCCATAGAATACTGCATATTGGAGGTTCCCAATCCCGCTTTAGGTAATATCATACTTTGGTTTTTGTCAAAGAAATACAGATTCATGGGAAAAAAATATCAAGATATAAAGAGTCATCTGTGAAAATTTCAGTCCCATGCGGTGCCCACTTTTTGAGAAAACAGTGAAAAATTGCCCCAGTATTTCTTAAGTCTTTTCACTTTTATTTTTGATCTTTTAAAAGATCAAAAATATTTTTGGTCGTTGTTTTACTAATTTCTGGATAAAAACACCATTACAGGCAGAAGAGTTTTAACGGTAGGTTTCTACCAGCACCATCTTCATACCCTGTATTAAGTTATAGGTAAATCTGTGAAGATTTCTGTTTCGGTATGCTACCAAAGTATGATACTACCTTCAGTCAGTTGTTCACTTTCAATTGAATGATTAAAGAAATATTCTTTGCTTGGTCATTTAAAGGCGAACTGAAAAGGGATTAGAACCTGTGACCTTATGGAATACTGTACCGGTGCTCTACCAACTGAGCTATGAAAGCCCTATGTTGGCAGTATCCCAAATTGTTGATTATCTGCTATCATTGTTTAGAGCATAATCCCTCTGTCTAGTGCCATGCTAAGCACAGAAAGGTGATAGTAAACATGAGACCTCCTCCTAATTATTAAAAGTTGAGTCACAGGGGGTTATAAAACGGAGGTTCAGGCTCCGGCTTCGTCTCTCTCATCCACATGCTGAAATTACAGGTTGTGGTTTTTCATAGAAGCTGAAGCTCTGTTTTCATTTTCAAACCAGAGAATCTACATTTGAACCACAACAAAAAGACTCTCTTTTGATACTCTATGTTGGTGGTGACCCCAATAGTCAACTATCCTTGTTCGTTTGGCAGTCAGAAGCCATGAAACCACGCACACACCGCCACACCCCAGGGATCATTTCAATGATACACGCAACAATGCTGCAACCTGGGAACGGTTCATGGGGGATCACTCAAAGAGGATACGGCTTTTTAATTATTATATTCGTGAAATAACCACAAGGGAAACTAACTGAGTTATTTTAAGTTAGTTTCCCTTGTGGTTATTTCACGAATATAATAATTAAAAAGCTGTATCCTCTTTGAGTGATCCCCCATGTACCGTTCCCAGGTTGCAGCATTGTTGCGTGTATCATTGAAACGATCCCTGGGGTGTGGCGGTGTGTGCGTGGTTTCATGGCTTCTGACTGCCAAACGAACAAGGATAGTTGACTATTGGGGTCACCACCAACATAGGGCTGGATGGCTCAGTTGGTAGAGCGCCTGTACGGTATTCAGGAGGTCGCCGGTTCGAATCCCGCTCCAGTCAATTTTTCTTTGTTCACTTTTCAATGACTTAAAATAACTCAGTTAGTTTCCCTTGTGGTTATTTAACGATCTTTTGATACTCGTTAGAATGGATTTACGAAATGGAGCTGGAGCCTGAGCCTGAGCCCGAGCCTGAGCCTGAGCCTGAGCCTGAGCCTCCGTTTCGTAAACCCCCGCAGAAGTCACTCCTCTGTACGATTCAGGTCCTCCAGACCGATAACAGGTCTTCCAAAAGAAAAACCCACCACTTACATTTTGCCTGTGTCCGCTTTCCGGCATCCGTACACCTCTCCAAAGCCACCTCTTCCTATTATTCTGTGCACACTGAAGTCATTCATTGTAAGCTGATGAGGGAACAAAGAAAAAGAATGTACAGAAAAAACTGAAAGAACTACAGACAAATATGTTTGTCCTGATAATATCTCCTAATGAGGACTAGAGCAGGCTAGTCGAAAGGTTGAGACCTTTACGAGAAGTGCGAACAATATAGAAGTGCAAAAGTGTGAACGATTATTACATGGTGTTTCCGCAAACCGAACCACATACCAATTGTCACCATGCAAAGCCCCAAATCTTTCTTGACAAACAAATAGAAAATCAGAAAATTTAAGCAGTATGCTAGATAAAAAGAATGAGAAACCGGTCTATAGTGGGGCACTTTAAAAACTTCTACTTGGACTCTGTCTCAGGTTCCATCATCAAAAAGCTGAAAATGCGGGTTTTGGGGGATAATTTGTAAGAGGGTTCATGTTGCAACATGGTTTCCATTTCCCAAAACAGAAGCCAAAAGCCTCAACCTAAATATTTGAAAATGAATTCGGGAGACGCTAGGACTGAAACTGGGGTTGGAAGCCCATGCCAATGGTTTTGGAAAAGGACCTAGGTATACATGTACAAAATTTGTCTTGGTATATGAAATCTGCAAATTAGGCTTGCCCTTCACCGACTTGGATGAGCAGCTGTATACTCAGTGCTTGTGAGAGCACGTGAACAAATCACATGCTGGCTCAGGTGGGATATGAAATCTGTTAACATTAAGAATTATGACGTATGGGGAGAGGCAAGATGGTGGGCTGGGTTGGGCTGGATGCATGGGGCTACTGTAGTTGGAGCTGTTGGGCGTGGCTGGGTGGGCGTGGCTGGGTGGGACAGGGCAAAGGCACACACATTACTACAAGTACTTACATTAATATTTAGCTCTACATTCTTCCACTGGCAAAACCTAGTAAATTTCTCGCTGCAGGAAAAAAAAACAATAAACAACAATAAACATCCTTCTATAATTCATTACGAAACTTGGCTATTTCCCTTGACATGGGGTATTAAATGATTGCCATAGGCTATGTTGAGACGCAGTACTCCGGAGACCGAGAAACGTCTACCCTTTGCGGTCACAGCGGGAGGTAAACATTTCATCCCAAAACCCCTCGTGTTCATGCTACACAGGGTCAAACTAAAAACGGTCTATCTTAGTGTTTAGAGGTCACCCGTGTTGCATAATAACTTTGATTAAGTCACAAGAAGTGGCATAAATCACTGGTGAGCGTAACTGGATGTGGTTGAGTCACCGTTCAGATGTCTTAAGACACATTTGTAGACTGGTTTACGTGGTCTAGACCATCCCTCCTCTGTGGTCAAAGTTTTTGAAAAACAGTATATCGTAGACCGTTCAGACACAAGTAGTAGGTAGACCCTTTTTGGTTTAAACTGAAGATAGACCACTTTTAGTACTGCGTCTGAACACCCCACAAGTTGGCAAAACCAAAATTCTACATGGTGATAGCCAAGACATGGATGTATCACATGAATCTTGAAGTGATAAACAGTTGTTAATTTTCAAATAATAGTTCTTGACACAAAGTGTTGCGCTTTTTGGGGGGACAACCTGTACAGTAATCTGTAATCAGTAAACACGAGTTTTTGAGTGGTGCCCTCTTTTGATTAAAACAGAAAATGCGGTGGTGTCAGTATATTATTTTGTACACTGCCAAATCATCTTTTATTAAAATCTGGGAAGCTGGAAAGCTAATCATGAGCAAAAGACCGGCGGAGAAATCCGGGACATGGTGTCCATTCCGAATAATCTTCTACGTTCTTGTTCCTTTCAGGAATAAATCGCGCACCACGCACCGAGCCGCAGTTGTAGTGCAAGTCGACCGAAAGACACCATCGCAGTTTCTGTTTAACTCAAAAGAGTCATTGAAAAGTGAACAAAGAAATTTGACTGGGGTGGGATTCGAACCGGCGACCTCCTGAATACGAAACAGCCACTCTACCAACTTAGCTATCCAGCCCTACATTGGCATGACTGGTGGTGTCCCATATAGTCAATCATCTTTGTTCATTTGAGGCGCCACTCAAAAACTTGTGTTCGGATTTGTGTTTAAACTAAAATAGGGCTCAGCGCTCGTGACGTCACATTCAGAAGGTCGGACAAACAAGTCACACGTGGCCCCATTAACTAATAAACGTAAACGTTGTGATGTTTGTCCGAACATCCGGGTAACTATAGCTGTCGATAACAAAGGGCATATTCTATAAATAGCTCGAGCGCGGAGTCCTATTCCAATCCAATCCAACAAACAACAGGAAAAAAAAACCCGGACATGAAAAGCTGCAGCCGGTACCAACATGAACAAGAAAAAATGTGGAGCCAGCTCAAAAAATCGATCCTCGGCATGACACGGAGGATTTTGACCCAGTTGGAAAGGGCCCCAACCTTCTATTGTGCATAGACCGCTTTATATAATAAAAGGACAATGACTTGGCCAGCGGACTGCTTCCTCACCTCTCTAAAAGCTTTTGGAATATTTCCCCGTTTAGCGAGTTCATGATTTCCTTGATGTAAGGCTGTGGAATGTAAACAAACAATGGAGAAAGGGAAGAAGGAAATTAGTGGATTAAAAAAATAAATCTACACGCAATTCCATTCTTTTTACACTAACAATACATATACATGTACAAACAAGTTGGGTTTTTTTAACAGATGAGATACAAGTGCAAAATCTCATACCTCCCCAATTAATTAATTAATCAATTAATCAATTGATTTATAATTTCTTTCCATTGCTAAGCACAACAACGTGTTTTCAATTTGAGTTAGGTAGCTTGACATTTCAATTCTAGTAAATTATTTTTCCAGAGATGCCACCAGAATTTCATGAAAAAAAAAAACCTGGAACACCTTTACCCCGCCCAGAAAAACAACCCTATATCCCCTTTCAGAAAATGTGTTTTCTTGATGTTTTCACACAAAATTAAGTACAATATTTTTGTCCAATTTCTGAGAAAGCAGAAGTTGGTTATCTCTCTGTGTTCTCAAAGGCTGAAGGTTTTTATAATAAGTAACAGCAATTGAAAAAGATCCAAGCTTAGCATCAAAACTCAGGCCCACCTTTTAAACTCTAGGCATTACAGTGGACATGGTGGAACGCAACTATAACAAACACGGCTATGCCGACCATTTGGCTATACCGAACATCATCCTTGGTTCCGATTATTTGTGTACAAGACATACCCAATAATGGTTTTTAACGAAAAACCACTATAACAGACAATATCTGTGCATCCCACCATATTTGTTATAGCGGCGTTCCACTGTATACTTTTTATTTTTTTACTATAGCATTGTTATTAATACATGTATTTTGGTATGAAATTGTTTAAAATTCATATGACAATGTCATGTTCTTATTTCTTATAACATTGTTATATTCTCAATTTATTCTGAAGATTCACCTAGTTACATTTCAACTTCCTGCACCTTTGAGAGACTATTCGTAAGAGTCCATATTTTTTGTAACAGATAGAGAATGCCCTCCAAAGGAAGACAGAATAACATTCAAGTTGAAGGGTTTGGAGGATGTTGAAAAATAGGTACCCAAGTCTCTCAAATGTCATTTGCATCAAGTTGTAATGGGAGACTTTGGAGAACCGGTCTTCAAGTCAACAGCGCACATACAACAGCGCAGGCGCAAAACAGCACGCGCATGCTCACAATAAGCCATTTGCGAGATAAATCTGAATAGTATCTGGTACACAGGCTTCTTTCATTGCATATAAATACCCCAGTTTGAATTTCACAGACTAAAGACTCTGTTGCTATATCACATGATTCGGGGCAAGCTTTTGCTTAGTTACATAACAGATGTCTTGCACCAATGCACTGTTCATAATGGATAAGAATGGCACAAATGAACCAGTCCATTCCAGAGATGGGTATCAATATGCAAAAGCTTGCCCCGAATCATGTGATATAGAAACAGTCTTTAGTCTGGGAAATTCAAATTGGGGTGTTTATATGCAATGAAAGAAGTCTGCGTATCAGATACTATTCAGATTTAACTCGCAAATGGCTTATTGCGTGCGCGTGCGCTGTTGACTTGAAGACCGGTTCTCCAAAGTCTCTCATTGGATTTTCACATTGTTATCTTATTCTTACATTTTATATAAAATACTATCATGATATTCTTATTGCTGTGAATTATGACTTATTACCTTGAAGAGATCTGTCGATACTTCTCGCTTGGTCAGGTTTTGTCTTACCGTCTCCACGGCTTCATTAGAAAAGGGCTGCAAAATCAAAAGACGATAGAAATCTGTAAGAGTCCAATTCACGTGGGCGTCAGTTAGGTCGCCCGGTAGACTCCTTGATGCTTGCCTTAAAGGTAATATCATACTTTGGTTTTTATCAAAGAAATACAGATCCATGGGCAAAAATATCAAGACAGATACAGTAACAGTCATCTGTGAAAATTTCAGTCCCTACGGTGCCCACTTTTTGAGAAAACAGTGAAAAACGGCCACAATATTTCTTAAGTCTTTTCTCTTTTATTTTTCATCTTTTAAAAGATCAAAAAGATTTTCGGTCGTCGTTTGACTAATTTCTGGATAAATACACCATTTCAGGCGGAAAAATTTTAACGGTATGTTTCTACCAGCACCATCTTCATACCCTGTAAGTTATAGGTAAATCTGTGAACATTTCTGTTTTGGTTTCTTACCAAAGTATGATACTACCTTTAATATTAATATCAATGGCAGCCTCTTTTGCGAGCCAGACTGGGGGCCATGGGAAGTAGGTGGGCAGTAGCCTCTCTATAAAAAACCCAATCTGAGCGATATTGTTTACCACTGAAAGAAGTCATTTTCCATCTGTGTCTGGCACTCTTTGTTTGCAACCTGAGACACCCATCTGGAGGGTGGGGGATTCTAGAATACAGTTCATGGAAAAAAAAAAAAACGAGGACTGCAGCGGCTTTTGTACTAGGGCTAATGACACGAGGTGACTTTCTTTCCCGAGATGCCCAGGTCACATTTTCCGACCAGAATCATTCTCGGCCCACTTGGAAAAAGCCACGCCTCTGAAAATGTAAAGACGCAACAATCAATGTTGCAATGCATGCATATAAATCGACAAATCCGCTTCTAATAGCGCTCCGCACTAATGACGTCACAGAATCCTCTGATGTCAGACAAACATTGTCTCACACATGTAGTGTACATGCACGCGCACCCACGCACGTGTGCATGGTTGCAATGTTTGTCTAAGGTTCGGTACTATTTTTAGCACAAGTGCGGAGTGCTATTGCACGGCAAAGGTGTGATGTTACCATGCAAATGACTATGGTGATACATGTAAATTCAAATCTGTATCCTTATCATGCTTATGGAAACATGGCTTTGTTCTTGAGCACTAATGAACACTCTCCGAAGAGCAGAATTGAAATCACTCCCATTTGAAACAGAATCACTTTACTGGGTTGAGATTTCTAATGAACGTCCCTTAAAGGTAATATCATACTTTGGTTTTTATCACAGTTTTGCAAATTCATGAGCAAAAATATCGAGGAAGATACAGTAACAGTCATCTGTGAAATTCCCAGTCCCATACGGTGTTTTCTTTTTGAGAAAACAGTGAAAAAGGGCCACGGTATTTAAAAATCTTTTCACCATAATTGTTTATCTTCCGAAGATCAAAGTTGTTTATGATCATTAGTTTGACTCTTTTCTGGATAAATACAGCATTTTAGGCAGAATCATTTAAAAGGTATGTTTCTACCATCACCATCTTTATACCCTGTAAGTTATAGGTAAATCTGTGATGATTTCTGTTTCGGTATGCTACCAATGTATGATACTGTAGTACCTATAATCACTACATGCACACGAGTGACATTCTGCCTCTGCACGGTTCTATTTTTGGGGCCAAACAAGCAAATCTTTCACATTCGTCCGACAAATACTTGCGTTCGGCACCTTGAACACACAATGTGATGTGTACAATGTACAAGCGTCGCGTAGGAAAGAGTTAAGTCAATAATGGGCCCTGTGGCCATCGCCACTGTGTAGAGTAAATCCAACGTGCACATTTTGCACATTATCGCTACAAGGATTGCCAACAATAATGGGTTTGGCCATTATACACTGACCCTGACTTTTTCAAATCAATTATTCTCCAAAAAAAAAAGTCACGGCTATTAAATAATGGAACAAAATTTACGTAGGCTCGGATCAACTTAGCCTTTGACTGAAAAAAAAAAAACCAAGAAGAAAAAACTGGCAGTGCACAAGTATATGATAACATTGTCAATATGCACCTTCACACGAGAAAACAAAACGAACCCCAAAACAATACGATTCCTGGGAACGGTTTCACAAATTTAAAAGATTAATCTTAACTAAGGATCAATCTTAATTGCTAATCAAAGTGTGATGTCACAAATTCAAAAAACAAAATCACTTTGGCGGTACAAACAATTCTTCTTTTTGACATTGATCTTGAAGTGTCTTGCAGGCTTAGGCGATTCCATGCTGGAATCGATGAGAATCGATTCTATATTTGGAATCGGAATCGTGATTCCACTTTTTTTTAGGAATCGATTCCATGAATTGATCGATTTTTGTGTTTTAAGTTTTGATTCTAAATTGATTTTCTCAAATGCACAAATTCAACTTAAAATTTCAAATTTTGAAACAAGTTTAACTCAAATAAACAAAATAATCGTTCATGTTTAAATTGTTTATTGTTCAGCACTGTTGAACAGAGATACATATTATGTACTGAAGGTCTCAATGCAAGTTGTCTTGCTGAATTCGTATGAACTCTGCCCGCCACCTCCCAAAGTTTGCCTTCATTTCAATGTTATTTTTGCCGGCAAAAATTGGAATCAATTCCTAGTGGAATCGTGATTCCAGCTTGGAATCGGAATCGATTCTGAAAATGATAGAATCGCCCAAGCCTAGTGTCTTGTGAAATCTTGCCCATAGTTCGATTTCACGAAGCCCTACGATCGATCGTAACTCGAGTTACAAAGGATAACCCATCATATCCTACGACTTCTACATAGGGCTTTACAATGCACCATAACTCCTAAGATTGATAGTAAGTTACTATGAGTTTGGTGAAATCGACCCCAGGACTTTTAGCAAGCTTTAGACAAGAGTATATTGAAATGTTAGCATCCATTGAAAAAAAACTGTCTCGGAATATTTGATTTGCACAACCTGCAGTTTATTTTTAATTTTAAGGACGAAACGTGGTATCCAAAACACTAGCATGCAACTTGGACTTAAAAATAAAATCAAGGAAATTCCAATGCTAATTTGCATTGCAATTTCCTTGATTTGTTGCCCTTCATCGGCATAGATGAGCACTGCATACTCGGTGCTTGTTGAATGCACATGAACAATTCATGCGCTGGCTCAGGTGGGATTCAAACCCACGACCTCCTGCTTACTAGTGTAGATGCCATACCGCTAGGCCATCCAGCAAACTGGGGTCAGTGGGGGGAATCAAATCCAATATACTGCATCCAGGTACTGCAATCAATCATGAATATTCATGATTTTTTGTCTTTACCGTACTTTGTACAGTGTTTTTCACTTTTCGATGGGATAAGAGTGAAATGAACAAAATTAGGAAATCAGCTGATCCGAGGAAAAGTTGCGTGCCTGAGAGCTTCAAAAGAAACCCTCCAGCTGAAAAAAAAACAACCCTTGCCCCTTCCAGGCAGATTGTCGCTGACACCACATACTGACACCCTCTGCATCAAATGTGTGCATTTTTTTCGATTTTCGATTTATTATCGATTTGGACTTTATTTATACCGAAACCTAGCTAATGGGAGACTTTTGAGAAACGGTCTTCAAGTCAACAACGCACGCGCACTCACAACAGCGCAGGCGCAAAACAACGTGCGCATGCTCACAATTGCTTGCGTGTGCGCTGTTGACTTGAAGATCTGTTCTCAAAAGTCTCCCATTAGTCTTATTTGGAGCGGCCCTTTTTGAGTTTTCAGCGATATTCGGTTTCACGAACTGACACAAAAGTCATTTTCCCATAGGAAACTGTTTGGACACTCATTGTGTGCGTCTGCTAAAAATCAGTTTCACAAACTGACACGCACCTCAGTGTCAGTTTGTGAAACCAATTCTATCCATGTTAATATAAGAACAGTGCGCCTACGCTTTTATGCGTGCGCGTGTCACTACGTGAAACTGAATTAATAACGTTTGCATAATGTTTCATTTTCACAAACTGACACGCATGTTATAGGCTTAATTACTAGTTAATTAATACCCGTAAACAACTGAAAATATGTCGACTAGTACAATGAATTACCATATTTTTGATAGGGAAGCAAAAAAAGTCGTAATATTATTTACATTTTATTTGAAAAAAAGAAAAGAAAACGGTTTTAAAAAGTCGCGAACTTCAGTTGGTGGTGACGGCGACGAGATACTCACATGTGAGCTAGACAGGAGATCCTTCATGACGTAGTTATCAAAGATCTTCCTCGCCCTCTTCAGCCTTTCTTCCTCCGAGTCCAATTTCTCGTACTCCATTATCTAATAAACAAAAGAGAAACCACAGGAAAAAAAAGAGAGCACATTTAATTTCTATTTGTATTTTTTTTTTTTACGAGAGACACTGATGGATTTTGACTGCGTATGCATGCATGACTGGGCAATTCAATTAAAGTACAATTTATTGGGATTTTATTATTATTTTTATTCTGGTCTGATTTGCAAATATGGGCCTTTTAAAAACCCTGGTCTAAGCTTTTGGCTCAGACATCGTGTCTTTATCATCCTCAGGCTGAAAGCACGGTCTAATCATGGAAGAATGGATGAAGCTTCATATTCTGTATGAAATGGGGTGCTGTGGCCTAGTGGTCTGGGTCCAATTTCATGGAATCCGTTACCGTTAGCAAAAATTCTTCGCTTACGGTAGCAGAATATTTTTGGTTACGGTTAGCGTATTTCACGGAAGAGTTTCCTTTTTGGTAACGGTAAGCAAGGAATTTGTGCAGAATGCATACGACAGCGCGTTAGCAGAAAATGATCACGGTTACCCTCGAAATTATTCGCTAACCAAAGTCTTGCTTACGGATTCCATGAAATAGATTTCATGCGCAGTAGTGCCCGTAAGCACCAAAATAGGCCGTAACGGATTCCATGAAATTGGGCCCTGGTGTGTTGAACTCAAAGTCATGTCAAAATAAGGGCCCTTTTTTCAACAGGGCCTTTAAAACCAAAAATTGCCTGTAACAATGTGGGCATTTTCAAATGGTAAATTTATTGGTCTAACATCCAAATTTGGGGTAGAAGTTTGTTGAATTCTTAATCAAAATTATGATAAGTTTGTCACAATCATTTTTTTTTCAAGAATCATATGTACTTTTGGATTTTATGAAGTGACAAACTTAATCTGTACTTAATTTTCTTAATTAAGATTAATTGTTAATCAAACTGATATGTCGATTATTTAATACAAACTCACAGACAAGCCATTTACCAAATTTCTCCCCAAAATTTGGATGTTCGAATAATAAATTTACCGTTTAAAAACTCCCACATTGTTTAATACGCACAATTTTAGAGAACGTCCATATAGAAAACAAATGGCCCTTATTTTGCCGGATCGTAAAAACGACGACGATATCGTGCATCCATTTAAGAATACTACAGGTAAACAGACATGGGCCATCCGGCCATCCTTCAGATCATTAAATGGTCCTATCAGCTTTGGGACAGCGCATTTCTTAATGGCTAGCTCGACTGGCCAGACCACTCGCATAAATCCAAATGAGGTCATTTCTAATGACCAGGGGCCAATTTAATAGAGCCGTTTAGCAAAAAATTGCTTAGCACAAAAATAGCTTGCCCGATAAAACAAACCACCATTGAAAGTTCCATTTGATATTCATGGTCAGTGAACAACAGCCAAAGAACAATCACAAGTGATACACAACACACGGAAATTTGGTTGGTAATCCTGTATTTACTAAGACAGAAATGTGATGCTTGGCGAATTTTTGTGCTAAGCAGCTGTATGAAATTGACCCCAGTTGGCCATTATCATGGGTGTACATGTACAATTATACATGTACACTGCCTATACATGTACTTCAGGAGTGGAAAACCAATGTGCTACAAAATTGACCCAATTCTATCAAATTCCCAAAACCCTCCAAAACCTCAACCAATATTGTCCCTTTTTTATGCACCTTGAACTTATTTCTTCATTTCTTGCACCAAAATATCATTTTGATCTTCAAATTGTTTTTTCTTTTTGTCATTGGTTTGACCCTTTTCATGATAAACATAGCATTTCAGGCTGAAAAACTTCAACGGTATATTTCTACCAGCACCATCTTTACACCCTGTAAGTTATAGGTAAATCAGTGAAAATTTCTGTTTCGGTATGCTACCAAGTATGAAAGTACACGTTGTACCTTTAAACAAATATTCTTCCCACTAATAACAGGGAGAGAATTGGGACGAATATTTTTTGCCCACTTGGAATTGGGGGAGCAATCACATCACACAATGTGTTTTACTGAGCTCTGTACAATCATAAAAACCAAAAAAACATTACCTCGGGCTTCACTAAATGCACAGGGATAAATTTATCCAAATCATCATAAAATTAACATTCATAATATACCCCACTCAATACCTCAAGGTAAATATATCAAACGGGGAATTTAGACTAAAATGGGTTTTTTTTACAGACACATGATTCCTTCTGTCAATCCTCAGTGCTTGGTTTGGTTTTTGTCTGGTTTTAAGTTTCAACTCACAATTTTATAACAGGTTGTGTACTTCCTGGAATTTTCCCTGGAAATGAAATTTAGAAAAATCTAGGGCTTTGAATGAAGGATGCTGGTACATGACATCAAAACCATTTCTACAGTGTCACTTAGGAATAATCATAAACTGTTCTTGGAAAAGACATCTGTTTGCATCTGTTTATCTATATGTTGTTGTTTCATGTTTGCCTTTAAAGGTAGTATCATACTTTGGGTTTTGTCAAGGAAAAACAGATTCACTGGCAAAAATATCAAGGAAGATACAGTAACAGTCATCTGTGAACATTTCAGTCCCTTACGGTGCCCACTTCTTGAGAAAACATTGAAAAACAGCCACAGTATTTCTGAATTTTTTTTCTCTTTTATTTCCTACTCAAGTAAAGAACAGGGCCCAATTTCATGGAATCCGTTATGGCCTATTTTTGTGCTTACGGGGACTGCAAAAAAGTAAGCGAACAGTAAGCGATTCCACGAAATTGGGCCCAGTTGTGAAAGTGGACTGAGGTACATGTATTGTGCATTTAATATATGATTATGCATTAAGGTGACCATATTTTGTTGAGATGATCCGGGGACAGTGATCCGTGTCCTGGGGGAGGGGTATCATTTGAGAAATGTTTGAATCCATAGGGTGCCTACATGCAAAATGGTGGCATCTATGGACATCTTGTCCAGTTGACATGAGTGGGTTACATACTTACATGTCTTAGGCGGTTGTCTTCGCCTACTTCTCTGAAGAATGGAATTCTTCAGCACAGCATTTGTGTTCATTTTTTTTTTTTTTTTTTCCAGGGGTATGTCGTCGAATCGGGGACATTTTCGGGGACATTTTTTCATCGGAGACGGCACTGTCATATCGGGGACTGTCCCCGGAAATCGGGGACGTCTGGTCACCTTATTATTCATCTGTACATGTAAATCAGAATGGTCCAATGCTTGCTGATGTTGTGTGGACAACGCATACATGTCATCACGACCCAACCTGTACTGGGAGAGATGACCCACATGCTCATATGCATACAGACGTACATATAATGTATGCACGTGCACGCGAGAATAACATGTCTCTTCCAGCATACACAGTGTACACACAAAGCCCATGTTACATGTGGGTACCTCGTTTCGTGCACCTTGCACCCTACAACCCCAGACAAAACACTTTTATTTCCTATACATGTGTGTGTACAGTACAGCGGTATAGTATACATGTACATAATACCATAGAGCTAGTTTCCTACATGTAAGTTAGACTTGAAGCTATGCATGGTGGAATAAGTACTAATTAAAAGAAGGTAGGTTTGCGGTGACACCATGTAATCTCTTCTGTGAGAGTGTGTGGTTCTGAGAAGAACCATTGGTATTATCTCGACGTTCCGAACAGTGTGCTCTGTTCGTCCTCAGGAGAGTGCATGAGTCGAGATAATACCACCGGTTCTTCTCAGAACCACACATTGCTCACAGAAGAGATAACATGGTGTCACCGCAAACCTACCATCTTACCTACATGTAAATTTATGTAAATACACACACTACAATACCATAGTCCCTACCACTGGTACAGTTGATGTAATAAACTTGTAATAAACCTACAGTGCGCTAAGCATGTAATAAAACTGTAAGACATGCTGGCTACTGAAGTACCGGAACGTACCAGCATTTCGTAAACTGACATGCATGGTCGAAGTGTAGAGACGCACGTGACGTCAATGCAGATGTAATTCACATAAATTTACTGGATGAAATTCCCACTCAAATATCCAATTGTATTTATTTATTTCATTTTTTTTTTTGGGGGGGGGGGCTTTTTTGTGACAGATTGTGGACACAAGAGTCAGAATTAAATTCACAGAAATGTTAAAAATCTGTAAAAAATAAACAAAATTAAGACCAGGGGCTAATTTCATAAAACTGTTAAGCACAAAAATTTGCTAAGCATGATAATTCTGTCTTAATAAAAACAGGATTAACAACCAAATTTCCATGTGTTGTGTATCACTTGTGATTATTCTTTGGCTGTTGTTCGCTGACCATGAATATCATTGTCAAAGGTGGTTTTTGTGCTAAGCAACTTTTTGTGCTTAACAGCATTATGAAATTGGCCCCTGCTTTGTATAGAAGGGGCCAATTTTATGAAGCTGTTAATTAAGCACAAACAAAAATGCTTAGCACAAAACGTCTTGCTCAGTAAAACAAACCAGCTAGCCATTAGAAAAATTCCATTTGATATTCATGGTCAGCGAACAACAGCCAAAGAACAATCACAAGTGATACACAACACATGGAAATTTGGTTGTTATTTATCCTGTTTTTATTATATAAAGACAGAAATTTCATGACACTTTTGTGCTAAGCAGGGCTGTGAAATTGGCCCATGGATCTGTTCAAAATGGACCCTGGGCTTTTAATGTCAGGTGTGATTATGCCCGAAGATAAAAATAAATTTGGAACCTCAGATTACATTTATGCTAAACAGGTAGCAAACATGTACATGCACATGTTTACTTAAAGTACCAAAATGTACACTGTGTCAATCACGAATAAAAGAATGAAAAAAGAAAAGAAAAAAATAATGCAAATATCAGGCAAATGTCAGTCAATGTGAACAGATGGCAAAAAATAAAAAATGGCAATGAAACCGTCCGAAGTCGCCATGGATATCGGGCAGTTGTTGACTGTCTAGGATCCATACATGTGCGGATTCTGACATTTTCTCCCTTTTGTCTCTTATCTTTCCCCACCCCGAGAAACAAAGGACGGAGGGACCGTCGCTACCCCGGGGGGATGTAAATAATCCCCCGACAAACATCACGTCAGATATTATAAAGAAATCTTTGTTCTTTTTTTTTTTATATATAAAGCATATAGTACCATGTACATACTCATACGTATATAGCTGCATCCATCCTGCGTTCGAAGCAGTGCAATCAAACTGAGGCTTGGATTCAAAATAGTCTGGTACCCGTTTTCTTTTTAGAATGGGTGTTATCTTTTCCGTAGGGTATACAAGGAAGGTGACAAAATGGATGCACCATGAATAAGTCCTATTGGGCCTATATCCTGCAGTCACCGGTTTCCGATGGGATAACGGGAAAACTTCTATAAAACAGAAACGAAATAAAATTTCAGAAAATCACTTCACTAACTTTGAACTGGACACTTCCAGATTATACTCTGTAAAAATCATCGAAGTTGAAGTCTTTTCTTTGGAAATATTGTCCGTCATTTACAGCGACATCGATTCCGCTATGTAAACAACGCGTCACCAGTTTTCGATAACTTGGTTGTGCGGCAAAGTTCATTGACATCGGAGTAGCTATGGCGTGCCAAATCACTCAAAAATTGATGAAATATTGTCCTGACTTGATTTGATCGAACTGGGTCGATGGAGTTATTTATAAAAGGTCCTGAAACTGTTTTGATTCAAAGATCGTGAATGATAAATTATTTTTTATAAATAAATGGTTGAATCAACAAAATGAGAATTTGGTACAGATCATGGTAGGTAAAATTATTATCACTACATTTTTATAATATATGGCATCATTATGATAGGCCTAAACGTGGATAGCTTAAGTTCATCAGCTTAGCAAAGTTTCAAATTAAAAAGAGAAAAATAAAATAATGGCACTTCGATTTGAAAAAGACTTTAACACTTTTGTTACATTGGCATGCCATAAAAACCCAGATCGCACTGGGATCACGTGACCTGCCGTCTGACATCGGAAGAATGAAAGTTGCTCGAGCAGACGACAGTTTAGTTTGGAATATTTGACCACAGATTGTGTCTTTTATAAACGTTTGAACATTAGCCTTAAAATGCATTAGTAATCTATACCCAAAATTACATAGTTTTTTACTTAAATTTGAGTATCACTCACAACTGAAAACTTTATTCTCAATATCCTGAATGTTGGAGATAGCCCTGAGTGTAGTCATCACTTCAGGCATACTGGTCACAAAGTATCACGCACGGTCTCGCGGTAAATGGGAATCAAATTTCGTCATCGAAAACATATGTCCATCGGAAACTTATGACCGGACGATACATGTGTAAGTGCGTTTTGGCTGAATTTGATACTTAAACAGAAGTGAAGGTCTTAAACTTCCTTACAGACGTTGTTTCATGTACCTTTTTACGCTTTGTTCATCTGGTTAGCAGAAATACCTGTACGGCTGAAATAATCTTGCCCCCTCTGAATCCTTCACAGTTACACCACGCTTTCCAAATGCAACTAAATCATTCGGACGAACGATCTTTTTAAAAGACACTCAATCTTGATTTCCTTGAAAAACCCAGCATCTGATGAACCAAGATTTCCCATGGTGACTGTACTTTGCACTGTTTATGAACTGTTGAGTCCATTTTCTGTCTCAAACTCAATATTTTTTGAAGGCCTTGCAAATGCTATATGCTGCCTTTAATGTAGAGGCTTTGGGCTAAGAATTTCGAAAAATACTCCGTTCTGGAAAACGGAATTAAAATTTGCTTGGAGAGTTTTGATCCTAGCAGGATCCTAGCACGATCTTTATCAAAAGCTGAATCCTACAAGGATCGAAATGCGTCATCTAGTGCCCTCCTAACTCCAAGCATTTTATAAATTTCAGGTCATAATTTTGGCTGATGAGCAGTTTGCAGCAGTTTATTACATGTATGGAATAAAAATGTGAACGAAAAACCACAAAATGATTTTTCAGCTAAAAAATAAAACAAGAGCCAAGAGTCATACAGGGAACTTTCGAAACAGAGGCTTAGGCTCGGGCTCCAGCTCTGACATCCATAATTATGCTGAAAATGTAGGTTGTGCATTTTCATTGAAGCTGAAACTCTGTTTCCCCTTTCAAACCATAGAATCTACTTCAGAACCGCAGCCATAGGTCTCTATTTTGATGCCCATTGTGTTAGAATGGATTCAAGAAATGGAGCCGGAGCCTGAAACTGAGCCTGAGCCTCTGTTTCGAAAACGTCCATAGTAGGCCTACTTCGCCATTTAATTTCCAAATGAAAATGACATTATCCTTCTCCAGATAAGCATGTATGCAAATATTGAACCATGATGAAGTTGCCTTGCTTTTCAAAGAATAAAAACTCAAAGGTTTTGGAGAGACAAATTTCCGAGGACCGGTATGCATTATACTGCTCTTTATAAACTACCACTAGCACAAACCATAAATTAAAATGACTAATTGTTAATTATCTTTTATTTCTGAAGTAAATGGCATGACCTTTCCAAACAAGATATAAATATGACACGAACAAAAATCCACTGACAGATGTTCGGAGAGCAATTAAACCAAAAAAAAATTATCCAAACAATTAGCGGTGCGACATTCAATGAGCAAGTTCGTCTTTAAATACATGTAAGCAATTTGCTCATTAGCCTGGGCTCCGATAATGAACTTGTGGCGCGTGTTTTTCTGTTTGTGTGCTGTGCTGCACTTGCATAATGAGGCTATCTCACGAGGGGAGTGTTTCCCGTCATGTTATGAGATTTGCGGCTTGGCGGGTTGGTCGCATCGGGGCACAATCGGTCTTTTTTGTTTTTTGTTTTTTTTTTTCCCCACATTTTATCACCGCGGTAACTTGTGAATAACGACAGCTCTGCTCGGACGAGACGCAATTATATTTGGGACCTCGAGTTCGTTAAATCCACCGCCTCTTTTAAATTGCTGAACAGACGTTCTTCTGTTGATGCACCTTTATAGTGGTGTGTACCTTAAAAGGTATAATACATGATTGGTAAAGGTCACAGAACAGCACTCACACTTTGTGTGATCCAGCATGTACATGAAATGAAAAACCTGTGAACATTTGAGCTCAATCGAACATCTGAGTCAAGAGAAAATAGCGATAAACCGACTAAATTTTTCTCATAAATCATATAAAATGGTTTTGATCTTACCCCGAGATCAAAACTGTTTCCGGTCTTTGTTTGACTAATTTCTGGATAAATACACAATTTAAGGCGGACATTTTTTAATGGTATGTTTTTACCAGCACCATCTTCCTGAAAGTTATACGAAAATCTGTGAACATTTCTGTGTGGGTATGTTACCAATCCTGCACAGTACCTTTAAACACTAATACAGAATTCAATAAACCCAATCTTTGTATTATGTATGAGGTGACAGGTTCAAGAAATTTATTCATATATTCTTCAGGGTGTCTGCTGTAAAAATCGTTTCCATTATGCACAGTCAATTATATCTATATGCGCAAAGGGTATAGTTGTTGTTTTCTCGTCTTCTGCAATTGTTCTCCAAGCCTTAAAGGTAATATCATACTTTGGTTTTTATCAAAGAAATATCAGATTCATGGGCAAAAATACCAAGACAGATACAGTAACAGTCATCTGTGAAAATTTCAGTCTCATACGGTTCCCACTTTTTTGAGAAAACAGTGAAAAACAGCCACAGTATTCCTTAATTTTCTCTTTTATTTTTGATCTTTTAAAAGATCAAAAAGATTTTCGGTCATTACTTTACTTATTTCTGGATAAATACACAATTTCAGGTGGAAAAATCTTAACAGTATGTTTCTACCACCACCATCTTCATACCCTGTAAGTTATACATGTACGTAAATCTGTGAAGATTTCTGCTTCGGTTTCTGACCAAAGTATGATACTACCTTTAAGAATTTCGCCTTAAATTACTTATATGCTTTTTGAGAATTTCTGAACAGTGAATGATTTATTATTTCACCTTGAATTTGGGCGGGGAAAAAAGACTGCTGTACTGCAGGATTTTAATTTGCATACACAGTACATGTGTCCATTGATAGAGTGTATTCTGGACACACAGTGATGGAATTCTATTCAGACACATGTACATGTAGAGGAAGAAATTGCAGAAGAGGGTGGGGGAATGGCGATAGGGTCCCACGAAGGATAATCTCATCGCTAGGGTAAATCTGAGCACGGTGTTAATTTGGGCACATGCACATCACATGCTTAACACCACCATCACACACACGCACGCACACATGGCCAAGAGGGTAATCCCAGCATGGGAGCAATCCCGTCACAGGACTCATCTCACTCAAGTGGTAATCACTTGCAAGGGCAGCAATGTGAAGGGTGACAGTCTGATAGTGTACATGTTAATAATTTTAGCCCCAGCGACATTAACCAGCATACATTATTTTGAAGGGGGTGGGGGAGGGGGGATATTATTGACAAAAGAAATTTTCAAGGATGATTTGGTCAAATTGCATCATTATACATGTAATACACAATGCATAATCATAATGCTAACAATAATGCATTGAATACATTGATGGTAATTGGTACCGTACTAATAACAAATAGCAATGCATTTACATGCAGAAAATAATTTTAATGTCCGTTACTTAAATTTAAACCATGGAGGAAGGAATTCCCTGCACACATTTTATACATGTACCTAAATTTATATTTTAAAGGTAGTATCATACTTTGGTATTTGTAAAGGAAATACAGATCATGGGCACAAATATCAAGACATATACAGTAACAGTCATCTGTGAACATTTCATTTCCATACGGTGCCCACTTTTTGAGAAAACAGTGAAAAACAGCCACAGTATTTCTTGAGTCTTTTCTCTTTGATTTTTTTATCTTTTAGTAAAATATCAAAAAGATTTCGGGTCATTGTTTTAGGAATTTCTGGATTAATACACCATTTCAGGCGGAAACATTTTAACGGCATGTTTCTACCACCACCATCTTCATACCCTGTAAGTTATACGCAAATCTGTGAACATTTCTGTTTTGGCTTCTTACCAAAGTATGATACTAGTAGCTCAATGCATAATATGCTTAGCATCAATGCATTAGCAAATAAATGGTCTTAATATCAATCATGACAGCACACACACCATGTATAATTAATAGAAACCAAACCCAGTATCAA
The DNA here is from genome assembly GCA_963971285.1 of Astropecten irregularis. Taxonomy (NCBI): domain Eukaryota; kingdom Metazoa; phylum Echinodermata; class Asteroidea; order Paxillosida; family Astropectinidae; genus Astropecten; species Astropecten irregularis. Next base: position 9,917,464 of record OZ020247.1, read on the forward strand.
AACGGAAAAAACAAAAACAAAAAAATAGAAATGCATTCCGAGTACAGTACACGGCAGAATTTGTTAGTTGCGGCGGCTATCACACCCTAATTTCTTGCACACTGGGTCCCCCCTTCCCTTTTACATGATGGCCCAGATAGATACAATCCCAAGCTTCCACAGGCATATATCCCGCACACGACGACGACGACTCGCCACACTGTGTATTATATTCTATTACAGACGTCGGAGAGGGGGGGGGACGACTTCATCTGCATAATTCTGTCTGGTAAGGAAACGTCTGCTTGTGCTGCACGGACTACTACCTTGCTTGCATGTAACGGTGTACGGCGAGTGCACAGCATGGGGGTATATGACACTCCGCGAACATGTACATGTACGTCGGCTGCGCGGTACCCGCTACAATTAAATACTTCCTCGCATCAACACCTGGGTGACGGAATCGTAAACATGTGGCGTTTTTTAAAGATCCCACACAACATATGTTGTACATGTTGTATATATAAACCCCCACAGATATAATTAATCAGTATAAATGCACAATAATCGGTTATGGTAAACAGGGGCAACAAAAACAACAGCAATAGCAAGTTGCTACAGGCACAAACAAAATGCAATAGAAACATGGGAATTAGCAAGAGAAGCTACATAATGAACTATTACAGACCTTTCTTTTGTTAACTACCTCACTAGCCAGTGGTGTGTAATTTTGGTTTGAATTCATTATGTCTATAATTATTTCCATCATAATAATGAAATATCTTGCGGAAATTCTAAATTGCAATATTTCCTATCTCCTTTTGTGATTTTTCAAAATGTTTATGAACAGTATACATGTATTCTCTTTTTCTTCAGTTGTTTGCATGTTGTTGTGCTTGTCCCCTGTCTCTTGTTTTTATTGTAAAGGGTCCCCATTTTGTGGGGGGAGGGGGTGTGCCTGTTCGGGGTTTCCCTCTTGCACTGCACATGTCATTTTAAAATATTTTTTTTTTTGTGCAATGAAGAAAATCAAATCAATTTAATAAAAAAAAACTTGGATTGGTTTGCAGAAACACCATGTAAGAATCGTTGTTTCGCACTTCTATTTTGTTCGCACTTCTTGTAAGGTCTTAACGTTTTGACTGCTGGGTCATTCCATGTCAATTCAACACGCTTTGGAACCCGACCGACACAGATTTCAATGAAATTTGGTATGCAAGTTGGACTCCCTGAAAAACCCACAGAACCGAAATTTTATATAATTTGATCCATTACTTTTTGAGATACGGGTAAACGAACTTTTGACTAATTAGCACAATCTGTCACATTCAAACAGCCACATCTCCAGAAGTAAAGAACCTACAGGGATAAATTTTGTATCATTCTTAAGCTACGACTAAATTCTAATGTACGACAAAAAAGTACACGGAATGACCCTGGTCTGATCTGATGATGACTATAGAGCAGGTTAGGCGAAACTTTGAAACCTAATACGAGTGTGAATGAAATAGAACTCACTGTGCAAAAGTACAAACGATTCTAAAAAGGAACAAGGTGTAATTCAGTTCAATCTCCTTGTGTCTTACTCTCTAACGCAAGTAATAAACTGCTGCAAACTGCTCAACAACCAAAATAATGACCCGAAATATATCAAATGCTTGGAGTTGGCCTTTGAGACAGATCCTGATGGGATCAAAACGTTATGCCCTCGTAACTACAAGCAGTTTCTTCATAAGAATACATGCATTCACATGTACATGTAAGCCAATATTAGACCCTTCCCTTTTTTGCAGCAAAAATATATAATTGATGGGAATAACTTATGCTTTTCACGTTTTTTTGTGTTATTGGTAATTTAATACAAGGATGACAAGTCATAGAAAACAAGAATCATATTACGGAATAATGAACTGAATGCAGTCGCAACCATCAAACCTATACAGTGCAATGGTCAGGATATTGAATGTGAAACTGTGCCTTCATTAACGCAGTGTACTGTACATTGCAAAGCACAATGTTTTGGAAATTTCAATTCATTTGATTATTTATTAAAATTTGTTGGGGGATATGATTATATTCTTAGTTTCTCTACAGGAATTAAAGGTACAATATATGATTGGTAAAGGTCACAGGACAGCACTCACACATTGTCTGATCAAACATGTACATGAAATAATAAACCTGTGAACATTTGAGCTCAATCGGACATCTGAGTCATGAGAAAATAGCGAAAACTTGACTCAATTTTGGTTATACATGTAAAACATGAAGAATGGTTTTGATCTTACCCCGAGATCAAAACTGTTTTCGGTCTTTGTTTTACATATTTCTGGATAAATACAGCATTTCAGGAGGAAATATTTTAACGGTATGTTTCTACCAGCACCATCTTCATACCTTGAGTTAAATGGGATATTAACTATAACAACTCAAGTGAGGGTGTCCTTTATGTTTGATCCATAAAATCGTTCGGACGAACGATCTTTGGAAAAAAACCACTAAATCTTGATTTCCTTGAAAAACCCAGCATCTGATGAACCAAGGTTTCCCATGGTGACTGTTTGCACTGTTTACAAACTGTTATACAGTATAATGGCGATGATAGGACAAAACATCCCATGAAATGTTTTTGTCTGAAATGCCATATTCGTTGAGAAATAAATGAATATTTTATAACATTTTATTCATCTGTTGAAATGTGTAAAAGGGTTTTCACTATTTTCTCGTGACCCAGATGGCTGATTGACCTCAAACATCTACAGGTTTGTCAATTAAGGTATATGATGGATTACATAATGTGTTTTCACTGTCAGCAACGGTTTTGTTGCAAAAACCAGTTCTGTACCACCCCTTTAAGTAAAAGGCGATGTACAGATGTATAATGTACATCTTATGGTGCCAGTCGGAACACAAACATAGTGATTTGTGGATCATTCTGTCCTCACATACCTAGTGTGTACATGTATGCCTAGTGTGTATTGTGTGTACTGCACAGGCATGTGTTGTAGTGATGCCTGTGCCACTTCTATCCCAGATGCTGAATAGGGAAAGGGCAGATAGAAAATACCAAAGGTCGTGGAGCAGGGACTGCACTGCCATGCCATACACAAGCTGTTTCCCACACACACACGATCATATGTGTACATCATACTATCCATAATTTGTATTCAAGATGATCATAAAAGCCACAATAACAACAACATGATGCTTCCTCCCAATAATATCAAAACACCAAAATCCCTTCAACATTATTATAAATTCATCATTCAACATCCACAATGACCCCTTATTTTTGTTTCAATTAATACCATTAATTATAATACGGATGCTCATGCTCATGATCATAAATGTTTGCGCTCATTTGCATAATTTGAGACAATTCTAGGGGGGGTGGGTTCCTCTCTGTTTTACCAGAGAGGCGGGTGAACATGTGCCATGGGGCCAATTTCATAAAACTGTTAAGCACAAAAATTTGCTTAGCACAAAAATGTCTTGGCCAATAAAACAAATCACTGTTGGAAATTCAATTTGATATTCATGGTCAGCGAACAACAGCCAAAGAACAATCACAAGTGATACACAACACGTGGAAATTTGGTTGTTAATTAACCCTTTTTATTAAGACTACATGAAAATTGTTTTTGCCAAAAAATATATTGATTTTTTTTTTTTAATTACTTTTTTTTGGTGGGGGTTAATGAATTTCGAGGGATATGAAAATGAAACAATACAAATCCAAGAAGTATTCCTTTCTTTTTCTCTCCCTTTTTTTGTTGGGAAAGAAGGGGGCGGTGTCCATTTTCTTTTCATTTTTTGTGGGATGGAGGGGGGGGGGGAGTGGTCAAGTGAAACCTGGGCCCCCTACCCCCCCCCCCCCCAAAAAAAAAAGCCCCACAAACAAAAAAGGTAATATCATACTTTGCTTTTAATCAAAGTAATACAGATTCATGGGCAAAAATATCAAGACAGATACAGTAACACTTACAGTCATCTGTGAAAATTTCAGTCCTATACGGTGCCGTCTTTTTGAGAAAACAGTGAAAAACAACCACAGTATTTCTGAAGTCTTTTCTCTTTTATTTTTGATCTTTTAAAAGATCAAAAAGATTTTGTTTGACTAATTTCTGGAAAAATACACCCTTTCATGCGGAAACATTTTAACAGTATATGTTCCACCAGCACCGTCTTCATGTAAGTTATACGTAAATCTGTGAACATTTCTATTTTGGTTTCTTACCAAAGTATGATACTACCTTAAACATATTCAATATCTCAGTCAATTGACTTTTCTTATAAAATGCAAATATCCCATTATAAAGCTTCTATCTTGCTGTTTTTTTTCCTTTTTACATTTTGTTTCTGCTTGGTGCTATAAATAGGCTGGTAGGGGGCATTTAATTGCCCTGCTGAGGTGCCAGTTTCAATTACGTAAAAAGAGACCATCAGTCTTGATTCAGTGCGCAGGGATTTAGTTTCTCCACGACGACGGACAACGGGAGGAGAGCAAGCTACCCTCTATATAAATAACCTCTTCGAACAGGCCATAGACAGCACTGGCCTTGTACCATGTGATTTGCATAAAAAATTTCTGCCGAAATCTGCCGAAAAAGGCACGGACATGATGGATGAATCGTCGTGTAAAGATTGTCAATGACACGTACACATACATGCACCAACCTGTACATGTACAGTATCTGTGCATATATGTGTAGGCCTATACATTGGCCTTGGATGAAAATCGTGAACAAGCACGGATTCCTTCAAATTGCGCAAGATGGCTACTGCCAAAAAAACAAACAAATGCATTTTGTGCTTGAAAAATTCTCACATGCAAAAATACCATATTTCTATTAAAAATCTACCAACCCAAAATATTAAACATTTCCTTGATTACAAGAAATTCTTACGAGAAAATACAAAATGAATTGAATCTCACACTTCTTTAAAGGAAATAGTATCATAGTTTATAGGTAAAGTTGATAGAACAGCTGCGGTCTGTTCGTAATTTGATTTGTCATGAAATAAATAAAAAAATGTAAAATTTCCAGCACATTATGATCATTGGAATTAGTAGAAAACAGCTAAATATTGTTGCAATTGTTACGCGAAATTGTGAGATAATTGAAATTGTGAGGTTTTGATCTCACAGATCAAAAGTGTTTTCTGTCTTTTGTTTCACTAATTTCTGGATAAATACAGCATTTATCCGGGAAAAAAATGTTCATGGTCCATCCTTATACTCTGTAAGTTGTACATAAATCTGTGAACATTATTTTCTGTAATAGCCTCAATACATAAATTATTGGTACATGTCACAAAGTTTGACATTTAAAGAAGACCCACAAAACAAAATGGTTGATAAATTAAGTTTGGCAAATAAAAAAATAAAACAAATAAAATATATCTTCCATCCCCAAAAGGTCTTCCTCAAAGATTTACATACATGTACAGTATACTGCCTTGGTCACATTCTTTAAATGTTGTTGTGTTTTCCCCCTTTTATGTTATATCATACTTTTGGTTTTTATCAAAGAAATGCAGATTCATGGGCAAAAATAACAAACAAAAAAAGATACAGTAACAGTCATCTGTGAACATTTCAGTCCCATACGGTGCCCACTTTTTGAGAAAACAGTGCAAAACAATCAAGGTATATTTAAACATCTTTTCACAATCTGTGAAGAATTCTGTTTCGGTATGCAACCAAAGTATGATACTTAAAGTTGTAATTAAACGAATAGAGAAATATTTAAATAGTTTTCCTGTCTTACATAATAAGAACAAAAAGTTGAAGGATTTCTTTTCCCAGAAAAAGGACCACAAATGTGTAGCGTCCTCAGCGAGAGAATTACACAAATTTGATCAAACCATCCAGAAATAGGTCGATTTTTATTTTCTTAAAAAACCCCACATACTCTAGTTCGTAATACATAATACATTTATTAATACACCAATAACACATTGGCAAACTTTCATCTGTTTTCAATATCCGTTTTACTACGTCTTTAAGCATCACAAAACCTTTCATGCTGAAAAATAATTTTACAAAAAAATGAAATGAAAGTCTTTGATATCTCCAATGCAAGCAGCATTTCCCCTGTGTGTGACCTCTGTTTTGTGACATGAATGCCTTTTCCCCATAAGCTGGTTATTAAAATAAAACTGACCTTTCTCAAAATAATTTGCAAAACAAGATTGGTATATACGGACGCGGGACAACATTTTAAATGGTGTTGCCGCAGCAGTACGACCTCAATTGCACACGACCAAGCTCGCTGTAGGGTTGCGTGGGCATTCGTATTCGTGTTTTGACAGTATTTGAATCAGAGGTTCAAACATTTATGGTGCTCTTCCATTTTAATTGATTTAAAGGTACTATCATACTTTGGTTTTTATCAATGAAATACAGATTCATGGGCAAAAATATCAAGACAGATACAGTAACAGTCATTCTGTGAAAGTTTCAGTCCCATACGGTGCCCACTTTTTGAGAAAACAGCGAAAAACAGCCATAGTATTTCTTAAGTCTTTTCTCTTTTATTTGTTTTTCTTTTAATAAAAGATCAAAAAGATTTTCGGTCATTGTATTACTAATTTCTGGATAAAAACACCATTTCAGGCGGAACATTTTTAACAATTCATGGGCAAAAATACCAAGACAGATACAGTTACAGTCATCTGTGAAAATTTCAGTCCCATACGGTGCCCACGTTTTGAGAAAACAGTGAAAAACAGCCACAGTACTTCTTAAGTCTTTTCTCTTTTATTTTTGATCTTTTAAAAGATCCAAAAGATTTCCGGTCGTTGTTTCTGGATAAATACAGCATTTCTGTCAGATAAATTTTAACAGTATGTTTCTACCATCACCATCTTCATACCCTGTAAGTTATACATAAATCTGTGAACATTTCTGTTTTGGTTTCTTACCAAAGTATGATACTACCTTTTATACATGACAGGTATTGAACAAAAATCACAAATTACAATTTCTTCAAAATGAATAAAACAAAATTCCAAGTCAGGGGTGTGGGGGAGGGGAAGGGATTTTCCAACCACCTCGGTATTAAGGCAGCCTGTTATGTTAATACTATGATCCTTTCTGGGTCATCTCATAGGCCGTGTACGTACATATTCCACATGCAAACATACATGTGAGGGTGCATAATGTTCATTCGTGTGCAGATTGTACGTGTATTAATAAAAAAAAAACCGAGCCACAAGCTTGGCCCACTCTCTCAATGCACAATAAGTCGATTGCATACAGGCCAACAAGCCCAGCCATGTTACAGTGCCTTATTTCCATTCTACATTCTGTTCCTGTGGGATGGGGAGGGGAGGGGTGGGGAGGATGCATGCTGAATTTGACTTAAATGTTTACTGTAATCAAAATTGGGAAAGGGGTGAAAGTGCTTTAAAATTATTCTTAATGCATAATTAATAACTATATAAATTTATATGTTTATGTAAGCGCTTACTTTTGACCCAAAAGTTTCAAAATCATTACATGTAAGCCCCGCCCCTCAAAAAAGTTCCCCCTTAGAACCGATCCACGCAACAATAGCATGTGACGTCACATACAGAACTAGTATAGGCTCGCACCACAGTGTACTGCATAGCGTTCTGCATGAGTGTGATGTAAGCAAGGTTTTTTGTCGCGAAAAGTGGGGTGCTAAATTATGGGTCTAAAATACGTCCATTTTCTAATATGTTTTAGCACAAACAATGATAGACAGGTTGAGTTTTATAACAATACAGATGTATGTAACTTCATAATCAAGTTCTGATTACAGTAAACCTTTAATGAGGACATGGATGCCTCTTAACCTGACAGAAACACGGCCGGTGTGGCTCAGTTCTTACATTGTACATGTGCCGCAACACAGCTACAGTAGTACAAAATCGTGCCCCGGACTGACGTGTTGAAATGAATGACCAGTGATGTGCTGTGCAAACCTGGGTGTGTCTGTTTGTTTGTGTTTGGGTTTGTTTGCTTGTCTGTCTGTCTGTCTATACCAGAGCTGCACTCGTCTTATCCCATTCATATTGATCTATCTATAATAATATTGTCATCAAATAACCACAAGGGAAACTGACTGAATTGAAAGTCATTGAAAAGTGAACCAAGAAAAATTAACTGGAGTGGGATTCGAACCAGCAACCTCCTGAATACAGTACAGGCGCTCTACTAACTGAGCCATCCAGCCCTACATTAGTGGTGAGCGCCTGTACGGTATTCAGGAGGTCGCCGGTTCGAATCCCGCTCCATTCAATTTTTCTTTGTTCACTTTTCAATGACTTATAATAATATTACATGGTTATCTATCTGCATGGTTTGGTCTATCTAAATATTACATGGTTTGAGGGTAGACAGTCGATTCTAGCTCCAGAGGTGTTGGAAGTTGACAAACTCCGCCGAGGAAACTAGTTTGTCAACTTCCAACACCTCGGGACTCGAGAGCTAGAATCGACTGTCCACCTGAAATAAACCATGTGATATTTGTTTTACTATACTTCAGAAATATTCTTTATTGTCCACAATTTCGTCGAGAAGTGGAGCAAAACTTTCGTTTTCGTGAACTTCATGTAGGGCAAGGGCATACATGTGTGTAGAGTTAAATAAAAAGGTTATTTAACTCAAGCATGCGCACTGCAAACTAGGATATATGCACAGTGAGATGTTACATGTGTAAAAGTTCCTTCGGAGATTCCCAAGCCAACTCGCTGGTGATCAGCAAATATATCCACTGGCACGTGGTGGTGAATTGACCAATTGGGATTCGGCTCTAGGTCATGAATATTTATGAGGTACATATACAGTGTATGAACTATGGCAGTTGCTTGCATGAGGTCGTTGCTTCTATCCGAGAGTGTGACATTGCATGATGTCGCCAGCACTTTCACTTGTAAGTTAATCTTGACATGACCCGCCGCTTGAAATTGGGTCAGGCACAGCATACCAAAAAAAAAACTCTTCGTGTATCAAGCAAGAGGTTCGTTCCGAGTCAGAGCATGTCATATTCTAGTCTATATGACTGTGATAGATGCACTTGGTATACAGCGAGCAAACATCTATCACATGCGTATTTCCTGATTAATTATGCAAACCAACCAAGCATTGACCTTGCTATAAGTTTTGACCAATCAAAGGGTATCTACTATCGTACTGTATGGCGAATGCGTGTATCACTTTAGATAGCTGCTGTCGCATGGACGCGTGAAATTGACCAATCAACATCCTCCGTCACGACCCTGACGGAAATGTTCTCAAAACAGATCTGATTGGCTGATGTGCCACGTTGCATAAAATTTGAATGCACGCATGTATCAGACATTTATACCAAAAAAAGTATAGCGCCTTGCGGCGCAAGAAAGCCTACTCAGCCCAAAAAGAGAAGTATCATTTGGCCGCCATTAAGTAAGCAACAGCTCTTTTTGTGGTGTTATTAACATCAAATTCAACTGTTTCAAGATGAAACTTTCACCCAAATAATTTTTATAATCATTACCGGTATTAAGGCCTATTATTATTTATTTGGCCAGAATCACACACCCAATGAAAACAGGAAATTTTGCTTACTAAAATGGCCGCCTGTGCGTACTTCATCTGGTTGCGCATTATATTGAAAGAGTAGGCTATCTTGCGCAGCTATATAGGATATTTGGTTCATGCGTAGTGCCGTAGTCACATTGCAGCAGGGGTGCGCTGAAGTCGTGAGAAATAGACTGTAACAGTACATATAATGTTTCTATACATGTGATTGCAGTCACAGATACATGTTAAGTCCTTGCTTGTACACATACCCTGGCAATGGCATCGGTCAAGGTTAAACTCTCTTAAAATGACATTAAGTTTGACCCTGAAAGTATCAAGTGCATGATTCTGTCACAGTGTAAACTGGGCCAATAAAGTACATGTATGTAATTGGCTTATGTTCACATGCATGGGTGTTTATGCAGTGTGTATATTGTATGTACCGGTAGTCATGTAGTAGTGTACACAAAGTCACAAAAGTTGCTACCTCTATGCGAGCAACTTTTGTTTGAGTGTCTGTTAGCTGTTCCAACATTTCTGATGTCGGAACAGGTTTAGTTGTTGTGCTGGTTTTTTTTTTCAATACAAGTAATAAAGTGCTGCAAACTGCTTATCAGCCAAAATGACCTGAAATAATATCAAATGCTTTAAGTTAGGAGGGACTAGCGCGTTTCGATCCTAGCAGGATCTTTCTCAAAGGCTGACGAACGGCAAGAACGTGCAAGTGAAGGAAGCATACATGAATGGATCAGAGGATATGGACAAAGGGAAGGGGTGGTATGAGAGTCAGGGTGGGTAGATAGGTCAGACAAAGGGTGGGGATCAGATAGGCAAGATCAGATCTGTTTTTTTTTTTTATTATACTATATCAGCCTTGCTTCCATATAGCTTTGAGTGCTAAATTACTGTGATGTCATCATGACGTCATCAAGAGGCTGATTTTTTGTTGGTAGCATATCTCAAGAACGGTAAGTGCTACGGTAATGTTTTTTTTTGTAAAAGCTTTGTTAGACCTTGTAAATGTGCATGCTGATGTGACATTATTACTGTGACATCACTATGACATCATCAAAAGGCTAATTTTCATGTTACCAGCATATCTGGAGAACGGCAAGTGCTACAGTCCAAGAAAGTTTCTGTAATAACGTCATAACTGCTTTTTTCATTGCATTAATTTTTCAGTTAATTTGATAAAACCTTTTAGATTATTAAATAAGTCGGAACAGCTTTGTGTTCATTCAGGAACACTGAAATGTCTGTTTGTTCGTTTGTTTGTTATTATTGTTTGATTTTTTCATTACATACATTGGCTAATGCTGCTAATGCTCAACGGCTCATGCGTTTCTGCAATTCCAAATCACCATGACAACACCGTCACCAAGGGGACTAATTTGGAAAGGGAAAAACATCCTCCTCTTTCCTGTCAACCACTGAGCGACACTGCACATCAACTTATCCATATTGATACAATTCCCATGGTAATATAATATAACATAATCACCAAGTCGGAAATGACCAAAAAACCACACACACCAGAATAGCACACCATGTAGGCATACGGAAACTTGAAATATATTCTAGTCCGACCACCAATTCCTTCCTTCCACATCCGATACTCACCCCCCCCCCCCCTCCTCCATCCACACACAAAAAAATTTATGCAAATGATGGACACAATCTCTACGGAATATATTATGGCTGGCCAATCCTCGCTGGGAGTATTTAATACAAACACAGATTGACGTGATTTATGACGACTAATAATGTGTGCATCTGTGGAAAAAAAAAATTATATATGTAATAGATTGGTTTTTGGACATCCTGTGTGCCGTGTGGGAGTTGAATGCAACACGTCATACTGACTTTAATACACGACCCACTCAGTGTACACACGTATTTAATACAAGTACACATGTATTTCATCACGGGTTTTTCACTGCATATATGATATGTATATGCAGTGTACAATGGATGAGCTTAAAGGTAGTATCATACTTTTAGTAAGAAACCAAAACAGAAATGTTCACAGATTTACCTATAACTTACAGGGTACGAAGATGGTGATGATAGAAACATATACCTTTAAAATTGTTCTGCCTGAAATGGTGTATTTATCCAGAAAAGAGTGAAACAACGATCGAAAATCTTTTTGATCTTTTAAAAGATCAAAAATAAAAGAGAAAAGACTTAAGAAAAACTGTGGCTGTTTTTCACTGTTTTCTCAAAAAGTGGGCACCGCATGGGACTGAAATTTTCACAGATGACTATTAAATTAATGTACACTGTATCTGTCTTGATATTTTTGCCCATGAATCTGTATTTCTTTGATAAAAAACCAAAGAATGATACCACCTTTAATAGGAGAACCTGATGTTTCAATCCTAGCAGGATCTTTCTCAAAGGCTTTGAGAAAGATCCTACAAGGATCAAAACATCAGGCACTCCTAACTCCAAGCATTTTATAAATTTCAGGCCATTATTTTGGCTGATGAGCTGTTTGCCGCTGTTAAATACTTGTATGGGTATATTTCTATGCATTTTATAAAGCTTAAATGGGGGACAAAAGCTGGATGCAGAGCAACTTTACGGCCCGCGCCAGATGGGCATGGGGGCGGAGAAACATAATTTCCGCTTCTGCTCAATTTGCGAGCCTCCATTCATACAGCATGCCTTCCTGTTGGGGCACTTCCCACCCCCCCCCCTAAATTCTGTTTTTTCTTGTCATTTCTTTTTTCCACAAGCTACATGTACATGTACATGTACACAAAATGAACATGTACATTGTACATATGTTGGCAAATGTTGCTGACGATACCAATGATATTGACGTACACTGTACAAGGAGGGGACAAAATAAATACGGGGAAGGGGACACATTTAAATATTCAATACAATTTTAATCAAGGTGTTGGCAAGTGGTTTGGGAGCAATATGATAGAATTATCCAAACTGGTGCGGACGGGACCCCAAATCAAGGCTCAAGTACAAATGTTCATGTTACAGACCTTTTAAAAGATCAAAAATAAAAGAGAAAAGACTTAAGAAATACTGTGGCTGTTTTTCACTGTTTTCTCAAAAAGTGGGCACCGTATGGGACTGTAATTTTCACAGATGACTGTTACTGTATCTGTCTTTGATATTTTTGCCCATGAATCCGTATTTCTTTGATAAAAAACCAAAGTATGATATTACCTTTGAAAACAAGTACATTAACAACACACTAGCCACACCCATGCATATGCACTGGGATTCTCCAGCATGCAACCTACACGGCACATGTATGTATGCACCACCTGGTTGCACAGACTGCACAAGAACAGAAAGACAGCTGTGGGGTGAATGAAGTAGGATTATTATTTGATGGCAGGGTTCTGAAATCGAAACCCTCCCAGGAGGAAAAATCACCCAACCCCCAGCGAAGCATCGGGTGCAAACAAACATGGCAGCATATGGAAAGGTTTGGCTAAATGTCAAACCCATCGCCAGTAAATGACCCCCCCCCCCCCCCCCCCCCCAAGAAAAAATTCCGCCAAACAAAATAAGTCAAAACGTGCCAGACGCTTTACTATTGATGGCCATAAAAACAAAATGTAGATTTGACCTCCCCCCCCCCTCCCTTGTGAGGTGCGACACTATCCCCGCCACAAACTATGTAACATGATACTGCGCGAGGAAAAAAAAAGATTCGTGCATTTGCTGTTAAGAATATGAGATTTGTTGACAAATCTAGGAGGAGAAGTGAACATAATACAAGAAATCATGTTGTGTGACGCATGAGAATGGACATGTACATGTAAGATACCAGCCTGTGCTGATTAAAAAACAAATCCAAACGCTGATCTTATTTTTTTTGTCAAGAGAGGGCGCTACACTAGTCTTGGTCCACGACTATGTTATTACCGTACTCGAACGTACGAACCGATTATCCGCACTGACACGCACGTACGTACACCCATTCGTAAAGGCCTTCGATAACATAGTCTTGGGAGTCGTGTAAGGGCTGTGAGTTGCGCGCGCACCTCGTTAGTATAATTGTAGCGCGCTACTTCGTCACCATGGCACACTGTTGAATATGTATGATATATAAGAATGATGCTGGTCATATATGGTCATTCCCCTTAGGCAAAACCTGAACTTCGAGGCCTGCGGTCAGCTCCCATGGCAACGCCCGGGTCAAACAATGCAGAGATCGCTGCATTCCCACGGCCGACCTGTGGGTATTGATATGCATGCGGTGTACAGGTGTATGTACCATGCACGTTGTATCATGGAGGTAGAAATCTATTTCTACCTCCATGGTTGTATACAGTGTGAATTATCAAAGAGCTACAAATTATGAACAGTGTAAATGTTTTTGTTTATAGGCCTACATGCCTACATGTAACTTAAAATGGAGTGTTTCACTGTAGGCCTCAGGCTAAATAATACTTAAATAGCACGCTTAAAACTCCTTGCTTCGTGTTTGTTTTTACCAAATGCAATGGAATTATAGTATTACAAGGTACAATAATTCAGCAACCGTGGATTTCTACATTATGTTGTAAATTAGCCACTGAAATACACAGTCATATATCTCCCCAACTTTCGCCCAGTCACATCGTCGAAATGTTAACCAAAAGGCACGTATACAGTACCATACTATTGTGTAACTTCACGGGGTGCCTTGTTTATGTGTATGTACGTGCGTGACCAGAAAATGGGCAGCGCCCGACCTTTAGATGCAACGCATGCGCAGTGTGTTTCCCCCCGATTTCGGGGGGAGATTTTACACGATTCCCAAGACTGTATTAGTGACAGGTCCGTGCGTACATGTGTGCGGATTACCTGTACGTACACACGTATGGTCAGTGCGGTTCGAGTATCCACACCAATACAGTCTTGAACCAAGACTAGCGCTACACTTGATGCCATCTTTGTGTACAAATCATGAAAACGATTTATGCATGTTTTTATACAATGATCCGACGGCGCGACCATGGAGGTAGGAAACACCCGCCATTACTGGTATGTCCCCGCCCGTATTTTGTCCGGCAACAAACGAATTTACGTCCGCTGCACTCTATACTGCAGGGTGTACATCCCCTAATTATGGGACGTACAACCTGTAATTATAGAGTGCGACGGAGCGAAAATTCTTTTGTTTCTGGACAAAAAGCAGGCGGGACACTACAGTAATGGCGGACAGTATATCGTGCCATTGGATTGGTCTATAATATGTAATGAAGTCATTGTTTCCAAATTTACTGAATATGTGTAGTTTAAAACCAATTCACAAACAGCAGTGTTCTCCAACTTTGAAAATTAAAGAGTGGTGCTGAGCGCGTAGCGTGAAGCACTAACGGCGTGGGGTCCGGGGCCCGCTTAAGGGCCCCGGGAAAATTTGGATTCTAGATGCTCTGTGATGCATTCTAAGGCAATTTCTGTCCACTTTACCCAAATTTTTTTATGTGCAAAAGTTGTCAAGATTTTTATAAAACTTCCATTTATTAAGCACAAAATTATTAAACAGAACATCAAATAAAAGATCAGTACCGACTCTTTGTTAAAAAAAAATTAATTTTTCAGTTATTGATCTAGGTAGCTAAAAATGTGTTAGAGCAAGCGTTTTGTTTTAGGGTTTATTAATTAATAAGGTTTACGCTATTAACAATTTTAACAAACATGTCTAACTGTTAATTTTAATTTATTCACGTCCAAAATTAGACAAGAGACTTGGTCCCACATTCGAATAATAATTTTGAAAATCAGTTTAAAACCGAAGAAAATATGTCTAATAGTCGAGCAAAAATTAAACCTCAAAATTCCAAAAACATTGGAATAAAACTTAAAAGTGGCCTCAGCTTAAAAAAATTATTTGGGTAGACCAGTTTTTAATTTTCGATACCATATTTTATGGGCCTAAGTAGACATTATATTCTAAATTTCACAGAGAAATCAAGAGAAAATTACATTCATTCCAAACGAAACGTGATGACAAGTTATAAGTAAATCTTAGCTAAGAGCGAAAATCATTCAATAACAGGTGAACATTAAAAGTTTCCGTGTACCAAGGTACGTAACGTTGGTAGCGTGACCGAGCGGACCGTTGACCGGTCGCACGAAGCATTAGTCCAACGGCCATCACACGGCACACGCGCGGTAAGTTAAAATCCCGTTGTGGCAAGATTAGTGTCAACAGTTGCAATCGCAAACTCAACTTTTTGTAGGCATTTGTTCCTCATAATTTCCAAAAATGACTTATTATTTCATGGGCATTAGTGTAGTTTACGCCACCCATATTATTTTCAGTATTTATTTGGGTAAGAAACTGTTTTGTTTTCACTGAAATATTGCCGAAATAAGTTAATTTTAGGGTTTTCAGGACCCATGAATAAATTTGCTTTAAGTAACGAATCTCATTTTGGAACAGAAGAAGGTAAATAAATACTGAAAATAATATGGGTGGCGTAAACTACACTAACCCCATTTCATGTGAATGTACGATAAATCATCGAAAATGTAGTTTGAATAAAGCAAGCTCATTCAAAATGCCGAATTTTCGGAAGAATTTCGTCGAAGTTTCGCGTAAACGTAACCAGATTTGTGACCACGTGCGCAGACCGTATGCAGCAAAAGTAGGTCTCTTGCAGTGCAGAACGTATGCAGCAAAAGTAAGTCTCTTGCAGTGCACGTGTTTACATACAAGGCCGGTCGACTCGCTGTCTCCCCTTAGTACATCCATTTAATGTATGTCAATTCGAGTTGCCTCGCGTCGCAGATTTGACAGTTCGTGCGAAATCATTGGAAAGTTTCGAAGGTTAGAATCGAAAATAAAGTGATTCTCATTGTTTGCAGATTATTTCTGGATTAATTATTTACTGTACAGTAAAAAATGTAAACGTGGCGGCATGATTTTAAAGCGTGGCGGCGATTTTTAAGCGTGGCGGAAAATGGCGGCTGCCGCAGAAAGCGTGGCGGTGCGCCACGTCCGTTCTACACGTTGGAGAACACTGCAAACAGTATTAATTATCCCCCCCCACATGAATGTAGAGTGTTATAATTTTCAATACAAGTAATAAACTGCTACAAATTTCTGATCATCAGCAAAAAAAATGATCTGAAATATATATCAAATGCTTGGCATAAGGAGGGCCTGAAGCGTTGCGATCCTAACAGGATCTTTCTCAAAGGCTAAATGACGAGAACATGCATCTTTGCATGTCATTTAGCCTTTGAGAAAGATCCTGCTAGGATCCTGCGATAAAGTTTCAAATGTAGTAGTAATAACAAAATCATAAAATGATTTTAATTTTCAGGGTTTTTAATTAAAGGTATAATACATGATAGGTAAAGGTCACAGAACAGCACTCACACTTTGTCTGATCAAACATGTAGGGCCTACATGAAATAATATGAAAATTTGAGCTCAATCGGAAATCTGATCCACAAAAAAATAGCAGAAAACCCAAGTCAATTTTTCTTATAAAACATAAAAAAAAATTTTGATCTTATCCTGAGATCAAAACTATTTACGGTCTTTGTTTATTAAAATACTTATTTCTGGATAAATACACCATTTCAAGCGGAAATATTTTAATGGTATTTTTCTACCAACATCATCTTCATATCCTGAAAGTTATATGTAATATCTGTGAACATTTCTGTTTGGGTATGTTTTACTATGTTACCAATCCTGTTCTGTACCTTAAGCCTTTGATGCTCTGTTAGCTGCCATTTTAGGGTATATTTGTTCATTTTTGGTTTTTAAGAATAATATCAATGGTGACGGAAGTGGGTTAGAGATCAGAAGAGGAAAATTTTATAAAAACCTTGACTGATATTTTCTGGGCAGGTCATGGTCAGAGGTAATCATTTTCCTTTTGTCAGTTTGTGACTCAAGAGGAATAGAGAGATAGGGCTTTATTGATCGGAAAAATATTTCTTTTTAAAACTCACCAGCAACTAATTTCAAGGTTGATTAATTTGATAGGAGAACAACTGAACTGGCAAAATTTGTGTACAAACTGTACACTTTACATGTATACTGCATAATATCTACATTTTGTTTGTGTACACTGTACAGTACATGTATACATGTATGTACACATGGATGTCAGTTCGCCAGTATTTGCATGTGTGTCTTATTAAAAAACAAACCAACAAACAAATTCCATGTAATCTACACTTAAGGCCTTTTCACATGACACCAAAAAAACTCTCATCCATTGAGAAATTCTCTCATGGTTGCGAAATCTTACAAAAGTGTATTCGTGTGAAAGGACACCGATGCTTGAGAGTGACCAACGTCCCTGGTGAATCCTTGAGAGATTTTGACCGAGGTCCAGACCTATGACAACATTTCTCATGGGTCCCTTGCGAAGTGTTTTGCAATACGCATGCGTGTGTTTTCTATGTGTTACATTTATAAAATGCAGTTTATCTATTACCCGCGTTCCGTCTCAAGGGAGGCTTGTGAAATGTTACACTGTGCCGTGTGAAAGAACGCAAAAACGGCCAGTAAACAGTTTGGATGTTAATCAAGCCCACAATCTGTATATGACTGTACCGGTAGCTCTACCAGATTGTTCTATCGTCACTGTTTGGATGTTAATCAGAAGTGGGATTCGAGCCCACAACCTGTAAATTATTGTACCGTTAACTCTACCAGATTGTTCTATCGTCACTGTTTGGATGTTAATCAGAAGTGGGATTCGAACCCACAACCTGTAAATTACTGTACCAGTAGCTCTACCAGATTGTTCCATCCCCACTGTTTGGATATTAATCAGAAGTGGGATTCGAGCCCACAACCTGTAAATTACTGTACCAGTAGCTCTACCAGATTGTTCCATCCCCACTGTTTGGATATTAATCAGAAGTGGGATTCGAGCCCACAACCTGTAAATTACTGTACCAGTAGCTCTACCAGATTGTTCCATCGCCACTGTTTGGATGTTAATCAGAAGTGGGATTCGAGCCCACAACCTGTAAATTACTGTACCAGTAGCTCTACCAGATTGTTCCATCGTCACTGTTTGGATGTTAATCAGAAGTGGGATTCGAGCCCACAACCTGTAAATTACTGTACCAGTAGCTCTACCAGATTGTTCCATCCCCACTGTTTAAATATTATAATCAGAAGTAGCAAAACAACATCCAATGCTGTGTACAGCCCACGGATTGACACAGATCTCGCAAATTTGCAAAAATGAGCGCTCAACTGCTATTCTTTACTTTCCTAAATAATTCACTCACCTCCTCATAAAATTCCAACTGCGGTACTTTCTCCTCTGAGATGTTCTCGCAAAAATCTTTGAAGAGTAGGAAACCTAGAAAAACAGGAAGACACAAGAAAATCCACAGACAGTTAGCATATACAGCAAACTTTCAACATATGTTATATTAAAAAAAATTACATATGTACATGAACCGGTGTTCTAATGACAAAAAATGTAATGTATTTTGAATAATTGAAAAGTAAACAAACACAACTTGACTAGAGCGGGATTCTAACCAGTGATCTCCGGAATACAGTACCGGCACTTTTACCAACCAAGCTACTCGGCCTGATGTTGGTGGTGTCCCTTTTTTTTGTTTGGCAGTCAGAAACCTCGAAACCAGTTCTGTAGGTGATGTCACAAGCTATTGTTGCTTGGGTCTGTTCCAAGGAAGACTTTTTTTTAGGGGCGTGGCATACATGTATCAATTTTGTAAATGTTTCATCAAAATTAAGCAATTACATACATAAGTAGGTTTTTGAAGCTTTGCATGGTGGAAGTCAAGTAATAAGGAAAGGTTTGCGGAGACACCATGTATAATCTCTTTTAATGGATGTGGTTCTGAAAAGAACCGGTGAGAAATGTTCTCGACGTTCCGGCCAGTGTGCTCTGGCCATCCTCAGGAGAGTGTAATTAAATACATGTATAAATTGTAATTTATATTGTCATTAATTATGTATTAAATTAAGCAATAATTTCAAAGCACTTTTATCCCTTTCCCAAATTTGATTACAGTGAACCTTTAACCATGTACCACTGCACTGCACAATAACATGAAATACCGGTACATGAACATGTACTGTACCAGTGGAATATGGCCAGCAACTCTGGGAGCCAAAGTTTGGACATTCCATTTTTTCATCCTTCAAATGACACTTCTTCATTGGTTCTTAGGGGTAGGGCGAATTTCCTTGCCTCCCTGGACAACCAAAAACTCGCCCCTGCAGTTTAGGCCCAACTCATCTACATACACGTACATGAACGTGTACATTGCTGTTTGCAAATAATTTTGTAGTGTGACATTCCATTCCGAAGACCACAGGGTATAATTTTCACTTATCCTTTGAAAATGTTTCTCACCCACCCACTGCCCACTCAAATGTGACCCCCCCCCCCCCCCCCCACAAACAGAAAAAAAGAAGAAACACTCCGTGCAGATTCAAAGGGCATGTACATGTACAACATTGGTAACAAACCAAAACAGAAAATGTTCAGAGATTACGTATACAACTTTCAGGGTACAACCATGGTACTGGGCATGGTAGAAACATGTAACCGTTAAAATATTTCTGTCTGAAATGGTGTATTTATCCAGAAATGGGAGACTTTTGAGAACCGGTCTTCAAGTCAACAGCGCACGCAATTGTCTGCATGCATGCGTTGTTCTGTGCATGCGCTGTTGTGCAGCGCGTGCCTGCGCTGTTGGCGTGAAGACCGGTTCTCAAAAGTCTCCCATTAGTTAGTCAAACAACGACCGAAAAATTGTATTTCAAAAGGCGAAATTTGGTGTAACAATTGGAACAGTTTTTCGCTGGTTTCTACTGTTTCCAATGACATGAGCTGAAAATTTCACAGGTTTTTTTTTTCCATGGCAAATCAAATTATGTGCAGCCTGCAGCTGTTCTGTGACCTTTACCAATGTTGTACATGCCCTTTAATGATGATTTGTAAGGCAGTTTACCTGTACTCAATAATTAAATTGACACAACTGCAAATATATTTGGAGAAGAAAACGGAAAACATAGATTTTGCCATTAACCTCCAAAGTTCACTAACTTAAAGGGAGCATATGGGATTTGCAAAGATGTGCGTTTTGGCTGAATTTGGTACTTAAACAGAAGTGATGGTCTTAAACTTCCTTACAAACGTTGTTTCATGTACCTTTTTACGCTTTCATCTGGATAGCAAAAATCAAGCGAAATTATCTTGCCCTTCCCTCCTTCACGGTTACACCAAGGCTTTCGAAATGCTAAATCGGTTTCAGACAACAATTACAGAACAGGGCTCGAAATATCCACTAGACTGTCATGATTGTGGACCGAGTCTAGTGATTTCAGTGTCGGTCTAGTTAAGAGTGTACTGCACTAGTCCGGCTGTCTAGTGATTTTGTTTTCCTTGCACAATTAAAATGGTGCCTAAATTGATGATTTTTGACACAATATTGCATACAATTACTGTTTTCGTGTGTACATGTACATGAATGCCACAGGTCTAGTAAAATACTTCAGTTACCAGACCTGCTGTCCAGTGATTTTTTTTTCACAAAATTCGAGCCCTGCATAAGATAGAAAATTTATGGGAAAACGATGTAAATTACAAAATTTATGGGTATGTTTATGATTGATAAAACTGTTTTGATTTAATTTAGGGATTGAAGGTGGACATATGGCACTTTAGAAAAAAACTAAAATCATCAAAATTGTATGCACAGCACATGATGAGATTGCAACAAACTGCTATTTGGATCGTAGTAGTATTAAAATGAAAATCGTATTAAAATCTGACAAATTATTATCTGTAATCACTAATGGGAGACTTTGGAGAACCTTGTCTTCAAGTCAACACCGCACATGCACGCACAACAGCACAGGCGCAAAACAACGCATGCATGCTCACAATTGCGTGCACTGTTGACTTGAAGACCGGTTCTCCAAAGTCTCCCATTTAATAGGAAAGATTATGGTAGTTTTGAATGTCTTCAAAACAACGAATAGTACTGTACATGTAGGATGTACATACTTTCAAAGTCAAATTCTGCTTATAAATGTATAAAGGCCATTTATGCTAATAGCGCTCCGCACTAATGACGTCACAAAATCCCCGGCTGTCAGACAAACATTGTCTCACGCGCGTAGTGTACATGGACGCGCACATCCACGCACGTGCATGGTTGCAATGCTTTTCTGAGATCCGGTGCTATTTTTAGCGTAAGTGCGGAGCGCTATTCCTCCTACATGTATCTTCCCCATATACTGTACAGCAGCGGGATAGCTGTTGGCCTTGTACGGTAACCAAGTCTTTAGCCCAAAGCAATATTTGGATGTAGGGTCACTGTGTGACATGTATTCACACACGTGCAAAATGTACATTGTGTAGGCCTACATGTACAGTGTATGGATCTATGAACATAATTTATAAGCTTAATTGTACAACATATGGTCAGTGTACACTTAGAGTGTAATAATGTCCATGCTCCGGTCATCATAATGATTTGGGATACAGACCATACATGCTTCTATTCATCAATCCGCCATATTTGCTCCCGTGAGTGCCCATGAAAAAATGCCACATATACTGTGCTGTGTGCCTACATGTACTGTACTGTGAACAGTACAGTTAGTACATGTTCACATACATGGACATATGTACAGTGTAATGTGACCAGTATAAAAGATGGTAAATTACAAGCAATGTTAAACGCAGAAGTCATTCACATTTATGAAAAAAAAAAGGACTAGGCCCTATTTGGCAAAACAAAAAGGTCCCCAGGGGCTTACATACATGTACAATAATGCAACATTCTCATCAGACATTCTCATCTCATATCTAATCTAATCTAATGACATAAAGACTTTTCTTTTGCAACATCACAGCCCAAGTTTTAATTTTGCCAACCAAGATGGCGGAAACTATGGAGAGCCATCAAAGCCACGCATGACAAAAAACCACAATTTGAACACAATTTGTACTTAACGAGTCACAAACATTAACAGATATTACTGAATGTATTAGAAACAATACAAGCAATGATGGTATGCAACTATGCATTTTGTACAGCTATGGAGAATTTGCAATTCAACGTTGAATTTGGTCACGCCGTCTTTTGAGAAGACGAAATGATTTGCAACATTTGGCCGCCCATGAGCCAATGTTTGTAAAGAAAAGAAAGGTCTATTCAGCACAATAACTGAAATCGAAAATGTGTAGCTTTTCTGAGCTTTTTCTCTTTAAAAGATTAATATTTTGTCCTCTTTTTTGGGGAGGGAGTGGTGGTTGTTATGTATATAAACAACCCCCCCCCCTCCATTTCTATGCATTATGTCATAAATCAAATCACTCAAATTAAGTACAGACGATATACAATGATAACAATCTTCAATTCATTAACTGCATCTGTGTCTTGCTGATGGGTATAACAAACAACAACAAAAACAAAGATTGAGATCGAGCTTTAAATTCATTCACTTCAAGCGAAATGGCAAGAATAAAAAAAAAAAAACAAGGAAAAAAGAAAAAAAGAAGGAAAAAAGAAAAAAAAGGAACAAAATCATTAGCCTTGCATGGAAGGGAGACGCAGAAAATGGAAGAGGATTACAATACGGATGCCTGGGCATCTTGCATTTTCCGTGGATACAAAAAGCTGGGATATTTCACAGCCCTGCTTAGCACAAACATTTGCTAAGCATCGATTTCTGTCTTAAAATAAAAACAGGATTAATAACCAAATTTCTATGTGTTGTGTATCACTTGTGATTGTTCTTTGGCTGTTGTTCGCTGACCATGAATATCAAATGGAATTTTTAATGCTGGTTTGTTTCATTGGGCAAGACATTTTTGTGCTTAGCAATTTTCTGTGCTTAGCAGCTCCATTACATGAAATTGGCTGCTGTACGTGGAGACAGAGCAATACGCGGTTGTGCAGAGATCGAGCGGGAGTCAAAGTTACATATGTAGAAAGCACACACTGTATTTACAACGACTATTGGATATAGTAACAGTACTGTGTCTATCCCATGCATGTTACACACATGCACCGTACATGTACACCGCGCAGCTAGGCCGTAATTGAAGACTCCTCATTTGCATAATTGGATGCCTGCAATTTATATTCCCTAGCTCCGCACATACATATACACACTTATATACATACTGTACACACACCCACATACAAACCGTCGCTGGATGGCCAGTGCCATATCCGTGCTGTCACACACATGTACAGTATGTAGCAGTGCATAGTGTTATCTGGACATGGGCCTTAAATTATAGCGCAAGAAAAAAAAAACATTGCCGTGCCCAAGTCATTACACATGTCCATGTACATGTCCATTTAAAACATGCACATTACAGGTTTTTTCAATTGTACATGTAGGCCTACATCCATGAAGCAGGAAGATTATTGATACTGTAAAAGCCTAGATTAATTGCCAAATCCAACAATAACACTAAATGTACATGTATATACAAGTCATAAACTATGTATATATTTTGTATGTATGTGCCTGACATGTATTACAAAATCATATACTATGTATTCTATTTTAGGGCTACTGTGTGCATCTCTGTACAGTGTATATTACTATGCAATAATAAGAGTTCCAGTCCCAAATCAATGGCTGGGCCACAAATTACACAAGCAAGTTATTACTCATACAGTGAAACCTACATGTTTAGAAAAAAAGTTGCTATTTTGAAGTGTTTTCATTCTACCTGCTTCCTACTTGTCAAAATTTTTACATATTGGGTGTTAAAGGTATTAACAAAAGAAACCAAAACAGAAACGTTCAAAGATGTACGTATAACTTACAGGATATGAAAGGGTAGGGTTCTACCACAGGCAAGAGCGGTGAGGGAAAGGGGTCTGATGGGGTAGGCAAGATCTAAGGTTAAGGTGACCAGAAGTCCCCGATTTCCGGGGACAGTCCCCGATTTGACAGTGCCGTCACCAATGAAAAATTGTCCCCGAAAATGTCCCCGACTCGACAAAATGCCCCCTGAAAATTCTAATTGTCCTAAATAAAAGAACCCTGGTCACCTTATGTGCTGAAGAAGATCCATTCTTCAGAGAAGTATGCGAAGGCAACCGCCTAAGACATGTAAGTATGTTAACCCACTCATGTCAACTGGACAAGATGTCTATAGATGCCACCATTTTGCATGTAAGCACCATCTGGATTCAAAAAATTTTTCAAAATTATACCCCTCCCCCAGGACACGGATCACTGTCCCCGGATCATCTCAACAAAATATGGTCACCTTATCTAAAGTGGACAATATCGAAGGTGTGAAGATGAATTCGTTACTTGCATATTCATTAGCAGTTTGCAACAGTTTGTTACTTGTATTGTCCATCAATGTCATGTTAAGCTTTGCGCTAAGACTATTTTTGTATAATTGCTTTTAGGCACTCGCCTCTCACCAATGTGGCCCGGGTTCGATCCCGGCTTGGGCCATATGTGAGTAGAGTTGTGCGTTTGGTTCTCTCCAATGCTACGAGGGTTTTTCTCTGGGTTCTCCGGTTTTCCTCCCTCCACAAAACCAAGCACTTTTGATCTCAGGCTCCTTAATCATAATGGCTTGCCGGTAATGCTGGCAGCCGAGAGCGCTGATGAATACCGGCAATCCGATTACGTTGTAGCCAGCGCTTTGTAACTTAAAGAAAAGGCGCGTAATAAATGTAATTATTATTATTATTACTATTATTAATTTTGCTTGCCCCATTGTACACTAAGATCAAGTCATTTCCCCTCCCCATTAGCCCTGATTCAACAAACACTGATTAAACCACAAGCTGTTTTTGTTTTCATGCAAGTACATCAGCAACATCTTTCCGCAGACTTGTATTTTCTCTCCCTAATTCTCGAGTACAATTGACCAGCATCAGATGTTATTTTCAACAGGAATCAGCCAAGACAAATGGGATACAAACAGAGATGATATAAGCCTGATAAAAAGGTTGGGGTATATATGATGTAAATGGATACCAAGGAAGTTGAAGTCATATTAAGTTTGACAGGTGCGTGTAGCCAGACAGGACAAAGTATAATTGAAACACTAAGTACTTAACGTTTTGTACTAGTCCAATTTTTTCTTCGGTTTTCGTTCCCGATCCGACCGTTCCCATCCCTGACAGTCTGATGTGAGTTGGGCTCTTCCCTAAGACGCTCAGCCGATGCATGCAGTACACGACCGCTCTCACAAGCGCACACATTACCATCATTCAAACTGACAGGTGGCGTGTACTTGTTGTTATCCGTTAGTTGCACACCTTACATGGGATTTTCTGAACAGACCAAATGAACGTGTCATTCTGCATCTAAATGTGTCTGAACGTATCTGTATTTGTTTCTGAACGTGTCATTCTGTATCTGAACGTGTCTGACCATATCTGTATCTGTACCTATCATTCTGTGTCTGAACGTATCTGCATCTGAACGTGTCTGTATCTGAACGTGTCATTCGGTATCTGAACGTGTCTGTATCTGAATGTGTCTGTATCTGAACGTATCTGTGTTTGAACATATCTGTATCTATCATTCTGTGTCTGAACGTATCTGTATCTGTACCTGTCATTCTGTGTCTGAACGTATCTGCTTCTGTACCTGTCATTCTTTGTCTGAACGTATCTGTATCTGTACCTGTCATTCTGTGTCTGAACGTATCTGTTTCTGAATGTGTCATTCTGTGTCTGAACGTATCTGTATCTGAACGTGTCATTCTGTGTCTGAACGTATCTGTATCTGAACGTGTCATTCTGTGTCTGAACGTATCTGTTTCTGAACGTGTCATTCTGTGTCTAAATGTATCTGTATCTGAATGTGTCATTCTGTGTCTGAACGTATCTGTATCTGAACGTGTCACTCTGTATCTGAACGTATCTGATTCTGTACCTGTCATTCTGTATCTGAACGTATCTGTATCTGAACGTGTCATTCTGTATCTGAACATATCTGTATCTGAACGTGTCATTCTGTATCTGAACGTATCTATATCTGAACGTGTCATTCTATATCTACATCTGCATACAGTGTACATGTACATGTTTGCATACATGTACATCCTTTACAGGTCTCCAAGCAGTAAGGTTTAAAAATCAGATCTTCTTTTCTACGTTTTCTTCTTCTTCTTTGTTTATTTGTCAGTCTGTTTTATTTTAAGGAGACGCACCAGCAATCTTGCACAAGATCACCATTTCCCCTGACGAATTCCATTCCGTAATTGTCTGGCGAGTGGCGACTCCAAAGTCCAAAGAATCAATTTAAATGTCAACAAAATCAGCTTGCGCTGCTGATGATCTTTCGACATGCCAAACACGATCGTCGCTTGATCTGTCCTGCCTAGCACCGAGGCCAATGGTCCGGGGAGTCCAAATTGAAGATCCATGTGCATGATTACCCAGGTTGTGGTGTTTGTGATGAGTCATGGCCAATAGGGAGGATGGTGCTTATAGCTTGTGTTCCTGAGTAAGGCACTTTGCAACTGATTGCTTGTCTCTACAACCTGGGGCGGACTGCAATAAAACACTCTTAAACGGTGTGCTGGTAATGGTAATATCAAATGGAATTTTCAATGGTGTGGTTTATTTTATTGGGCAAGCTATTTCTGTGCCAAGCAATTTTTGTGTGCTATAAAGCAGCTCTATGAAATTGGCCCCTGATTGTAATGTCAGTGCTCTCAAATTGTAACATGTTATGATAAATGCTGTTGGTACACACTGTACGTGTAAAGCCCTTTTCACACGACGCCCCAAAAAACTCTCAACCATTGAGACATTTTCTCAAGGTTGCGAAATCTTACAAAACGGTTTTACACTGGCTGCTTTTGCGTCCTTTCACACGGCACAGTGTAACATTTCGCAAACCTCCCTTGAGACGGAACGCGGGTAATCGATAGACTATGCATTTTATGAATGTAAACGCTGCTAGTACCAATGTGACGATGAGGGTGAGGGTAAAGCACGTGGTATGCAAAGGCCATGAAACCGGTGTACCACGCATGCGCATTTGAAAGCATTTCGCATGGGACGTTGTACAAAAGGGGCTGTTCTCAATTCACACGATAGATCTCAAGGGTCCCTTGAGAAATCTTCCGCTAGCGGAAGATTTTGTCGTAGGTCTGGACCTCGGTCAAAATCTCTGAAGGATTCACCAGGGACGTCGGTCACTCTCAAGCATTGGTGTTCTTTCACACGATGACACTTTTGTAAGATTTCGCAACCATGAGAGAATTTCTCAATGGTTGAGAGTTTTTTTGGCGTCGTGTGAAAAGGCCTTAAGATGTCGAAGCTGTGACCCTATTGCCACATTGTGACCCTAATGTCAAATGTTTCTATCCTGAACATTGTGCATGATGTGAATGTGACACTGTGATACTGCTGTGATACTGTTATTCATGCTGTGATAGTGTTGATGATACTCTGTGATGCTGCTGTTTAATACACATACATGTACATGTAATATAATGCATGTTGTGATCCTGACCCTGCGTGTTGTGATACTGTATATGTATGTACAGCACACAGTATGTTGTGAACCTTAAATGCAAGTACATGTACAGTATGTTAACACGTATGCTGAAGCTCAGGGGCCAATTTCATAGAAATGCTTAGCACAAAAAATTGCTTAGCATAAAAATGGCTTGCCCAATAAAACAAACCACCATTGAAAATTCCATTTGATATTCATGGTCAGCAAACAAAAGCCAAAGAACAATTGCAAGTAATACACAACACATGGAAATTTCATTGTTAATCTTCTTTTGATTACTTAGAGGCAGAAATGTCATGCTTAGCGATTTTTTGTGCTTAGCAGCTCTATGAAATTGGCCCCTGTTCTCCTTGTCAAATCAGAGCCGAACCGCATGCAAAAATGGCAAAAGCCTCTATTTTGATACCCATTATTTTAGAATGGTTTCACGAAATGGAGCCAGTGCCTGAGCCTGAGCCTCTGTTTCGTAAACCCCCATAGAAAAGTGTTGTCATTAAACATTAGCAAATTATCATACACTTGTTCCTACTTTACCTAACTACTGTACAATGTGTGCAAGCACTATAATCCTATTAGCCTTTGCCAGGGATTTCTTCCAAGCGTTTTGAAAAATGGGCTATCCAAATTTGATTTGCTCTGAAAAAACAGGGTGTCCAAATATTGAATTTCCCACGATGTCCAAATATTTAATACTTCTGGGTGCGACTGCTGATGCAACAGTGTGCAAAACAGCAGGGTATTATTGGGTGTCCGAAAGATGCCCGGAACCACGCAGTAAAAAATATACCGGTAAACAAAAAGTTTGCTTAAAAGGTTTAAAACACATCTGTAGTTAAATACATCTGTATTGTTATAAAACTCAACCTGTCTTTCTTTGTTTACGGTAAAAAATATTGTATATAGAAAAAAGAGGTATTTTAGACCCATAATTGAGCACCCCATTTTTTGTGACGAAAAACCTTGCTTACGTCACATGCAGAACGCCACGCAGTATACTGCGGTGCGAGCCAATACTAGTTCTGTAGGTGATGTCACAAGCTATTGTTGTGTGGATCGGTTCCAAAGGGGACTTTTTTGAGGGGCGGGGCATACATGTATCGATTTTGTAACTGTTTCGTCAAAATAAAGCACCTACATACAAATATAAATTTATCTTGTCATTAATTATGTATTAAGCAATAATTTTACAGCACTTTCATCCCTTTCCCACATTTTATTACAGTGAACCTTTAATATTGAAGGATTTAAATAGGACTCCACAAATTAGACCATGATCTACTGCAACAGGAATATGTGACGTCACTGTCACATTTGGATGTTTGGACAAACAAGTCGTATACTGGTACGTCATGGTTTTAGAAAATGGCGTCAGCTCAACCATTCATGAAAATACATCTCACGTTGTGCTGACAGGTTTTGTCATATGGTTGTGTACATTTATGTTGCTATTAAATGTACATGGCTCGTATAGCAGCAACGTTGTCCGAACATCCGGATATACATGTACATGTAGCTGTCGATACAAAGGTCGTATGATAGCTTGAGTGCAAAGTCATTTTGGAGTAGAGGAGTAGTGGATTTGTTGATTGTAGCATGTGGAGCTGTGGATTGTGGATTGTGGGTTAGAAATGTGGAGTCCCTTAAAGGTAGTATCATACTTTGGTAAGACACCAAAACAGAAATGTTCACAGATTTACGTATAACGTATAACTTACATGGTACGAAGATGGTGGCAGTAGAAACATTCCGTTAAAATGTTTCTGCCTGAAATGGTGTATTTATCCAGAAATTAGTAAAACAACGACCAACAATATTTTTGATCTTTTAAAAGATCAAAAATAAAACAGAAAAGACTTAAGAAAATACTATGGCTGTATTTCACTGTTTTCTCAAAATGTGGGCACCGTATGGGACTGAAATTTTCACAGATGACTGTTACTGTAATCTGTCTTGATATTTTTGCGCATTAATCTGTATTTCTTTGATAAAAACCAAAGTATGATATTACCTTTAAGCAGCCCTATGAAAAAATTGGCCCATGCCCAGGGTTGTGGCGCTTGGGTCCCTAAATCAAGAGTCCTCTTGACTAATTGCTTCTGGATCATCAGCCAGGAGTAGAATGGGTTCCTATGAGGACAGACAGTTGGCTGCCATATTTGAATGGACCTTTGTGTTTTACATTATTGCAGCATCTGAGATTGTACACTGTATGTTCTCCACAGGGGAGCTGAGATGTGGTCTGCAGAATGTCATAAGGGCCTGGTCAGCAGAACTAGCTGATGAGTTGGAGCGCAATGTTCTTTATTTAGCAAGGAATTGCACTAGAGCACTGGTATTTATTTATTATTAGTATTGAGCTGACTAGACGACATGTCCTGCGATGCATCAATAGCAGTGTTGGAGTGGAGTCCTCAGATCCGAGTACAGAGTACTCCGAGAACTTCAAGGTCTGAGTATACTGGGCCGAGTCTGAGTACATTGCTGACGAGTCCAAGTCCTAAGTATCAAGTCCGAGTACATTCAAGGTTGAGTACAGGGCGGAGCCCGAGTACCAAAGTCCAAGTCTACATGCGAGTATACAGTGTCAACGCACAGTGCAAAAAATTGCACTTTGTTTCACAAAGATGTTCATAATTGGATGTTGTGCCACTCTTCTCAGAAATTAATATTTTTCAAACCTTGCAAATGTTTGTTTGTTTGTTTGTTTGTTTTATTTCCATTCATACTTCAAACATACAATGAATAAAGATTAATGATTAAAACAAGTGTATCAAAATAGAAAAAGCAGAACAATACAGCATGAATGGGGGTGGCATCCAGAGAAGGACTAGCCTTCTGTAGTGGAGCACCCGAGACTGCGGTCAAAGTAAACTACATGTATTTGGAATAATGCAAACAATAAGATCCCAGGTAGAGTTTATAAATGTAGTAAGTTCAAACATAAAGTGAGCACATACAAAAACATAAAAGTCGTATACATAAAGGAGAAAAAAATAGGGAAAAAAGGAATTAACGTCTTGCTGAATGTAGGCACGAGTAGCAGTTAAGATTTGTACAAACAAAATCATTGTACTTATTTAAATAGAATTCCTTGAGGTGTTTAACAAAAAGCTTTTTGGATGAACTGACCAGAAGAAGTCTAAGTTGATCAGGAAGACCATTAACAATTCGAGGCAAAATATTATGGTAATTAGCTGATGTTATGTCCAGTCTAAATGTACTACTACAATGAATACAATTACTTTGTCTTGTAGAATAATGGTACAAGTCCTGGTTTAGTGGGAAAAAAGACTGATGGCTTAAATTCTCAGGAAGTAGTTTATGAAAGTAATCGTAATAATGAGTAACAATGTGTACATTAAATACATCACCAAACTTAAGAATTCTAAATTTATTACAAAGTGGAGTGGTATGCGCATTGTATTTAGCATGTACTTGTGCTGCTTACTCTATTTGATACCAAACTCCCGTTGCATGATCTACATACTCCCATTGTATAATTTATCGGAAATCAGCAACATTATCAACCGTGAAATTCTAACAAAAATGAAATTTGCACTAAACGGTCAAGTACTTCCAAAACTGGAGTACATGGAATCGAGTACGGGCCAAGTACATTTATTTTCGAGTACTTTTTATCGAGTACGGGCCAAGTACATTATATTTTTGAGTACTTTTAATCGAGTACGGGCCAAGTATTTGTCTGTACTCGAGTACGAACACTCCAACACTGATCAATAGGCCTTTTCACACTACATGTACCTTTTCGATCCGTGTTGAAACCAACCCGGATCAGCCCGGTTCAGCCCAGCAAGATTTTGAACCGGATCAAAAAGATGC
Organism: Astropecten irregularis; assembly: GCA_963971285.1. Lineage (NCBI taxonomy): Eukaryota > Metazoa > Echinodermata > Asteroidea > Paxillosida > Astropectinidae > Astropecten > Astropecten irregularis. Next base: position 9,949,278 of record OZ020247.1, read on the forward strand.
AATGTTCACACTACGCTTTTAGTGAACTAGTTCATACAACGTGGATCACGGCGAAAAATGTAGAATCGGGTTGAGATTTTCCCTACCAGGGTTGATTTGGATCTGGTTATACATGAAGGTCGCCCTAAACAGCATTGACTCAAGTTTGAAGGCTTTCAAGTGTGGAAAGGGTTGAACAAAATCTCAGGGGCCGATTTCACTAACGCTTTGCGATCATCACTAAAGCCCTAATCCATCACTAAACGGAAAATCAATCGCTACAATTGTTCCGTTTAGTGATGGATTTGAGCTTAACGATGAACGCAAAGCGTTTATAGTGAAATCGGCCCCAGGATTCAATCCGGTTCCAACCCTGAGATTTTGGACTGTATGAAAAGGCCTACATGTATATCCAGTGTTGTGAGACTCGAGTCCGGTCTTGGACTCGAGACCGGACTCAAGACCAGACTTGAGACCGTTTTTGCCAGTCTTGGTCCATTTCGTGAATCCATTTTGTAATAACGGATCAAAAAAGAGGCTTTTATTTGGCTGCGGTTCGGAAGTAGATTCTCTGGTTTGAAAAGGTAAACAGAGCTTTAACTTCAATGAAAAACCACAACCTACATTTTCAGCATACGGATGAGTTGGAGCCTGAGCCGAAGCCTCTCGTAAATGCCGGTAGTGTCCTGACATTTCAATTTCCAACCTAACAGAGATGGGCTGGGTGCACTGAGCAGACAGTCACTGTACTGGTCAAGGACATTAGGGAGGAAGCTAGTTCTTCCTTGTTATGGCATCAAGGCCTATAGCTATTCTGCATGTACTGGTAGTGGTATTAAAATGTACATGTATTTCCTTGTCAATCGGCTTAAGTTACATTGTACACATCCCAATTGATTCTTAATCTTATGGCATTGCAGATTTTAAACACTGAACTGAGCTGACAGTGGCTGAACAATAAACCAATGAAATTTACTAACTCCAATGCGCCCTTTCCGGGTATGGCCAAAAATCTCCCCTAAACAAACAAGCACAAGTTTGTCCCTTCGTGAAAAGTGTGATGGACATGTAGGCCTGCACGTACAATGTAGGGCCTACAAAATAAGGTATACATGTACATGCAGATGCAGAGAATTTCTCCAGTAGAGAGGCTTAGCTACATTACATCTGGGGCCAACTTAATAGAGCTGCTAAGCACCAAAACAATGCTTAGCACAAAAATGTCTTGCCAAATAAAACAAATCACCATTAAAAATTCCATTAGATATTCATTGTCAGTGACAAAAAGAACAATCACAAGTGATACACAGCACATGGAAATTTGGTTGTTAATCCTGTTTTTATGAAGACAGACATTTCGTGGTAAGCGACAAATTCTCGTGCTAAGCAGGGTTGTGAAATTGGCCCCAGGGGCCGATTTCACTAACGTTTGCGATCATTGCAAAAGCCCAAAATCCATCGCTAAATGGGAAATTGCTATGCAAATTAACGATCGATTTTCAGTTTAGCGATGGATATGAGCTTTAGCGATGATCGCAAACGTTAGTGAAATCGGCCCCTGGTCCTTCCTTGCTCAAATATGCTCAAGGATTCTCTTCACATACTGCAGTATTAGGTATTTTGAAGCTATCTATCACACGATAACCTTTGAACATGTTTAACAAACACAGCTCTCTTTAATAACACAAAAAACAGAAAAGGGGGGAGCCATCCACCATGGTCTGCGGGGAGCAAACCGAACACGGAGCACACAGGTTACGTGTAATCGGAGACTTCTATGACCTGTCCCAAACATGGCTGTCAGAATCCGTTGTTAGGCTCGCTCCGTGACGTCAATGGAAGAGCAAGGGGTATATTTAGAAACGCACTTAGGAGTAACGGTATACTCTACATTATACATGTACACAGTAAGTGCATTGAGTGAGTTACATGTACGGTCTTTAACCTTTTCATACCATGTATCTGGGAAATTTGTGGGCGTCGGGGCGCCGTCTCAATTTTACCAAATCTTTTGGTCTTTTGAGTTTGAGACTGAAAAAAATTCGGTCAGAATTGCAATTTCAAGACCTTAAAAGGTATTATTTGAAAATACAGGCCAGAACGTTGGGTTTATAGTTCCGCTGCTATCAAAATAATCTTTTTCACCCGAGAGGGTTCATCTCTTGACCTAAGAAGATTTTTATTCATGTTGCATCGTAAAGCTCACTATGTGCTCACAATGATATGACAGATGAGCACCATGTTGAGTTCAGTGGAAAGGTCGCACCTTTTTAAAGGGATGGTACAGAATTGGTAATTAGACAAAATACACTCCAAAATCACAGATTCACATAAAACTTACACTGAATAATGGTGATGATAGGAGAAAACATCCCATGAAATGTTTTTGTCTGAAATGCCATATTCGTTGAGAAATAAATGAAACTATTTTACGATTGGAATAAATCGCTTCGAAGGGTTTTCTTCATTCGTTGAAATGTGTATTAAAACGGGTTTTCACTATTTTCTCGTGACCCAGATGGCTGATTGACCTCAAACTTCTACAGGTTTGTCAGTTATTGGTATATGATGGATTACATAATGTGCTTTCACTGTCAGCAACGGTTTTGTCGCAAAAACCAGTTCTGTACCATCCCTTTAAAGGCGTACTCCCCTGGCCGGAATATCGTTTTCATGAAGGTGTGAGACAGTCGATAGAAAACACAGCAAAGCCCACACTCATGTAATACAAGATGACATGGAGTTTATAGTCAGTGAAGAGAATAGTCTCCTCCAAGCTGTTTTAAAGGTGACATCATACTTTGGTTTTTATCAAAGAAATACAGATTCATGGGCAAAAATATCAAGGACTTTCAGTCCCAAACGGTGCCCACTTTTTGAGAAAACAGTGACAAACAGCCACAATATTTCTTAAGTCTTTTCTCTTTTATTTTTGATCTTTTAAACGATCAAAAAGATTTTCAGTCATTGTTTTACTAATTTCAGGATAAATACACCATTTCAGGCGGAAACATTTTAACGGTATGTTTCTACCACCACCATCTTTATACCCTGAAAGTTATACGTAAATCTGTGAACACTTCTGTTTTGGTTTCTTACCAAAGTATGATACTACCTTTAAAAGAAAAAACCTGCGACATTCGGGAAATGATGAGGTGCAAAATATCAAACAGAGCTCGACAAGACAGGCGCTTGTAAACCAGAGGGCAATTACATGGCTCTGCTTGATAGCGATTTATTAAAGTGATGCTTCATCGCTTACGACAGCTCGGAGAAATTTGCGTAAGTGTAAAAGCGTTTCACACGTTCGGTTGCACACACACACGGTCATTGGCGTTGTCGCTTCACAGAAGTTGAGCAATCGGTGTTGTTGAGTCACAGAAGTATGCGGTTTATGTCGATTGGGTCCAATTTATCTTCAGTCATCGGTTCAACAATACAATCCTAGAAACCTTATCAAAGTCTCAATTGGTGTGCCCCCATACTTCAACAAAATCATATGGGTGTAGAGCTTTTTCAGCAGCAGCAGCACAACTGTGGAACACTATTCCAGGGAACATCAAGCTAGCTGGTACTGTTGAACAGTTTTAGGTGCTCCTTAAAACACATCTATTCTTAAATTAATTGTTTGGTTTATTATGGTATTTTTGACTGTGTTTAAATGTGAATCCTTCTATGTCTATGTTTCATTTATTTCTTTCTCCTTCTTTCTTACATGTTTACTAGCGCTTAGAGACATCTTTGATTGTGATTTGCGCTACATGTATATAAAAGGGGTATATTGTGAGACACTGTAAAAATACTGAAAAAAAAATATTCTGGACCATTTTGGGTTTCAATTTTCAATTTTGTTTTCTTCAAAAAATTTCCGACCCTCGATCCTTTCTCAAATTCTGGGCAAGTTCTTCGTGCTTCATATTGGACTGTATTGATCCAAGTGTGTACGTCAATTGACTATCATTGCTGGTATGAAATGTCATTATGGAAAGGGGCAAGGTCATATTTCCTTTGTAATGGACACCAGCCAAGTAAGAAAATACCAAAGGTCTGTGCGGATTGGGATTGGGAACGTGTGAAGGGGGACACTGAGGCCGAAACCAGGCCACAGCCTTCCCCGTGAAATTCCAGACTTGCAAAGAGATGATGGAGTCACCCTCTATAAACAACTCCCTGTGGGGAAACTCTAAGCAACCATGTTTTTTTTTGACTCGCTGGATGTCTTTCGATCCAGCAGCTAGACCTGACTGCCAGTGCAAATGCAATTCCCCTTTAAAATTGAAGGAAAGGAAAACAAGGAATTCTGCTGGTGACCTTATGTGGCCTTTACACAAACTGTGCAGCGTAAATGACCTTTGACCTCTCACACTCTGGAACATAAAATGTGGACTATAATGCGGATCAAACCGATCATTGTGTTCTATGCATGTAATGTACATGATGTATGTACAATGTACGTGAGTAACTGTTATTACTGACGTCTTTCCGGTCTGTGAAAATCCTTAATTCCGTTCTACCAGACCAGAAAACAAGATAATCTCCTTCACCCTAATAGTGCAAACATGCTTCATAGTCCTTGTGCCAACTACCCGGTACATTACATGGTGTACACAATACATGTTCTCTACAAAGTACATGTACAGTACATAAATTGAACAGTCCTGCTGCTGAAATTGACCAAAAATTGGGCACATTTACTCAAAGGGTGAGATTATTGATGGGTGCTCTGTACACTGCACATATATATTTTACACATTCATGATAATGTTTACTAAAAGACCCTGAAAACAATTTGTTTGTATGTTAAACTCTTTTTGTTTTCATAATTTCCAAGGCAAGCCGTGGTAATTTCCAAAGCCAAATTCCTTGCCAAAGTGTAATTCTAGCATGGAATTGGAATGGCTTAATATGCTGTGGTATTTGGCACCAAGGCAATGACCAGGGGCACCAAGGCAGAAACCAAGGACAATGAGGCAATGACCAGGGGCATCAAGGCAATGACCAGGGGCACCAAGGCAATGGCCAGAGGCAGCGACTATGGGCACCAAGGCAATTGCCAGGGGCACCAAGGCAATGACCAAGGGCACCAAGGCAATGACCAAGGGCACCAAGGCAATGACCAGGGGCACCAAGGCAATGACCAAGGGGGAACCAAGGCAATGACCAGGGGCACCAAGGCAATGACCAGGGGCACCAAGGCAATGACCAGGGGCACCAAGGCAATGGCACTGAGACTATCACCTCACGATATTACATACACCTCAGAAAGCCTCCAAAAATAATTTTGTTTAAAGATCCTGGAACTGCAACCAAATAAACTTTGCTGACAGTCTGTTCCAAATTTGTCAACAAGTCATTACTGGCATCAATGTGATACCAATACCAGGAAATGGTGTCTATTTTTATGTACAGTTAATATATCTTGCATCCGAATCATCGGTAAAGGTTATTTCATACTTTTGTTTTTGTCAAAGAAATTCAGATTCATGGGTAAAATATCAAAAAAGATACGGTAACAGTCATCTATGAAATTCCCAGTCCCATACAGTGCCCACTTTTCGTGCTTTTTTAGAAAACATTGAAAAACGCACACGGATATTTTTTTAATCTTTTCACAGCATTTCTGATCTTCCGAAGATGAAAATTGTTTTTGGTCATTGGTTTGACTCTTTTCTGAATAAATACAGCATTTTAGGCAGAAATCTTTATACCCTGTAAGTTATCTGGGAAAATATGTGAAGATTTCTGTTTAGGGATGTGTAGGCCTACAATGTTCACCGGTTTGCTTTCACAGCAAAATGTCAGATGTGCATTAACTATACCAAATACTAGCTGCATGGAATTTCAAACATCAACAATTTTGAACAACATCCAGGAATAGTCACAAACACAGGGCATGTTCAGACGAGCTGCTGGCTTCGGGACTAACCCCAGAATGAACAAAAGTATTTGCCACTTTTCACAGTATACAGTACATGCAGCTTTGAGCACAAAATTTGCAATGGGTCCGCCGAGTCCAAATCAAGGCGCCGAGCTGATTATCATAATCTGTGTATCCTCAAATTTTTCTTTAAATGTGCAATTTGGGGGCTCATGCAACTAACGCATTGTCTGATTATGACGGTCTATCACAACCCGGGGTTTCAGTGATTCTGCCTGTTGCGCAGACTTGAGAAATTGTGGTTGATGGTCAAGCCCTACATTGTTTTGAACGGGGAAGGTTGCTTCATGAAAATTGGTGGTAGTAAAACGCGTTTCGCGCGTGCTACTTTATAATTACAGCGCCCTCCTTTGCTTTGAGGTGAGATGAATTATGATCTGTATGAAATAAATCACGTATAATATAAAGTACTTTGGGACTAACTTCGGGGCTAACCGTGATTTGGGACTACATGTAGCCCCACTACCATGCCCTGCGTGGGTTCTTTTATGACTTAACACCACATACTTTTATCTTTTGGACACAACTGACCTAGCCCTGATCCCACAGACATGGACAAGCCTGTGGAACATGTGGGAACGGGAAGTGTTAAGTGACCGATTTAACGAAGCCCTATGATCGATCGTAACTTGAGTTTATTAAAATATGAAGGATAACCCATCGTATCCTATGTACATAGGGCTGCAATGCATCGATCCGGTTCAAAAACTTGCCAGGCTGAAGTGGGGCGGATCCGGGTTGGTTTCAACAGGGATCAAAAAGGAGATAGTGTGAAAAGGCCTTGGGAGTGGCATCCTACATATCTACCGGAGAGAGAGAGGGAGAGAGGAAGATTTGTTGACCCCGTTGCCAGCAGCCTGACTCCTCCTCAAGCCCCCAGGGAACTGCCAAAGGGCAGGTCCTGTCCACTCCTTGATGTTTAGCCTCTCATCTTATTTTATTGCCGACTGCTGTCAGAAGGCATTCAAAACATCCCACGGCTGCTTCTTCAGTAGCATTTCATCAGAGCTCTTTAAAATGGCCTATGGAGATCATTGTTTTTAGAATAGATGCTGTATAAGGATCTGTAAAAGGCTTGACTGGTACAGCTCGACCACAAAGACAGTTTAACTCAGAGACAGCTTGACCACAAAGGCAACTCAACTCCGACACAGCTCGATCGCAAAGGCAACTCAAGTCGGACAAGTCGACTGCAAAGACAACTCAACTCCGAGACAGCTCGATCGCAAAGGCAACTCAACTCCGAGACAAGTCGACTGCAAAGACAAGTCGACTCCATCTCTGCCGATGCGTGTCTCGGAGTCAAGATGTCTTTGCGGTCGAGCTGTCTTGGAGTCGACTTGTCCGGTGCCCCTTCTCATTACCACGACTTCACCAAGCTCATAATGTCTTCCTCCCAGCCTTCTAGCCTCCCGCCCCCCCTTCCCCCATCAGAAAGCCAGCCAGTCTTCCGCTGCCCTTACACAATACCCCTCAGGCTAGGATAGCATACTGTACATCCTCTGTTACATCCTTGTTTGGGTCTAGCCACGGCCATCATCGCAAACCATTACCGTCACTGATGATACGAAAGAAAAGATATATGGAGCAATTTTTCCCTAGGAGCTAGCCATCTATGCATTAAGTGCCCCCATTTCAAGTACAAGGACACTAGCCACTATCTATCCTCGGCCGCAATTGCTCCTGAATATTATACGAGTAATATAATGTAAATGATGTCAAATACCTGGCAGTCAATATCGTGGAGTGGTTGGTTGCTTGGAGTTTTTGTACAAGACTAGACAAGTCAAGGAGTCTGTACATTCCACTGCCACTGTGAGACAGTAAGTGTTTGTCTGACATCCGGGGATTTTGTGACGTCATAAGTGCGGAGCGCTATTGAAAGGCATTAAAGGTAGTATACTTTGCTAGCATCCCGAAACATAAATCTTCACAGATTTACGTATAACTTACAAGGTATGAAGATAGTGATGGTAGAATCAGGTACATGTACCTGTAAATGTAAATGTACATGTAGATACCGATAACATTTTTCTGCCTGAAATGCTGCATTTATCCAGAAAAGAGTAAAACCAGTGACCAAAATTATTTTTCATCTTTTAAAGATCAAAAATAAAAGAGAAAAGACTTCAGAAATACTGTAGCTGTTTTTTCACTGTTTTACAGGTCTAGTAAAATAATTACTTCAATTGCTACACCTGGGCCCAATTTCATGGAATCCGTTACAGCCTATTTGTGTGCTAATAGACTCTACTACACTTGGAATCTATTTCATGGAATCCGTAAGCAAGACTCTCGGTTAGCGAAGAATTTCTAGGGTAACCGTGATCATTTTCTGCTAACAGGCTGTCGTATGCATTCTGCACAAATTCCTTGCTTACCGTTACCAAAAAGGAAGCTTTCCGTGAAATACGCTAACCGTAACCAAACAAATTCTGCTACCGTTAGCGAAGAATTTTTGCTAACGGTAACAGATTCCATGAAATTGGGCCCTGGTATCCTGGATACTCTTCATATCTGGCCATGACCCTAGATAGACCCAGACACTGGAGGCAAGCTGTGGATTGTTGCTGGTCTGAAAAGTCTACCACCTCCACACTATACATATACTGTACACTTCATTCATTAGCTGTAACCTTGACCGGGTGAAATGTCTCATCAGGACAACCTGGACAGGAGAAAATTGTTGGCATGGCCAGGAAATATGCTTGCCCTTTCCCTTTATGCACTGTGTGTGCATGTATCACAGTGCCGTACCATGGAAATAATGCAGGCTTTTTAAAAGTAGTATCTTACTTTGGTAAGAAACCAAAACAGAAATGTTCACAGATTTACGTATAACTTTACAGCGTATGAAGATGGTGCTGGTAGAAACATACCGTTAACATTTCTCTGCCTGAAATGATGTATTTATCCAGAAATTAGTAAAACAACGACCGAAAATCGTTTTGATCTTTTATTAAGATCACAAATGAAAGAGAAAAGACTTGTGATACAACCATGTCTTGGCTATCACCATAGAATTTGAGCAAAATTGGACTGAACTTTGAGGGCAAAAACTAAGACTGAATTACCCAACCTCAAAACCTAATTTTCATCTTTCTTTCAATACACATTATGTGTGTATTGACCACTTATTCTGGAATACTGCAAATTTGTTTTTACTGAGTGCTTTTTCAATTGGTCATATTTTTGCCAATTTCAGCCCGATTGTGCTTAAAATTTACATGGTGATAGCCAAGACATGGTTGTATCATAGAAATGAATCTTGAAGTGATAAACAGTTTACTTTTAACATAATGGTTCCCGAAAAAGCAGTGTTGGAGTACTCTAACTCGAACTCGAGTACCACTAAGTACTTGGCCCGTACTTGGTCATACATGTACACGTAAGTACTCGGAAAAAACAAGTACTTGGCCCGTACTCGTAATTTCATACTCGGACTCATCACTGAACTCGACAAATTGTACTCGATAAACTCGATCCAAGTTACAATTACTCAAAAGAAAATTTGGATTTATTTATACTAATTATTTTGATACTAAACTTATAAAAATAATGATGAATGTATGGCGTTATCGACTCCATGCAGTATCCCTGGTGCACATTTTTGTATCGTCCTAGTCCTACGGAACTCTAGCCAAATACCAGTGAAATAAATCGCAACCTTTTTTCAATGGGCAGCATTTGCGTTCATCACACACAGCATTTTCTAACTACGGTAACAAGGCGAGGAAAGATCGTATACATGTATGTGGGAGAGAGGTGCGCACATGTACGTACACAAAATGCGTCACATTCTCTCACATAGGCGTATGGCACAATGTTCTAGTTTAAAAATGTACTCGGAATGTACTCGATGTCTTTGTATTCGAACTCGGCTCGTACTCGGACTCTGAAAACCTTGAACTAGGGTTTTTGGCCCAAAACTCTATTAAAAAGTACTCGGACTCGGCCCGAGCACTCGGCACTGTGTGTACTCGGAAAACTTGGTACTCGAATTTTGGTACTCGACTACAACATTGCGATAACATTTTGTGTTGAGAGGGACACGCTGTACATCATGCAAATGAACTGTGAATTTATTAGACATGTAGAGGCCTACATGTGCGACAACAAAACAAAAGCAGTTCAAGAGGTTGAAATACATCGGTACGAGGAGCGCGTAGCGGGACAGAGTGCGTCAATGCGGGCACTTGCAAGCAGGGCCACGGAAGAGTGGACAGGAATAAGCTTTGTACAAAATCTGGCAATTTTTTTTTACGGAAGCAGATGGTTCATATGTTAAGGACACCCCTGGATGTCCGCTAAACTGTGACGATACGGTCAACTCTGACCTTTAATTCTTTCCATAATGTCCTTGAGTCCATTTCAGGCTCACAGTGATTAATTCAAGGTCCAGCATGGGAATACAGAGCTCTGTGATACAGGGGGCGGAGCCACTTTTTCTTTAATAATAGGGGTCCCTTTGCACTGGACAGTCAGACTGTCTACAGGTAAAGATGACATGAGGGGAGTTGGGGCCCTTTTCCAAACCTCAGCTCCTGAGTCATCTAGTCATCCGGATGCTGAAAATATAGGTTGTGGATTTTCATTGAAGCTGAAGCTCTATTTTCTTTTTCAAACCAGAGAATCTATGATGATGTAATTTATGATGAGACCGAATTATTTTTTTTAATGTCCAAAGATGAACTTACCAAGTTTTTGCTTGAAGATCTTCTCAAAGGTAATTTCATTCCTTTCTTCTAGGTATTTGTACATTACACTTCGTATGCTGTAAATAGGAGAAAGCAAGGGAAATATTTCATATTAGAAGTATGAATGTAGGAGAGAATTATTGTACACACAAGATACACAGAAAAATAATATACAAATATCACATGGTTTGAGGGTGACAGTCGATTCTAGCTCCCGAGGTGTTGGAAGTTGACAAACTTCGCCTCGGGAACAATCCACAATATCTCAATACTCAATATTCACAATTTCGTCGAGGTCGGTATCAGTAAGTGCAGCCAAAATTAATGTTCATGTTCATGAGCCACCATAAATTCATGTACAGTACGTGCTGAAAGTGCCCACGTAGAACAACGTGCATTTTTGATAATTGGCCCCTTCGTGAAAACTTGAAACAGCACTTTGGTGATATTCAACCTTTACTGATTTCTATGATCTTATTGATTTCATTTGATTTGGCCAAAATCATTTCGCCAAGATGTTCGTTACGATACCCCTAATCGATTTTGGCCCAAAAAAAAAAGCATTTTGAAAAAATCTAGATTTTTGACAAATTCGCCCCTTCGTAAAAATGTCGACGATTTAATGAATCAGCCTCACAATTAAAACATTATACATTGGATTGCCACTTTAACAAACACCGCTATACCAAACATTTAGCTAATGTATGTATGTATTATGATACCAAATATTTACCTACATTTAATACCAGTATACTGAAAATTTGGCTGTATAAAATCATCCTTGCTACCAAATTTTGTGTACAAAACATACGTTCTTTAAAATTCCTATTTAGAATGAATAAACATTATTATGGACAATATGTGTGGAGGCCATCCGTGTTCATTAAAAAGCAGTGTTCTACTACAGTATACCCGCATATTAACCCATGGGTTTACTGTGAGTGTGGGTCAGTCTGCCAAATCCACCCACGGATTTGTGATGGCGTCAACGTCACGTTCATAAACTCTGTCATATGTGTGTTTAATAGTTCCGTACGCATTCACAAATGGCCACAATTATGATGGCTCTGCTGTCTGTTTACTGCTCGGTGCAGAAATGGCATAAATTATCAATATGCAGGAAAATTCTGTACTTGAAGCAAGATCATGTACCCCAGTAATAGATTCGATGATTTCAGGGTTGTGTGCACATGTACCGGTATGTACATGTATAATTCAGACATGCAACTCAGGCTTAACAAAAAACGAGGAAATTCCAATTTTTACAAGACTTAGTGCAGTGTTTTCTATTTCCAATGAAATAAGATTGAAGTGAAAAAAGAGGAAATCAGCTGATCCGAGAAAAAGTTGCATGCCTGATTATTCAAGTACATGTACCGAATATTATAAATTGAGGATTTCTTGCTACACACTGTACATGTAACTCAGGTTTAAGAGCATGAACATGAACATGTACATGTATTATCGAAATACAGTGAAAGCACGTGAGCTAACAGGCTAAGAATAGCGCTCCGCACTAATGATGTCACACGAGTGATTTGGCCAGCGCGCGCATGTACAAAGTCCCCAGATGTCAGACAAACATTGACTCACACAAGTAGTGTACACATAATGCATATACACCATGCATGCATACAACTAAAGCACACCCACCACGCGTTTGCATGGTTGCAATGTTTGTCTGAGATCCGTGGCCGATTTCACAAAACTTACCACGCGTCGCAGAGTTAAGATGCATCCTTTCTCTATGGACTCACCGCATAGATGCGACGCGTCGCAGCTAGGACGCGTCGCAACTGGAATTGCGACGCAGAGCTTTATGAAATCGGCCCCAGGTGTGCTATTTTTAGTGCAAGTGCGGAGTGCTATTAGTAGGGCCTGGCGTGTTTCGATCCTAGCAGGATCTTTCTCTCAAGCCTTTGAGAAAGATCCTGCTATAGGATCGAAACATGTCAGGCCCTCCTACATGTATAACTCTTTAAAAGCATTTGATATATTTCAGGTTATTATTTTGGCTGATGAGCAGTTTGCAGCAGAAGTTTGTATATTATTACTTATATTGAGGCTAAGAATTAGAATTAAAAGCGCAGAATTCTACAATAAGCTAAAAGTGTGACAGTGGGCACCACACTTCAATAGCGCTCCGCACTAATGACGTCACAAAATCCCCGGCTGTCAGACAAACATTGTCTCACACACGTAGTGTACATGGACGCGCACACCCACGCACGTGCATGGTTGCAATGTTTCCGGTGCTATTTTTAGCGTAAGTGCGGAGTGCTATTAATATTACATGTACATATACTGTATGTGTCTACTGCTTACATAAAATACACGGTTACAATACACATACATGTATATGCACCTGCACAGTGTATGCATTAGGAGTACATGTATGTATCATACAACTATACATGTACATGTACTACACGTACATGGTCATTGTCACTATAAAATACAAGATGAACAGATGGTTTTAAGGGATGTAATTAACACGAACACAATCCAAAAATTGTCTGCAGCCTTGATGGAACGACCTGTCTGATACAAACATTGCATTCAATGGGCTCAATATGGCCCACTCATCTACTGTATATCCTGTATGAATTTGATCATTAATTTCATTTATACAATATTAATGTACTGTACAATGCATTTATTTAAAGGTACTTCGGTACCAGGGGGCGGGGTCATGGGGCGTCCCCCCCCCCCCTTTTCGTCCAGCAAAAAAAAAAAAAGAGGAAAAAAGCAATATATAGGGAGGGAAAAAGGCTCAAAAAGAGAAGAAAAAGGGAGGAAACAAAATAAGCTAGCTTTGATCGCCCCGAAATGTATCCGTCGCTATTGAATTGCCGCATTTTAGTTTCCACGCCCCCTTTTGGAAAACCCTGGATCCGCTTCTGTCATACTTTGGTTTTTGTCAAAGAAATACAGATTCATGGGCAAAAATATCAAGGACGGTACAGTAACAGTCATCTGTGAAAATTTCAGTCCCATACGGTGGCCACTTTTTGAGAAAACAGTGAAAAACGGCCACAATATTTCTTAAGTCTTTCTTTTTATTTTTGATCTTTTAAAAGATCAAAAAGTTTCCGGTCGTTCTTTTACTAATTTCTGGATAAATACACCATTTCAGGCGGAAAAATGTTAACGGTATGTTTCTACCACCTCCATTTCCATACCCTGTAAGTTATACATAAATCTGTGAACATTTCTGTTTTGGTGTCTTACCAAAGTATGATACATGTACTACTTTTAAAGCAATATGTACATGATTATGAACCACAAACCACAGAGTGTGACCTTTTCACGTTTTTTTTTTCACGAGCAGATGTTTACACATTATCAGGGATAGATCTACAGTACGAAAAGCAAAAGTGCAGCATGGACACGAGTCCTTTTTTTGTGAGTGTAAATACCTCGGGACTCCACCGTGGGTTTTAATTGCATCACGATGTACTGTCGTCAGATCGCTAGGTTGATAACCGGGTGAGGTTCTTTTGGGGCAAACTTTAAAAAACAGACAATTTTGCAGCATGCACTGCACTGACAAACAGGAAGGCTCTGCTATTATCAATTGGTGAGATATTCTCGCATAATTTGCAGGTGAAAAAGGTGTGACTGTCCAAAACAGGTAAAAAAGGAAGTCCATATTGACACCTGAACACCCATCCCTCTAAAGACCTTGGTAACATAGTAACAATACCGATACATTACAGGTGTACATGTATGTGCATACTGTATACAGATGTACAGGTGTACAGTGTGTAGTTTCGTATCCAGTGCAAAATGCGGTGGTCGCCATGACACATGACACTTGGGGCGTGCATTACATTACTCACAGTGTGAAATTTTAGTGGAGGGCTCTAGAAATGAAGTTGTGCCGCGGTGAGAAAAATTCAGCGCAACATGATCAAGGTCCAGGACCAACATTTTCACCATTCCGATGGCAGCGCCATTTAATGGTATAAAGCTACATTTTAAGGACTGATATTCAATGAATTTCAGGTGTATAACAGAAAAGAGTGAACTTTTATTCCGGAATGTGATCAAAATTCACGATATTGGCAATACTTTTATTCACTCTGCAGAAATTTGTGCTGGGCGGCAGAGTTTATTTCAGACCTACATTCCGGGATCAAATTTCCAGTGCCGGGCTGGCCCGCCCAGCGCCGCCCACCGTGGCTAGAACCCTGGTGAAATGAACAATGAATTAACTATGACGGCAAAGAAATGTGGCGCAGGAGGAACATCGAACATCAGAAATATCTTCCCACATATTTGTGATGTTTGATACATCATACATCACAAATTCACAAATATCTGCGCAGTTTTGTTATGCGATGTTTGCACGTGCATTATAATTACTTATAACATTACATCGTACAACACAAATCTGCGCACATTTTTATTTGTGTGTTTAAAAAGTGGCATGATTTTGTTCTGAAACATCTTTTCTTGCTTAAGTTTACGATAATAAGAAATCAAGTGAAATGTACGAAATAAGTTATTAAAACAGCGGTCAATTGCCGCAAAAAGCACTATAACTGTATGCAGTTAGTGGTTGTGATTCACCCATAATGTCATGTGTCATGGCAGCCACAAAAATGCGTAAGGACACTATACTGATCACTCTAAAGCATTTCAAAATATCAACAACCAGGAGACAATTACATAGAGCTGCTTTAAGCACCAAAATTTGCTTAAGCAGCAAAACAAAGCACAAAAAGACCTTGGTAAATAAAATCAGTATGCCAGCCAAAACTCCCCATGTAGTGTACTCTCTGAAAGTGCCCCCATAGAACAACGTGAATTTTTTTAATAATTCGCCCCTTCGTGAAAACTTGAAACAGCAATTTGGTGATATTCGCCCTTTACATACATACATATTTTCATGATCTTATTGATTTTCATTTGATTTGGCCAAAATCATTTCGCCAAGTCACCGTTACAATACCCCTAATTGATTTTGGCCAAAAAAAAGAAGAATTTCGACAAAATCGTGATTTTTGTCAAATTCGCCCCTTCGTGAAAACGTTGACGATGTGGTATACACACTTGGTTGCAATAAATTGCCTGTTTAAAAAAAAAATTGCTTGCCTGGCACGGCCCTGACACAGGCATGTTTGTTGAGACTGTAATGGATGACGCTTTTCAATTTACAAATTATGCAAACACAGAGTGTATCAATTAAAAGCTTCTTATATGCAATGTAGGTTTAAATTGGCTGGGTGGTTGGTTTTTATATTATGAGGCAATGCTATATATGCAAACAAATCAGCCCAATTTGGAAATTGGGCCTAGCTGCAAGAAGAAAAAGGGGGCAGGGGCGGGGGGAGGGGGAGGGGGAGGGGGCCTAGTTAATTAGGGAGATACTCTGTTCATCTACGCTTCTTCTGTCTAGATGCGTCAGCTGAAAGGCAGGGTTGGGCCTGGTTCCATCGTCTGCTACATACATTAGGGTCTTTGGGAGACTAAGTCACTCAACATTTCACTTGCCCAGCACTTCGCAATTATGATAATTATGATGATGATTTAAAGGCAGTATCATACTTTGGTAAGAAACCAAAATAGAAATGTTCACAGATGTATGTATAACTTACAGGGTATGAAGATGGTGGTGGTAGAAACATACCGTTAAAATGATTTTTTTCGCCTGAAATGGTGTATTTATCCAGAAATTAGTAAAACAACGACCGAAAATCTTTTTGATCGTTTAAAAGATCAAAAATAAAAGAGAAAAGACTTAAGAAATACTGTGGCCATTTATCACTGTTTTTTCAAAAAGTGGGCACCGTATGGGACTAGGAATTTCACTGATGACTGTAACTGTATCTGTCTTGATATTTTTGCCCATGAATCTGTATGTCTTTGACAAAAATTAAAGTATGATACTACCTTTAAAGCACTGCTTATATTTAAAATTTTAACTGAGCAGTTTAGAAACAACATTTGGTGAACTGTGCTTTAAAAGAAAATCCTTTTAATTTTCCATCATGTGTTATGGTTTGAAGTTCTTGATGCATTGTGATGTAAAATTCAGAATCAAAACCTATTTTCAACATAAAAATATTATCATCAAATAGGCCTAACAATAGGGGAAACTGACTGGTTAATTTTAAGTCATTGAAAAGTGAACAAAGAAAAATTGACTGAAGCGGGATTTGAACCAGCGACATCTGGAATACCACAGCAACTCTCAACTGAGCTCCTATGTCGATGGTATTTGTTCATGTTTTAAATATATGTATGTAGTGTAATATTTCACTGAGTGGTAATTAATATTGTATTCAGAAATAAAACTTATTCTGTATATTTAAACAATATTATTAAGTGCTGCTGATATTTCACCAAATAGAAAGATGAATTCGGACAAAATTGTTGTCAGATTTTGCTTAGTTGATTGGAGAGCAACATTACTTAATGACAACATTGATGACCAGGCCAAGTCCCCTGGTGGACAAAGATGACCGCTGCCAAACAAATTATTCCATTGTATGTATACGTTATCTAATACAGCTGATTGGTCACTAAGGGCCTGTTGGTTTAACGCATGGGATCCCAGATCTGCGGTTCCACATCCTATGCAGGGTACGCTAAAATGGGATCCAGACCAACAAGATCCGTGATCTTGTGCGTTGAACAAACAGGCCTAAGTACCGTCATGTAACATAGCAACCCATCCAGCTGCATGTAGTGCAGGAATGATGGCCATGTGCACCACATTAATTTCTGCTTCCTGAACTTTGACCGTTGTTTGGAAACGGTCTCCATGGTCCAGGGATGGCCACATTGGCCAGAATATCATTAGATAAAAACCTTGACACAGTTCAAAGAAACAATTTAAATTCACATTTCTACTGATTTAAAAGTTTAAACCATCACAACTGGGACAAAGCATTAAAGGCATTGCATACGTTTGGTAATGACTCTGAAAATTTATTGCAATAAAAACTTACTTGGTGAGAAGTACAGCTGCTTTGGATAGTATAATGTATATTGAGAAACGTTCAATTCGAAGTACCGCGGTTATGGAAAAATATGTCACTTTTTATCTCCAAAAATTATGAATCTGAGAAGCATTATGGCCGTAACGCTTCTCAGCTATTGACTAACTGTTCTCTGGCGTGAAATAACCGCTATAGTTTGTCGCCAAAATCTCAAAAACGCTACCACGTTTTGAATTGAAACTTTCACAGGTTAGTTTTATGGTATATATACAATTATATTGGTTTGAAACAAACAGTAGGCTCAAATTACCAAACGTATGCAATCCCTTTAATTATGCAATGAGAGACTTTGGAGAATCGGTCTTCAAGTCAACAGTGATCGCGCACGCAATTGTGAGCATGCGCGAGTTGTTTTGCGTGAGCGTACACATGCGCTGTTGTGCGTGCGCGTGCGCTGTTGACTTAAAGACCGATTCTCCAAAGTCTCCCATTGCTTTAGTCCACGCCCATTACAATTTGACTTGTCCATAGGAGTACAATACAAAGTTCTATTCATCTAAAACAAATTCTTGCCACTATTTGCTTGACTTGTAAAATGGTCATGATAGCAGGACATTAGCTTGTTGATTCAAGCCCATTATCACTTTTAATAATATCGCCCTGATAGTGATAGTCATGTCAACATACATGTACAAAGGGATTCTACAGTATGTGTGTATTTTCCCTTCAGAATGCCCAAGGCTCCAAACTTGCTGGTTTAGTTAAAGGTAGTATCATACATTGGTTTTTGTCAAAGAAATACAGACTCATATGGGCAAAAATATCAAGAAAGATACAGCAACAGTCATCTGTGAAATTTTCAGTCGCATACGGTGCCCACTTTTTGAGAAAATCGTGAAAAGCGGTCGCAGTATTTCTTAAGTCTTTTCTCTTTTATTTTTGATCTTTTAAAAGATCAAAAAGATTTTCGGTCGTTGTTTGACTAATTTCTGGATAAATACACCATTTCAGGTGGAAAAAATTTAACGGTAGGTTTCTACTAGCATCATCTTCATACCCTGAAAGTTATACGTACAATGTATATGTACATCTGTGAACATTTCTGGTTTGGTCTCTTACCAAAGTATGATATTACATAAGGGATGGTACAGAACTGTTTTTTGCGACAAAACCGTTGCCGACAGTGAAAGCACATGATGTAATCCATCATATACCTTAACTGACAAACCTGTAGAAGTTTGATAGTGAAAACCCGTTTACACGTTTCAACAAATGAATAAAACGCTTCGAAGCGATTTATTCCAATCGGAAAATAGTTTCATTTATTTCTCAATGAATATGGCATTTCAGACAAAAATATTTGATGGGATGTTTTCTCCTATCATCACCATTATACTGTGTTAGTTTTATGTGAATCTGTGATCTTGAAGTGTATTTTGTCTGACCAATTCTGTACCATCCCTTTAATTAATATACATGTGTATTCACACGGGCACCCTGCACGGCCATTCAACTTCAACAGATGTGGAACAGTCATTATGAAACTAAGTTACTGCATAAAACATGTCAAAAACTGCCCCAGGGCAACTTGCCCCGAGTTACATGTATACATTTAGGTTAGCAGGTTACGCCTTTAAAGGTATTACATGATTGGTAAAGGTCACAAAGCAGCACTCACACTTTGTCTAATCCAACATGATATGAAATAATAAACCAGTGAAAAAATGAGCTCAATCGGACATCTGAGTCACACAAAAAAAAAAAAAGACTCATTTTTTCTTATAAAACATAAAGAATGGTTTTGATCTTAACCCGAGATCAAAACTGTTTTTGGTCTTTGTTTGACTAATTTCTGGATAAATACAGCATTTCAGGCGAAAATATGTTAACCATATACATGTATGTTTCTACCAGAACCATCTTCCTATCATGAAAGTTGTAGCATCATGGATGTAGAAATTTGTTCCTACCTCAATGGTTAGGCCTAGGCCCTATAGGTAAATCTGTGAACGTTTCTGTTTGGGTATAGATGTATTACCAATCCTGTACTGTACCTTTAAAGGTAATATCATACTTTGGTTTTTATCAAAGAAATACAGATTCATGGGCAAAAATATCAAGACAGATACAGTAACAGTCGGCTGTGAAAATGTCAGTCCCATACGGTGCCCACTTTTTGAGAAAGCAGTGAAAAACGGCCACAGTATTTCTTAAGTCTTTCTCTTTTATTTTATATTTTTTAAAAGATCAAAAAGATTTCCGGTCGTTGTTTTACTCATTTCTGGATAAATACACCATTTCAGGCGGAAACATTTAACGGCATGTTTCTACCACCACCATCTTCATACCCTGTAAGTTATACGTAAATCCGTGAACATTTCTGTTTTGGTTTCTTACCAAGGTATGATACTACCTTTAAACAAAAATAAATAAAAACCAACAACATAAACCGATACAAAACACACACACACAAATGTAAAGGCATTATGAAGTTCTACTTGAAACGCAGTGTTTGCCAGGGTTGGAATTTGGAAATTACAAAAAAAACTCATGTTGATTTCATCAGCTCTATAAATATGCTGGACATTATATTCTCAGACGAGCAGATGAATTCCCTTTCAGTAAAATGCACTTGGTCCGTTGTAGAACCTGAATCAACTTCTTGATTGATATGGTACATGGCCATACAATCACAGCAGGAAAACAAATCTTGCTCCACTAATTGGAGCATGAAAATGACTGGAAAACATGGTGCGCACACAACATCCATGCAAAGGGTAGGTTTGCATATTGCAAGGGACTACATTGTATAATTATAATATTTTTTATTTTCAATGTTGTAATGGGGTGGGAACCATTCTCTGAACATTTCTGATTACATATTCTGGGGTTTTTTTGTGGTTTTGTTTTGGGGGTGGGTTAAAGACAATACATGATTGGTAAGGGTCACAGAACAGCACTCACACTTTGTCTGATCCCGCATGAAATTATGTTTAATCTTTAAACATTTCATTGGCTTAATCAGACATCTGAGTCAAGAGATAATAGCGGAAAGCAGACTTTTCTTATGAAACATAAAGAATGGTTTTGATCTTACCCCAAGATCAAAACTGTTTTCGGTCTTTGTTTGACTATGCTGGATAAATACACCATTTCAGGCGGAAATATTTTTACAGATGTTTCTACCAGCACCACCTTCATACCCTGAAAGTTATATAAATGTAGTAAACATAAAATTTGTGAACATTTCTGTTTGGGTATATGTTACCAATACTGTGCCTTTAAATTTATTTATTTATTTGTTTATATATACGGTTTCTTTCTTTGTTTTCACTGGAAAACAGAAATAATGATGATAGATAATCATCATTACTCCCATTCTCCTTAGTCTAGATACATGGGAACAAATGCATGTCGGAAATTTGAAATGACACTAATTGCACACAGTAAGGTAAAAGGCCTAAATGGAGCAAGTCAACATGATTATATTAACCTTTGGTCTTACTGTACCCTCTCTGAACTAGATCTGGGGCCAATTTCATGGAGCTGCTTAGCACAAAAAATTGCTTAGCACAAAAATAGCTTGCCCAATAAAACAAACCACCATTGAAAATTCGATTTGATATTCATGGTCAGCGAACAACAGCCAAAGAACAAGTGCAAGTGATACACAACACATGGAAATTTGGTTGTTAATCCGGTTTTTATTAAATTAAGACAGAAATGTCATGCTTAGCGAATTTTTGTGCTAAGCAGTTCTATGAAATTGGCCCCTGTGCCTTGGCCAGTTCGTGCCATACAGTGCTTATATTGCAATAATTGTACAAAAGTACGCCATTATATATAACGAACACATTGAATGCACAGAGATTGTTCGTTATAGTGGTTGTTCGTTATAGTGAACAATGTTCACCAGGGCTATACATTATACACGAAAATTACTGGGAGCCAAGGATGATGTTCGGTATTCTGTCGGTCAGAAATACGTCATGTATACATGTATTGTGTCAAGCACAATGTAAGCACACTCCAGTGCATTGTGCTTCGTGAGCTTGTTTTCACTCCAGCCACATTGTCAAGCATTGTTAAGTGACCAAAAAAGCCAGGATGTTCGACCGGGAGAATGGGCAAATGTTCGGTATAGCGGTGTTCGTTATACTTGCCGTTCCACTGTACCCTCAGTCCAACCACCATGATCACAGGTTACATTTACAGACTAGTAATAATATCCGACCAAAGGGTATGTTATAATGATTATTTGTGTGGACTTTTGATACGTTGGTTGGGACTTGTAGGTACCAGACAACTAGACTTAGCCAGACTAGACAAAATGGCCGACGGGCTGTTTTCGAGTTCGCAATAAGCGCCATAAGAAAATTGTATTTTTACTCTGAAATGTTGCACAAAATTCTTCTATCTGCGGTTTTAAGGACTCGGGAACATTTGCTGAAAGTCAAAAATATCATTTGGAAACAGTAGAAACTATTAAAAAGTATTAAGTTGTTTTTATTCCCTTTATAAATTATAGGTATCAACGTTAACATCACATGGGGGTTAGTCAGTATTAAGTTAGTGTCATTTAGCCCACAAGGATTTAGTGTCTTTTAGTTTAAGCCCACCCGGATTATTTTGAGACAATTATTACTAGCTTCAAGTTCTAGTTCTACTGTTCCGAAATGAGATTTTTACTTGAAGCAAATGTTCCTGGGTCCTGACAACCAGCTAGATTGAACATTATATTTTGACAATATTTTATTGTAAAAAAAGTTTACTGTAAAAGCTAATAATTGTCTCAAAATAATCCAGGTGGGCTAAAAAAGTAAAAGACACTAACTAACCCCATGATTGGCTTCTACTGAAATGAGATTTTTACTTGAAGCAAATGTTCCTGGGTCCTAGAAGTAGAATGAACATATTGACAATATTTTACTAGTCTATTGTAGAAACTAATAATTGTCACAAAATAATCCTTGTGGGCTTAAGTAAAAGACAAATAACCCCATAATTTGCAAATCACGACATGGAATTTCAAGGAGTAACTCACCTAGGATCAGGAAGAATGATCTTCTTACTAGCTCTAGCAGCTGGAGTCGATTTACTCTTCTCCATAGCCATAAGATAGCTCACATCAGCGAGCACAGCTTCCAGGTCCGCCATCTTTGTTCCTCCTCAGTATGTCCTCCGATTGACTTCCAAGAAATATTTTCAGACAATTATGAATTAAATTTCTCTCTCTGTTTTTTGTTTAATCACTCCTGTTTTTTTTTATTAAAACGCTGCACCCAAATAAATGGCAGGTTTTAATTTGGGATTCTTACTCCTCACGCACACATAGCCGAACAGTTGTCATGGTGCTTTTAAGTGTGGATAAAATTGAAGAGATTTGAATAAATAACAATAAATTTCACAAGGAAGTCTGGTTGAGATGGTGACAGGTAGAGATGTAGCGAAGCAGGTTGGTACAGCAAGCTAAGCCCGATCCTCTGCAATTTTCACCCCGTTAGGATAACCACGATGACCACACCACCTTTTCTCCTATCCTGGAGAAGGAAAAATATTACAATCTAAATCCAATCCAGGCTCGATCCAACGACGAAAACTGGACAAGCACTCAGCATCACAGTCAAGTAGACAGGTGGATATGGCAAGACAAATTTCAGATCGAGCGAATCACTTTTTATCCCGTCATTTAAAAATTCAATTCAAAGGCGACCCGCGACGTGAAAATTCCGAATTCGGGAGTAGGCCTGGGTTCTTCTGCACCGCCTGGGCATATCGTCCGACTTCACAAGTTGGTGAAAATGAGGTAGAAAATATGATCATGAGTGTTGCAGGCTCTGTATTATAAATGCCGTGCATTATTTTTGTTCAAGAGGTACGGGTCTAGGTTTGTGCAGTGCATTTTAAAACCCATATGCACACACACACATAATATATCGTGCACAAAATGCTATGCAGTTACATGTACTACTACACGGACCATACAGAAACCAACCCTAGTACCGTGATGGGACAGCACCCGTGCTGGGAGTGTCCGCATTGCAACTGCGCGAGCGCAGTGTTGGAAATCGGCGAGTGCGCAGCCGTATTCGTGTAGTATTCACGCTCGGCATGGATACAGGAGCAGCACGCCAGACCGGAAGACTTGCCTTATGTGTCGCCCCAATGTGTGCACGTCGCTAGGATAGGGATAGGACAAGCAGTCTGTGACGTCACTCTACACATTTTATTATGCCCGTGTACATCATCATTGATGATAGGCAATCCAGTATAAGGATAGAGGAAAAAATTAATAATAATTCCTGGGCTATAAAACTGGCTTTAGAAATACAAAAGGATTGAAATGGCACCTCGCTACGTATACAAAACCCCAAGCATACAAATTTACTGAGACTTTGTTTATTAGGGATCACAAATTAGGAGCATTGGAATGGAATTAGCACATTACCGCGGCATTATTAATGTTGGAGATAATAATAAATTTAGTCAATACAATTGTTGCAAACTGCTCATCAGCCACAAAATGACCTGAAATTTATCAAATGTTTGGTGTTATAGGAGGCAGCGGCGTAGCTACGGGGGGGCCTGGGGGGGCACGTGCCCCCCCACAAAATCTGTGTGCCCCCCCAGGTGCCCCCCCACAAAAAATCGTGGGTATAGAAAAAAATGTAAGTGTTATCTGCAGGGTATGATAGCTATAAAGGAAATAAAAACAACTTAACAGCTTCTACTGTTCCAAAATTATATTTTTCACTTTCAGCAAATGTTCCTGAGTCCTTAAAACCCTATAGTGAAGAAATCTGTGCAAAATTTCAGTGTAAAAATGCAATTTTCTTACGCGCTTACGGTTGCGAACTTCAAAACAGCCCATCTGCCATTTTGTCTGGTTTGGCTAGTTAGTCTGGTCCCCAGGTTGAATTTCTCCCGCTCATTAGTGTTGGATTAAAAAGAAATAATGAAGTAATAGTATAAATAAATGAATAAATTTATCGGAACAATTGCTTCCAAAATAAGGCTCAGATTGCACCAGAGAATATCTAGAACCCCTGAGCTTCCAGGGTCCTTAAGCGGGCCCTGGACCCCGGCCGCAAGGCCTTCGCGCTTATCCATGATTTTCGAGGGAGCGTGGAAATAAAATGCACCAATTCAATAGCGATGGATGCGTTTCGGGACGATCAAAGCTAGCTAATTTTGTCTTCCCCCTCTTTTTCAGCTCTTTTGGAGTCTTTCTGTTTCCCTTTTATTAATTTTTTTTCTGGTTTATTTTTTTTTTTTTTGCTTGAAGAAAAGGTTGCCCCGCGCCAGCTAGATCCGCCCCCCCTGCATTTCTCATATTTTGCAAATCTCCAGTTTTGAAAAAATTCCGGGTGCCCCCCCACAAAATTCCAAGGCCCCCCTAGTGCCCCCCTGCTGAAAAAATCCTAGCTACGCCGCTGATAGGAGGACCTGACGCGTTTCGAACTAGTAGCAGAATCTTTCTCAAAGGCTAAATGAAAAGAGGACAAGAACATGCAAGTACAGATACACATAGAAACTCATGACAACGGATGTGAGAATCCGGACAGGGAGATGAGGATGGGTAAGATCCTGCTAGGATCGAGGCGCATCAGGCCCTCCTAACTCCAAACAAAAATGGTCAACATTTTGCAGAACAACATATTAGAGACGCCTCCGATGTTGTTTTTGTTTCTTGATTTTTGTTCTTTTGGATCACTAATTCAGAAAAGGCAGAGAAATTAATCAAATCACTGATTATATAATTATTTCTACTTTCCCCCAGAAATTTAACCGTCTCGTGCAGTGTCTCATTATTTTTGTTTTAAATTCCCTCCCTGAAACTCTCGAATCTGCTTCAAAGATAACATACATCATTCTATAGTTTTGTACATTTTGTAAACTAGAAATGATCATCTGTAGTAAATTATTGTAAACCTAATATTTTTAGTCTTCGGACTTTTTATTGGGTGGTCTTAATAAATTGAAATTGAAATATGTATGTATACGGTTTTGTTAAAAAAAAACGTGGGGCAAAATGGTCTATGTTCTTCTGAAAATCAAATTCATTATTGTCTATAACCGTAGCTGAATTTGTGTGAATAAATTATTAATCAGTCATAATTTGAAAGTCCAAGAGATAATTAGAAGATGTTCTTATCGAAAATGATCATGAACAATGGACATAATCTTATTGATAAAAATGGACTGACATTAAACTGGGGGGTGCAGGGAAATTGATAGCAATCTGTTTGCTTTTTGGTGTGTTTTTTTATCCTCGCGGCCGATATATTCCATATTTAATAGAAAATGATGCGCCTTTATTTGGTACACCGGTACTGTACTGGCTCAGAAGTTGGCGGCAACGTTTACTCCCTCGACACAGGCTCAAGTAGCCTAGATGCTGAGTTGGAGTTTTCTTTAAAAAATGTTTCAGTTGAAACCCCAGTCTGGTCGCTATGAAAACTCTGAGTACACTGGTGTATTTTTCTTTCGAGCACGAGATCCGTGATCTGCAGATTTAAAGTCACAAGCAGGATACACAAAAAATGGATGCGGATCAGCAGGATCACTGATCTCGAGCGAGAAAACAAAGTCCTTTGATAAAAAAAAAGGCTCCGAGATCACTATGCAACACTTGAGGGCGCCATTCCGTTTTAAAGGGTGCACCACAGGGGCGTTTTCGAAACGGAGGCTTAGGCTCAGGCTCAGGCTCCAGCTCTGACATTCATATGCTGAAAATATAGGTTGTGGTTTTTCATTGAAGCTGAAACTCTGTTTTCCTTTTCAAACTAGAGAATCTACTTCAGAACCTATTTTGATGCCCGTTGTTTTGGAATGGATTCACGAAATGGAGCCTGAGCCTGAAACGGAGCCTGAGCCTCCGTTTCGAAAACGCCCCTAGACACAATCGATTCAATACTGTATGCACATGCTTGCAGTGTAAAAAATTCCAAAATTTATTTTCGCAGTGGAACTGCCCCACCACACCCCGCGGAGTCTCAAATGGTTTCGCACCAATACTGAAAATTGTAGTTTGAATCTCAATCTGTGAAATTCTTTTCAATGTTCGATAAGTTTACCGGTGACCCCGAGAAAAAAAGGTAACTCTGAAATTAGTTTGTCTTCTCCCCCAATCGGTTAAAGGTTGTATCAAACTTTGGTTTTTGTCAAAGAAATAAAGATTCATGAGCAAATATATCAAGGAAGATACAATAACAGTCACCTGTGAAAATGTCAGTCCCATACAGTGTCCACTTTTTGAGAAAACAGCCACAGTATTTCTATTTTATTTATGATCTTTAAAAGATCGAAAATAATTTTGGTCATTGGACAAGAAAATGCAATAAAGATTATACACATAAATGGATGAGAGGATCAGAACGGGGGAGGGGTTATAATGGAGGGTGGGGGTATGCAGGCAAGGGCGGATCCAGGGGGCGTGGGGTGCACACCCTCTTTTCTTTCAGCAATAAAAAAAAGAAGAAAAAAAGAAGAAAAAAAAGAGGAAACACAATTATACGGAGGGAGAAAGACTCAAAAATTACAAGAAAAAAAAGGGGGAGATAAAATTAGTTAGCTTTGATCACCCCGAAATGCATCCATCGCTATTGAATTGCCGCATTTTATTTCCACGCCCCCGGCCCCCTTATTGGAAAATCCTGTATCCGCTCCTGGCATTATTGTGGTTATAAGTATATTTTTTATATTCTTCAGGTAGGCCCCTAATTATTTTAGCTGATGAGCAGTTTTCAGCAGTTTCTATTTAAACTGGTGATATTAAAGGTATAATACATGATTGGTCGAGACCACAGAACAATCTCAATCGGACATCCGAGTCCCGAGAAAATAGTGAAAATCTTTATGTTTCTTATAAAACATAATGAATGGTTTTGATCTTACCCGGAGATCGAAACTACTTTCGGTCTTTGTTTTTAATTAATTCTGGATAAATATACCATTTCGGGCGGAAATATTTTAACGGAATGATGTTTCTACCGCCACCATCTTTATACCCTGAAAGTTATAGGTAGATCTGTAAACATTTCTGTCAGTTTGGTACTACCTTTAAAGGTAGTATCATACTTTGGGTTTTTATCAAAGAAATACAGATTCATGGGCAAAAATATCAAGACAGATACAATAACACTCATCTGTGAAAATTTCAGTCCCATACGGTGCCAACTTTTTCAGGAAACAGGGAAAAACGGCCACAGTATTTCTTAAGTCTTT
This sequence comes from Astropecten irregularis, assembly GCA_963971285.1. Lineage (NCBI taxonomy): Eukaryota > Metazoa > Echinodermata > Asteroidea > Paxillosida > Astropectinidae > Astropecten > Astropecten irregularis. The sequence continues at coordinate 9,977,069 of OZ020247.1, forward strand.
TCTCTTTTATTCTTGATCTTTTAAAAGATCAAAAAGATTTTCGGTCGTTGTTTTACTAATTTCTGGATAAATACACCATTTCAGGCGAAACATTTTTAACGGTATGTTTCTACCAGCACCATCTACATACCCTGTAAGTTATAGGTAAATCTGTGAAAATTGTTTTGGTGTCTTACCAAAGTATGGTACTGTTTTTAACTTGGTATTGCTTATATAAAGCCAATAATTGGACTCGTGACGATCTGAACTCCATAGAAATGTATTTCCCCACGCAGGAAAATCATCCCATTTCCTGAGGAAATATAAATTTTGACCGAGGCGGGATTTACGTCATATAAATCGAGCAAGGAACCGTCTCCTATGCGTCATACGGATACAAACATCACATGTTTACACTGTTTTCATTCACTGTTATAATGTTGCTATAACGAGTAGTCAACCATTCTGTGTATATTTAGGTATGACGTGGATACACTGGGGGAAGATCAGTACTGCTGCAGTTTCAAATAAACATTGTCTTGTTCAACCCACGCATGTTTCATTTACAGTCATATCTGCAGACATTGTTTACTTAAACTCTCCTTTGCTCTTGATATCCGATGTACAATGAATTTTAAGTGTCTTCCTCCATGCTTGACGCGTGCTGTAGTTCTACTTCCATTGTATGTCAGTCGCACTAACTCATTGAGATTGATTTATTAAAAAAGAAGACAGAAGTAGAATTTTAAGGTAGTATCAAACTTTGGTAAGACACCCAAACAGAAATGTTCACAGATTTACGTATAACTTACAGGGTATGAAGATGGTGGTGGTAGAAACATACCGTTAACATCTTCCTCATAAATGGTGTATTTATCCAGAAATTAGTAAAACAACGACTGAAAATCTGTTAGATCTTTTAAAAGATCAAAAATAAAAGAGAAAAGCCTTAAGAAATACTGTGGCCGTTTAGTCACTGTTTTCTCAAAAAGTGGGCACCGTATGGGACTGACATTTTCACAGAAGCCCATGAATCTGTATTTCTTTGACAAAAACCAAAGTATGATACTACCTTTAAACCGAAGACCTGGAAAAATAACTGGGGCCAATTTCAACTACTAGCTGAAAAGCACAAAACCAATTGCTTAGCAAAAAATGTCTGGCTCAATCGAACAAACCACCAATAAAAAATTCTATTAGATGTTCGTGGTCAGCGAACAACAGCCAAAGGACATTCACAAGTGAAATACAACACATGGACATTTGGTTGTTAATCCTGTTTTCATTTTAAGACAGAAATTTCATGGTTAGCAAACTTTTGTGCTAAGCGGGGCCGTAAATCTTACGGAGCCCCTAAAGGGACAGGCAAAAAAAAAAGTCGGAGAGAGGTAACAAAAAAAGTTAGAATCATTTAATGCCCTAAAAATAATATTTCGTTCCCCACCTAGAAATAACATTTCGATCCCTCGAATTAGATTTGCTTATATGGAGCTCTTTAGAAACCATTTCTTTTATTTGGAAATGTCAACTTAATTTGGAAATCGGGACAATACAGTACCGAGCCCGCCATGCTTACAAGGGTCATAAAATTATGACAATGATCTGGAAATGCAGGTTTCCCCGTATATTTTAGAACCTTTTTTATTGATACTTTCACATTTATTACCGGTTAGCTTCAATTTCTTCTCCACAAAGCGGAGGTAAACTTGAAGTTAACAGGGATATTAATTTCAACGGAAAGGCTCCAAACTAAATCGAGAAACCATTACTTTTAGACGAAAACAGAGCGTTCGGTATTACGCCTAGTTCATAGTTTTCATAACCAAAATTACATGTATATAAATTAAATGGCTTCCTAAGGGACCATTGCTGTTGCTGTTGAAAGTTCCTTTTTATTTGCCCGTTAGTGGATCTTATTTTGTCCGTATGGCTCATGTAAAGGTGTCGAATTGTCTTTTAGGACAACTTGAAAGAATGACCAGATAAAAACTTCCAGAGAAAAAATTCGGAGATTATTATCCAACACTTGGGGGCGCCCTAACAATTTAATAGTCGTGTGCACACGTGGGTGTTCGTATGTTCCGTTGTATGCGGAAGTGAATGGTGTTTACATCGTTGGTCGACACGTTCAAGTTGTTTACTTGTCATCTGAATAAACCATCGATGTAATTATAAATTATCTAACGTCAATCTTAATACTCCGTAAAAATCTGGCTTCACCCACGTAAGAAATAAGGCGGGATATACGTCATAATCTAGCAAGGAACTGTATCTTCCGTCACGTACACGGATGAAAACATCACTTTGATCGCAATTGTTTACACTGTTTTCATTCACTGTTACTGTTATGTTGCTAACGAGTAGTCAACCATTCTTTACATATTTAGGTATGATGTGGGTATACTGGAGGTGACTGTTTTTTTTATCCAGATCAAGGTTGACGTTGTGTCTGCTGTTTCAAATAAACACCGGTTTATTGCAACCCACGGTTAGAAATGCTTACCCCAGACATTGCATTGTTTACCTTTGTCTGACCTTCCTTAGTCATTGATATTTTGTAAGTGTACTTTCAGGTGCCTCTCAGCGCTGTAGTGCAGTGGATGTTATTTCCTGGTTTTAATTGAAATTTGAATTTAAAAAAGGGACTGGAATGTAATTTAAGCCTGTGACCTCTTGAATACTGTACTAGATGTTCTACCAACTGAGCTTGTACATATACGGGTTAGTGTGTTTTAGTCCACAAGGGTTATTTTCAGACATGGGGCTTCTACAGTAAACTAACTCACCTAAAACTATACTAATACTCCCCAGCCCTATGTTGAGACACAGCCATGTTTGCAGGCCTTAGAGTGCTCTCAAGTCTTGCAAAATGACGACTGCTTTAAGAGTACTACCAAGACTTGGAGAGAAGGAAGAAGTGCTGAAGACAATCTGGCTGAAGCACAGGCACTTCTGTTGGCATGGAAGCACCTTTTCTCAAGGCTTGAAACTAATGCACAGTCCTGACAATCTACATGATCTAGTGAACAGCTTCAAGCGGACCGATACAAAAATGAGGATGTGGGGAACCATCTGGAGCAGATGGGGCAGGAGAAGCCTATCCAGCTCCAGCAATGGTAGACCAGTGGACGGAGACTCTCTGAACATCAGAGGAAGTCTCGATCCAACAATTAGGGCTTCCAGTGACAAGATCTCCAAAGCAGATGACGTCGCTGCCTCAGAAGAATCTGAAGATGGAGCGGGAGACTACAGGAGTTTAGGAAGGAGCGGCAGCTTGCTGGATGCAGGTGCTGATTCTGAGGGTGGAGGCCATGACAGACGTGGGAAGGAATCATCCAAGTCCAAGAGGAAGTCACTGAGGTAAAGACAGTCAGTAGGCTGGATGCTGGCGGGTCGGGGGTCGATTTCACGAAGCCTTATGATCAGTCGTAGCTTGAGTTACGAAGGATAACCCTACGATTGATAGGAAGTTACGATGTGTTTGGTGAAATCCACCCCTGGATCATTTAAGTATTACCCGTATGTCAATGTCATTCAAATATTCTTGTTGAAGGCAGCTGCGATGATCGTAACCCTTCAAATGTCCGATCCAACTCATGACCAGAATTAGTTACAAGTTAAGGCCGTCGGAGAGACTGACCCATATTGTCGATCCTTGCTTCCAAATCTTTGCTCCTCTTCTTCAGCAAAGGCACCGTCTGCAAGCCGACTCCAGGGAGGGATGTCTTGTATGGGATCTCCCCCTGTTTGCTGGCTCTCGAGGCAGGCAGGCGCACTCTGAGCAAGATCTACCTGACGGCGAATTTCACGCTGTCCAGACGGCCCGAAGCACTCAAGATCATGCAGAGGATCAAAGACGACGGCTTGGGCGGACTGGTTCACGAGGTCCACCGCGCCGACTTGAATAGACTGAGCTGCGGACGACCTCATCAGGTGAGCAGGAAGTGCCGATTGGTTCCCTCAATACCTAGTGTCCTCCAGCAGTGCATATGTTAAATACCGAATCCACCATCATCAAACAAAAGCTTGGGTGGATTTTTGATGGATTGGAAAAGTCGGAGCCCAGGAACCCGGCCTCCTACCATTCCCTTTTCTTTTTGTAATCTTCTCCTTCTTGGGTCACTACACAAGTCCTGTCCAGTGAAGGGTACAAGATCTGGCTTTGATGTTGAAAGACTCCAGATCTTTGGCAGTGCATGGCTCTGGTAGGAGGGGGCAGACCAAAAGGTGTTGCATTGTCTGATCCTCCCCGCAGCCGCAGGTAGTGTCTCCATCCCTATTGTAGCTCCATTTCTGCATAAGGACTTTGCATCGTCCTGTTCCAGTCCGTAGGCGATTCTGTTTAAGTAATAAAACTGTTGTATGATCTCTTTGGAAGGGTGTCGCTCTAGAAACGAGCCGTCTACGATTTGAGCCTCTGCCGGACGAAGATCCAAATGGCAAAGAATATTCGCAAGATCCTCCTGTGTACCTTGGACTTGAACAAATTCAGGTGAGTCACAATGAGGTTCACACATACACATGTGGAGAGCTGTGGCCTAGTGGTCTGGCGTGTTGTACTCAAGGTCTTGTGGTCAATCTACAGATTGTGGGTTCGAATCCAGCAATGGGCTAGTGGTGCTTGTGTCCTTGGGCAAGACGCTTTGTCACAAATCGCTCCTCTTCACCCAGGTGTAAATGGGTACCTGCGAGGGTAGTGATGGCTTTGTGGTTTGATTAGCCTCTGTGCACTAAATACGGTAGCACGGGCTGTATACTCCCCAGGGAGTTGAGATGGTTTCGGGAATGTAGATTATGGCCCGATGACCAGGGATAATAATAAATTTGTAATGCACAGTAGAGTATATTCATAATAGTAGCTGCGCAATATAAATGTCCGATATTCCGATATTATAATTGCATGCAGTGGTCTCTTATATTGCGGGACAAGTCTGGTGCTTGAGTGTAGTCCTAATAGCCTCATTCCTCTCTTCAATTACTCTCCTATTTGCTTTGGCAACTTAATAATTTAATAATTTTTCTAGGATCCGATGAACTTGGGCGCCATTCTGCGATCGGCTTACTACCTCGGTGTCGACAAGGTTGTTGCCAGGAAACACAACTGGTAAGATGAAAGGTTGTTGCCAGGCAACAAAACTAGTAAAATATCTGTTGTCAAGGTAATTTACTCGACCACTTACTTGACAGCAAGCGGTTCAAGTTTTGGGGGAAAAAACCAAAACCAGAATTTCGCTGAACATGGACCTGCCATCCAGTATCCATCCAAATCTTCTTTCAGCAGATTTTGTTGGGTTAAAGGTTATATCATACTTTGGTTTTTGTCAAAGAAATACAGATTCATGGGCAAATATATCAAGACAGATACAGTAAGAGTCATCTGTAAAAATTTCAGTCCCATACGGTGCCCACTTTTTGAGAAAAAAAGTGAAAACGGCCATAGTATTTCCTAAGGCTTTTCTCTTTTATTTCTAATCTTTAAAAGATGAAAAATCATTTTCTACCACCACCATCTTCATACCCTGTAAGTTATACGTGAATCTGTGAACATTTCTGTTTTGGTTTCTTTAATACCAAAGTATGATAGTACCTTTAAAGTAGCCAGTACTGCAGCAAGCAACTAGTTTTGGACGCCCCCCACCTTCCCCAAAGAAGGAAATAGATAAATCAACTTCTTTAATACTTTTCTAAATTTCACAAACTAGGAAAGCTTCAGTCCAAAAGCTTGAGGAGTTCAGGCACCTATTAATTACATATGAACGTTATTTTGTTTCACTAGTTGCTCATTGACGCCTGTCGTCAGTAAAGCCAGTAGTGGGGTCATGGAAATCCTGCCCGTTTATGCCAACGACAACCTGCCATCATACATCCAGGTGAGACCCTTAGTCTGACAGACGGACAGACAGTGTGTTTGTCCTTGTGGAATGAACACCTCTCCCAATTTTATTTATTTCTTGTCTACCCAGGGGCTACCCGCTCAGTGAAACACTGTTTTCCAGAGGTTCCCAGCAATTACAATATGAATTCTGAAGGATGGTGCTACACACTCGTGACCGAGTAGCAGCCTTTCATGGGCGCCCTTTGGCAGCCAGCCACATCGACCCATATAGCACAGCTTCAGATCGAAAATGTTTGGTTTTTGTGGAGGGAGGAAAACCTGGAGCCTGAGCCAGAGTTTCGTAAACCACCTTGTTCTCCATAACTTCCCATCGTGCTGGGCTTTTTATTCACCAAGAGTATTTCTGTCTCGGTTTGTAGAAGCTTCGCAGCAGAGAGTGGGAGATTGTCGGCTCAACCTGCCCTTCTTCCTCCACTCACGAGCCGGCCTCCCATCATCCTTCCAGTCCTGGTTTAATAACAGCAGCTACAGACTTTGAGCTGAGCAAACCAACTCTTCTGATTGTGGGTAAGACAGAGCAGAGACTGGAATATGTGATGGGGAATCCAAAGTAGGAAGTTACCCTTAACGTTTACCAAGTTATGCTACCTGTCATTGAGGAAAGTCTGTTACACAAGGTGTTTCCATCAAGATTTAAGGGATGCCATTTATTGTGGTGATTTTTTTCTGTTTGTAGGAGGTGAAGGGACTGGTTTATCCGATGAGATTGAGAGAGAATGCACACAGATGCTGACAATCCCAGCTGGAAGAGTCTTACACGATGGCGTTGATTCGTTAAATGTTTCTGTGGCAGTTGGTAAGAAGCAAAAAAATATATCAAGAAAGATAATATTTATTAAAAAGGCGCATTCTCTTAATTAAGTGATCCCCCATGTACTGTTTCTCAGGTTGCAGCATTGCTCTGTGTATCGATGAAATGATCCTTGGGGTGTGGCGGTGTGTGCGTGGTTTCATGGCTTCTGACTGCCAAACGAACAAAGACAAAGGACACAACCAACATAGGGCTGGATGGCTCAGTTGGTAGAGTGCCTGTTTGGTATTTAGGAGGTATTTTTTGTTGTTCACCTTTCCATGAAAGAGAGAAATCAATAAATGAAGAAATGAAGATAAAGGAATACAAAATAAATAAAAATGAATACAAATATGAAAAGTTTTTTGTGCCTTCAAACCTGACGGCACAAATTTGCTTTGAGAAAATACTTGACAAAAGTTTCATAATGCATTTATACTGCGTAGCTCGGATATCATGATCAACGCTATTGGTTGACACTGCATTTTGTGACGGCTGCTGAACTTAATGAGAAATTCACACGCATGTGGTTGCCTGAAAAGCCACTGGTTCCGTTTGATGGGTTGCCAATTTAGTGGTGTAGTTGTCCCATGGGCACCAACTAATGACCACAACGTTAACATTTTCCTTGGTAGATGAATACGTTTTAAAATGTGCAGACATATACTGATTGTCGCTGTAGGTTTTTTCCTGTGAGTGGTATCGTTACATTGATAACGACCGCGGGACGTTACAACGTCGTTGTTACAACGGCTCTTTTGGTTGTTAAACCATGGAGGATGGAAATAGATGAAGTTGATTTTGAGCCAATATTCCGAAAATTACGGTATACTGCATATGTATATTCTGAGAGCCAGTTGCAAGCACCGCGCACAAGTTACAATCATGCATGAGATAATATGGTTGGTATCCCATCTTTGCTGAGCTCGACTTCTCTGTACTTGCCGGCACTCTGAAAGTTAGTCCGCATTGTTATTGGTATTTCTGGTCCCCCTCTTTATTTTTGCAGGTATCCTTCTGCAGTCAATTCTGCGACAAAGAGGCTTCCGACGGAACGGTAAAACGTGATGCGAGATGTTGGGCACGGGCAGACAGGCACAGGCGGCTTTTGTTTGGAAAATCTGTGGCAGGATTTGGCTGAACAATTACTGCGATGTTACGTTGGAGGATGGCTTGTTTAATAACTGGTCTTCGGAAGCAGGGTGTGAGGTGCATTTGTGAGGTGGGGGAATGTGTGTTTAACAGATGCCTGACTTGGAGGGTTACCTTATGCAGCAGGGAGTCTGTAAGGTACTGTAGGGTCAGACTGCATGCTCAATAACTGCCCTGCCACTTGGAGGGTTACCTTATGCAGCAGGGAGTCTGTAAGGTATTGTAGGGTCAGACTGCTTGCTCAGTAACTGCCCTACCACTAGGAGGGTTACCTCATGCAGCAGGGAGGCTGTAAGGTAGTGCAGGGTCAGACTGCTTGTGCCCTGCCACTTGGAGGGTTACCTTATGCAGCAGGGAGTCTGTAAGGTATTGTGGTGTCAGACTGCTTGCTCAGTAACTGCCCTGCTGCTAGGAGGGTTACCTTATGCAGCAGGGAGTCTGTAAGGTATTGTAGGGCCACACTGGTATCCAAGAGAACAGGTTTAAGTTAGCACAATCACACACACCTGTGAATTGAGAAATGGATCTTTATTAAAGTTCAGTCTGGTAATATTTACATACTGTACATGTACATCAAGAATTAAGCAGTTTGGCACTGGTTGGATCAGTCTGCACAATACCATGACTTTGAACGTTCTTAAAGGTAGTATCATACTTTGGTTTTTTATCAAAGAAATACAGATTCATGGGCAGAAATATCAAGGATCAGTCATCTGTGAAAATTTCAGTCCCATACGGTACCCACATTTTGAAAAAACAGTGAAAACAGCCACAGTATTTCTTAAGTCTTTTCTCTATTATTTTTGATCTTTTAAAAGATCAAAAAGATTTTCAGTCGTTGTTTTACTAATTTTTGGATAAATACACCATTTCAGGCGGAAAAATTTTAACGGCATGTTTCTACCACCACCATCTTCATACCCTGTAAGTTATACGTAAATCTGTGAACATTTCTGTTTTTGTTTCTTACCAAAGTATGATACTACCTTAAATATATTATGCATCATTCATTTACCACATGTCGACAACAATGACACACCGCTTGTGACCTTGGCTTTTGCACTCAGCTACACACATGCGTATCTACCAGGGCGGTGTTTGTGACATCAAGTCAAAGTCGCGACTTGAAGGATTTCGTCAAGCTGGAACCTAAAACGGTTTGACTGGTCATCAGTGCACAATGGTGGACAACACTGCCAAAGAACATGATTACAAATGATTAAGCACCGAAAGTCTTGCTTACGGATTCCCGGCATAAAATAAGATTCCACCTGTAACATTGCCCGTATGCACAAAAATAGGCCGTAACGTATCCCATGAAATTGGGCTCTGTATTAGATTTTGTAATACACTCTTTGAAAAGATTTATACTTAGTTGTTAGAACAGTGTGCTTGCGTGCAAGATTCGGAAAACAATTTCAGCTTATTCACCGAAGATGTTGCTAGAATTATCATTCTTCTTTTAAATAATACTTCCGATAAAAAGAGCTACAAAAATAAAACGCCTATTTTCTTTAAATACATATTTCATTTGTGTCCAAACAAAGTGCCCTCATGTAAAATGAAGAGTCCTGTATGAAAAAAACCAAAAACGAATTGGGTCCAGCTTTGCAAATTATTGGTGCTACTCTTGGTGTCAGTCCATTCAATAGTCTGTTCCCTTGCATGCCATAGTGTGCGATGACACATAACAAGCTACGGGGTACCAGGCGGGGAAATAAGTTAAAAGTTGGTCTGGTACCCAGAGGAAAGCACGGTGTCGAATTGTATTGTGCATTAGATGGAACCTGGGGCCAACTTCATGGCGCTGCTAAGCACAAAAATGTGCTTAGCACAAAAATGTCTTGCTCAATAAAACAAACCACCATTTAAAAATTGATGTTTATCGTCAGTGAACAACAGCCAAAGAACAATCAAAAGTGATACACAACTTTAATAACCTTGTTTTGATTAAGACAGAAATGTCATGCTAAGCAACATTTTTGTGCTAAGCAGCACCGTGAAATTGGCCCGTTTTTTTTTATGACAATGCTGCGTGTATCAGTTCTGACCTTAGCGAGACCAGTCCAATATTTGGGTAGGGTTTGAAGTCACTTACGTTAAGCAGACCTGTGAAGTCAACGTCTGCTTGTTCATTGGAGGTCGTGATATCGCATCTGATTGACGGACAACGGGGCGTACCTGATCGGGATCAGAGTCTCTACTCGTGGCCGTCTGGCAAGGCAGGCAACGTGTCACTATCCGTTCGACTGTTCTCCATGAATTTCCGAATCTTCTCCAGGATCGTGTCTGGAACTTCAAAGTCCTTCAGCTCCGTCTCCTCCAGCAGGTGATTGTCCCTGAATCCAAACCAAAAATGAGGAAGCCCATTTTCATATTATTGGAAGTTTTTGGATGGATTAAAGGGAGCATAATAGATTTGCAACAAGGCCTTCAAAAACAATGATTGAGTTTGAGACAGAAATTGGACTCAACAGTTCGTAAACAGTGCAAACAGTCACCATGGGAAATCTTGGTTCATCAGATGCTGGGGTTTTCAAGGAATTCAAGATTTAGTGTCTTTTAAAAAGATTGTTCGTCCGAACGATTTAGTAGCATTTTGAAAGCGTGGTGTAACCCTGAAGGATTCAGAGGGGGGGGGGGGGGGAAGATTATTTCAGTCGTATTTCTGCTATCCAGATGAACAAAGTTTAAAAAGGTACATGAAACAATGTCTGTAAGGAAGTTTAAGGCCTACACTTTTGTTTAAGTACCAAATTCAGCCAAAACGTACATCTTTGCAACACCGTTCCACCACAGGCCCTGGGGCCAATTTCATAGAGCTGCTTGAGCACAAAATTTGCTTAAGCATGCAAAGTCTTCCTCGACCAAACAGGCTTATCAACAATTTTTGTTCATGTGATGTTTGATGCCTTCGACTTGTATTTGGCCATTGCTTGCTAAGCATAACATCCACAAAGAGTTTTGGCTGCCATACTGATTTTATTTACCAAGGATTTTGGTGCTTAAAGGGAGCATATAGGATTTGCAATGCCTCCAAAACAAATTATTGAGTTTGAGACAGAAAATGGACTCAACAGTTCGTAAACAGTGCAAACAGTCACCATGGGAAATCTTGGTTCATCAGATGGTGGGTTTTTCAATGAGTTCAAGATTTAGTGTCTTTTCAAAAGATCGCTCGTCCGAACGACTTTTGGAACAAACATAAAGTAAAACATTCTTCATATTTTATAAGAAAAATCGAGTTGGGTTTTTCGCTATTTTCTCGTGACTCAGATGTCCGATTGAGCTCAAATTTTCACAGGTGTGTTATTTCATCTACATATTTGATCGGACAAAGTATGAGTGCTGTCCTGTGACCTTTACCAATCATGTATTGTACCTTTAAGCAAATTTTGGTGCTTAAGCAGCTCAAAATAAACTTGACAGCATATCGATTTGTGAACACCTACCTGTATTCGTCTGTGTTGGCCAATTCTAGAATGTCCTCTAGTAATAACATGTATGCTTTCCCTCCAGTAGCCGGCATCAGATGATGCTCATACAACCACTGCTTGTCATCTTGATCTCCCGAATACTGCAAATTATGAAAACAAAAAGAAGAAGATGAATGATTGATAAAGGATTGAAACATTAAAGACCTAGTAAAACGGGTATTGAAAACAGATGAGAGTTTGCCAATGTGTTATTGGTGTATTAAAAAGTGTATTTGGGAAGTTTCATAGTTTTACGAACTAGAGTATGTTTTCTTCTTTTTTTTAATAAAAATCTACCTATTTTCTCAACAAAAAGTGCAGTAAAGAACACAAAATTTAAAACGTCTTGTCGGAGTAAATGGTAGCAATTTTGTTGGACCGACATTAAATAACGTGTTGTGATTGGTCAATTTGTCGAGGGGCGTGTTCTACTGGATCGGTGTATCAGGCAGTCAGCACTTTAACTGGTTGGTCAAAACCAGTTTAGGCTGGTCTGGCCATTAAGTTGGACCAATCACATGTCTGGCTTAATGGTCATATGGACGGTCGGTCAGAATCAAAGCCAATAAAGTCCTTATGCATTTTTGTGGCCGCCATGACATATGACATTATGGGCCAATCGCAACCACTAACTGCATACTGTTATTGGACTTTCACTTGATTTCTGATTATCGTAAACTATTAAAGCAAACAAAGATTATTCAGAAAAAAATATGCCACTATTAAAACACACAAAGAAAAATGCGCGCAGATTTTGTGATGTACGATGTATCGTTTTACGACATTATAATGCATACGCAAACATTGCATAACAAAATTGCGCAGATATTTGTGAATTTATGATGAACGATGTATCAAACATCACAAATGTGTGAGAAGATATTTCTGATGTTCGATGTTCCTCTTGGGCCAACTTCCTTTGCTGTCTTGCGCATGATATGCATAGTTAATTTCACACTGAATAATGTAATGCGCGCCCCAGGTGTCATATGTCATGGCGACCACCGCATCTCGCACTGGGTACGAAACCACACTATACCCTTGGAGTTTAAATGCTCACCTTGAAAAGGTCTGGGTGTTTGATGTACAGTCGCCCTCTTGTGTTTCCTAGCCCCAGAGCCCTGAAACAACAGTAAACCATGAAAATAACTCTCAAACAATTCCAAATTATTACTATCCCTAGTCATTGGGCCATAATTAACATTCTCAGAAACCATCTTAACTCCCTGGGGAGTGTACAGCCCCGGCTACCGTATTCAGTGCACAGAGGCTAATCAAACCACAAAGCCATCACTACCCTAACAGGTACCCATTAACACCTGGCTGAAGAGGAGCAATATGTTACAAAGCGTCTTGCCCAAGGACGCAAGCACCACTAGCCCATGGCTGGATTCGAACCCACCATCTGTAGATTGACCGCAAGACCTTGAGTTGGACACGTCAGGTTGTGGTTTTCCATTGACGCTGAAGCTCTGTTGTCCTTTTCAAACCAGAAAATCTACTTCCTAACAGCAGCCAAAAGCCTCTTTTTTGATACCAGCAATTTTGAAATGGATTTACGAAATGGAGGCAAAGCCGGGGGCCTAGGCCGGAGCCGAGCTTTGAGAAAGGATCAGTATTGCATGTAACTCACTTGTTAGCACGGGCTCCCATGACAAACTTGGAGTCCGGGGCCAGCCTGGCCGGATCCCACTTGGGCCCCTCTCGCTTGACCACTTCTACCTTGGGCTTGCTGGTCCGGTAGCCCCCACCACCGCCGCTGCCGGTCAGTGGGATCTCGTCCGTGTAGTCCCGGTGATGAAGTGGCGGACGACCTTTGCGCTACAGGTAAAAATATTGCACAGTGTGAAAGGGTTTGAAAGCTTGAATTTCAGGGGCTGATTTCACAAAAACACTAAGACTGATCCTAAGTGTCCGTCACATTCAGATGCTAGAACAAAAAAGTCGCACGTTGCCCAATTAACTTACAGGTAAAGGTGTAATTTGTCCGAACATCCGGGTAACTATAGCTATCGATATAAAGGGCGTATTCTATAAATCGCTCGAGCCCTATTGCTAGGCAAAGTGTGATGTCACAATACAAATCACTATGGTGATACTGACAAATCATCCTTAAAAGTAATATCATACTTTGGTTTTTATCAAAGAAATGCAGATTCATGGGCAGAAATATCAAGACAGATACAGTAACAGTCATCTGTGACATTCCCAGTCCCATATGGTGCTGACTTGTTGAGTAAACAATGAAAAATGCCCACGGTATTTTGAAATCTTTTCACAGTTATTTTTGATATTCCAAAGATCAAAACTTTTTTTTGGTTTTTATACTCTTTTCTGGATAAATACAGCATTTCAGGCAGACAGAAGAATTTGAACGGTATGTTTCTACCATCACCATCCATATACCCTGTAAGTTATAGGTAAATCTGTGAAGATTTCTGTCTCGGTACACTACCAAAGTATGATAGTACCTTTAAATTGAAGATTTAGGTGGTTCCGCAAGTTGAGGGCTAGAGAATACGCTTTAATAAAGCTTAACTTAAACAGTCTGTTGCCTTCTAATTCAAGGCATGCAAAAACTATTTTGGGTCAAGTCAGGCTTGATAAGAATTAATGGCTATGGCTACCGCTATTGTGGAGGGTATTTTTAGGAAAAACCTATATTTCTCACAGAGAATCTGACCGAGACATAGTCATAACTGTATATAGCCATTATCGGTATTTTGGATTCAGCCTTCAAGGGTATGTTCAGACAGCCTTTTATTTAAAACCAATTGAGTTAAACCACTCCACAACCACGGAGGGTAAGTCGTATTAAGTTAAAATTCTGTTGTGTCCATACAGCGTTTTACTGTTTGCAGTTAAAACAGATCGGTTTTATATTTGTTTTTAAGAGGTCATGCACTGTGCCTTTACCCCGCAAGGGTTTCCAGTTATAAAATAAAGCGCGCAAATTTATCTGTGTGTTGAATATAAACAAGCGCGTCACAACAGGTGTTACGTAACCAGCTGCCAGGCTTCTCCGCACTGAATCAGGATGTTGGAAAGTTTAGCAGTAAACTCGATCGGTTTTAAGTGCTAAACCCTCCTCCCGAGCAGTTTTAACTTTGGTGTTTTAGCGAAGAATGAAACCGATTGGTTTTAGATATAAAACTGTTTTAGAGCGTCCAGACACGTATTGCTAAAACCGATCGGGTTAAAACAGTTGTTTTAGCAAATTTAACACGCTGTCTGAACGTACCCATAGTCAAACTTTATCTAGGTTCAAGCAAAGCAAAGTATGATAGTACATTAGACACCAACATGACTATTTGATGACCCTCAGATGAGATGATCAAGAGCATTTCCTGATTCAAGACACTCACCTTTCTCGTCTGAATCTGTGGAGTAGGTCTGAGGGAGAAGGTAGCTGTCTCACCATCATCATGTTTGGACCGCTGCAAGGAAGTGTGACATTATAGATGAAGTTATATTCAAGGCAATGGGGCCAGCTCTATTTAATAATAATTAATAATAACTATTACATTTATTAAACGCCTTTTGTTTAAGTTACAAAGCACTGGCTACAACGTAATCGGGTTGTAGATATTCATTAGCGCCCTTGGATGCCAGTCACACCGGCCAGGAACATACCTTTGTCATAGGCTCCTCGTCCAACCAGTCTTTCTGCTTGTGCACGAACGTGCCGACATTGTGGTTGTGGTTGCCTACATAGGGGTTCCTCTCGTGCGAGAATTTGCCTTGCGGTTGGAATATACTTTTAGCCTGGACACAGAGAATGAAGGGGATAAATATTTACAGAGGACGGGTGTCAAGGGGTGTGGGTTACATCCCATAACTTCCCTGTTAAGCCTATGAAAAATAAAAGATTCAGCAGGACTTGAACTTCAGGCTCTTCCAAATTAATCATCAAATAACCACAGAATGCTGCGAGTATCTTAAAATGATCCTTGGGATATAGTGGTATGTGAGTGGTTTCATGGCTTCTGAGTGCCAAATTAACAAAGATAATTGACTATAAGGGACACCGCTAACATAGGGCTAGCTAGCTCAGTTGGTAAAAGCGCCGGTACGGTGCTCTGACGGTTGCTGGTTCAAGTCCACCATGTACAGTCAATTTGTCTGTATTCACTTTTAATAAATTAAAATCATCAAGTTATAATTGATTTATTCGTGAAGCAGATAATTATAATAATGCAAACGATTTATTGCCCTTCAACCACGTATATAAGCACTTCACAAAATGCCTTTGAGCACACATGAACAAATCATGCGCTAGCTCAGGTGAGATTCGAACCCACCACCTCCTGCTTACTAGTGCAGATGCCATACCTCCGAGGCCACCAAGCTAGCTGGGGTCAGCAGAGTGAATGGAATATCTTATCGGTGGGCGCTGTAACTAATCAGTTATAATTGATTAAAATCATCAACTTCTTGGAAATTCAGTCAGCGCCAATGGGAGACTTTGGAGAACCGGTTTTCAAGTCCACAGCACACGCGCACGCAATTGTGAGCAATAGACATGTGCGCGTTGTTTTGCGCATGCGTAGGCATGCATGCGCTGTTTACCAAAGTCTCCCATTGCGGGAGGATTAAGAAAGAGGGAGTCTGACGTACTTCTTCCAGGCTGTTCCGGAAGACGGTGAGGATATGGTCCTCGGTTACTGAGTCCTTGCCGTTGTTGTCCTGGATGTTCTCTACGGCCATCTGGAAGAAGGCATCGTATTGCTGGAAGACGTTCTGTATGTCTTTGTTGATGCGGCGCTGCAGAGTGGCCCGCAGGAACTCCAGTGTGGGCATTGGGTTGAAGGTGCTGCCTCCGCTCCTAGACCAAGAGCGGAAGAAGAATGGATTTCGTCATTGATCTACACGAGATGGAGTCCCGCTGGTCTTAAAAGTATTACATGTTAACCCTCCTAGCAGCAGGGCAGTTACTGAGCAAGCCGTCTGACCCTACAATACATTGCAGACTCCCTGCTGCATAACCCTCCTAGTCGCAGGGCAGTCATTGAGCAAGCAGTCTGACCCTGCAATATCTTAATAGCTTCCCTGGGTCGACACCAGTCAACCTCGCCCCCATTCTCTCACTTGTTTTGTGCAGTAAAGCACGACCATTCCCAGAAAGGGCTGACCCGGGGGAGCTAAACGAATGCACCCAATGACTCCTTGCTGCATGAGGTAACCCTCCTAGTGGCAGGGCAGTTATTGAGCAAGCAATCTGATCCTTCAATACCAGATAATATTCAGATTTAACTCTCAAATGGCTTAGACCATGTCTGAAGAAGGCTTCCAGAGCTACAACTAGGTCTATTGTCTAGGTGTCTCTGCGTATTTCCAATGGAACGAAGACCTACTGTAGAACTAGCTCGAAACAACAGTTTCAGATGCAGCCTTATTCAAGAATGTTCCACGCTAAATTGTCAAAGGTGTTGGGAGTCAAGGAAAATTTGATCACCTTGTCTTGTAGGACATGCCAGGCTGACGAACTAAGCGAGGATGCTTGTGCACTGGAAATGTTTTTAACGTCATACAGAACGGATTCCTCTGAAATGGAAACAGGAGAAAACAATCCAAGAGTGTTAATGAAGAATGTCGTTAACCAAGGGCCAATTTTACAGAGCTGCTTGCAAAGATGTGTGTTTTGGCTGAATTTGGTACTTAAACATGTTAAAAAGAAGTGAAGGTCTTAAACTTCCTTACAGACGTTGTTTCATGTACCTTTTTACACTTTGTTCATCTGGATAACAGAAATACGGCCGAAATAATCTTGCCCCCCTCTGAATTCTTCACACTTACACCACGTTTTTGAAATGCTACTAAATCGTTTGGACAAACGATCTTTTTAAAAGACACTAAATCTTGATTTCCTTGAAAAACCTAGCATCTGATGAACCAAGATTTCCCATGGTAACTGCTTGCCCTGTTTACAAACTGTTGAGTCCATTTTCTGTCTCAAACTCTATAATGAAAATCCTGTACGCTGCCTTTAAGCACCAAAATTTGCTTAAAGGTAGTATCATACTTTGGTAAGAGACCAAAACAGAAATGTTCACAGATTTACGTATAACTTACAGGGTATGAAGATGGTGGTGGTAGAAACATACTGGTAACATTTTTCCATTTGGAATGGTGTATTTATCCAGAAATTAGTAAAACAACGACTGATTTTTTTGTGGATCTTTTAAAAGATCAAAAATAAAAGAGAAAACACTTAAGAAATACTGTGGCTGTTTTTCGGTGTTTTCTCAAAAAGTGGGCACCGTATGGGACTGAAATTTTAACAGATTACTTTTATTGTACACTGTATCTTCCTTGATATTTTTGCCCACGAATCTGTATTTCTTTGACAAAAAACAAAGTATGATACTACCTTTAAAGCACCAAAAAACCTTAAAATAAAATCAGGATGCCAGCCAAAACTTGTGAATGTTATGCTCAGCAAACAATGGCCAAACTGCCAAATACATGTCAAAAGCAGTAAACATCAAGTATGACAGTTTGGTTGGCAATCCTGTTTGATCACGGAATTGTTTTCATGCTTTCAGCAAATTTTGTGCTTAAAAGCAGCTCTATGAAATTGGCCAAAAATGTGCGCATCATTATTTTTCTGCTCAGACGTATTCCCCCCTCCAGTAAGAAGCTGCCCCGCCCCCAACCCCCCCCCCCCCCCAACTTAGCTGGTAGTGTCCCCTCTCCGGCCCTCTGCCTGAAGTTGAAGCATGGCCTTGGCCTATGTGAATTAATATATCATAGGAATTCTGTATTTTTCTGGAAATTATTTTGTCTGCGTACTTACAAACTGCCGCTGTGATGGCTGATTTTCCTGGTTCTCGGGAACAGCATTGTCACCTTGGGCGAGACTAATGAATTGAAAAACAAAACCAAATTCACAAAAATGTCATATTATATATTCAATTTATTTTATCATTACAAAAATAATTAAGATTCTGGGATTTTGATACTTATAAAGTTGTAAGTTGTACTATGTACATATCATTACTATGATCGTAACCCTTGGTCTTACATGGGGACAAGGCCTTAGGTCAAGTGCTGGGCAATATCGGGTAATTTCATATCTGCTACTGATTGCAAAAAAAAAAATCGGGTGAACAGTTAACCTATGTAATCATGTACGACATGTGCGATTTATACGTCTTCTTCAATGTGATCGACGCTTAAGGAATGCCTTTTATGATGTTAGTTTTTGATCAAGCATTTAGATCAAGTACGTTTCTTTTAGATCAAGTATGTGAAAAGTGTGTTTCTACTTGGCAAAATGGACAAAAATAACTGATTGAAATTCTACAGTTTACACTTTTTGGGTTGTTGAGCATGAGCAAAATGTTCCTCCTTTATTTCTCCTTTCAGTTTCGGCTAATGGTTAGTGAAAATGTATGACCGGATAATTAAATCTGCATTTTGAACGCATGAGGGCGCTGTTATGTGTTCAACTTTATTTACTTCCAGGGGTACGGTCCGGTTAATTGTCAATTGAGCAGAGGTCATTTACGGACAATTTTGTCTTTTGGGATACGATAGAAGTGTATATTTTTACTACGACATGTACGAGTTGTATTGTGACACAGTGGTACACAAGAACAAGGCATTGTCAAATGACCCCCGGAAGTAATTCGAAGCGCCCTCAAGCGTTCAAAAATACTGCGCATTGCCCTGGGTCGGTTTTAACCTATTTATCCGGATAGGGTGCATAACGTGTATTTTTCTAATCATCAAATAACCATAAGGGAAACTGACTGACTGAACACCGTTCTCAGGTTGCATCTTATCAGTGAAATGATCCTTGGGTATGCTGGGGTATGGCGGTGTGTGAGTGGTTCCATGGCTTCTGACTGCCAAGCAAACAGGCAGTGTTTAGAGGCCTACTTTTTATTCTTGATTACAAATTGAATTTTAAACACCAAATAATGAATTGACACACCTCGTAACCTTTAAGCCTTGTCGGCCAAACATGTTTTAAAAATTTAGGCCACGTGAGAACGGTACTTTTATAGGCCCCTTTTATAGACTCCTTGGTCACCAAAATTTCACCCGAAAAGTGTCAGCTAGTGTGCCTAGCTGTCACTTTTCGGGGTGTTGTAACGCTATGGGTTTTGAAAACAACAATATCATTGATAGGTTAATTTGTTGCCTGCTCCTCATACATCCGTTATGCTTACAAGCGCATTCTCATTTTTGTAATTGTCCCACAACTTGAGAAAAAATGTACGAAAACAGTAGCTAACAAATTGCTTATAAATGTTATTACTAAGAGTGATTTAACTGTCGTGATTGAAATCAACAATCACCATCCTAATGATTCTGTCGGTGGCAAGTTTTTAGTGCAAGCAAAATGAGCATGCACCGTACGTGGATCGTGGAAGATTTCCATTACTAGCGAATTTGAGGAAAAAAATTACTAAAAATCAATGTCAAAAAGAATTCCTCTGACTCTGAGGCCATTTGTTCAAAAACATCCACTTCGAGTCCACCAAACAGTCAAAAACCGCTGATCTCAAATGCAGGGCACAATTGCAGAATACCTCGCCCACTCACCTTGACCACCCTGAGTCAGGCTTCAGTGAATGTGCTTTGTACATGTTCAGTGTGTGCAGTTCACTTCGTATCCTCGTAGCCACTTCCCCGGACCCACATTGGACTTAGAATTTTTTCAAACCTTCCCCATTCACTTAATAGCGTGGTTCATAGGGATGCTTCGTTCTCTAATAAAGCTGTACACAACACATGGGCCTAGTTAGTTTGCACTGTAAGGTAGAATTCTTTCTCGTCATTCGTGATTCACTTGACCTCGTAGCCATTTTTGTGCAATGAATTTTAGGGGGTATTTTCGTGTGGCGGGGTTTTCTGCAATAGTGCTCCACATTTGCGCTAAAAATAGCACACTGGATCTCAGACAAACATTGCAAACATGTGGTGGATGTGCTTGTGTGCATGTGCATGTCTGACATCCAGGAATTTTGTACACACGCGTGCTGGCCAAATCACTCATGTGACGTCATTAGATTAGTGCGGAGTGGTATTACTATAGATCAGCACGGACAGGTACTTTCATTCTCATAACTTGGCAACCGATGAAAACCAACATGTAGATGGTGCAAGCAATGGACAAATCACGCACAAACCGTCTGTCGTCGAGAATTGTTTTCCAAATATTTTTGTCAAAAAGCAGAGATCGTGTTCTGTATGACTTTCATTGTCGAATAATAGTTTTTCCTCAGACAATAATCCTTCTTTGAAATACCGTACTGGCCTAGGGGCCTATTATTAAGATTAAACAATTCTGTCAGTTTTTTGTCTTAAAAACCATACAACTTGATGCTTTGTTTTCATCGCTCCAAGACCAAGCAAGGTCGGCGAGTTGGAATGACGCCACTCCGCGCTGATCTATATTGGGCGCATTCGTTTAAATAGCTCCCCCGGGTCGACACCAGTCAACCTCGTCCCCATTCTCTCGTTTGTTTTGTGCAGTATAGCACAACCATTCCCAGTAAGGGCTGTCCGTGTTAGCTAAACGAATGCACCCATAAAAAAGTCAAACTACGTAACATAGCCCATCACAGACCACACAGCGAAAAATTCCCCATATGGATGGAAACAGTGCCGTGTGTGAAAAGCGCCGCGCTGATTGGTCAACGCGCGAGGCCGTGCTCGTGACGTCACGGAAACCATGTGCTGGCCCAACTCGTTACGCACGCACGCAGGGCCGTTGCAGACACGTACGGGGCACGCATTACGCGATGTGCCTATTAAAACACACGCGGTGTACGACTACGCAACGATCAACAGTCGGCCGTACGACATCTCCGGGTGACCATGCAATTCTATGCATATTCATATGGCGCTCTCAGCATACACAACCAATAGACCCAACACACGTTATATGAATATTCAACGACCCAACAATCACACTCAGATGGTGGCGCGGTTTCGCGGTAAAATGACAACAAAAATACAGCTCACCAAAGTTCAAATATGATCGCGGTGTCCGTGAGTTCTCGAACGTCGGGTGACACCACCAAAAATGGTCAAAAGGTCGAAGAAATGTACAAATTTGTATATTTTTGGTACCATTCGAAAGATCGTGGCGAGGTCTGTCGAAGTTACTATGGTTAGAGTGGGCATCGCTGAGTATGTCCCCATGCGCGTCAGTTTCATTCATGAAAACTTCCAATTTTGGTCAGTGCAATGACGTCACATAATGAGATGATCGTGACACCCTCTTGTGGCCGTTTCGTGCCAATTCGTGTAAGGGATTTTTTCGCTGTGGCAAACATGTGGTGGATGTGCTTGTGTGCATGCATGTGCATGTCTGACATCCAGGAATTTTGTACACATGCGCGCTGGCCAAATCACTCATGTGACGTCATTAGATTAGTGCGGAGTGGTATTACTATAGATCAGCACGGACATCTGGGTTCTTTCATTCTCATAACTTGATAACCGATGAAAACCAACATGTAGATGGTGTAAGCATGGCAACGGACAAATCACGCACAAACCGTCTATCGTCGAGAATTGTTTTCCAAATATTTTTGTCAAGAAGCAGAAATCGTGTTCTGTATGACTTTTATTGTCGAGTCTAGTTGCGATGATCGTAACCCTAAGGTCCCTGTCCCCATGTCAGACCTAGGGTTACGATCATCGCAACTATGTCGAGTCATAGTTTTTCCTCAGACAATAATCCTTCTTTGAAATACCGTACAGGCCTAGGGGCCTATAAAGATTAAACGGTAAAAAACTCTGGCAGCTTTTTGTCTTAAAAACCATACAACTTGATGCTTTGTTTTCATCGCTCCAAGGTCGGCGAGTTGGAATGACGTCACTCCGCGCTGATCTATATTGGGCGCATTCGTTTAGCTCCCCCGGGTCGACACCAGTCAACCTCGTCCCCATTCTCTCGTTTGTTTTGTGCAGTATAGCACAACCATTCCCAGTAAGGGCTGTCCCGTGTTAGCTAAACGAATGCACCCATAAAAAAAGTCAAACTAGGCCTACGTAACATAGCCCATCACAGACCATGACCTATGGCTATGTTGTTGACCATTGGTCATGTTGGTGGTCATTGGAAAACAAACTCTCAGACGGTCGTTTCTTGCAGACTTTGTAGGCCTAGGCCTAGGCTAACTTTACTTTGTATTCGTTGGCCATGTTGGCCTACTTACTTGGCATGACATGGCTTCATCTCTGCCTGTTCCTGATAGATGTTCATAATATGATTCATTGCGGCCCAGTCTGCCTCCGTCATTTAAAACAGTGAAACAAACGCTGCCTTTTCTTGAACTAAATCGAGGGTTTTTACTTCAACAACAACGTCCCTGTGTTTGCAATAATTGCATATATATATCAACATGGTGCTGACACCACAATGCAATGCGGCATATACCTTAACTGCATACTTCCGGTTAGGCAGCGACCCTCGGTATTTTTTTTCTTACCGGCACCTTAGTTAAACTGGAAACCTGTCCTTTCTTGTTTGACGCGCGGTGTTTTAAAGGGTTGCTGCAGTGCTTTTTTCAGTCAGGTTATTTTATTGACTTCATACAGAGAATATACTGACAAATAATGAATGGCAAGTCTTATTTTGGTTTCAACCCAGCATTTGGTTTTCTTTTGAACGGCTTTGCAAAATGGGGGATTTTCTTGCATACTCATGTGGGGAACCAACAGCCAAAATATAATGAAAAATCATAAACAAATGAAGAGGCAAACATGACCCACAGAAATGGTTGGTCAAAAAAATTACACTACCAGTTGAGTGAAAGGAACATATTCAGCGCAATAAAACCAATTGAGGAGGAAAGGTTTGTCAGAAAACCTATAAAACAACCCCAACGTTTTGTGCACAAAGCAATTGGATTACTGCTCTCAGTTACCCAGATGACATCACAGTTTTGCTTATGAATATGGACATTCTAATTAGCATACAAACCAAAAAACCTGTTGTTAGTTAACCCTGAAACAGTGTGAGGAAGTGGGGAAATCAAAGTCCCATGTAACAATTTATTTTTGCCACATGTTCAAGCCATAATATTCCTATATTGCATAGACCCTTTAAAAGGCCTTTTAAAGGTAGTATCATACTTTGGTAAGAAACCAAAACAGACTTGTTCAAAGTTTTACCTATAACTTACAGGGTATGAAGATGGTGGTGGTAGAAACATACTGTTCAAATTTTTTCACCTGAAATGATGTATTTATCCAGAAATTAGTAAAACAACGACCGAAAATCTTTCAAGTTGATCTTTTAACTTCAAAAATAAAAGAGACTGACTTAAGAAATACTGATGTGGCTGTTTTAAACTGTTTTCTCAAAAAGTGGGCAACGTATGGGACATCTGTGAAAATTTCAGTCCCATACGTTGCCCACTTTTTGAGAAAACAGTGAAAAACAGCTACAGTATTTCTTTAACGGTATGTTTCTACCACCACCATCATCATACCCTATAAGTTATACGTGAATCAGTCTGTGAACATTTCTGTTTTGGTTTCTTACCAAAGTATGACCTTTAAACTGGACTGAACCTGTAGGCTGCATTATACGAAAGCCCTGTAGTGCCATCAAGAATATATTTCGAAAAAGTGAAGTATATAATATTTCACAATTTTTTTTTTTTCAAGATTTTAAAAATTTGTTTTTTGAGATACATTTTCCAGATTTGTTTTTTCGAGAAACAAATAACCACAAGGGAAACAGACTGAATTTAAAGTCATTGAAAAGTGAACAAAGAAAAATTGACTGGAGCGGGATTCGAACCGATGGACTCATACAGGCGCTCTACCAACTGAGCCATCCAGCCCTACGTTGGTGGTGTCCCTAATAGTAAATTATCTTTGTTCGTTTGGCAGTTAGAAGCCATGAAAACCACACACATACAAACCGCTACTAATTTATTCAAATTTTATTAATGAATGACTAATGCATATTCAAGACTTCTGCTGAATCATGCATGAATAAACAAACATAATTACCATAAATGTAAATTTGTTTTTGGTTTATTTGTCTTTTCATTCATACATTCTTTTACATACAATATTCTAAAATAAAAATTGCTAAAGACATGGAAAATTACTATTAAGAACCGTATATTGTGACACATTATGAAAGACAGGCAGGGAGGGATAGGAATGTGTATTTTTTTCCCGTGTTTTCTTTCAAGTACTGTAAAATACAATTATTTAGACTCACATGGTGAAACCTGGGGCCAATTTCATAAAACTGTTAAGCACAAAAATTTGCTTAGCACAAAAATGTCTTGCCCAATAAAACAAACCACCATTAAAAAGTCTATTTGATATTCATGGTCAGCAAACAACAGCCAAAGAACAATCACAAGTGAAACACAACACGTGGAAATTGGGCTGTTTACCCTGTTTTTATTAAGACAGAAATGTCATGCTTAGCAAATTTTTGTGCTTAACAGTTTTATGAAATTCGCCCCTGATATAGGGCCTTGAGGCTTTTCTCAAAGCTTGGATTCGGCTTAGGCTCAGGCTCAGGCTCAGGCTCAGTTCCTCAAAATAGGATTTTTTTGGCTGCAGTTCAAAAGTAGTTTTAGTGCTTAACAGCTCCATAATAATATAGGCCCCTAGTTTCATAAAATCCCTATAATGTGACCTGTGACCATGTACATGCTGGATCAGACAAAGTGTGAGTGCTGTTCTATGACCTTTACGAATCATGTATTATACCTCTAAAGGTAGTATCATACTTAGGGTTTTAATCAATGAAATACAGATTTATGGGCAAAAATACCAAGACAGATACAGTAACAGTCATCTGTGAAAATTGCAGTCCCATACGGTGCCAACTTTTTGAGAAAACAGTGAAAAACAGCCACAGTATTTCCTAAGTCTTTTCTCTTGTAATTTTTGATCTTTTAAAAGATCAAAAAGATTTTCAGTCATTGTTTCACTAATTTCTGGATAAATACACCATTTCAGGCGGTATGTTTCAACCACCACCATCTTCATACCCTATAAGTTATACGTAAATCTGTGAACATGTCTGTTTTGGTTTCTTACCAAAGTATGATACAACCTTTAAAGGTTTTGTTGTAAATGAAACTTCACTGACTGAGAATACTAGTTTGAATATTGGCTAATTATTCATATTCGGGTTGGTTCATGGTTTGGGCTGTACTACACAGATACTCGTTACAATACAATTCGCATAGAAAAAACATACATGTACTTTCTGAATTTACATACTGTCAGTTGTACCATGAAGTGTCTAGCTGAGCAGCTGTCACAAAACAAAGTGATCAATCTTTGTTTTGGTTATCCGGACAATACATCACTTTGTAGTGTGACAAACGATATGACAAATACCTCATAAATATTCATGAATTAGAGCCAAATCCCAATTGGTCAATTCACCATCACGTGCCAGTGGATATATTTGCTGATCACCAGCGAGTAGGCCGGGGAATCTGCGAAGGAACTGTTACACATGTAACATCTCACTGCGCATGGAACATCTCACTGCGCATCTATCCTAGTTCGCAGTGCGCGTGCGTGAACTACAACCTACATAAATGTCACGAAAACGAATGTTTTCGCTGCACTTCTCGACGAAATTGTGGACAATAAAGAATATTTATGAGGTATAATAAAACAAATATCACATGGTTTATTTCGGTTGGACAGCTTTCTTCGGTGTGGGAAGTTGACAACTTCCAACACCGAACTATAGTTGCTAACTTCCAACACCTTGGGAGCTAGCATCGACTGTCCACCCTCAAACCAAGTGATATTTGTATACTATAAAGTAATAGTAATTTTGACTGAAATATGAAAAATGATATTAGAATAACCACAGAAAATTATTGCACGACTACATGTTTACTCGCATAACATCAAGCATCAAGTTACAGGTAACTCGCTACACAAAACTGATGACATAATAATGCTGTATGAATATCCATGATGACCTCGTGACCTCTTAGCAATAAATGTGACCTGAGGTCAATATGGAATTGTCATTTGATTTGTGCTTCGAAAAATATAGACCTTTCTTTTATTTACAAACACTGGCCCGTGGTTGGCATGGGCAGCCAAAGGTTGCAAATCATTTCGTATTCTTGACATGACAGCGTGACCAACTTCAACGTTTTTATATTAAACTTTCCATACCTGTACAAAATACATCATTGCTTGTGTTGTTTCCATTACATTCAGCAATATCTTTTAAAGGTAATATCATGCTTTGCTTTGTTTTGTGTGAAAGAAATACAGATTCATGGGCAAAAATATCAATGAAGATACAGTAACCGTCATCTGTGAAAATTTCAGTCCCATACGGTGCCCACTTTTTGAGAAAACAGTGAAAAACAGCCACAGTATTTCTTGTAAAAGATCTGTGATCAAAAAGATTTTCGGTCGTTGTTTTACTAATTTCTGGATAAATACACCATTTCAGGCGGAAAATTAACAGTATGTTTTTCCCATCACCATCTTCAAACCCTGTGAGTTATACGTAAGTCTGCGAACATTTCTGTTTTTGTTTCTTACCAAAGTATGATACTACCTTTAATGTTTATGAAACGTTGTGTACAAATTGGGTAAAATATGTGGTTATTTTTTATGCCTGGCTTTGATGGCTCGCCATAGTTTCCGCCATGCTGGTTGGCAAAAACTCGGTCTGTGACGTTGCAAAAGAAAGGTCTTTAGTCAGTTAACACAGAAAAGGGCAATTCTCAAATTCTTTGGGGCTACTATTCAAAAGAAGTTTATAAGGTTGCCATGGCTACCTGCCATGTGATTATTATTTTCTTGAAAGACGACACAGTGGTTGGGAGGTGTGGCTAATCATCAACAAAAGTTGTGGGAAGTTATGATTGATTTTTAATTACAACAAAGAGAGACTGTTGTGGAAGATCCACCCCTAATACTAAATACAAAGGGAGTCAGGTTGACGTAGCGGTTCTTTCCTCGCCTTTCACCTCTGTGGACCGGGTTCAAACCCGGCTCAGTCCACAAGTGGATTGGGTTTTCAGTCCCTACATGAATTCTGTGGGTTTTACCCAGAATATTACTCTGGGGGTTTTCCTCCCACATCTAAAACTGTATCTTCTTCTCATCATCTTCACAAGTTTCATCAGGCTTTCAAGCTTCAGTGCCTAGGGCACTTTTGAGGAATCCTTGGTGTCATTACCAGAAATAATAATAAAAAAAAAAATGTGCTGTAATTGTTGGTTAGTTGTTGGGTTTAATTTTCTAAACGTTTTCCAAACTTAGCATGGTGAGCAGAATTGACTGTAATACTACAAAAGAGAATAATCATCAAATAACCACAAGGGAAACTTTTTTTAGTCATTGAAAGGTGAACAAAGCAAAATTGACTGGAGCGGGATTCAAACTGGCGACCTCCTGAATGACCTACAGGCGGATTTCCAACTGAGCCATCCAGCCCTACGTTTGTGGTGACCCCAAATAGTCAATTATTTTTGTTCATTTGGCAGTCATACCGCCATACCCCAAGGATCATTTCACTGATACGCGCAGCAATGCTACAACATGAGAACGGTACATGGGGGATCACTCAAAGAGGATACGGCTTTTTTAATCAACTCATCAAAAGAGTGTTAGTGGATTATATTATGTCTATTCAGACTATAGCTCTTTACAAAGCAGAAACAGAACTTTAAAAAGCTTTTAAGTGGGGCATTGGTGCTACATATAGAAGGATATAATATTTACAGATATTACACGTAAAATGACGGCGCTTCACACCAATAATAAGCTGGGAAATGGGAATTTAGAGGGAATACAAATTATTCATTCGCCCAGAATGTCAATGTTGAGCAGATCAGCGTGTGAACAAATAAGATTCGTGTGACGGACAGGTCATTAACAAATTATTGCGTCAATGGAGCAAGGGTTCATGCAAAAAGGTCATATCTCATTTTGAATATATTTACATACATTAACAACAATTTGTGCAACAAGATCATAATCTTCAACTTAAAGGGAGCATATAGGATTTGCAAAGATGTACCTGAAGGTACAACATTGTTTCATGTACTGACATCTTACTCTCTGTTTGTTAAAAAAATAGTAGACAGCTTTAAGTATGCATAAAGATATACACATTATCAGGGCCCAATTTCATGGAATCCATTAACACCGTTAGCAAAAAATTCTTCGCTTACAATAACAGACTTCTTTTTGCTTACGGTTTTTTTCACAGGAGAGTTTTCTTTCTTTCTACACTAAGCAAGGACTTTCTTCAGGATGCATCATGTATTGACAGCGTGTTACCAGAAAAATATCAAGGTCGGCCTAGAATTTTTTCGCTAACTGATTAATCGCCGAAAGTCATGCTTAAGGACTCCATGACATAAAGGCCCTGTCCCAAATCTCTGGCTGCGACTGCAGGTAACACACAAGTCTATGGAAACGGCTGCAGTCACTGGCTCGTGGCTGCCATAGGTGAGTGTGTAATATTCAGCCGCAGCCAGAGATTTGGGGCACGGCTTATTTTTCACGCAGAGTAGTGATCGTAAGCACAAAGTCATAACGGATTCCATGAAATTGTACCCTGTTCACAAGTGAATCCTTTGAATGATCTAGGGTCTAGATATACATTCACTCTGAGTCAATTGCACATTGATCTTTGTGTTCTTCGCCATCACCTTGATGAGGGACCAGCCTCAGATGTTGTGTCTTTCCCTTTGGTTTTAGTCACCATGGTCTGGGGGAAAACAAGACAAATGAACAGTTAGAAATCAGTGCAATTTATTTATTGATACAAATAACTTCAGAGCATTTCTAAATGAATGTTCCTTCAAAAACTGTTACTAAAGGTTGTGGTTATCTTGGCAATGTCCAGGGGCTCCAAAGCAATGACCAGGGGAAACAAGATCATTTCCAGGGGCGTCCTAAGAAAGGACAGCATGAGGGTACCTTAGCAATGATCAGAGGCACAAAGGCAATGACTAGGGGCACCAAGGCAATGACCAGGGGCACCAAGGCAAAGACCAGGGGCCGATTTCAGTAACACTTTGCGATCATCGCTAAAGCCCAAATCCATCGCTAAACGAAAAAATTGATCGCTACTTTGTGTAGCAATTTTCCGTTTAGCGATGGATTTGGCTTTAGCTATGATTGCAAAGCGTTAGTGAAATCGGCACCTGGGGAACCAAGGCAAAGACCAGTGGTATTAAGTATTAAGTCAATTACATATAACAGAGCAACCAACTGGGACACCGAGGAAATGACCTAGGGGCACCAAGCAAAGATCAGGGGAACCAACGCAAAGACCCGGGGCACCAAGGCAACCAGGTGTAACAGAGCAACTAACTTGAGGGCACCAAGGCAATTGACAGCTGTAATCTTTCTATGAAAAGATAGATACATCACTATCCCCCCTAATGCGCAAAAACAATTGAAAAAGCAAGATTTGTATTAAATACAAGACGTCTGAAACAATTAGGATCGACCAGGTGCGCCTGATGCCGAAAGATCAACACTCTGGGTCGTTTAGAACGGCGCTAGAGCGACATCGTTTCAGACGTCACTCTAGTCATGAGTCAAACTCAATGCAAATTATGCATGTATAAAATGTATGCAAATAAGCAGAGAACTGTAGAAATATCCCAAAATGCAAACATACAAAACGTTTTGGCCGGAAAATAAGGACTACACACCTGCCAGTCATATATCATAGGGTGCACTTTTCAACAATTCTTTGCCCAGGAATACAAAACATCAACAAATTATTTTGAAGGCAAAGTCAAAGACGGGGTAGGCGTAAGAGCAAACGAAATAATGATGAATACGATGCCAGTCGTGACGGTTGTATACGATGACAACAGTCAAGAAGCACATAATGTATAATGTCCATTTCCATCTCGTAACAACAAAGTTGATAATTCTAACAACGTATACAGTCTGAAACGTTAACAACCCTCAAAATCCTACCACATATCGGTTGCAATGGCCGTATTGTTTGTTTGTTTGTTGGCCTACTTGTACTCCAGTGTATTATGTTTGCCTGTCTGAAACCAAAATCTGAATACACTGGTCCAATAGACCACGCCCCTTGACAAACTGACCAATCACAACACGTTATTTAAGGTCCGACAAAATGCTTTACATTTTGTATCCTTTACTACACACTTTTCGCTGACTTTACTTATGTTTCGTATGTACAAAGCAGTTCTTTTACAAACCCTAGTTTTATTCTCAACCATGGTCAAGCAATGTTTATATTTGGTAATTCTGACTCTTGATGCTCTGGCTGAGAGGAAATGTACATTTTCAACCTTTTCCACAACCAAAATCAAGCAGAGAGAGGTGCTTTCAGTGGTTGAGAGTGAGCAAGACTTCGCGTGTTGCGATCGTGACACATTGTGCATGTTGTTGCCTGGAAGTTGCTATGTAGGGCTGTGCATTTACGGGTGATTTTGGAACCGGGTACCTGTTTCCCAAACGGGCGGGTAGCTGGGTACCCGCAATTTAATGAAAAAGATAAGAAATTAAGAACCCGGAAGTATGTTGCATAATGGCCGTTGTTGAGTACTGGGGTCGTCAAGCGTGCTTAAAAATTACAGATCATTTAATTGACCAGACTCAACAACACTCCGACTGTTAAAGAATTTCCGCTATTTTTAGTGGTGCGATTCATCTTTAAGATGAGTTGTTCATGGTTTCCATGGCAGCTTGTATTGTGACATCACACTTTGCTTAGCAATTAAGATTAATACGCATGTTGCGATCTGTCGTAGCCTTTCTTGAAATCGAGCCCAGGAAGGCTATGTACAATATGCACACTGTACGTACTGTGTGTGTATGTGACATGCATGGTGTAGCCGCTCGGTCAGTTCCGAAGATCTGCCGTATGTGGTAGGATTTTTGGTTGTTACGTGTGGGTACATGATGATGTAAATCACAGCCGGGCTGCATCGCATTGTCCGGTACCGTAAATTGCGGCCAGGCTGCATCTATACGTGGCTTCGGCCTGGCTTCGGTACAGATTTGCGGTAAGAAATCTGCTTTTGACATTGCAAAAAACTACAAATTTTGCAGGTCAGTGATGTATTATGTGAAAAAAGGGCATGATTCTAATTTTTTTACGGGTACTCGAATCAAAAAAATTGAGCCGGGTAACCGATGGTGTGTGGGTTTCGGGTACCCAGGTAGAAAGCACAGCCCTAGTCTACCTAGGGTCACTCGTTATCTATTTTTAGTTCGACAGGACACTTGAACGCCTGTCTGAAAGGGGGGTATGTGAATTCACAATAAACAAAATGTATACAAAAAACCTTAATACAATATACAATTACCTTCATTTCCCTTCCCTTGGTCTCAATGGGTAGTGCCATACAAGCTATGGCTGCTACAAGAGCCACACCCCCATAACAAGAGATGGCAAGGTGGGGTGACACGCCCAACATCACCTGCAATCAACAACAGAGGGCGCTATCCAGTCAAAACAAAATAGCTACATGTATCATAAAAGACAACACAGAATAAAATCTCATTGACGCATGGAGAGAAGGTTGTTTATCCAGAATGTCAACAGAGGGCGCTTTAAAGCTAGTATCATACTTTGGTTTTTGTCAAAGAAATACAGATTTGTGGGCAAAAAAATCAAGGAAAATACAGTAAAAGCAATCTGTGAAAATTTCAGCCCCATACGGTGCCCACTTTTTGAGAAAACAGCGAAAAACGGCCACGGTATTTCTTAAGTGTACGTTTTCTCTTTTATTTTTGATCTTTTAAAAGATCAACTTTTAAAAGATCAAAAAGATTTCTGGATAAATACACCATTTCAGGTGGAAACATTTTAACAGTATGTTTCTACCACCACCATCTTCATACCCTGTAAGTTATACGTAAATCTGTGAACATTTCTGTTTTGGTCTCTTACCAAAGTATGATACAACCTTTAAATAATATAATAACAATAATTTATAATAATTTGGGAGGCTAATCATCCTAACTCGCAGCTGGGGTGCTGAATTGCGAAGGATGCGACTTCAACGTGATCGAGTAGCAGGCTTTCATGGGTGCCCTTGGCTGCCAGCCACATCAACCCATATATATGACCACGGAGCACAGCCTGAGATCGAAAGTGTTTGATTTTTGTGGAGGGAGGAAAACCGGAGAACCCGGAGAAAAACCCTCGTAGCATAGGAGAGAACCAATGCACAACTCTACTCACATATGACCCAAGCCGGGATTGAACCCAGGGCCACATTGGTGAGAGGCAAGTGCCTAACGCACTTGCCACCTATGCGCCCCCCTTTGATGAGAAAGATCCTGCTAGAGAATCGAAAAGCATCAGGCCCCTCCTAACTCCAAGCATTTTATAAATTTTAGGACATATTTTGGCTGATGAGCAGTTTGCAGCAGTTTATTACTTGTATGAATAAGGACAAATAGAAATGCCACTTTCTTGACAATTCTGCCATTTTTCAATTCTGAACCCATTTTCAAAATTTGCTGGTATTGTAGACTCATTTCCCCTTATTACAGTGTAGATGACTAAGCATTTGCAGCAGACGACTATTATTGTTGTCATCATGTGACAATTCTCCAATCACATGATGACAAAAAATTAGCATGGCCATGATGACAATGACCAGAAACGTCTCTATCCCAGAATCTACATGAAACAAAAAGAATCCTTCAACTCACAGGCTGAAGAGGAGTCTAGGCATTACGCTGTCTGTGTGCACGAGGGACAAGAACAAAATCTGTACCCTGATTGTTTTAGCCTTCGTTCCAGTCTTACCTGAGCAACAAAAGGGGTGAGGATGGCTCCGACACGGGCACTGGCACTGCAGGAGCCTACTCCTAAGGCTCTTGTGGCAGTTGGGTAGACCTGGAAAGCAAATGAACACAGTTTGCTTAGCAAAACAAACTAGTTATAAACAAAGTGAACAAAGAAAAACCGACTGGAGCTGGATTCAAACTGGTGACCTCCTGAATACAATACAGGTGCTCTACCAACTGAGCTATCCAGCCCCTACATTGGTGGTGTCCCAAAAAGTAAATTATCTTTGTTCGTTTGACAGTCAGAAGCCGTGAAACCACGCACACACCGCCATCCCTGGGATCATGTTATCGATGCACGCAGCAATGTTGCAACCTGGGAACGGTACATGGTGGATCACTCAAAGATCAAACGTGATTACATGTGACGTATACTGCTACCAACATGACCAATTGCTTGTTTTTTTGCTAAGCTCAGCATCTGCTAAGCAACATGTTCTACTACGTGGCTCTGTGAAATTGAACCCTTGCTTAAAACCCTAACCCCTAGGCCCTTGTACTAGGAAGCATACTGCATCCAACATACTGCATCCAACATACTGGTCAACACACAAAAAAAGTTGGTCACAGGTTTTGAAGTGATTAGTACTGGACCTTGGACCTAACAAACAGGACCTCCTCTTGGAGTTTGACGGGTTTGAGGCTGTTAGACTTAAAGGGTGGCTGCAATGGGTGTTTTTGCTCATATATATTGATGGAATAAAGTCTTTAAAACGCAGTTGTGTGGCTGTCATAGTTTTAGCCTCCCTTGTGTTGGTGTTAAAATAATTTTATTAACCGGGAGGGGGGAACATTCTGACGTCATCTCGGGATCACGGTAGCTGGTTCACAAGCCATCGAGCAATGGCTAAGCTGGTTCCCGAGTCACTGACGGCAATTAAAATCCCGTACTAGGGGGTGGGGCATGGACACAAAATGCTAATGGGGTGCGGATTATTTTGAGTAAAAAAAATACCAGATGCGGGGGGAAACAAAAAACAAACTTTAATCAAATTTAATATATTTTTAAAAAAATAATTAAATTATTTCGGTGGATTTTATTAAATATCATTGCAGCCACCCTTTAAGAAAAATTTGAAAAATACAGACGATTAACTTCAGGGTGCTAAGAGTCAAAATGCAAAGGAAATAGAACAATAACTGGCTAGATTCATACCTCTGGTGTGTAGACGTAGGCTGCCTGAAAAGCTCCTGATATGAAACCCCTCGCAGCAAATAGAAAGACTGTCAACACGGTCCTAGGAGATTAAACAGTTGATAAAATGACGGCCGTCAAACAAGTCATTGAAACCATAGACATACAATGTATAATAGAAACATAGATGATTATCCATTAGCAGATTCACGCGTCAGGATGGTGGCCATGTTGGAAGGTACACAATCTTAAACAATACGCAAGCCGGTGCATGTAGAAATTACATGGGATGGCATATTTGAAGTGCCCCAAGATTAAAGGTAATATCATACTTTGGTTTTTATCAAAGAAATGCAGATTCATGGGCAAAAATATCAAGACAGATACAGTTACAGTCATCTGTGAAAATTTCAGTCCCATACGGTGCGGACTTTTGAGAACAGTGAAAAACAGCCACAGTATTTTCTCTTTTATTTTTGATGTTTTAAAAGATCAAAAAGATTTTCGGTCGTTGTTTGACTAATTTCCGGAAAAACGCACCTTTTCAGGCTGACAAATTTTAACGGTATGGCTACCAGCACCATCTTCATACCCTGTAAGTTATACGTAAATCTGTGAACATTTCTGTTTTGGTTTCTTACCAAAGTATGATACTACCTTTAATTCTATGGTACAGATGAGGTTGACCCACATATTTTATCCGAAAGTCAAATTTGAGAATGATTTGTGACAATTTCTAGACTGTTGGCGCCACAAATGATGTATCCATTAAAGGGCATTTACAACGTTGGTAAAGGTGACAGAACACTGTCTAATCCAGCATGTACATCAAATAATAAGCCTGTGAAAATTTGAGCTCAATCGAACACCTGAGTCCCAAGAAAATGAGCGAAAATCTGAATCAATTTTTCTCATAAAACATGAAAAAGGTTTTTTGATCTTGCCAAGATCACAATTGTTTTTTGGTGTTTGGTTCAACTCTTTCTGGATAAATACAGCATTTCAGGCAGAAATATTTTGTTTTCTCCCAGTACAATTTTCATACCCTGAAAGTTATACGTACATTGTAAATGTGTAAACATTTCTGTTTTGGTTTGTTACCAATGTTACCTTTACAGCCATTGCGTCACCTAGTTTTCCTAGTCTGGTTCCCTGCCCAAAGATTCCCTGACAACTCTTACTAAAATCTTAGGTCAGGTATCAACTACAGTTAAAAATAGAACATGACACAGCCGTCGTGTCTGCGCAGGCGCGGAAGCTAGTTTTAGAATGTGGCAAGTTTCCATTTTAGCATTCATTTTTTGCACTTTTGTAGACACATATAATTTTACTTGGGCAAAGAAAGAGTTCAAAGAGTGGGAAATAAAACATACAACAAACTCCCAGAAAATGCATAATAGGAAGACTGCTCTGTTGCATGTGGACAATAATTATGCTCTATTTTGTAGCACGGAATTAAACATATTTACATGAAGTGTCTTTCCCTGTGCATGAACTCCCCGCCCCGTGACCTGTCGAAAATAGCCGAAAATCGACGTAACTATCCAAAGTTGGACGAAAACGAGTTTGTAATGTTTGGGAATTTTCCATAAAAAGCAAAAATTTTGCTTTTTTGGGTCATCTGCCACACCAGTGAATTTAGCCAATACCGGACCCTAGAATAGCACTCCGCACTTGTGCTAAAAATAGCACACTGGATCTCAGACAAACATTGTAAACGTGTGTGGGTGTCCTTGTGTGCGCGTGCATGCATGAAGTTTGTCTGACATCCGGGGATTTTGTATATGCGCGCGCTGGCCAAATCACTCGTGTGACGTCATTAGTGCGGAGTGCTATTGACAGACAATAGTCCGGAGATTTTTGGCCTTGGAACCAGACTTAACAGTGGAGTGTGCAAAACAACAGAGGGCAACAGACAAGTGCTTAGTTGGCTAATTACCTCGTTGAGCAGATGAAAAGGAGGAATATGAAGATGGCAAAGAAAAGGAATTCAACTCCCATTGTCTTCTTCCTGCCAAGGACCTCAATGATGATGAATGTTAGAATAATACCTGTATCAAGAAACACAAAGGAAAAATAATAAGAACAAAGATATTAATTACCGATAATGGATACTTAGGGAGACATTCCCATAGGGACGTGCACACGACTTTACTTACCTTTTTCTAAACATCCTCCAAACCAATGAACTTGAAATTGAAATATGTTCATATTGAGAGCATTCTCTGTCTTCTATCAAAATATGGACGGTAAAAATATGTCTTTAAGATGTAGAAATATTTTTGAGGAGACAACAAAACGTCTTCCTATTGACCGGTGTCTCCCAAATGTTAACTTTCAGATGCTAACCTGTCTCCCTATTATGCAATTAAGAAAAATATTGCAGGCCTTCATTTTAATAATAATAATAATAATAATAATAATTTCGGAGACTAATCATCCTTATTGGCAGCTGGAGTGCTGAATTATGAAGGATGGTGCTACACGTGACCGAGTAGCAGGCATTCATGGGCGCCCTTTGGCAGCAAGCCACATCAATCCATTATGATCACGGAGTACAGCCTGAGATCGAAAGTGTTTGATTTTTGTGAAGGGAGGAAAACCAGGAAAACCTGGAAAAAAACCTTTGTAGCATAGGAGAGAACCAACGCACAACTCTACTCACATATGACCCATCAAGCCGGGATCGAACCCGGGTCACATTGGTGAAAGGCGAGTGCCTAACACACTTGCCACCTATGAATTTAGGAGAGTGATTTGCTCTCACTAACAAAAATCAAGTTTGAGCTGCAAATTCAACTCTTTAAATCAACATAGAGCCTACTCATACTAATGAATAAAGAGAGCAGATTGCTCTTGCTAAACCAAGTTTCCGCATATATCCAGTGATGTCGGAAAAAGAATGCAAAATTTAGCTTGTCCTGTCAAAAAGTTTTGTATTTTCCACAAAGGGTAAATGTTGGCTGAAAAACTGTACATGTATGTGATGTTTTGAAAAAGGGCAGCTCTCCTTAAATTGTTAAGGATCAAGCTCTTTTTTTGTTGGCTCTCCTTGGAAACATTAAGGAGAGCAGAGAGTTGGTGGTGACCCAAATAGTCAATTATCTTTGACTGTCAAAGATAGTTGACTATTGGGGTCACAACCAACGTAGGGCTGGATGGCTCAGTTGGTAGAGCACCTGTACGGTATTCAGGAGGTTGCCGGTTTGAATCCATCTCCAGTCAATTATTCTTTCTTTTTTTTCACTTTTCAATGACTTTAACAAATGCAGTCAGTTTCCCTTGTGGTTATTTGATGATTATTTTTTTTTACCCGGAAATTCCGCTATCGTTGTCCATAAGAGAAGTACATAGTCCTCGGTGCCGAGGGATTTGCAAGCATCGTAGCACTCAAGCTGCTTGGAAGAAGCTTCCGCCGCTGTGAACAGAAAGATCAAACAAATAAACAAATAAACACACAAACAATAGGATTTTAAGTAAACCATGACAATACATAACCTGAAATATCACAAATTGAAAGTCTCAGTTGTAGTATCATAAGACAACCCAGTTTTTCGGTGGAAACAAACCAGGGTCCTTTTTCCAAACCTCGGCTCTGGCTCAGGCTTTGTCTCTGTCATCCATATGCTGAAAATATAGGTTGTGGTTTTGCATTGAAGCTGTTGCGATGTTTTCTTTTCAAACCAGAGAATCTACTTCAGAACCGCAGCCAAAAGCCTCTATTTTGATACCAGTTATTTTAGAATGGATTCATGAAATGAAGTCGGAGCAGGAGCCGGAGCCAGAGCGGAGGTTTGGAAAAGGCTCCAACATTCCACTGACTTATTTCGTTCTAATCTCCTGAACTTTCTTAAGTTAGGTTTGACTCATAGAGGAAGTGCTTCCAAGTGTCATGTAGAGTGAGGAATCTTCTTCTAAATTTTTATGACTTATTTCTGAATCACTTTAAAGAATAACTTTTAATGAAAAGGCTCCGTAATGCGACATCACAAAATCACACAGATTTGTCTGCTGCCCCCACGGACGAAATTCAGGCAGTTTCAATTTTGGGGTAGCTTGCGGGTTGAGCATGTTGAGAGAAAAATCATCTAAAAGACTCTCTTTCTGTGTTCAGTGTGAGATAAATATTTTTATATATGTGAAGTAATTTAATGATTATAGTTCTAACAAATAAAGCGAGGTTTGTTGAGTGTTGAACATCCTCTTAAATTTTTTATATTTGTTCAAAGATACTATCATACTTTGGTAAAATTGATAGAACAGATGCGGTCTGTTCATAATTTTATTTTATTTGTCACTGAATAAAAACAAACCTGTGAAATGTTCAGCTCAACTGATCATTGGAAAGAGTAGAAAACAGTGAAAAACCATTGCAATTAATGGGAACCTGTCAGGTAAATATTTGTAATTGTGAGGTTTTGATCTCAGAGATCAAAACTATTTTCGGTATTTTGTTCAACTAATTTGTGGAAAAAATAGTGTATAGCTTTTCAGGCAGAACAATTTTAACGGTAAGTTTGTACTAGGTCTTTCTTTATATCCAGTAAGTTACATTTTGTATACGTAAATCTGTGAAAATTTCTGTTTTGGTTTCTTACCAAAGTATGATACTACCTTTAACGGTATGTTTCTACCACCACCATCTTCATACCCTGTAAGTTATATATATGTAAATCTGTGAAAATTTATGTTTTGGTTTCCTACCAAAGTATGATAGAACCTTTAACTTGAATACAAATTAACAACGTGCATGAAAATGAGTAAAAGGAACAAGAAATATCAAGGAAGGAACATGGCTAACCAGAGCATGTGCTCCCAGAGGCGAATAACTCCGTGCTCATCAACACAACCCCGTAGTAGGCAAAAGCATTCGCAAACCTGCCGAATCACCAAAAAAAAAAGAAAAAAAAAAGAACGTAAAAAAACGTCATATGGTCAAGTCCTCATAGATTGGTGACTATGGTTACAGCGGGCATGGAGACGAAGGAACATTACAATTCGAAAGGTTAAAAGGCCACGAGGTAAGACTTTCAGAGAGAATTCACTTTCAGGAAAACAACCCGAAGTCCCACTTGGCCCGTAATTCAATAATTTTTCCGAGGGTAATATTTATTCTTGAGAGTCAGGCATCAATTTCAAGAGTCCAAGGCAAATTAGCACCTTGGCAGTCACATGCCGATGGACAGCTCTTTTAAAGATTCATTTCAACTACAGTAATAGAAAAATCTGTCTTCTTTTTTTATTGAAGTGATTTTCTATCTATTTTGCATCTTCAAACTAGTGCAGGGACCAAATAATAATAACA
This sequence comes from Astropecten irregularis, assembly GCA_963971285.1. NCBI lineage: Eukaryota > Metazoa > Echinodermata > Asteroidea > Paxillosida > Astropectinidae > Astropecten > Astropecten irregularis. The sequence continues at coordinate 10,016,600 of OZ020247.1, forward strand.
ATAATAATATAATAATAATATATCTAACGAGGATGGGACCTTAGGGAGATTTTCCCATAGGGTCGTGCACAAACTTTACTTTAAACCTATTTCTATACATCCTCCAAACCAATGAACTTGAAATTATGTTCATATTGAGAGCAACTATGTCTTCTATTAAAATATGGACAGTAAAAAATATGTCTTTAAAATGTAGCTGGTACCTTAGGGCGACATCGAAAAGTCTCCCTAAGTCCTGATGTTTCCCTAATGTCCCCTTTTAGATGGATTTCTAATTATAAAGGTATTTATATCGTGTAATTTCATGAATGATTATAGTGCTAAGTTACATAAAATAACGTAAAACGAAACACAAATTATACAGATTGGTGTTTCCGCAAACCGATCAACATACCAATAGCGCTCCGCACTAATGACGTCACAAAATCCCCGGCTGTCAGACAAACATTGTCTCACACGCGTAGTGTACATGGACGCGCACACCCACGCACGTGAATGGTTGCAATGTTTTTCTGAGATCCGATGCTATTTTTAGCGTAAGTGCGGAGCGCTATTGTCACCATGCAAAGGCTCAAAACTTAAACTGAGTTGAATTATTACTAATTTTGCCATGCATGTTTTGGGCAATCGTTAGATCAAAACATTTCTGCCACAGTTGTGGACTTCATTTACTCACCAGATAAAAAGTAGCAAGACCGTTGTAATTCCCATTTCCTTGTTTTTGAATAAATCAGCATAAGATCCCCTTTTTACCTAAAAACAACAACAACAATAATAATTCATTCAGGAATTGTATTGTTTTGTTCCTCATGCAAAATGCAAACAAAACAACTCAAGTGACAAAATGGCCAGCAAAGTGCGATGAGTTTTATAGTTAAAGGCCCTGAACACAAAACATTTCATTTCCAAAATGCCGCGAATGTACAGTTTGCCACCATAACATGTTTTATTGCAAAACATTTGGCCACAATCTACATGTTTATCATATCAATCTACGTGTTTATCATATCAATCTACATGTTGATCATATCAATCTACATGTTGATCATATCAATCTACATGTTGATCATATCAATCTACATGTTTATCATATCAATCAACATGTTTATCATATCTATCTACATGTTTATCATTTGATAAGAAATACATGCAATTGGACATGGGCTGCACTACAGGGCATCAAAAACCAACAGGTCACCAGACCCCATGCAGTGCATTTCAGTCATTTTCTTTCTGGACCACAAAATGTGACTTTTCCAGTCATGACCAAACTGTTGACAAAAAACTACTCACAGCAACTTCTTCAATCTTGAGTTTGCCCAAGGGCATGGGCTTGTTGTTGGTCAGGGCGATGGCTTTCAGAATTTCATGGGCCTTCTGCTGGTTACCACATGCGACGTGATACCGGGCACTCTCAGGCAACCACTGGCATGGAATAAAGAATACCCAAGGAGTTAGGAATCAGTGCAGTGGTAGTAAGGGTTATTTGTTTAAACGCAAATTACCATGGATACGCAGTGATGTACACAGTAAAGTAAATGGACAAAACTTAATGACCAAGTATTGGAGCATTGTAGGAATCAATTTTCTCAGAAGTAATGGAAGCATTTGCCTTGGAGCCCAAGGGCATTGCCTTGGAGCCCGAAGTCATTCTCTGCTTTAAAGTCCCTGGTTATTGCCTGGGTTTCGCCTTGGTATCCAGGGCTTCAGCACGGAGGCAATATGGAGTCAATTGCCTGGCTTTCGCACATTTTTTGTGGCCGTCATAACATATGACATTATGGGCGAATCACAAACACTAACTGCACCCCGTTATTGTGCATGTTGCGGCAGTTGACCGCTGTTTAGTACTAACTTTTTGTTTACATTTCACTTGAGTTCATAGTACCATAACTAAGCAGACAAAGATTATTCAGAAAAATTATGCCACATTATATGCAAAACACACAAAGAAAATGTGCGCAGATTTGTAATGTACGATATATCGCACGCCATATTAGCGATGTGCAAACATCGCATATCACAAAATATGTGCAGATATACATTTTGTGAATTTGTGATGTACGATGTATCTAACATCACAAACATGTGCGCAGATATTTGTGATGTGCAATGTCCCTCCTGCACCACCATTCTTTGCCGACTTTCGCATGATATGCATAGTGGGGTGCTGTGGCCTATTGGTCTGGCATGTTGAACTCAAAGACTTGTGGTCAATCTACAGATTATGAATTTGAATCCAGCCATGGGCTAGTGGTGCTTGCATCCTTGGGCAAGATGCTTTGTAACATGTTGCTTCTCTTCACCCAGGTGTAAATGGGTATCTGTGAGGGTAGAGATGGCTTTGTGTGCTTGATTAGCCTTTGTGCGCTTTAAAGTATCCGGGGCTGTATACTCCCCAGGGAGTTGAGATTGTTTCAGGAATGTTAATGGGGCTCGATGACCAGGGAGGTCCAGGGAGGTGCAAAGGTAGGTCCAGAAAACCACAAAATCGCCGTTTTCATATTCAGTGGCTTCACATCAATGTCAAATATTTCTATTTATAATAAACGATAGGTTTCAAATGAATTCGGGCAAAAATTTTGCCTAACACTGCCTTTTTCTTTGATAAAGCTTCCAGCCCCAATATGTCCTGTGTACAAACTACTCGCTATTTGCACACCAGAATGGCGGATCGCGACCTCCATACAAATTACCACGCATCCTATGGTCAGTTATCCATCTTGCGCGTAACGCTATATAATCTTTGGTTATGGCGAGGTTTTCTTACCCTACAGCAGATAACAAAGACAAGTACTGGAAAGGAGGAAAACAGGAGAAGATAATGCCAGCCTAGTGACGGCATGACAACCAGAGCTACCAGAACCTCAATAACGGTACCCATCGCCCAAAATACCTGAAATTAAACAAAAGTATTACAATTGAAGGTAATATCATACTTTGGTTTTTATCAAAGAAATACAGATTCATGGGCACAAATATCAAGACAGATACAGTAACAGTCAACTATGAAAATTTCAGTCCCATATGGTGCCCACTTTTTGAGAAAACAGTGAAAAACAGCCACAGATTTTCCTACTGTAAGTCTTTTCTCTTTTATCTTTAATATTATTATTTGTGGTCATTGTTTTACTAATTTCTGGATAAATACACCATTTCAGGGGTAAACACTTTAACGGTATATTTCTACCACCACCATCTTCATACCCTGTAAGTTATATGTAAATCTGTGAACATTTCTGTTTTGGTTTCTAACCAAAGTATCTACCTTTAAGCAATATACACGTTGCAATTGTCCTGACAGGCAAGCTTATTAATAGTAACACAGGCTAAATGCCATTTCACACTAAAATACATTTTAGTTGTCGATATTTACAAGGTTCCACACCGTGTCAACTCTTTCAAACAGCCTTGAATGACCAGATAAAACATGCTCTGATAATTCCAGAAGTGCAACTTCCAATACCGCAAGCACGCCGGCCGTGAATGTAAACAAATGCATCAATTTACAAGTTCAAATGCGAGCTGCGAGATTGAAAACCTAACGCGAGATTCGTAACGCAAGATGCATGATTGAAAACCTACCATGAGATTTGTAACGCGAGATGTGAGACCGAAAACCTAACGCGAGTTTCATAACTTGAGATACGAGATGGCAGGTATAGAGCACCATAGTGTCTAGCCACAGATGCAGCCTTGATCCGAGGCTACATCAATATCTAGATTATGCAAATATCCATCCAATGCCATGAAATGTGTATGATAAGATTAGACTCTATGCAAGGCTGAAGTAAAATACTCGTGTATACAAAATTGTGTACATATGTTGTCTCTGTGTACAGTATTCATCTAGATTTTTTTGCCAAAAGTACTGATGGTGGACAATATGCACCATTTTGTGAATCCATCCTGAAATAACGTATATCAAAATAGAGACTTTTGGCTGCGATTCGGAAGTAGATTCTCTGGTTTGAAAAGGAAAACAGAGCTTTAACTTCAATGAAAAACCACAACCTTTTTTCAGCATATGGATGTCAAAGCTGGAGCCTGAGCCTGAGCCTCCATTTCGTAAACACCCAATGAATTACATTTGGATGCCCAGGGGTCGATTTCATAAAGCTCTGCAATGCGTTGCAACTTTATTTGCGACACGTCGCAGTCACATAGATGCGATGAGTATGGATGCGTCCTAACTCTGCGACGCCTCGCAAGTTATAAAATCGGCCCCACAGTTCCCTGTCTGAAATGCTGGTATACACCTTGTTCACTCCAGAATTCAGAAAAAACTACAATGCCCTCAGACTTAAAGGTAATATCATACTTTGGTTTTTGTTAAAGAAATACAGATTCATGGGCATGATAAACATCAAGGAAGATACAGTAACAGTCATCTGTGAAAATTTCAGTCCCATACTGTGGCCACTTTTTGAGAAAACAGTGAAAAACGCCCGCAATACTTTTTAAACATTCTTCACCAGTTATTTTCTATCATTAAAAGAGTTTTGCGTCATTGGTTTTACTCTTTTTTTGATAAATACAGCATTTCAGGCAGAAAATTGTTAACGGTATGTTTCTACCAATTACCATCTTCATACCATGTAAGTTATAGGTAAATCTGTTAAGACTTCTGTTTCAGTATGCTACCAAAGTATGATAGTACTTTTACATGTAAGCCAGTTGAACGGACTAACTTTGATGATGCACACTTTCAACAAGAGTGTCATCATGTCCCTATGATTTGACATTAATTTACGCACAAAAATGATAACAATTTTACTCACTGAAGTGAACACCACACACATGCCGCGTGATTTGGATGGCAGAAACTCAGTGTACAATGTAATCCTTGAAAAGCAAAAAGGAAAAAGAAAAACAGTCACTAGGATTACATACATCTGTAAAACTGATAAAAAACAGCACTTGTGGTCATTTCTGTTAAAGGCACTGTTAATGTCAATACATATGCTATACCCTGGCCATTGTTTTACCCAGTGGCATGCCTGGGAATTTGTTGAAATGAAAAATGCATAACTTGGCTTTTCCCAAATTCCCAAATAGGCACGAGATCAGTGATCCTGCTGATCCAGATCCCATTTTAGCATATTGTATATGGGAAGTGGATCTCTAAGATCACTGAACATGTGCTGAAACAAACAGGAACATTTAAGCCGCACTTTTCACACCGCTGAGCCAATACCCGGGAAATAAATGCAAGATTTTGCTTGTCCTGTTGAAAAAAATTATAAAAAGATTATACTTTTTTTGTATTTTCCATGAATATCAGCTGGAAAAATGTATGTGAAATTTTGAAAAAAGGGCAGTTCTCCTTAAATTGTTAAGGAGCTCTTTTTTTTTGCTCTCCTTGGAAAACATTAAGGAGAGCGGAGGAGAGTGATCACTCTCACTCTCCTTAAAAAAATGATGCATGTGATAGACGCTTACTCGCTGTATGGTGAGTGCGTCTATCACATAGACAAGCAAAAATCATCATCGGGACATTCCGCAATTTTCAAATGCTAAAACTTGGACCACCACCACCTGACTGCTCATTCAAGAATGAATGGGAGACTTTTAAGAACCGGTTTTTAAGTCCACAGTGCACGTGCATGCACAACAGCGCACACGCAAAACAACGCGTGCATGCTCACAATTGAGTGCGCGTGCGCTGTTGACCCGTAGACCGGTTCTCAAAAGTCTCCCATTGCCTACGATGTACTTACGACTGTGGAACGCCGCCGATTCCGAAACCGACCAATCCTCTCAGGATCAAGATCCAGATGTACGTGGGTGCAAAACTGCTGAGCAAACCGTGATAGAACAGCCATATCGTGCAGGCAATTAACCCCTGTAATTAACAAGCAAAAATGAAGGAAAGGTGGACATTAATTATGTGATTCTCTAGATGGAAAAGGCTGAAATTGGTTGATGAAGATTTGGGCCCTAAGAGGTGCTCAATGGAAGCCATGGTCTTGAAAGATCTTGGAAGAGATAAGATCCTGGGTGAAGACAGTAAATAACGATGACGGGATAGCAAAAATGAATAATGCAAGAATACCAGTAATCATCAAATAACCACAAGGGAAACTGACTGAATTTTAAAGTCATTGAACATTGAACAAAGCAGGGTTGTTTGATTTAAATCATTGATTTAATCAATGCCATTTTAAGTCAATCCCCCCTACTCTATGTGTACAATTTGACTTGACAATTCAAACCATGCGATAAAGTCTGGATAACTCAAAGTTTACATTCATTCCCTTGAGGTTCCAGTTATCAGGGTTTCACTGTATAATTTCATTTATCAATGCTGAAAACATATGGTGCTTCCTGCTTAATAATATTGAGACATGTGAAAAAGAGATAATTCTTATAGACATGCAACCTGCCTTTCCTGGTTAAAGGTACTGTCATACTTTGGTAAGAAACCAAAACAGAAATGTTCACAGATTTACCTACATAACTTACAGGGTATGAAGATGGTGGTGGTAGAAACACACCGTTAAAATATTTCCGCCTGAAATGGTGTATTTATCCAGAAATTTGTAAAACAACGACCGAAAATCTTTTTGATCTTTTAAGAGAAATACTGTGGCAGTTTTTCACTGTTTTCTTAAAAAGTGGGAACCGTATGGGACTGAAATTTTCACAGATGACTGTTACTGTATCTGTCTTGATATTTTTGCCCATGAATCTGTATGATATTACCTTTAATACTTGTCAATAAAAAGACTACTATACATGTAGATACGACTTTACACATGTACATGATGTACCATGAAGACTAAGTGCATTGACATCATGGTTTCAATCATCCTTTATAACAGCTGCCGACTCAAATTTAATCTTATAACTTCAAGGGGGGTTGGCTGGGAGATGAAGCATTAAGACATAAATTACTTCCACAAAAAGTTACGATTTTGTCATTTTAATTTATTTTTCTCTTTTTTACGGGACAAAGTTCTGGTAGAAAACTTGTTAAAGGTAATATCACACATTGGTTTTTGTCAAAGAAATGCAGTTTCAATATAATGTTAAAATTTGATTTTTTTTTTTTTCCCCCTGCATCTGGTATTTTTTTCTCGAAATAAACCGCACCCCATTAGCATATTGTGTTCACGCCCCTACCCTCTAGTACGGTATTTTGATTGCCTTCAGTGACGCGGGAACCAGCTTAGCATTATTCGATGGCTTGTGAACCAGCTACCGGGTTCCTGAGATGACGTCTGCACGTTCCCTCCTCACAGCTAATAACATTATTTTAACATCAACACAAGGGCAAAGGGAGGCTAAAACTAAACTAAATGTTCACAGATTTACGTATAACTTTCAGGGTATGAAGATGAGATGTAGCAAAAACCGACAGTTAAATTTGTTCCGCCTGAAATGGTGTATTTATCCAGAAATGAGTAAAACAACGATCTTTTAAAAGATCAAAAATAAAATAGAAAAGACTTAAGAAATACTGTAGCTGTTTTTCACGATTTTCTCAAAAAGTGGGCACTGTATGGAATTGAAATTTTCACAGATGACTGTGACTGTATCTTCCTTGATATTTTTGCCCATGAATCTGTACCAAAGTATGATACTAGCTTTAAATACTTTATTCCATCAATATATAAGCAAACCACCCATTGCGGCCACCCTTGAATACCACTAAATCGAGCCTCACACCTGTATCATGGACAGTTTTGTTGCTAAGCAATTCAGAAGACCTACTAATTATATCTCACAATTCAATTAGGGATGCATTTCCTTGAAATTTAATTACTTGTTTGGGTCCCCTTACCAACTGAGCAAACATTTGGCATATTTCATCAATTGTCTGATTCTGGAAATTGATGCTCTTGTGTGAAGTATCAAACAGACAATGAAATTCAATCAGATACAAATTAAACATGGAAACGTGCACAAATGAAAGATCCGATCGTGTAATGTATACATGTATGGAAGCATCTGCTGCTATTCAGCTGAGCTTGCAGGCCTATCTAAACTGCAAAGACTGTTCACAGCTATAGAGCTATATCAAAGGTAGTATCATACTTTGGTTTTTGTCAAAGAAATACAGATTCATGGGTAAACATATCAAGGAAGATACAGCAACAGTCATCTGTGAAAATATCAGTCCCATACAGTGACAATTTTTTTAGAAAATAGTGAAAAACAGCCACATTATTTCTTAAGTCTTTTATCTTTTATTTTTGATCTTTGAAAAAATCAAAAAGATTTTCGGTTGTTGTTTTACTAATTTCTGGATAAATACAGCATTTCCGGCAGAAAAATGTTAACGGTATGTTTCTACCACCACCATCTTCATACCCTGTAAGTTATACGTAAATCTGTGAACATTTCTGTTTCGGTTTCTTATTATGTGATACTACCTAGAGCGCTAGCTCCATGTACAAAGTGATGCCTGCTGGGTGCATCCATGTTTGTGCACAACCATATGGAAAAGACAAAATTGTGTACGTCTTTTGTACGTCTATTTGCATATCTGCGTTTGTGTTCTATACAGGTGCGTTATCGAAGCCCAATACGCCCAAAATCTGACGCACCTTAGGTAAATGAGTGTTTCATTTTGCGCAGTGTGCACTTATACTCCGTACTTCAGTTATGCAATGATTGCATGCATCATCAAGACGCACTACCAGTACCATCCACGAATACTTGCGCGTTGCATAGAGTATACTCTTAGAAATTATGCATTCCTGTCAAAGTGTTTTTGTTCCACAGACACGCACTCAAATTAAAAATGACTGCGCCCAGGACGGCTTCAAAGTGTCTACGCACGGAAAACGCAGAGCTAGTGCTCTAGAAATTTTAATATAGCTCTATGGTTACAGCCAAAAAAAGAAATGGTGTGTTTCTTCATACTACATATACATCCACAAAAAGGAAGAAAGTTCTTTATATTTTACGGAATGCAAGTTGAAAAAGGACTACCAATGTGGATAGGAAAAGTCAGGTTTTCTTGACTGCTGTCGAGAAAGAAAAGTACGATACGCACCAAATTTTGATTTTTGTTTCTCAAAATGTAATATTGCACGACCTGTCATTAATTACATGTATTTGTAGGACTTCCAGAAATGCAATGTAATCTTGTGTTTTCCCAGCAATGTACAATGTATGAATGAAAGCTATAAACGTCGTAAGAGCTAAACTTCCAAATTCATCCAAAAATTTCCCTGAGAAATTTGATGCCTGAAGTTCGTAGCCCTGATCATGTGCTATTATAATACAGCATAGTTATTTTAAAAAAAACTAGATCTCGCACCCGTGTATTAACGAATGGGGGTTGCATGCGTCATGACGAAACCCATGTATATACCCCACTACGCTCACGCGCTAATAACAAACCGCACAAGCCGCGCCGTTACGCGTTACGCGATGCACCAAGAAACATGATGGAACGCCGTAGCTATATTCGGTGGCTTAGATTGTTTGTTGGTAATTCCATCATTTTAATTTGCCAATTTCATCATTTTATTGCAATTTTGTAATTTCGATCGCCAATTCCATCATTCAGTTTGTCATTCTGTCATTCTTTTCGCAAATTCCATCCTTCAATTTGGCAAAAATTGAATGATGGAATTACCAAAGCAAGCAATCTAAAGAAGATAGCTACGGCATTCCATAAAAAACGGATTTGAAACACCCTCCCTACTAAAATGGCGCCACTGCATCCACGAGCGGCCAATGCGTCATCTAGGTTTTTTTTTATATATCTATGTAATACAGTACCAAATGGTAGAGACATGTTTTTATCGTGACCAACTTGACCTAATACAAAGTTCCATAGAAAATGCAGGCATTGTATATGCTTATACATGTAGATGTTTACAGTACTTCAAAGTATTGGAATTAGGCAGATGAAAAGGTTTTGATCTGTAAGGCCCAGTGACTCTTCTATAATTATTCAAATGCCCAAATACCAGACTGACTAGTGACTATTTTATCTTTTATTAAGCTAGTCAAAATCCCAAACTTTTTCGGGTTTTGAGTCCCTGCCCTTTAAATAGGCTCCCAGAGTTTTCTCAGACTTGACAAAGCACAGCTCCTGGGATTTACCCGGTTTTCTTTTTACCGATTTCCAAAAGAATAATGCACGACTGGCATATTGTATGATTAAGAATCTGGCCATTTAATTTCTGAACCAAATCATGGACATGCACCGCGGAGCGTAAAGGCCGGTCACTGAGGCAAATCTGAAAACTGCATTAACAGCATTGATAATACATAGGAGGAATACGGTGTACAAACCTGTAATTACCTAAAGGCACTGTACAGCGTACTGCTAATGGCACTGCATAATGATTAAATTGCCAAAGCAAATATGAGAGTAATTGAAGAGAGGAATGAGGCTATTAGGACTACACTCAAGCACCAGACTTGTCCCGCAATATAAGAGACCACTGCATGCAATTATAATATCGGAATATCGGACATTTATATTGCGCAGCTACTATATGAATATACTCTACTGCTCATTACAAATTAATTATTTTCCCTGGTCATCGGGCTATAATCTAAATTCCTGAAACCATCTCAACTCCCTGGGGAGTATACAGCCCGTGCTTCCGTATTCAGTGCACAGAGGTTAATCAAACCACAAAGCCATCTCTACCCTCACAGGTACCCATTTACAACTGGGTGAAGAGGAGCAATATGTGACAGACCGTCTTGCCCAAGGACGCAAGCAACAATAACCCATAGCTGAATTCGAACCGACAATCCATAGATTGACCACAAGACTTTGAGTTCAACACGCCAGACCACTAGGCCACAGCACCCATTATAGGGGTGAAATTTTTTATTTAAATGTCAATGAGGAGGCAAACAGACACCCAAAAAACAAACATATTTTGTATTGTACAATTTGTTTTGATATTGAAAGGTCGATTTATACCGCAATTTAAAAGCAAAATAAAATTGTTTTCGGTTTGTCAAGTTAACACGTTGAGAATCAGTAAATCAACAACTTGTTGTATGTATGTTAACATAATTGAGATGATTAGTGACAGATAATATTGTATTAATAATTGATTAATTAATGCTTCACTATAGTGAATATTCACTGGCTTGACTTTCAGTTCGGGTAGATACATTTGTACACGATGAACTACAGACTCATGTCTGCATATTTTTGCACTAAGCTTCAACCAGCTGCTCACTGTTAATTTATAAGGAATTCTTTTATTTCAATGGCATGCCACACAAAAAGTGTGAGTGCGGTTTTGTGACATTTACCAATCATGTATTATACCTTTAAAGATGAAATGCCACTGGGTGAGGGAAATGACAGACAGAAACAAATTTCTTGTTTGAATGAATTTAAAAGATTTTAGTGTTAAAAAAACCCCAGTATTTATCTAATGGGAGACTTTGGAGAACAGGTCTTCAAGTCAACATCGCACGCGCACACACAACAGCGCAGGCGCAAAACAACGCGCGCATGCTCACAATTGCGTGCGCATGCGCTGTTGACTTCAAAACCAGTTCCCCAAAGTCTCCCATTAAAAAAAAAATCATAAAATAACAAGGGAAGCTGACTGAATTTTTTAAACATCGAAAAGTGAACAAAGAACAATTGACTGCAGTGGGATTCGAACCAGCAACCTCCGGAATACCATACTGGTGCTCTTACTCTTACCAACTGAACCATCCAGCCGTATGTTGGCGGTGTCCATAACCGATAACAGTTAATTATCATGAACATGATGAATATTAATGATTTTGCTTGGGAAATAGATAATATACAAATTCACGTCGGTGAAGGGCAAGGCTAATTTGCATACAACAGTCAATTATCGTTGCTTGTTTGGCAGTCAGAAGCCATTTAATTAAAAATACAATTATTTATAGATATTTCAGATGTCAATTTCTAAACATTTGATCTAGGCCTTGATCTAGGCATTGTTATTTGTTTGTATTGTGTGCCATGAGCGTCAGGCATGGTGGATACCGGCGCCTTATAAGTGTCCATTATTATTATTATACCGCAAGCCAATTAAATTCAGCATAATCCTGAGACTCCATTCCCATTGGTTGAATCCAAGGCCAGGAACGCTGAACTACAATCATTTCTGCTTTTCATTCAATTATATAAATACTGGTACCAGTCATTCATTATCCATGGGGGCAAATATCAGCCATGAACTCAAATGGAAACTCAAAACCTTTCTAAATCCTGTTTTAATGAGAAATTTGGAATTCTAATCCATTTGTTATTTTTTATGCCGACGAGTCAGCCAAAAGTTGGAAAATGGATGTGAAAGTGCAAGTACCCTTTAAGTTTAAAGGTAATATCATACTTTGGTTCTTGTCAAAGCAATACAGAAACATGGGCAAAAATATCAAGGAAGATACAGTAACAGTCATCTGTGAAAATGTCAGTCCCATATGGTGCCCACATTTTGAAAAAACAGTGAAAAATGCCTACATCATTAATTTGTGTAAGTCTTTTCTCTTTTACATTTGTTTTGATCTTTTAAAGATCAAAAATGATTTTGGTCATTGGTGTTACTCTTTTCTGTAAGTCTTTTCTCTTTTACATTTGTTTTGATCTTTTAAAGATCAAAAATGATTTTGGTCATTGGTGTTACTCTTTTCTGGATAAATACAGCATTTCAGCCAAAACAATTTCAACGATATGTTTCTACCATCACCGTCTTTATACTCTGTAAGATAGGTGAATCTGTGAAGATTTCTGTTTCAGTATGCTACCAAAGTATGATACTACATGTACCTTTAAGGTTGAACTTTCTGAAACTGTGTGTGTATTGTAATCAACTGAGTATGCATGCATGTACTTTGTAAGAAATGCAAACAACTCATTTTAATTACAAATGACCACACTCAGGCAGCCAAAGGAAGCGGCTGTTTTTTTTTCAAGTGTCTCTTGAGTTTGTTAGGAGGTGAGCGGGGGTGGATCCAGGAGGGCGGGCGTGGGTTGCGTACGCCCAACTTTTTTCAGCCAATTTAAAAAAAACAAATTAATATGGAGAGGGAGAGAGACTCAAAAAGATAAGAAAAAAGGGAGAGGCCAAATTAATTTGGCAGTTTTACGTCCGGCCCACCGTGACCTGCTAGCTTTGATCGGCCCGAAATGCATCCGTCAAAATTGAATTGGTGAATTCTATTTCCACGAATACACCTCCCTCTTTTTGAAAATTGCAGATCTGCCGCTGGTGGGCCAAGACGTTTGAACTTTGATATGTCAAGATGGGTGAGGTGGTTAGCGGAACAAGTATCACGTCGTGTCAACATACTGAGTGCATTCTAGTGATGCAAGGATGACAAAGTCAACTAGACCACGGACCCAACTCCCTCCCTCCATCCACCTGATGCACACAGTACATGACTAGACATGATTGACAATTCCATTGTTAAAGGACAGCCAACTTTACTTGGTTCATGACTATGTTATTACTCGAACATACGAACCGATTACCTGCACTGTCCCACACGTACGTAAGTACATTGTACGCAAAGGCCTCCCTAAAACATAGCCTTGGGAATCCTGTAAAATCTCCCCGAAAATGGGGGAAACACACTGTGCATACATTACTTTCGAAGTCAGGCACAGCCTATTAACATACACGTACATGTCTGTGCATGCAGGCCAGTGCAGGTAATCATACATATTCAACAGTGTGTCATGGAGACGATGTAGCGCGTTACATAACGAGGTGCGCACGCAACTCACGGCCGTTACAGGATTCCCAAGACTATACGATTGTACGTACGTGCATGCAGGACAATGCAGGTAATTGGTTCGTATGTTCGGTAATAACATAGTCATGAACCAAGGCTAATCAACATACTGTTCTTCGCAAACCATAAAACTGCCTTCTGTGTGCTAGTAAGATTTATCTGTGGATATGTTCACGCGAGCTGCTAATTTCACTGCTAAGTTCGCTGCTAACTTAGCAGTGTAATTTATGACCGTTGGAACGCAATTTTAGCTAAACTTCGCTGTCAACTACACTGCTAACTTCACTGCTATGACCGAAAGATAACAGCAGACATTTGTACTGTTAACTTCGCTTCCTCCGACTTAACAGTGAAATCTGATACTTTAGCAGCACTGCTTACTGTGAATTGTCATGTGAATGCAATGGTTTTCATGGCCTCTGCACACACTCATTGTGTTGTTAGCAGTCGTGAATGCAGTGCGTGAACACTCGTTGAATTTTAGGTAAAATTGGTTTCTCAACCCATGGAGAACAACCGAACTCCCACTGTTATATTTTAGCAGCGAAGTTCACAACTCTTGTGAACAGATATCCCCCTGCCTCAAAACAGATCTCTAACATCGTATCTGCATTTCGTTCAGTCTCTGGCTGCTGCCAACAGAAATAACAATAGTGGTGATCCCAATCTGTTTTGTTTTTTTAATAATAATAATAATATAGACATTTATAATGCGCAACATATCCACCCAGAGGGTGCTCAAGGCGCCTACCATTATTATCCCTTGTCATCGGGCCCCACTAACATTCCTGAAACAATCTCAACACCCTGGGAGTTTACAGCCCCGGCTACTTTAAAGCACACAGAAAGCCATCTCTACCCTCGCAGGTATTTACACCTGAGTGAAGAGGAGCAATATGTGACAAAGCGTCTTGCCCAAGGACACAAGCACCACTAGCCCATGTCTGATTCTAAATCAACTTTAATGGTTTCTCAAAAAAGATTTGGTTTGATTTTGGCTTTTTGTTTTAAATCGTCACTATTCGGTAATGCCAAAAAACTGCCCAAGCTTATACATGTACTTGTACAGTACACCTGACAATAATGTGAGCGATCAATGCAGTCTGTCTGTGCATGCATGCAAATTCTCTAACAGAACAATAAATGCTCTTGTTTCCCTAAATATTGATTGAATCCCATCTGGCAGGGCCGAGGACGAAAATAAAATCTTTCAACTTTAATATCAAATGCACGATGTGCAAACAATATACATGTATGTACATTAGGCCGCAAAAAAAAATTGTTGTGTTGCCCTCAGCGACCGACCGTAAAATGCCAAAACTTTCGGTCAGGATTTTTTATTTTTTTATTTTTTTCTCCGAGTCCTAAAGTATAAAAACTCACAATTTTTGACAGAAAATGTAAGATTTAGCGGTTAAAAATCGTGTCTCTTCAAAACGACCCAAGACTGTTGATTTATAAGCCATACATCCTGTATTTATTCTTAAATGTTTGAAAATCAGCACAAAAAAAAATATTTAAAAAATTGACCAACCCACCCAAAATTTTAATTTTTCCACTTGAGGGCAACACAACAATTTTTTTCCGGCCTTATGGTACATGTACACATGTACGGACAAACGTCCACATTTCTGAACTTTTTTTTTTATCATATCATGATAATTTATAATACAAACATTACAACCAGTACCACTATACCAGTATAAATGTATGATTTTTTTTCTCATCATCAATCATCTTTTTTTTTAAAGCAAAGAGTGGACTTCAGTTTCGCGAAATACATGGAACTCAATACATGTACCTGTTCTTCAACAGTTCTTTACCATGTTTACCGGTATACACCGATCCAATGGCATGACATACCAACCACCATTACTGCGGTGTCCCCCGTCTGCCTTTTGTGTGGTAACAAAACAAATGTACGCTCCGCCGCACTCTATACTGCAGGGTGTACGTCCCCTGATACACTGCAGGGGCAATCGCAAGTCGGATTCATGTACATGTACAGTATACAGTGTACGTGACAAAGAAAATTAGGATAGCACTTACAGACTAACTAGAGGCGTGATAGGAGAAAAACTACATTTAGCGTAATAATAACAACTACTTCATCAGATGTAATGAAGTGGAGCATCATCAACATGAGTATATAAACTGGTATTTGTAATGCAGTGAAGCATGTCCAAACAAAAGGGGTCAAGGTGAGTCGTAATTGGGAGCAGTAGTATGTGGGACATGAAACCAGGGTCCCTATTGGGTGGCAGACCAGTAAATAGGTCCAAATCAGTCCGTGAAGCTCATTAATATTTTGCATACCCTCAAAATCTTTTTTGAAGCATTTGCTGAGGCCTATATGTGAAGTCTTGTAAAGGAAATCGATGGAACCTGGTCACCAGAGTTTAGACTTTCAGTTTTGAGTTGTTTAAATGAAATCAGGCCTCAAAATCGCTCTACTTGGGCATTTAATGGAGGGGTACATTTTTTTGAGTCTAGCACAAGTTAACATGGCCGTTTACATGGTATTTTTCTCTGGATGGATTTTTCTCAAAAAGTCATTGGTTACCATATAGAAAATTGAAAAAAAAAAAAATGAAAATTGAAGATTTCTGCTTTAATATTTTGCTGTATGGCTCGATTGCCTGAGAAACTTCTGCTATTTTTAATGTATATTTTTTTAATTTGCCATTTTGCATGGGAGCATATGGGAAATGATTTACTGGTCTGCACCCATTGAGTCAATGCAGTCCAGTCTGTACATGACAGTATACAGGAGTTGAAACAAACAAAGATTGAATCAAAAACACTCAATTAAAAATGTCGAGAAATTAATTTCTGTAATGAATAATTTGAAGAACCAGCTGGAGTTTCCTCATTATGCTGGTACTGTATAATGTACATTTCCTACGATACCATTAATAAGAGTGAGTTAATGACATATTAAGTGTACTGTATATTAATGCATGGTACAATCAAGCAATGAACGGCTTGAACGTAATGAGAAGTGACAATCAGCTGCTGAACGTGACTTCCATTAGCAAGCCGCACACCCCAGACGAAAGAAAAAATTTAAGAAGAAACAAATCTGGATAAAAGGGGCCTACAGTACTTTGTAATTTCATAATTGACTTATTCTTTCCAATATGGGATCTAGTATTAAAAAAGGGTTTATTTTGTTCCAACCATTAAAATGTTTTGTTTTATATGTGAACGGATACGCATAATAAGCGTACATTTAGCTATCCGTAAACGTCAACAGCCAATCCGATGTTTCGCAATAGTGAAGTCTAGTTTCAACAACGGAGAACCACTTTTGTACCTGACTTTGAGGCTAATTTTTTCTTATTCTTAAGTTATGAAATGCTTAGAAATGACATATTTTCGTGTTCAGCAAATCCTTTCTTTTTAATCTAATCATGCACATATGACAAAAAATGAACAGAAAATTACGAAAATACTGATATTCGCTACGTGTTTAACACTAACGCGTATTGAGCAAGATATCCGTGACTCAAAGACGTATAACCGATAGCGGAAAAACTGTGACATCAAAAGTACACAAAAAACTAGCTGAAACTGAAAACCGAGTTGGTTGGTATTTCGGTATTTTGAAAACACCTTTCGGTATTGCTCGGTATTAAAAAAAAACTACTCGGTATTACCGTGAAACAGCCCAAGCCTATATGGCGCCGTCTTGCATAAAGGAATGCCAGCACCTTTACCACTTCACAAACACAAGCAGAAGCAACACATAGCCAAACTCAAATCGGGAGACGTACATGTACGCCTACTCGGTCCACACACGTACAACAATACCAGTAGATTGCTCTTTACTCATTCCACTGCTCTGACATTTATTCCAGTGCAACCAGACCGTAATCATTTGGATCAGGACACAGGCAAAGTACATGTACAAATTTTTTTATGAGCTTGGAGTTATAGGAGGGCCTGAAAAAGATTCGGCTAGGATTTGGACCGTGTCAACACCTTTCGATCACAGCATGCAGAATCATTTTCTACATGTTCTAAGCCTAAAGATCCTGCTAGGATTCGTACGCGTGTAGCCCCTCCTAACTCCAAGCATTTTATAAATTTCATGTCATTATTTTGGCAGTTGAGCAGTTTATTACTCATATATAAATTTTATGTGCAATAAATTCAGGCATGCAAACTAATGATGGTAGAAAGCGTTGGTAAAATAATATTTAAAGGGTCTCTGCAATAAGAATATTATGGCTTGAACATGTGCCAAAAAGCAACTGTTTTATGGAGCCTGTGATTTAACCCACTTCCTCACACTGTTTCAGGGTTAACAACGGGTTTTCTGGTTTGTATGCTAATTAGAATTTCTATATTCATGAGCAAAACTGTGATGTCATATGGGTAACTGAGAGCAGTATAAACCAATTGATTTGTGTACAAAAAGTTGGGGTTGTTTTTATAGGTTTTCTGACAGACCTTTTTCTCCTCAATAGGTTTTGTGTGCCGAATATGATCCTTTCACTCAACTGGTGGTGTAATCTTTTTGTAAAACCATTTCTGTAGGTCAAGTTTGCCTCTTCATTTGTTATGTTTTTACATTATATTTTTGCTGTTGGTTCTCCGCATGAAAATCCCCCATTTTGTAAAGCCATTCAAAGGAAAGCCAAATGCTGATTTGAAACCAAAATAAAACTTGCCATTCATCATCTGTCAGTATATTCTCTGTATGAAGGAAATAAAATAACCTGACTGAAAAAAAAGCACTGTGATTGATATAATACTTGAAATGGCAAAAAGTATCTTTAAACATTAGATTCAGGCCAAAAAGAACGACGTTTACTAATTCCCAAAGATAGACACATTGTTTTGGGCCCAAGTTTAACAGCTTCCGAAGGCAGTTCATGCAAATCCAGCCTGGCAAAATGGGCTCAATTGGCACTTCACTGTACTTTGCATTGCCAAAACCAAACATGTGTTCAATACATATCGCCTTTCGGTACGCACCCACATTGCAAGCACAAATGAAGTCAAACTCAAAAGCAACATTTCTATGGACATTTATTCTTCATGTAAACACCCCCCTAATGTCTGCAAATGTCCTTTCTTTCCTTGCATGTTAACTCACCAGGAAAGCAAAACACATTAGGCCGAAAAAAGAAAATTGTTTTACCGACCGTAAAATGCCAAAACTTTGGGACAGGATTTTAATTTTTTTTTCTCCAAGTCCTAAAGTATAAAAACGTAAGATTTAGCAGTAAAAAAGCATGTCTCCTCAAAACGACCCAAGACCGTTGGTTTATAAGCCCTGGTGACCATACATCCTGTATTTATTCTTAAATGTTTGAAAGTCGGCCAAAAAAAACAAAAACAAAATCGACCGACCGACCCAAAATTTTAATTTTTCCACTTGAGGGTAACACAACAATTTTTTTTTTTTTGCCTTATATGACTTTTCAGATGAATGAATGCTAGGGAATGTGTATGAGTGGGTTGAAGTCTCAGATTTTCTTTGTAATTTGTTTTCCTATTAAAACATGTGAAAAATAAGTGATTCTTATTTAAAGGGTGTCCGCAATGGGTGTTTTTGCTAATAAATATATTGATGGAATAAAGTCTTTAAAACGCAGTTGTGTGGCTGTCGTAGTTTAAGCCTCCCTTGTATTGGTGTTAAAATCATTTTATTAACCAGGAGGGGGGAACGTTGTGACGTCATCTCGGGAACCCAGTAGCTGGTTCACAAGCCATCAAGTAATGCTAAGCTGGTTCCCGCGTCACTGACGGCAATCAAAATCCCGTACTAGGGGGTGGATGGGGTGTGGACACAAAATGCTATTGGAGTGCGGTTTATTTTGAGAAAAAAAATACCAGATGAGGGGGAAAACAAAAAACAAACTTTAATCAAATTTAATATATTTTTTAAAAGTTAGTTAAATTATTTCGGTGGATTTTATTTAATATCATCGCAGCCATCCTTTAATTCAGTGCTTTCCCAACATTGAACATGTTGACCGGAAGAGAAAATCAGGGACTCTAATTGAGAAATCCTATGATGTACATGTACTATTCAAATATTTGGAATCAGTCCAAAGAACCAAATACCCTGCACATTACTATGTCATTCATGGATTCATCATTTATGCTGGTCAGTATGCACGCGTGTATAAATGTACCAGTATATACATTGAAGCAATTAAAACCAAGACACCAAGTACCCAGTACTTTTTACTTTATCATCTTATCATCCCATCCATTCCATGTGCAGTATTGGTATTGTGTCATCATGCACACTGTGCGTCACAATGTGTAACCTTTAAATGTAAAAGAGTGAAAAGCCACTCTTTGAAGAGCCATATGAAGGACAACTCTTTTTCGACTGATTTGTCTTCTACTCTTTTAGAGTGAAGTTTGCACCATTTGAAGTGAATTTTTCACTCTGCTACAGAGTAAAAACCACTCTGAAAGAAAGGAAATAACCACCACTCTTTTTAAAGGTAGTATCATACTTTGGTAAGAAACCAAAACAGAAATGTTCACAGATTTACCTATAACTTACAGGGTATGAAGATGGTGGTGGTACAACATTTTTCTGCATGACTGAAATGGTGTATTTATCAAGATATTAGTAAAAGAAAGACCAAAAATCGTTTTGATCTTTTAAAAGATAAAAAAAAAGAGAAAAGACTTAAGAAATACTGTGGCCAATGTTCACTGTTTTTTCAAAAAGTGGGCAATGTATGGGACTGACATTTTCACAGATGACTGTTACTGTATAGGTCTTGATATTTTTACCCATTAATCTGTAGTTCTTTGATAATTACCTTTATAGAGCCATATGAAGGACAATTCAATTTTCAACGAGTGGTATTTTTCATTCTTTTACATTACATTTAGAGTGTACAATTGACTGTGCGAGGTACACATGTATACACTTACAGTAGGCCCTATGGGTCCTGCTGATGTTTATTTGAATATGATGAATACAATGGCGTCACATACTGACATACATGAATAACCCAAACAAAAAATGAAGGACTTATTTACGTTTCTTTATTTTGGTATACACATGTGCAGTTTACAAAATATTTCATACTGGTGTAAAATTACATTTCATTTGAGATCAGCCACACATGAAACCATAGAGTACATGCAGGGACAATAGGCAGCATAGAAGAGCACCAGGATATTGCACCATGGAGAAAACAAACATGGAACTGAACTTTTTAACATTGGGTATGTTGGGAAGGGCTCCATTTAGGCCTTAATGCTACATAGCCGCTTCATGTACGCCCACTAGGAGTCATGAGTCAGATTTAGTTAGAAAGGCCTGACGTTTCAATCCTAGAAAGATCTTTCTCAAAGGCTAAATGGTCAGAGTTAGGAGGGTCTGACGTTTCAATCCCAGCAGGATCTTTCTCAAAGGCTAAACGAAACTGTCAGAGTTAGAAGGGCCTGACGTTTCAATCCTAGAAAGATCTTTCTCAAAGGCTAAATGGTCAGAGTTAGGAGGGTCTGACGTTTCAATCCCAGCAGGATCTTTCTCAAAGGCTAAACGAAACGGTCAGAGTTAGAAGTGCCTGACGTTTCAATCCTAGAAAGATCTTTCTCAAAGGCTAAATGGTCAGAGTTAGGAGGGTCTGATGTTTCAATCCCAGCAGGATCTTTCTCAAAGGCTTAACGAAACGGTCAGAGTTAGGAGGGCCTGACGTTTAAATCCTAGCAGGATCTTTCTCAAAGGCTAAATGGTCAGAGTTAGGAGGGCCTGACGTTTCAATCCCAGCAGGATCTTTCTCAAAGGCTAAACGAAACTGTCAGAGTTAGAAGGGCCTGATGTTTCAATCCCAGCAGGATCTGTCTTTGAGGCTAAACGGTTAGAATTAAGAGGGCCTGACATTTAAATCCTAGAAGGATCTGTCTTTGAGGCTAAACGGTTAGAATTAGGAGGGCCTGATGATGTTTCAAACCTAGCAGGATCTTTCTCAAAGGCTAAATGGTCAGAGTTAGGAGGGCCTGACATTTTAATCCTAGCAGGATCTTTTTCAAAGGCTAAATGCTATTAGGAAAATCTGACTACCATATTTTCATGTAGATGAGCCGATTGATGCAAAATGTATAGGTCACAATGGTCAATGCCTGGTCACAGTTCAAGGCTCAATGTACATGAAACTGCAGCAATTGCATGCATAGCGAGGGCTGTCGGGCAACATCATCTTTGATCTGTTCTTTGCATAATAAACCACTATCGGGTTGCAGATTTTGTAATGACCATTATTCTGATTGATAAATTTCATGAATTTCATGAATAAGCCACTCCATCATTTTTGTGGAATGTACATGTACATTGTACGTCAATTGCAAATCTAGTGACAGAAATTTTAGAAAACCGATTGTAAAAAAATAAACTAGAACAGCGAAGCTGTCATGGCTCGCTGCAGCCTTACGTGTAGTTACAAACATGACAGCAAATATAATTTTTTTAAAACTCAAATTTTTCTATAGTCTTTCCGGATTAAAATAATTATTTTTAAGAGTACAAAATCTAATTTGAGGTTTTAGAGTTAAATTTTATTACGTTCCCAAAAATATGAAGCACTGAAAAACTTCAACTTTTCATCCGAATAAAAAAACAACAAAAAGCGGCCGGACGGACGGAAATCGGTATTACATAGACTCACACTGCTTCGTAGCAGCTTGCCAAAAATCAGAACGTAGGTAAAATAGTTTACACAAAGTCAAGACAAGAAGAAATGAGACTGATGTGTACATATTATGTACATCTCTAGACCATTTCTGATAAATTTTATAATTGTTAAATTAATAAATAAGAAATGAAATGAAATGTTAGTGTCATTTCGATTTCCCACTACGTGTCACATTTATTAATAAATGATTTCTTTCTTAGTCATTTATTTCAAAGGAATATCATTTGCCGCATTGACAGTTCTGCTTACTGTACATGGAGTGAAATCTGGGGCTAATTTCACGGCCCTGCTTAGCACAAAGATTTGCTAACCATAAAATAACTTAATAAAAACATGATTAACAACCCAGTGTCCATGTGTTGTGTATCACTTGTGATTATTCTTCGGCTGTTTGTTCACTGACCATGAATATCAAATGGAATTTTTAATGGTGGTTTGTTTTAAAGGCATTGCATACATTTGGTAATGACTCTGAAAATTTATGGCAATAAAAACTTACTTGGTGAGAAGTACAGCTGCTTTGGATAGTATAATGCATATTGAGAAATGTTCAATTCGAAGTATCGCGGTTATGGAAAAATATGTCACTTTTTATCTCCAAAAATTATGAATCTGAGAAGCGTTATGGCCGTAACGCTTCTCAGCCATTGACTTACTGTTCTCTGGCGTGAAATAACCGCTCTAGTTTTTCGCCAAAATCTCAAAAACGCTACCACCTTTTGAATTGAAACTTTCACAGGTTAGTTTAATGGTATATATATACAATTATATTGGTTTGAAACAAACAGTAGGCTCAAATTACCCAACGTATGCAATCCCTTTAATATTAGGCAAGACATTTTTGTGCTAAGCAATTTCTTTGTGCTTAGCAGCTCTATGAAATTGGCCCCATATGGGCCCCTTGTATTTTTTGTTTGTTTGGTTTTCGTTTCTTTTCACTGCTTGCAATCTTGCTGAAGTAGACTGTTTTTATGCAGAGTGCTCAAAAATGACTCACTCGCAGTCCCATGGTGTGACATTTCCCCCTGCATCAACAAATGCTTCTTCTAGCGCTGTTACCATGGCAATGCTTCCACTTACAACAGGCGTAAGTTCTGTCTTATTTTCCCAGATGCATTTCACTCCGGGGTAAGGCTGAATTTCAGGCAAACAAACACAAATCGATGGAAGCAGAAGAAATTCAGACGGTGGAACAAATTCAGTATGAATTTTCCAAAGTGAACATGAAATTATTTCCAAAAGTTATTTTCAAAACAGAAAAAATCAATTTCATAAATTTGATGATTTTTAAATACAAATTTTGATATATTCGAAATTTTTCAAAAAGTACAACTAAAACTTCAAGAACATTCTAAATGCCGAAGCCGAAGAAAGATTATGCTGACATATTTACACAACTGTAGGACAAATACTGAATGTCAGGAGAAAATTGACTCCTCCATGCGCATACATGTATGCCACATACATGTAACAGTAACAACAACAGTGTAAAAGGCAGGACATATCGGACGAATTTCAACTTGTTCAATGAAAAAATGACTGGAGCAGGGATTCGAACTGGAGACATATTGAATAACGTACAGGTATTTAGGAGGTCGTCGGTTCAAATCCCACTTGTGTTTCAAGTTAATTCAACACAAAAATTAAAGCACTTAAAATTCAGTCAGTTTCCCTTGTGGTTATTTGATGATTATTGTTGTTATTTGATTACAATTTCTTATTCTCTTGGACCTCCTCTTTGTTTAAGTACAGAGAGCTCTTATTTCTTCACAAAATTCATTTTTTGGGGGGACAACAATCATAATTCCAATAGCGCTCTGCACTAATGACGTCACATGGGTGATTTGGCCAGCAAGAGCATGTAAAAAATCCCCGGATGTCAGACAAACATTGACTCACACATGTAATGTACACCATACATGCACCCGCACGCACGCACACCCACCACACGTTGCAATGTTTGTCTGAGATCCGGTGTGACGTCACAACATTTAGACTGTTATTTTTAGCGCAAGTGCGGAGTGCTATTGGTTATCAACATTTCATGAAATCTGGAGTACATCTTTAGTCTACTCACCGTTCGTCGGCCGTACTTGTCGCACATCTTCCCCCACAGAGTGGAGCTGGTGAACATTCCTACGAAAACCACGGTGGTAATGAGCGCCTCCTCCCAACGCTCCAGGTTCCAGCGGCACCTCAGCTCGGGCGAGATGATACTCAGAAGCATCATCTCTATGGCGTCGGCCATCTGTGGCCAAATAAAAAAACGCGTCAAGATTAACTTTAGGTAGTACTCATTCTTTGGTTAAGTTGATAGAACAGCAGTGGCCTGTTCAAAATTTGATTATTGGCAATGACCAGGGGCAACTGGCAATGACCAGGGGCAACTACGCAATGACCAGGGGCAACAAGGAAATCACCAGGGGCAACAACACAATCACCACGGTTAACTAGGCAATGACCAGGGGCAACAGGGCAAAGACCGCCCGGGGGCAACAAGGCAATGACAAGGGGCAACAAGGCAATAAACAAGGTCCAACCTACACACCAGGGCTCAAATTTTGTGAAAAAAAAACTGGACTGCAGGTCTAGTAACTGAAGCATTTAACCAGACCTGAACTTTTTTCATAAACCTGTGACATTCATGTACATAGGAAAACTGTATTTTGTATGCAACTGTTGCAACATTGTGTCAAAAATCATCAATTTAGGAACCATTTTATTTGTGCAAGGAAAACAAAATTACTAGACAGCTGGACTAGTGCAGTACACACTTAAGTAGACCGACACTGAAATCACTCGGTCTCGGTCCACGGTCTAGTGCGTATTTCAAACCCTGCACTCTGGTACACATGTATGTACTGTACATGAATGTACTGTACATGAATGTATATTGAACATTGTGTACCAATGAACTGAAGTCTTGAAAATGTTCAACAGGATTGTATATGTACATTCAAAGTTCACATCAGCCAAACATATCCCAAGGCTGTGCCCACTAAACCATGAAATCAATTTTTTTTTTAAACAACATTAAAAACCAAAAACCATAAAAAAATTCTATAAACAATGAGGAGGGTTTTACTAGAAAGAATTATAGTTTGGTTGGATACAAAACTGCACATGCAATGTAGGTACAGCATGCATATATGTACATCTCACTACATGTATACATGGTCTGTTCGACCTTAAAGGGAGCATAGGATTTGCAAGGCCTAAACAAAATGTATTGAGTTTGAGACAGAAAATGGACTGGACTCAACAGTTTGTAAATAGTGCAAACAGTCACCATGGGAAATCTTGGTTCATCAGATGCTGGGTTTTTCAAGCAAATCAAGATTTCGTTTCTTTTCCAAAGATCGTTCGCCCAAACGATTTTTTTTTGA
Source organism: Astropecten irregularis (assembly GCA_963971285.1). Taxonomy (NCBI): domain Eukaryota; kingdom Metazoa; phylum Echinodermata; class Asteroidea; order Paxillosida; family Astropectinidae; genus Astropecten; species Astropecten irregularis. The sequence continues at coordinate 10,042,374 of OZ020247.1, forward strand.
ACAAACATAAAGTAAACTGTTCTTCATGTTTTATAAGAAAAATCGAGTCGGGTTTTCACTATTTTCTCGTGACTCAGATGTCTGATTGAGCTCAAATTTGCACAGGTTTATTATTCCATGTACATATAATGTATGTTTGATCAGACAAAGTATGACAGCAGTCCTGTGGCCTTTACCAATCATATATTGTACCTTTAACACTGGTCCGCTAGACAAATTCTAGTAAAAATCACAGCAGACAAGTCAAACCAGTCAGCTGGGTGGCCCGACTGTCTAGTGAAGCAAAATGCAGACCGCATGAAAATTGGCACCACACTTTTAATACATGCCACCACATTTACATTTTGAGGTTTACTTATTTTTGCTGACCATATTAAATATAGTGGAAGTGAGAGTGATGAAGAGGTCCACAAGGAAATGATGTCAGATTTTTAAACAGTGCTGTGTTTTAGAATCAACCTTCATCAAAGAATTTCAGACCAGCATCCTAGATGTTTTTGAGGCAAACCTTGTAAACTTTCTTTCAGTTGATTTACAAATTACTTATAAAGCTTCAAACTTCCACCTGTCACTCTTCTATAATATTTGAACTAAGCACACAATTTAGCTTGGATACCTGTAAGAGAAAGGAAAAATTACCTTATACAGGGGTGTGAGAGCAAGTTTGAAAAAATCGGGGAAAAAATTGCACGCTGCACGTGACATTGCACACACTGAACCAGTGTTGATCGCCATCTTGATTCTTGAAGATTCTATAACTGGTATCCGCGGGCAGCGCGCGCGCGTAACAGCCACGATTTTAGCTACTGTGGACCAGCGAAGTCAAGTCTCATTCACGTTCACGTGCAGCCAATCATAGCACAGTGAGTGTCTGGTTGCCAGACGCTATTTTAATGTGGCTAAACCAAAGCATGCCGCTTTCATTCATACAACACTTCCACAGATTGGACAATGTAAAAAACATGTAGCGCGTTACAATTTTTGTGTTTGGATAGTCGATCTCAATTTGCTTTACATTTTACGATCGGGGCATGATTTTACACATGCAACAACAGAACAGTACAGTAGTACCATGTGCGGCATTCAAGCCGTGTTTCTGCACGTATTCTGCCCGTAAAGTTTGTTTGACTGTCATGTCGGTAGGAAAAGAAATAAAACAAATACAAAGAAAAAGTCGGCACTGGCGCGGGGATGAAAAGCGAAAAATATAATTCGGCACACTCATAAAAAAAAACGGAAAATAGAATGCGGCAAATTCATAAAAAAAACCCGGAAAACAGAATGTGGCAAATTCATCAAAAAAGCGGAAAAAAACCGCTAAAACACGGAGATTTAACACCCCTGCTTATAAATGGGGCGGGGGTGTGGACCAGTGAAAATACTGGCGGGCTAGTGAAAAGTCTACATTACTGGTCCGGATGGCCAGTGAAAAAAAAGGGCAAACCCTGCAGTCTAGCCTATTCCAAATTAAAGGAAAATTTCATTGTCATCGGTTTCCATTTACCACTAGGGGATGGGAGGAGCTAAGAGTGGACGGTAGGAGGAGACGAGAGAGAGAGAGAGAATTATAGACGTACCCAGCAAAATCCAACGAGAGCAGAGAGCTTGATTTGAAACCATCCAAACCCAATGGCCTCCACTGCTTGCTCCACAGTAAACTCATCTGCAGAATAAAAAAGAAAACAAAAACACCATTTCGTTGTCATATTCTTTTCAAAATATCTAGGCAATTTAGTGTTAAAGGTAATATCATATTTTGGTTTTTGTCAAAGAAATGCAGATTCATGGGCAAAAATATCAAGGGAGATACAGTAACAGTCATCTGTGAAAATTTCAGTCCCATACGGTGCCCACTTATTGAGAAAACAGTGAAAAACAGCCACAGTATTCCTTAAGTCTTTTCTCTTTTATTTTTGATCTTTTAAAAGACCAAAAAGATTTTTGGTCGTTGTTTCACTCTTTTCTGGATAAATACACAATTTCAGGCGGAACAATTGTAACGGTATGTTTCTACCACCACCATCTTCATACCCTGTAAGTTATTTGTAAATCTGTGAACATTTCTGTTTTGGCTTCTTACCAAAGTATGATACTTTAACCTTTAATGAAGTTGACTTGAGGGTAGGAATAATTCCACTAAATCTACATTAGATATAAAAACTATTGGTACAAGGAAGGTCTGACAGTTTTTTTTAAATGTCTGGCACAGGTGTGTGGCCCTCCTACAGTAGCTCAGGGATGTGAGTGGCCACACCAAAAAATTAGAAAACACCAAGGAAAAAGCTAAAATTTTAAACATTTCTATAGCCTACTTTTGTGCAGAGCAGGTGTACAGAAAAGCTGAAATTCTGAGTTAAAATCTTTAGTACTAACCAAAAAATCGGAATTCAGATTAAATCTTAAGTTTCACATCCCGGAGTTCAAGCATTATACATATTTCAGGACATATTTTTGGTTGATGACAATGTTGTAGCAGTTTATTACCTGCAATGAAATATTTGACAAAATAAGCTTTGATATTAAATTGCAATAGGCCTAAACAACTAACTATTGATGTTTAATGAGCCGAAAATGCATCTAGCTGTCTGGAACTCAATAAGCTTATGTACTGCAAACTTCATAAAAACTTTTTGAACGAAAAATGAATGTTCTAGACTATCACGAAATGCTGGCAAGATTTCAATGTCTTGATTTGTGTGTCTTTTTTTTTAATGTGTGTTCTGAAAGGTGTTGTGTAGATTTCCCAGTGCACTGTGCAAAACATAGAACATTTTATGGGGGCGGATCCAGAGGGTGTGGAGGGCCCACGTCCCCCCCCCCCTTCTTTTCTTTCAGCAAAACGAAAACAGAAAACAGAAAAACAAAACAAAAAAAACTAGAGATGTCTGTCTGTAACAGGGCTGGAAATAAACGGAGGCCACGGAGGCCACGGCCTTCGTTGCCCTGGTTCTTGGCCTTGGTGCCCCTTCAAATGTTTCCATAGACATTATTATTTTCCAATGAAAGTGCCCCTTGCAATAGAAAATTGGCCTTGCCCTCACAAAACCTTATTTCCAGCCCTGCTGTAACAGAGCATTGGGCTTTTCCACTCCATGTTTTTTAAATCCGATTTATGAATCCATGCAACATTCGATGTAAATATGTATGTGCCACAAAGAAAGACCTGCCTTACATTGATATTTGGTGAAAGAATCATGATCCTAGCTCTTACTACTTTTAAATGAGGAGCTACTGTACTTCCTATTTGACCGGAAGTAGAGGTCACAGAGGTCAAACAATATGTCGCAAAGATAAGACCTTGCAAAACATTGATATTTGGTGAAAGAATCATGATCCTAGCTCTTACCGAAAAAGATTAGAATATGATATCGACTAAACAAATTTAGTACACAAAGCTATGGAAGCAGCGCCGATAAAGTATAATAATAAAAACCAGCACAAAAACTAAACCTGTTCCGACATCTTTTAACAAAAAGATCTTAACAAAAAAATCTTAACAAAAAGAAAAGCCAATAAAAAAGAAAGGAGACAAAACAATAAACAGCCAGGGAGAAAGACTCAAAAAGTAAAGAAAAAAGAGGAGTAGACAAAATAAGCTAGCTTTGATCGTCCCGAAATGCATCCGTTGCTATCGAATTGGCGCATTTTATTTCTTCCCCCCCCCCTGGAAAATCCTGGATCCGCTCCTGTTTTAGAAAGACAAAGCACTGCATTTCTCACGTGCCATATCTCGACACACCGTTACATACAGAATTTCATTGCTGAGTGACCTTCAAATAATGAAATGTAATCAACTACCCAGGTATTATTCATATTGATTTGTTTGAACATTCCACTGTTGTTGTGAGGTATGTAAACCATGCATGCAAACTGCCCGCCTACTCACTAGTATCAGTTTAATTAATCTACGTACATGTATTCTTTTGTGCAGGTGTACAACAACACCAACAAATGTTCAAAATTGTAAACTTTGCATTTCTCTAGACACTGGGTATCATTACAAGCATATCAGCAGGTGTGCATCCATTATGGACTTTAAATGGTTATATCATACTTTGGTTTTTATCAAAGAAATACAGATTCATGGGCACAAATATCGAGGAAGATACAGTAACAGTCATGTGTGAACATTTCAGTCCCATACGTTGCCCACTTTTTGAGAAAACAGTGAAAAACAGCCACGGTATTTCTCTTTTATTAAGATCTTTTAAAAGATCAAAAAGATTTTCGGTCCTTGTTTCACTAATTTCTGGATAAATACAGCATTTCAGGCTGAAACATTTTAACAGTATGTTTCTACCACCACCATTCTTCATACCCTGTAAGTTATAGGTAAATCTGTGAACATTTCTGTTTTGGTTTCTTACCAATGTATGATACTGTAGTACCTTTAATTAGTGTACATGTACATCACTGAGTAAAATAGATTTTACATGTACTGTACATGTGTACACTAGTAAATTGTATTACCATACTAGTGTACAGGGCTCGAATTTCGTAAAAAAAAACCACTGGACAGCAGGTCTAGTAACTGAATACCTGGGGCCGATTTCACTAAAGCCATATTTTGCGACCATCGCTATCACACGTGAAATAAGATCATAACCTTGCGCTTGATTCTCCGTTTAGCGATGGATTTGGGCTTTAGCGATGATCGCAAAGCGTTAGTGAAATCGGGCCCAGACCTGTGGCATTCATATAGGCCTACATAGGAAATTAGGGAAATACGTAGTCATTGTACGCAATATTGTGTCACAAATCATCAATTTAGGCACCATTTTCATTGTGCAAGGAAACCAAAATCACTAGACAGCCGGACTAGTGCAGTACACACTTAACTAGACCCGTAGACCGACACTGACATCCCTAGACTCAGTCCACGGTCTAGTGGATATTTCGAGCCCTAGTATACTGGTACAATGTAAAAAACTCATCACTCATCAATCTCATCACTGCCAACAAATTACAGGGATGAGATTGACCAATGATAAAAATGTCTGAAAACAGCCATAAACAGGTCCGAGCATAAAAAGTCTGAAATCTGACAATCTCCTACATTATACTTTTGTACACAGCCTGTGAGAAAAAAAAATCTGAAATCAGATTTTAATCTGAGAAATCTCATCCGTGAAATTAATAATAATAATTACCGATAATGGGTACTTAGGGAGACATTCCCATAGGGACGTACACACGACTTTACTTACCTTTTTCTAAACATCCTCCAAACCAATGAACTTGAAATTGAAATATGTTCATATTGAGAGCATTCTACATGTATGTCTTTTTTAAAAATATGGACTGTAAAAATATGTCTTTTAGGATGTATTTGTCTCCCAAATGTTAACTTTCAAATGCTAACCTGTCTCCCTATTATGCAATTTAGAAAAATAATAGCAGGTTTTTAAAGACATATTTTTACTGTATACATATTATAGAAGACAGAGAATGCTCTCAATATGAACATATGTCAATTTTAAACATTTAAGAATAAATACTGTGTCAATCATGTATAAAATATGAAATATATTAAACGACACAACATTAAAAGAGATACTGGAGTAAACAGTTCACCCAATGTTTAAGGATTTTATCGCGAATACCAAGCAGGATATGGTCACCAGAGCTTATAAATCAACGGTCTTGGGTCGTTTTGAGGAGACACGCTTTTTTACTGCTAAATCTTACATTTTCTGTTAAAAATTGTGAGTTTTTATACTTTAAGACACGGAGAAAAAAAAAAAAAAAATGCCGACCCAAAGTTTTGGCATTTTACTGTCGGTCGCTGAGGGCAACACAACAATTTTTTTTTGTTCGGCCTTATCACAATCCCCCAAATATTGACTGCTGCCAGTGTGATGGTTAAATCTGTGATACCCAAGGTCATACAATGTGCACAGCAAAGGGAAATACAATGCTTCAGGGAATGGCCTTGTCTAGCAAAAATATATCACGTCATGTGGCCCTCTCTAAACCAATCACGAGGAGGATGATACATGGGGTGTTATAATTATTGATATAATAATCCCCTGAAGCAAAAAAAAAAAAATTGTAAATAAAAATTTTCAATAAAAATGTGTGATATCAAAATAAAAGATCGATTTTCTCTTTAATAAAATACGACGATTTAGATTTAACTTATTAAAGGTAATATCATACTTTGGTTTTTATCAAAGAAATACAGATTCATGGGCAGAATATTAAGACAGATACTTGCAGTCATCTGTGAAAATTTCAGTCCCATATGGTGCCCACTTTTTGAGAAAACAGTGAAAAACAGCCACAGTATTTCTTAAGTCTTTTCTCTCTTTTATTTTTGATCTTCTAAAAGATCAAAAAGATTTTCGGTCGTTGTTTGACTTATTTCTGGATAAAAAAACCATTTCAGGCGGAAAGATTTTAAAGGTATGTTTCTACCACCAGCGTCTTCATACCCTGTAAGTTATACGTAAATCTGTGAACATTTATATTTTAGCTTCTTACCAAAGTATGGGCCTACTACCTTTAAAAGAAAACCTTTGAGACGGTGTCCAACGTTTTTAACCGAGGACTAGCTAGTACTAGTAGCTACGTGCCGCAGTTAAAAAAATCCAAAATTAATGTTAAATTCAAAATTGCGCACGGCCCAGTTTCAAACTTGCGCAGGCGTCAAATTGCACTTTCAACAGCGAAATTGAATACAAAATATCAAAATTCAAAATGAATAAATCACCATTATTCAATAAAGGTTGAAGAAGTGTTTTTAACATCACCATAATCATTAATCATTCAACATAAATGTCTAAGACTAACCTTCGCACATAGCCAACGCATTAGCGTCTACCTCGTTGACCATACTACCGAAGCTCCCCGTGCCCATCTCGGCCGTGTTGCGGCGCGCTCGCCCCGTCGAGCCAGCCTCCGTGGTCGCGGTGCCCAGGTCCACATCCTCGTAACTCTCACGATCACCTTCGCCCGAAGCTCCACGGCGGAATTTCACCACCCTAGCGAGAAAATCCATGGTCTGTTTAATGATTGTCACCATTTGTGGCGAAATATTTATAACAAACTACGCCTAAAATTTCAGGAAAATTGTCCCTCATCGGTACGAAAAACTACGATAATTGCCAGCAGCTGTAACTTCGTGTGTATGTTTTACTCCGTCCGTCCGTATTCATTCAATGCATGATAAATCAGTTTCGCCAAAGGTAACTGTTCCATGAAGTGACAAATCAGTGCATGCTGTACACAATGGCTGCAAAATAATGCATGAAGTCTATACCATAAATCAGCCGTTGACATTATTATTGTAAACGTCTAGTAGAGGGCGCTATTACCAAAGTTTGAGGCATGGGAAAATAAATGAATAAAATCTTTCACGAGTTATTCTTTGAAAATTTTAATTGAAGACGAACAAAATGCACAAAAAATCCAAGTTTCCGAAAAAAAGGCAAAAATACTGGAATTGATAGAACAACCTTTACCAATATAAAGTATACAGTTCCAGCAAAATAATAGCATAAAACGAAATTTAATTCTAAGTTTACAAAAAAAGTAGAAAAAAAATTAAAAAGTTCCAGCTAGGGGCCTACATTTGAAATATTGAAGTAAGGTTAACAGTTAAAAATAACAGTTTATAAGAACTCACGGTTCTCCGCCTCCATGGTGAATCTCAGTACTCTCACCAAAGGAATTCATGAGTCTAACGAAAAGGAACAAAATAAATGAAAACCTTTTAATTTTCCTGACAAAAAACAACATGCATTGGAACAAAAATAATCCATATAAAAAAGGTAACACATTTTCAGACTGGTTTTATATTTCCTACTTGCATTTACCAACCCATTTGCTTGAAAGGTAAGTCTACTATCATACTTTGGTAGCACAGCATACCGAAACACTAAATCTTCACAGATTTACTTTTAACTTACAGAGTGTAATAATTATGGCGATGGTAGAAACATACAGTTAACATGTTTCTGCCTGAAATGCTGTGTTTATCAAGAAAAGAGTAAAACCAATTCCCCACCGAATTTTTTGCTCTTTTAAAGATAAAAATAACGGTGAAAAGATTTAAACAAAAAAATACTGTGGGCGTTTTTCACTGTTTTCTCAAAAGGATGGCTACTGTATTATGTATGGAACTGAAATTTTCACAGATGACTGTTGCTGTATCTTTCTTGATATTTTCGTCCATGAATCTGTATTTCTGCACAAAAACAAAATATTATACACATTACTTTGAACACACCAAAACAGACTTATACCCAATTTCCACTTAAAAATACCATGCCAACACCTTGGACTTATTATTTTCGTCTGTCATCAAAAACGGGTCAATGTTCTCTTTATAATCAATAGATGGCGCCATTCGTTTTTTGCCGATGATGTTTTTAAGCATTTAGAGGGCGCTATCATAGTTACACGGTTGTAAAAGAACAGTGTGCTAATGCACTACAGTCGTTTAATATTCGGCAGTGTTATTTCAATACATTTTAACAATAATAATTATTCTTCTCAATACCAACCAGAAGGAAAATTAAGCCATGGAACGGTACATTGGTAAATAAAAACCTAAAGGTTATTAGCTTTAAAGTTAATATCATATTGGCTTTTGTCAACGAAATACAGTTTCGTATACAGAACAGTGTGAACATTTCAGTCCCACGGTGCCCACTTTTTGAGAAAATCGTGAAAAACGGCCACAGTATTTCTTAAGTCTTTTCTCTTTTATTTTTGATCTTTAAAAAAGATCAAAAAGATTTTCGGTCGTTGTTTTACTAATTTCTGGATAAATACACAATTTCAGGCGGAAAAATTGTAACGGCATGTTTCTACTAGCACCATCTTCATATCCTGTAAGTTATACGTAAATCTGTGAACATTTTTGTTTTGGTTTCTTACCAAAGTACTTTGTTGTTTTTTTCTCAAAGAAATGCAGATTCGTTGGCAAAAGTACCAAGAAAGAAACAGCAACAGTCATCTGTGAAAACGGTGAAAAACACCCACGGTATTTAAAAAAATCTTTTCACCATTATTATTGATCTTTAAAATTTCAAAAGTGTCTTTGGTCTTTTATCCTTTCTGGATTAAATACAGCATTTCAGGCAGAACCATTCTTACGGTATGTTTTTACCAGCACCATCTCCATACCATGAAAGGCCTATACGTAAATCTGTGAACATTTCTGTTTGGGTATGTTACCAATCATGTACTGTACCTTTAACTGTCAAGATACGTACATAGGCCTATACAATTAGGGAATACATCAGCTAATTTCTAAATAAATTTAATTAATTCACTAAATTCAGACGCTCAAATTATTTCTTTGTAAATTTTGAAAGGGTGTTTTTTTGTAACGTGCCGTGGGTTTTGCGAGATTGAAGCGGAAGACTAAAATAGTTCCCTGGGCTTTTCAGAGGTCGTTTTTAACATTAGATAATTTGTTTGGTTTCAATCAATTGGTTTTGACGATTTTAGAATGCAATTTTTGTCACTTTGAAAGCATTTCAGAGGAGAATGTTTTGCCGAAATATTATTGGTTCGCAATGTCAGCTTTTCAATCCTTACCCACCCAGGCGCCATTTACAGTCTTTTTCAAAGAGACAATTTCAATTCGTTCCGTCAGTCCGTGACAATTGAAACATATTCAAAACTGAATGCTAAAATCAAGCTTGAGCTAGGCCTATATGCTTAACTACATGCAAAATTATAGGTATGCCAAATTGGCGCTTTCGAAAAAATTAAGAGAAGAAGAATTCCTGTGCTTAATTTTCATGTTCGAATGCGACGGTATTTGTGCGAAACAAACAATTTAACAGGAATGTTGGCTGTAGCTAGAATAGAATTAGAACTTATAAAAAAAAGAAAAGCATTTCGGAACGAAACTTGACGCTGATGCATGTTCAATTTTAATCCTACCGTTAACGATAGTATCATACTTTGGTATGAAACCAAAACAGAAATGTTCACAGATTTACGTATAACTTTCAGACGTTACAGGGTATAAGGATGGTGCTGCATGATATACCGTAAAAAAAAAATCCGCCTAAAATGCCGTATTTATCAAGAAATTAGTAAAAGTAACAACCGAAAATATTTTTTATCTGTAAAAGATAAAAAATAACGGCGACAATATTAAAGAAATTCCGTGGACGTTTTTCACCGTTTTCTCAAAACGTCCGCATGCACCGTAAGGGACCGAGAATTTCACAGATGACTGTTACTGTATCTTTCTTGGTATTTCTTTCCCCATGAATCTGCATTTCTTGGACAAAAACCAAAGTATGATATCACCTTTCAGTTGTTCAGTTCATTGACCCAGCAGAATTGATTGATTTATTGATGGCGTGATTTTTAACAGAGAACAATTACAAGGCACATACGGCATATATTACTCAAGTCACCATTCGTTTTTGTATAACGTTTATAAATTATGTTTTATCCTCGTTTTTGTTTTGTTGGTTTTACTTTCGTTTTATGCCATCCTTATTTTTGTGCAAAAGTAACACACTCACAAATTTCGGTAAAACTCGAAGAAAGTATCATACATTTTTCACACATAAATTTTCTGCAATTTCAGTAAAACCAGAATTGCTTGGAATAAAAGCATACCACGGGCAGACTTTTTATTATTTAACCCCATAGCGACCAACAGGCAATCAAAATATGCAAATTATCGCATGTACAAATTTACTCACTCGTAAAATAATAGAAACCATGGATTATAAATACCGTATGGCCAAACAAGTACAATGACTGATATTCTGTGAATTGTGATTATTCACAATAACATTGTAGTATTGGATCACAGAGTGGGGCTCAGTGGCTCACTCATAATTATTTTGCATATGATTTGAATAATATCTTTTTCACGGAATGGTCTGCTCAACCGCTTACAGTTATAACAGTAGATTAGTTATGATCATGGGTAGAATGTCAGGTCACCATTGGTGTCGATCCCGGGGGGATTGGGGGGGGGGATATCCTCCCCAATAAATTGAGGTTGGGGATGGCGTGTTTTATCATCCCCCCAATATTTTGAGGTTGAATTTCCTTCAAGTTTATTGTATAGAAATATTACATGATCCTTGTTGTTTTGTTAGTCTTCGCAGTGAATTTATAATGTTTAATTCTTCTGAATATCGTTTTTAAATGCTCTAAACTAAATGCGATTTTGCGACTCTGTTTTTATCAAAAAGTCCTTGGTTTGGGAGGGGGGGGGGGGTATCCCACCTCACATAGCCTCCCATATCTTCGCTCCCTCGCATAGGACACCAAATCACCCCCCCAATCATTAAAAGAAATCGACACCAGTGCGCAATGTCACTGTTGTCAATAGTAATAATTATGTAACAAGATAACGTAAATATACGGATGGCAAGATTATTTCCCGCTGGCTCTGCGCTATAAGCAATTTAGGCTACTGTGGAACAAAAAAAAATCCATCCTGACATTTGAAGGAACACAGTCAGCCTGCAAAAGTCTCCAGTAAATCATGGTTCTAGCAGCCATTGTGAACTATGACACAAGTCAAGCACTGTATGTTTATCCTTGTGCAGGTTCCCTACAAGGTACAACCATGTAATGGGAGTAAAGGCCTCCATGTACCCATTGTGTTGCAATGAGCTACACGTATTACAATAGAACAAGGCCTTGGCGTATTGTAATAGTGAAAGTAATGTACTCTCATGTAAAGGTAGACCATGGGAGGCTATATAATACATGTACACACAGGCCTACTCCTTGTACATGTACGTTAAAGCATTGATGTTTCTTCCCCATCCTAGGCTCGGCCCTGCTGTAACCAAACTTCGTGTACACACAATGATGTAAAAAGTCATTCTATACACCAACCCACCATCCAAAAGGTTAAAGGTTTTTTAACCAGCAATGATAATCATGTAGGCCTATTAGGCCATAAAAAAAATTGTTGTATTGGCGTAACGGAGGTTTGGAAAATAGGGTAGGGCGGGCGGATTTTTTTAATTTGTTTATTTCATTTTTCCTGGGGTATTAAATGCTTTTCCCCCTGTATATCACAGTATTTGACGTGTCAAATAAAGACAAGAAATGACATAACAACTTTAACCAGTCTGGTTTCCATCTATTGCTCCTTTTAAGCATGATCTGCATACAAATTTGCGATTTTTTTTATTTTATTAAAACATTTTCCCGATTTTTATTTATTTATTTATTTTTTTTTTTTTTTGGTTTAAAATGTTTACGGTCGGGGCATATTTTCGGGTCGGGCGGGTTACGCCAATACAACAATTTTTTTATGGCCTTACTGTACAAATAATAAGCCATCAGCTTATGACGTAATAATACATAGGGACAATTCGAGCAGCATCTCACAAGATAATCATATCATTAATGATCAAGGTTACATGATAAACTAGGGTGTACTTTATAATAATAACTCAATACATTGTACAGCTTTTAATAACGGTTTCCCTTTAGAAAATGACGATCATTTTTCTCTGTCCATTGCTAAGAATTAAGTCCTTCGATGTTCTTATAATTAGTATTTCGTGTGCCATATTATCATGGATGCAGTCTTTACCGTGGAGCAACCATGGTGCAACATCCAGTGTTTTCAAGACATAATATTGAACCATAGGTGTTCTTGCTCTATGATTGAAGTAAAGATGCAATTCACAATATTCTTAAATTATGATAGACACCATGGAACAGCCCAATATGACCGCTGTGAAATTCTAACCAACCCCTCTCCTTCAACAAAAAAAAGAGAGAAAATGCCAAGTAGGCTTAATAAAATGATCGCACAAAATCAGCAGAGGAATAAAATATGTACATGAGGTAAAGTAATCAATTTCACTCACCGTCAGTTCTGTGTAGCGTCAAGCTACTATGCTTGAGAGATAGAGATAAACCACTTGACTGTTTTATATATAACCCTCTATATACGCTCCAAAGCAGAGAAGATGGCGCTTTACAGTGTATATTCCTGGCAGTATTTATCACCGTTGTCAACCCGGAAGAACTGTGGAAAATGGCCGGTTTTTTTAGCAGACGGTAGAGTAATCTAAATTCTTCGCTATTTTTACAGTCACAGCCCAGCGAACAGCCTGAAAAAACCGCCGAAGGGTGATTGTTGTGTACAAATTGAATGCTACTCGTATTTTCTTTTCAACGTGCGGTGGGTTCGATAAATTAATGGTCGATTCCATTCACTCTGCAGGGGGTGAATGGTAGAGAGAACATGCTATTTTCCCCTCTTTGGTCACATAAACGACTGGAGGAGTGGTGAGGTCCGTCAATAAAATACTTGAAAACGATCTCAATATTGTACAGTGTTGGAGCTGAACATTATGTAAGAATCAAGCTTTTTAAAGACTGTCAACGAAAGTTATTACCCCAAGATTTTAATTTCTCCATAATTATTTATGGAAGAAAAATAAACTGAGAGGAAACATTCAATGACATAACTGATTCGATCTTCCAAATTGAAGATTGTTTTTTTTAACGAATTTCTGGAACACTTTTATACAATTTCCTTGCTACTCCCATGTCATATGTCATGCCATTATACTTACAAGATTTACATTGTAAAAACAGGTTGGATAATTCTCGCTTACTTTGGTTTTTGTCAAAGAAATACAGATTCATGGGCAAAAATATCAAGACAGATACAGCAACAGTCATCTGTAAAAAAAAATTCAGTCCCATACGGTGCCCACTTTTTGAGAAAACAATGAAAAAAGGTCACAGTATTTTTTTAAGTCTTTTTTCTTTTATTTTTGATCTTTAAAAGATCAAAAATTATTTTGGTCACTGGTTTTACTCTTTTCTGGATAAAATACAGCGTTTCAGGCAGAAAATCTTTAACGGTATGTTTCTACCATGCATCACCATCTTGATACACTGTAAGTTATGTTAAGATTTCTGTTCCGGTATGCTACCAAAGTATGATACTATACCTTTAAATCTATGCAAATTTATTTTATTGGGTTTTCTATATGCAATCCACTCAACGCCTGTAGGCCGGGTTCATTGTATTCAATTGTTGTACATGTACTGGTTATTTCAAAATCATATTCATGAATATAATTTCACAATAGCTGAACCTATTCAGTTCCTATAATATGCCTGAATGGATTTCCAAGTTTTCGACTTGCGAAGGCCTTCAGCTTAATTATTCAATTTCAACAAACCAGCTTTGTGGAACAGATTTGCTATTAAATATAGGCCTACAGCATTTCAATTTAAAGGTAATATCATACATTGGTTTTTATCAAAGAAATACAGATTCTTGGACAAAAATATCAAGACGGATACAATAACAGTCATCTGTGAAAATTTCAGTCCCATATGGTGCCCACGTTTTGAGAAAACAGTGAAAAACAGCCACAGTATTTCTTAAGTCTTTTCTCTTTTATTTTTGATCTTGTAAAAGATCAAAAAGATTTTCTATCGTTGTTTTACTAATTTCTGGATAAATACACAATTTCAGGCGGAAAAATTTTAACGGTATGTTTCTACCACCACCATCTTCATACCCTGTCAGTTATACGTAAATCTGTGAACATTTCTGTTTTGGTTTCTTGCCAAAGAATGATACTATACCTTTAATTGTATTTAATGGACTCGGGTTCGCACATTCGTAAATGGCACTTTTTCAAAGTGGTGCATCAGGCTACGAGATCCGGGCCAAATGTTATGGAATCCGTTACCGTTAGCAAAACTTCTTTGCTTACGTTAGCACTTGTTTTGGTTACAGTAAGCGTATTTCAGGGGAGAGTTTTCTTTTTGGTAACCAGTAGTGTAGACACGTCCTCAGACCTGGGGGGTTGATCTTGTGGCTGGGTCGTACTTCCATATACGTTTGTGCACAAAATCATTTTCAGTATATATATACAAAGTTAAAACCTGTAAATTTATAATTTTAGTAGTGATTAAAATGGTTTTAAATGTAAATTGTTTTGAGATTTTAATATAAAACGATATAAAGAATAAGCAATTATTGTTATTAATTATGATAGGATGCAGAACTGAGATGCCGAAAAGCAAGAAACGCTGAAATGATTGTGGCTGTCCGTACAAAGAAATAAATAACTGAAAATATACAGACAACAAAATGAAAGTGCATTATTAAGAGAAAAACTCACAAACCTAGGGTATTGATTATCATAGATATTTGTAATCTCGAACAGTTTTATATAATAATCTTTCGTATGTTTCAAGAGAGAGCATACAGTGGAATGTCTTTACAAAATGGCCGCAATGCCTGTCTGCTGCCACCAAGAGTTTGTGTCGTCTCATGAAGTGTACAGTATAGCGCCTGAATCCGTTAAAAGCAATGTAATACTTCATAATTGGCGCTACGTTTACAGAAAATAAAATTTCATAACACAAAATGTGCCTAGGCATTTAAAGGTAAGTACAACATACCCAAACAGAAATGTTCACAGAATTAAGTATAACTTTCAGGATAGAAAAAATATTTCCGCCTGAAATGGTGTATTTATCCAGAATTTGGCAAAACCACGACCGAAAACAGTTTTCATCTTGTGCCGAGATCAAAACCATTCTTCATGTTTTATAAGAAAAATGGAAACGGTTTTTCTCAATTTTCTCGTGATTCGGATGTCCGATTGAGCTCAATTTTTCACAGGTGTGTTATTTTATGTAGGCCTACATGTTGGATTAGACAAAGTGTGAGTGCTGTTCTGTGACCTTCACCAATCATGTATTATACCTGCGTGTATCATAAACACAATGAATAAAACTACTACATGTATTTAATTTTACCGCCAAATCTTCCTAAATGAACAAACATGTAGGCGATAATAAAAATTGGAATGTCAAAACAAAGATCGGCCTGCATGCTCTAGTACGTCCATTCAATAATAAAATAATTTAAATACAAAATCTTTACATGTATAAAATGTACTGTTATTGGTACTGGGCCCAATTTCATGGAATCTGTTACGGCCTATTTTTGTGCAAATCTATTTCATGGAATACGTAAGCAAGACTTTTCGGTTAGCGAAGAATTTCTACTAACCGTGATTATTTTCTGCTAACGAGCTGTCATATGCATTTTACTGAAGTTCTTTGCTTACCGTTACCAAAAAGACAGCTCTTCCCTGAAATACGCTAACCGTAACCAAAACAAATCTGCTATACCGTAAGCGAAGAATTTTTGCTAACGGTAACGGATTCCATGACATTTGGGCCCATGTATTTTGTCTTAGGTTCACACCCCGTATCATTCCAACATGACCTCGTTGGTTCCTCTCTTTCTGAATGATGTCAATTTATGAACTATTTAAAACAATTAATGCTATTTACATAGGCTAGACCCGAACGCAATTCTTATCATAATTATAAAAACCGAGCTGCAACCAGCATGAACAAAAGTCGGGTTTTCTCTATTTTCTCGTGATTCGGATGCCCGATTGAGTTCCAATTTTTACAGGTGTGTTACATGTTTCATCAGACAAAGAGTGAGTCTTTAAAGGTAGTATCATACTTTGGTAGCATACCGAAACAGAAATCTTCACAGATTTACCTATAACTTACAGGGCATAAAGATAGTGATGGTAGAAACATACTTTTAACTTATTTCTGCCTGAAATGCTGTATTTATCCTGAAAATAGTAAAACTAGTGACCAAAATTTTCTTTGATCATTTAAAAATCACAGATAAAAGAGAAAAGACTTAAAAAATCTGTGACAATTTTCGTTTTTCACTGTTTTCTCAACAAGTGGGCACCGTATGGGACTGGGAATTTCACGGCCATGACTGTTATGCTGGACCTTCCTTGATAATGTTTGCCCATGAATTTGCGTTTCTTTGTCAAAAACCAAAGTATGATATTACCTTTAAATCAAGACTTGGCAATTCACAGCTATTTTGAATAATAGTGTCAATTACAAATGGGGTACCAGCTAACTTTTAAAGACATAATTTTACTGTCCATATTTTAGAAGACAGAGAATGCTCTCAATATAAACATATGTCAATGTCAAGTTCATTGGTTTGGAGGATGTTTAGAAAATAGGTAAGTTAAGTTTGTGCACGACCCTATGGGAAAGTCTCCCTAAGGTCCCATCTTCGGTTATTTTACATAATGACGCTGATCATGTTGGCTCTCACATGTCTTATTACAGTGAGAACTGACACCTCTCAAGGTCTACTACACACAACTGCATGATCCAATGATTCAATTATACACTCCCATAATGATGTTAGGTGGATCCTGATAAGGTCAATGGTCACTTATATACCAGCTGGGTAGCCTCCTTTCCGGTCGTCACTGTATGCGTTTAGGTAGCCCTCGGCGTCCCGTAGAATACCCTGGACTGTGCAGCCACTAGTGGACTCCCTCGGGTAGTTACCCTTCTCCCTCAGACCGTTGATAATCTCCTATAGGCAATGAGAAAGTATTAAGTGTGTAAACCGACGAGTTCAGTAGAAAACTAAAGGAAAATACTCTAAGCAGTTAAATTTTAAGAGCCATTTATTATGCATCGTGAGCAGGGGCAAATTTCATAAAGATGCTTAGCACAAAAAATGTCTTATAATATTAATTTATAATGCGCATGTGGAAAGATGCGCAATTTGTCGACAAATTGGCCAACGCGTTGCAAACTCATGGTGGCGCACTATTGTGAAACACCCCTATAGAACTTTCTTTTGCCAACCAAGATGGCGGAAACTATGGCGAGCCATCAAAGCCAGGCATAACAAATAACCACATATTTTACCTAAATTGTATACAACGTTTCATAAACATTAAAAGATATTGCTGAATGTAATGGGAACAACACAACTACAAGCAATGATGGTATTAATTTGTACAGCTATGGAAAGTTTGCAAATTATGTTGAATGTGGGCACGCCGTCTGTCAAGAAAACAAAATGATTTGCAACATTTGGCCGCCCATACGAAATATTGCCAACCAGCATATCAGTGTTGTAAACAAAAGAAAGTTCTATTGAACGAAATTTGAAATGAAATGAACATTGGTAATATTTACCGGATCATAACCTGCTTCGTATGTGACATTATTGGGCACTAACTGGTGGTGAAGACGCTTTCTCTGGATAGACTCCTTCATGTTAATGCCGTACCATAGAGTATCTACAGAAACCTAAACCAGAACAACATCAATCAAATATGAATTTTGGATACGTAGCTCAAAATGTCAATCATTATATCTCTGTCCAAATATGATTGCAATTTGGGCGTTTATGAAACGGAGGCTCAGGCTCCGTCTCAGGCTCCAGCTCCATTTCCTGAATCCATTCTGAAATAACGGGTATCAAAATAGAGGCTTTTGGCTGCGGTTCGGAAGTAGATTCTCTAGTTTGAAAAGGAAAACAGAGCTTCAGCTACAATGAAAAACCACAAGCCATATTTTCAGCATAATACAGTACACATACAGTGTAGCACGTCATAACGTGATTTATAAAACATTGCAGATTTCGCTAAGCAGGGCGACTTCTGGTTCAAAAATTCAGATATATGATCTACACTGAATATAAAAAGACACGTGTAATTTTGTTTTTCCTGAATTTTCCCCAGAAATGAGCAGGCAGTTTTCAAAGATCGGGTTCAAAATATAGGATTAGACTGCGTGCTGGCATATTATAATACACAAACAGTGTAGCACGTCATAACGTAATTCATAAAACATGGCAGATTTCGCTAAGCAGGGCGACTTCAGGCTCAAAAATTCAGATATATGATCTACACTAAAAATAAAAAGACACGTGTAATTTTGTTTTTCCTGAATTTTCCCCAGAAATGAGCAGGCAGTTTTCAAAGATCGGGTTCAAAATATAGGATTAGACTGCGTGCTGCCATATTATAATACACAAACAGTGAAGCACGTCATAACGTGATTTATAAAACATTGCAGATTTCGCTAGGCAGGGCGACTTCAGGTTCAAAAATTCAGATACATGTATATGATCTACACTGAATATAAAAAGACACATGTAATTTTGTTTTTCCTGAATTTTCCCCAGAAATGAGCAGGCAGTTTTCAAAGATCGGCTTCAAAATATAGGATTAGACTTCGTACTGCCATATTATAATACACAAACAGTGAAGCACGTCATAACGTGATTTATAAAACATTGCAGATTTCGCTAAGCAGGGCGACTTCAGGTTCAAAAATTCAGATATATGATTTACACTGAAAATAAAATGACACGTGTAATTTTGTTTTTCCTGAATTTTCCCCAGAAATGAGCAGGCAGTTTTCAAAGATCGGGTTCAAAATATAGGATTAGACTGCGTGCTGCCATATTATAATACACATACAGTGTAGCACGTCATAACGTGATTTATAAAACATTGCAGATTTCGCTAAGCAGGGCGACTTCAGGCTCAAAAATTCAGATATATGATCTACACTGAAAATAAAAAGACACGTGTAATTTTGTTTTTCCTGAATTTTCCCCAGAAATGAGCAGGCAGTTTTCAAAGATCGGGTTCAAAATATAGGATTAGACTGCGTGCTGCCATATTATAATACACATACAGTGTAGCACGTCATAACGTGATTCATAAAACATGGCAGATTTCGCTAAGCAGGGCGACTTCAGGTTCAAAAATTCAGATATATGATCTACACTGAAAATAAAAAGACAGGTGTAATTTTGTTTTTGCTGAATTTTCCCCAGAAATGAGCAAGCAGTTTTCAAAGATCGGGTTTAAAATATAGGATTAGACTGCGTGCTGCCATATTATAATACACATACAGTGTAGCACGTCATAACGTGATTTATAAAATATTGCAGATTTCGCTAAGCAGGGCGACTTCAGGTTCAGAAATTCAGATATATGATCTACACTGAAAATAAAAAGACACGTGTAATTTTGTTTTTCCTGAATTTTCCCCAGAAATGAGCAGGCAGTTTTCAAAGATCGGGTTCAAAATATAGGATTAGACTGCGTACTGCCATATTATAATACACATACAGTGTAGCACGTCATAACGTGATTTAAAAAACATTGCAGATTTCGCTAAGCAGGTCGACTTCAGGTTCAAAAATTCAGATATATGATCTACACTGAAAAAAAAAAGACATGTGTAATTTTGTTTTTCCTGAATTTTCCCCAGAAATGAGCAGGCAGTTTTCAAAGATCGGGTTCAAAATATATAGGATTAGACTGCGTGCTGCCATTCTATGGATGTCAGAGCTGGAGCCTGAGCCTAAGCCTGAGCCTGCAAATGGTGATATTACTAAATTGGCGGTTTCATTTTGGACAGGAGAAGGCCAGATAACATGATTTAAAGGCATCGTACAGGATTTGCAAGGCCTCCAAAAGAAACAAAATATTGAGTTTGAGACAGAAAATGGACTCAACAGTTCTTAAACAGTGCAAACAGTCACCATGGGAAATCTTGGTTCATCAGATGCTGGGTTTTGCAAGGAAATCAAGATTTAGTGTCTTTTAAAAAGATCGTTCGTCCGAACGATATTGTAGCATTTCGAAAGCGTGATTTAACCGTGAATAATGGTTCAAAAATTCAGATATATGATTTACACTGAAAATAAAATGACACGTGTAATTTTGTTTTTCCTGAATTTTCCCCAGAAATGAGCAGGCAGTTTTCAAAGATCGGGTTCAAAATATAGGATTAGACTGCGTGCTGCCAGTATAATACACATACAGTGTAGCACGGAAATCAAGATTTAGTGTCTTTTAAAAAGATCGTTCGTCCGAACGATATTGTAGCATTTCGAAAGCGTGATTTAACCGTGAATAATGGGGTGGGGTGGAGAAGATTATTTCAGCCGTATTTCTGCTATCCAGATGAACAAAGCGTAAAAAGGTACATGAAACAACGTTTGTAAGGAAGTTTAAGACCTTCACCTCTGTTTAAAGGTAGTATCATACTTTTTGTTAGAAACCAAAACAGAAATGTTCACAGATTTACGTATAACTTATACAGGGTATGAAGATGGTGGTGGTAGAAACATACCGTTAAAATTGTTTCGCCTGAAATGGTGTATTTATCCAGAAATTAGTCAAACAACGACCGAAAATCTTTTTGATCTTTAAAAAAATACAAAATAAAAGAGAAAAGAATTAAGAAATACTGTGGCCGTTTTTCACTGTTTTCTCAAAAAGTGGGCACCGTATGGAACTCTAATTTCCACAAATGACTGTTACTCTATCTGTCTTGATATTTTTGCCCATGAATCTGTATTTTTTTGATAAAAACCAAAGTATGATATTACCTTTAAGTACAAAATTCAGCAAAAACGCACATCTTTGCAAATCATACATGCTCCCTTTAATTTGGGAGGATAGGAAGATACGTCAATAGCTCCAATGAAATCTTTGAATACCTGAGCTACTCCCGTCGTAATGCGACTGCCACCGGACGCCCCGACGACCAACCTGACGGCCCCGTCTGGCTGGACCACGATGACCGGTGTCATGGAGGACATGGGCCTCTTGCCCGGCCGGATGAAGTTACTGACGGACGGTGGAAGACCGAAGGCGTTCGGTGCTCCGGGCTGTGAGAAGTCATCCATTTCGTCATTGAAGAAGATTCCCGTGCGGTTGCCTACTACCTTAGAGCCAAAACTGTGGAAGAGGGATCAAAATAAAAAAAGGCCCAGTAAAATGAAGGATGTGATCCTTGATTTTGATGTAGCATGGGCAATAATGATAATTTGAGTTTATATTCCAATATGTCTATATGATCTATATGGTACTATAGGTTTTCCCGCACATTTTCAAACTTGTTTCATTCAATTTCCTAAGCACTTCACTTCGATTTCGTCCAAAGAAGTCTGGAATGTGCAAATGCTACATTCAATTTAGTCATTGGTCATTCGAATTGTTCAATGGTCAATCGGTTTCGTCAGTTTTCATTCGTTTTCGTCAGATGTCACTGGAATTCGTCTCACTTGATCATCATCTACATAATGAATGATCAAATTCGTCTTTTGTCAAGCGATTTCAAGAACGTGTCGTTCAAATTCAACTGATAGGCCTGCACTGTGCAATGTTGGCCTAAGCCCCTTTTTAGGTTACATGTAGTTGATTTCACTTGCTCTCATGATTCCGAACCGTCTTACACCACTTTATACTCCGAACATCAGAAATCTTCGTAACGTAGGCAAAAGTCTCCAAATGGAAACCGGGCCAGAGGGCCATACAACCAAGTGATGGTATGGACCATTCCAGAAGAGTTGTGAAATTACGAATACATCTTCTTTTACTTGATGAAGTATAGGCTTGTTATTTCAGATATGCAAATTAAAAGAACAACAACATTTTTCCTCTAGGTTGTTCCGGCAAAACAAAAATACCGATCTGAATGTATACACATTCAAATATTATTTTCGAAAAGCACATCATATATGGTAAATTCTCATTTCGGGTATGTTTCTGCGTCAGACAAAATTTTCTTCCGACAGTAGACAATAATGTTTAAAGTGAAAATAAAACGGTGAAACGTAAACAAATGAAGGACGGCATATAATCATGTGACGAATTTAAATGACAGTAATACAAATTTCACTGCAAAAACGACGAAATTGCTTCGTCTATCGTTCGTTTGGCAACTGTGGTCGACGAAATTGAATTGTCTTTGATCAAAATGTATGGCAAATGATCAAATTAATTGGAAAAGTGTAAAAATGGAAGACCAAAGACGAAATTGAACATGAGATATGCAAGGTTAGGAATCTCCGAGACGAAATTAAAGTTACTCGCTTTGGAAATTGAATGAAACAAGTTTGAAAATGTGCGGGAAATATACCTATATTACAGATCTCTAAGTTATGATTGTGAACAACAGCTATTTGTTATAATATTTTTTTGCAAACTATAGGTTTTCCCGGTCATTTTCGGCAAATGAGCGGCCAATTTCATTTTCACGCATTCGTGTTGACGTGATTTTGCCTCCTCGGTTGAAACCGTCACTCGATTTCACTTTGATGCATCCGTATTTATATAGCATTGTATTCAATTAAATTCAACTTTCGTTCAGTTTAGCCATGTAAAATTGGCATTCAATTTAGCAGAGCAACCGCAAACAACGATTTATACCAGATCGTTACTTACGTTTTCGTTTTGAGACAACCAATTTCGCAAAATGAGCAAACAAATGCAAACCCCTTTATTGCAGTTTATTGCAATGGTGTCGCATCTCATCATCCATTTTGAAATGAATAGCCCCTCCTCTGATCAACCTCTCTCTTCGTCCGGATCTCAAATACGTTGCGACAATTCAACATAAGCAAACAAATGCAAACCCTTTTACACCTGTTTATTTCTTTGTATCTTGTGTCATTTTCCCTTTCCATGAATTTCTATATTTCTTTGATTTGTTATTTGTTTATTCTCAAGAGAGGATTGGTGCCATGGATGCGTATTGAAAATCATGGTGTTGATGTTCAAATTGACTGCAAGCTCAATGTAATCTAAATCATTCGAACGCATTAATCAACCGTCAACATTAGATATTCTCTCGTACAGCGACCGAAAGCTGCCATTATTTTCGAGGATTTTTCAATTACAAACAATTATCGTCAGAGGACATCACATAAGTGGTTTCCATACAAGAAGTGAACCATTCTATACCCTTTTTATTCTTGCGGTACATTCATAATTTCAGACAGAACGCTAAATTTGCTGAACAATTTACAGAAATGCCTGCCCCAAAACGAATTCGAATGACTAAGCGCACGCTGCCAAAAGCCGTTGCGAATTTAAATGCTGTTCGAAAGAAATTTTTAATTGAAAGGCGGTTCTATTTAATCGCCTGACCCTTGTGAACATTTGCTTGCACATAACATGAAATCGAGTGACTATTTTGAGGTGCTTTGCAGTTTCACGCGAAAAGGAATGACGCAGCGTTTAAATTGTCCGCTCATTTGCCGAAAATAACCGGGAAACCTATATTAACGATGAACCTTTAATAATAATATTACACTGATTTTGAAAGGAAAACATATAATTATACGAGACAGTGAATCTAACACAAAATGTTACAACTCACCGAAAGGTGAACAAAGAAAATTTACTTTGGGGAATCTAACCTTCGACCTCCAGAAATTTTAAGGGTAATATCATACTTTGTATTTTTTTTGTCAAAGAAATACAGAGTCATGGGCAATTAATATCAAGGAAGATACAGCAACATACATCAGTCTGTGAAATTCCCAGTCCCATACGGTGCCCACATTTTGAGAAAACAGAGAAAAACGCCCATGGTATTGTTTTTAAAATCTTTTCACCATTATTTTTTATCATTAAAAGAACAGACCTGTTTTAGGTCATTGGTTTTTACTCTTTTCGGGATAAATACAGCATTTCAGGCAGAACAAATTTTAACGGTATATGTTTCTACCATCACCATCTTTAGGCTGTAGGTAAATCTGTGAAGATTTCTGTTTCGGTATGCTAACAAAGTATGATACTCTCTTTAAAATTTGTCAGTTTGAATCTCACCGTAGGTTTATGGTGCTGGTTACTGACACGGCGTTTCCATGTTGATCTACGACGGAGAGATGAGATGTGCCACTGTCTGGTCGGTTGTAGTAAGCCTGGTAGTATGAGGGTTCATGGGACGCGTTGTCATCAATAGCGGCCCGTAAGGAATCGGCGTAGGTCTGGGATGTCATGTTCGCAACGATCTGGTGATGATTAGGTACATTATTTTACGGTATAGATGTTAATATTGGATAGCTATTATTCATCGTCATCTTCAGCAGCAACAGCAAGTTGGCAAAATCAGCCAGCAGCACCAACACAAGCAAGTAAGTAAGCAGCACCAACACAAGCAAGTAAGTAAGCAGCAGCAGCAGCAGCAGCAGCAACAGCAACAGCAACAGCAGCAGCAACAGCAGCAGCAGCAGCAGCAACAGCAGCAGCAGCAGCAGCAACAGCAACAGCAACAGCAGCAGAAACAGCAGCAGCAGCAGCAGCAGCAACAGCAGCAGCAGCAACAGCAACAGCAACAGCAACAACAACAACAACAACAACAACAACAACAACAACAACAACAACAACAACAACAACAACAACAGCCAAAAGCAGCGCACTGGACGATCAAGGCCTCCCCCAATATATTGCCGAAGAAATCAAGTAAGAATAAGACAAAGTAACATCGGAAAGTCCTCCATTATTTCTTTTTACAAACTTCAGACTGGAATTTCATTCGGTGTTTGTTTTATGATTATACTTCTACACATAATTATATCATATCATCATTTCTTTCCGTGACCAACTCACGTCTGCGACGTCCACATAATCCTCGTCACCCAGGAAGGAGCGGCCTGCATAGGCGAACTTGAAGGACTCTACCATACGGTGAGTGCTTAGAATATCAGCCTCAGTTGTAGCTTCACTCTCAGGACCAATGCCATATCCTGAAATACAGAAACAAAATCCATGACGATTTGACATATTGCAAGAACAAAGATTTGAGGCTTTGCATGGTGACTATTGGTTCGTGGATCGGTTTGCGGAAACACCTTGTATGAATCGTTCGTACTTTCGCACTTAATTCGTTCGTACATCTCGTTAGGTATCAACGTTTCGACTGGCCTGCTCTGGTCATCACCAGGAGACGAAGCTCCTCCACGGAACAGGATCCCAAGCAATCATAATATAAGGACCTCACATCCCTCATTTCAATCGTCTCCTGATGAAGACTAGAGCAGGCTAGTCAAAACGTTGAGACCTTACGAGAAGTGCGAACGAAATAAGAAGTGCGAAAGTACGAAGGATTCTTACATGTATTCTTACATGGTATTTCCGCACACTGATCCACATATTGAAAGAGGATTGGGCTGAAAATAGTGGACGGAAAGTTGTATTTATGTTTTGTACGGAACAAGATGTGACAGAATGTGGTAAGAGCCTAAGAGGTGACAATGAGGTGACAGGGGTCTGTCAAGACGATACAATAAGTGGACAGAGATATAATAGTTAGGTACAAGATGTGACAAGTTGTGGCGACAGGAGGAGTGAGGTGACAACAAAGTGACAAGATGAGACATGAAGTGGAATGATGTGCCAATTAGATGACAAAAGCCTGAAAGAAACGTGTGACAAACGCGACAACATGTGACAAGAAGTGACAAAACGTGATCAGCTGAGATTTTAAACGGAGTATAATACGATGTAGGACAAGAGAACACGACACGAGACAGGACCGACTAGCTTAGGTTTACAGAGCAACATCTTGGACTGTTCCTGGTTAAAGGGTTACTGCAGTGCTTTTTTCAGTCAGGTTATTTTATTGCCTCCATACAAAGAATTTACTGACAGATAATGAATGGGAAGTCTTATTTTCGTTTCCAACCAGCATTTTGTTTTCCTTTGAATGGCTTTGCAAAATGGAGGATGTTTATGCAAACTCATGTAGGGAACCAACAGTCAAAAGTTGATGAAAAAGCATAAAACTTGAAAGGCAAACTTGACCCACAGAAATGGTTTGGCAAAACAAATTAGGGCCTACACCACCAGTTGAGTGAAAGGGACATATTCGGCAAAACAAAACCTATTTGGGAGGAAAAGGTCTGTCAGAAAACCTATAAAACAAACCCATCTTTTTCTGCACAGTTCTATTGGGTTCCTGCTCTCAGTTACCTAGATGACATCACGGTTTTGCTCATGAATATGGAAATTCTTCAAACCAAAGACTTGCTGTTAACAGTTGTGGAAGTGGGAAAAATCGCAGGCCCCATAAAACAGTTGCTTTGTTGTCACATGTTCAAGCCATAATATTCATATTGAACAGACCCTTAAAGGTAGTATCATACTTTGGTAAGAAAACAAAACAGAAATGTTCACAGATTTACCTAGGCCTATAACTTACAGGGTATTTGAAGATGGTGGTGGTAGAAACATACCGTTAAAATTGTTCCGCCAGAAATGGTTTATTTATCCAGAAAAGAGTATAAAACAACGACTGAAAATCGTTTTGATCTTTTAAAAGATCAAAAATAAAAGAGAAAAGACTTAAGAAATACTGTGGCCGTTTTTCACGATTTTCTCAAAAGGTGGGCACCGTATTGGACTGAAATTTTCACAGATGACTGTTACTGTATCTGTCTTGATATTTTTTGACATGAATCTGTATTGCTTTGATGAAAACCAAAGTATGATATTACCATTAATGTATCAAAGAAGGTTAATATTGTTAGTGCACTAAAGGACTTCCCACCTTTTAGAATGTTCATCATCAGTGAATAGACAGCTCCACTTGCTGGCGGGGGTGGAGAGTACACCTTCAGCCCATCTAGTTCCACCATCAGAGGTGTTTTCCGTCGGGCTCGGTACATTTCAAGATCTTCTTTGGTAATGATGCTTTCTGCAAAATAATAAGAGGGCAGTTGATATGTTGCGCACTGGTGTCGATTTCTTTTTTATGATTGGGGGGGGGATGATTGGTGATTTGGTGTCCTATGCGAGGGAGCGAAGCGACCGAGCGGGGGAGGCTGTGGGAGGTGGGATACCTTCCTCCCAAACTGGAGACTTTTTAATAAAAACAGAATCGCAAAGTCGCATTTGAGAGCATTTAAAAACGATATTCAGAAGAATTAAACATTATATGTGTAGTATAAATTCACTGCAAAGACTAAAAAAAATCAAGGATCATGTAATATTGCTATACAATAAATTTGAATGATACTCAACCTTGAAATATTGGGGGGGGGGATGATAATACACGCCATCCCCCCCCCACCTCAAATATTGGGGGCCCCCATCCACCCGGGATCGACACCCATGATGTTGCGCGTTGGTCATTGAACGTTTTGGACTGCTGATGAATTTAGATCTTCTCTCTTCGCTTTTAGTTGTATTGTACGTTTCAATCATCTTTTTTATGCCATTGCAAAAAGGCCATTAAATGTACTTAAACTTTAGACATCAAAATGGCTTCGACAACGGATCAATGTAGGTCCTATACGCGAGGAAAATGATGATGAATTTAGATCTTCCCTCTTTGCTTTTATGATACGTTTCATTCAATCATCTTTTTATGCCATTGCAAAAACGGCATGGTATTAACTTTACACATCAAAATGGCTTCGAAGACGAGTTTTTATTTCAGTTGGAAATTTGCCCTCGAAACGAATCCGAATAATCGTTTGCAAGATGAATACCACCAGAGAAGCGAGATCAGTTATTTGGGGGCGCGTGTTAAAGATCGAAAACATAAATTAAAGGTAAGTACATGATTGGTAACATACCCAAACAGAAATGTTCACAGATTTATGTATAACTTTCAGGATATGAAGATGGTGCTAGTAGAATCAAATCGTTAAAAAATTTCCGCGTGAAATGGTGTATTTATCCAGAAATTAGTCAAACAACGACCAAAAACAGTTTTGATCTCGGGATAAGATCAAAACCATTCTTTATGCTTTATACTAAGAACAATTTAATCGATTGTTTTGCTAATTTTTCGTGACTAAGATGTCCGATTGATCTCTAATTTTCACAGGTTTATTATTTCATGTACATGTTGGATCAGACAAAGTGCGAGTGCTGTTCTGCGACTTTTAACAATCATGTATTATACTTATGAATATGTTTGAATTGCGTTTTGATTGGCACCTCTTTCTTTAAGATCGGCCAGGATGTCCTCGGCAAGATCTCCCCGGTAGAAGGTATCCTCCCCTCCTTCGGCAAGTCGCCTGTACGTCCGTCCCAGTTTGGGCATCTTCACCAGGTCGCCTTTACGGAGCAGTCCTCCCGTAGAGTTCACAAAGATCTCCCTGTATTCCAAATCAAACCAAGGGTGGAGAAACAATCTTTTGAAAAGAGACCACTGACGACAAGGAAGCCAAGGATTAATTGCAACACCGATGTCAACTCGTTCAAGCTTAAAGGTAATATCATACTTTGGTTTTTGTCAACGAAATACAGATCCATGGGCAAAAATATCAAGGAAGATACAGTAACAGTCATCTGTGAACATTTCAGTCCTGTACGGTGCCCACTTTTTGGAGAAAATAGTGAAAAACGCCCAAGCACGGTATTTTTTTTAAACAAAATTCACCGTTGTTTACTCTTTTCTTGATAAATACAGCATTTCGGGCAGAAAAACTTGAAAGATGTTTCTACCAACAACATCTTTTATACCCTGTAAGTTATAGGTAAATCTATGACGATTTCTGTTTCGGTGTGCTACCAGTACTTACGTAGGATCATACTTTGGTAAGAGACCAAAACAGAAATATTCACAGATTTAAGTATAACTTACAGGGTATGGATATGGTGGTGGTAGAAACATACCATTAATTTTGTTCCGCCTGAAATGGTGTATTTATCCAGAAATCAGTAAAACAACGAACGAAAATCTTGTTGATCTTTTAAAAGATCAAAAATAAAAGAGAAAAGACTTAAGAAATACTGTGGCCGTTTTTCATTGTTTTCTCAAAAAGTGGGCACCGTATGGGACTGAAATTTTCACAGATGACTGTTACTGTATCTGTCTTGATATTTTTGCCCATGAATATGTATTTCTTTGACAAAACCCAAAGTATGATATTACCCCTTTAAAGAAAGTTTAAAATTTCATTTACAGTGGGAACAAACCTCAAACTGGTATCGTTGTGAATGGTGTCTCTGCGGTTGTCAATGGAACTTGCCAATGAACTCCCTACAAGGAAACCGTTTTCTGCCAACTCGATAGAAGGTTGAAATAGATCTTTCCAGGGTAATACACCGTGTCGCTGATGGGCAGTCCAATACCCAGCTACTTCCCCTGGTACAGCTATAGACAGACCACCTAAAATGACCAACAGAATAGAAATGTGTGAATCAAGACGTTGGCCTTTGCTCATTTTGTTTTGTATTTTAGTGCATTTTGTTTCATGTTTGATCGAAGTTTTTCCTCTTGATTCTCAAGCTCTATGTTTTTTTTTTCTACAAGCCCAGCGTCTATTTCTTGAGGTATAGCATTCGAGAGAGGGCGCACTGTGCTGTTTCTAAGGATGAATTGCAGGGATATATTTAAGGATGTCATTTACAGATACAAAGTAATATCATACTTTGGTTTTTGTCAATGAAATACAGATTCATGGGCAACAATAAAATTATCATGGGAAAACGTCATGAACATTTCAGTCCTATACGGTGCCCACTTTTTGAGAAAAAAGTGAAAAACGGCCACAGTAGGCCCTATTTCTTAAAGGTAGTACATTGTACTTTGGTAAGAAACCAAAACAGAAACGTTCTCAGATTTACTTATAAATTACAGGGAATGAAGAAAGTTTTTCCGCCTGAAATGGTGTACTTATCCAGAAATTAGTAAAACAACGACCGAAAATCCTTTTGATCTTTTAAAAGATCCACCTTTTGATCTTTTAAAAGATCAAAAATATAAGAGAAAAGACTTAAGAAATACTGTGGCCGTTTTTCACGATTTTCTCAAAAGGTGGGCACCGTATGGGACTGAAATTTTCTCACATGACTGTTACTGTATCTGTCTTGATATTTTTGCCCATGAATTTGTATTTCTTTGACAAAAACCAAAGTATGATATTACTTTTAAATGAGTTAGTAAATAAAGTCAAGTAATTTGGCCGAATGGTCAGGTGTGTCTGACTTTTTCATGACAGTCCAGTTCCATGCCGATCCACAAGGGTATTTTTCCATTCTGGGGCCTTTCTCAAAGCTCGGCTCTGGCTCAGTCTCCGTCTCTGTTATCCATATGCTGAAAATATAGGTTGTGGTTTGCCATTGAAGCTGAAGCTCTGTTGTCCTCTTCAAACCAAAGAATCTACTTCCGAACCCGGCGCCAAAAGCTTCTTTTTTTTATTCTAAAATGGATTCACGTAATGGAGCCGGAGCCGGAGCATGAGCCTGAGCCTGAGCCTGAGCCACAGCCGCAGCTTAAACAGAGCTCTGGAAAAGGTATAATCAGGATAAACAATTACCAAAAGTAGACGCGCCGTCAGACCCTTTGGTCTCATTCTCGTACATTTTCTCGTAGGCAGCGAGAGGGGCGCGCTCCCTGGAGTCGATCATATCCACGGTACCAGTCCGAGCATTGTAGATCATCGTGAAACTGCCACCGCCTATACCGGCACTGTGTGCGTTATGCAGGCCCACACACAGCAGACTTGCTATGGCAGCATCCACGGCTGATCCACCTTGAACTAGGATATCTCTGCAAACGAATGATGCCGGTCAATTGTGGTCAAGATTATGTCAGAGAAAATGTTAGTTGGCAGTTGGCAACACTGAAATTGACTGAATATTATGTTGAAATGATGTCATACTTTCACTCTTTAGATTTCGTGGTTCAATTAAAGGTGGTATCATACATTGGTTTTTGTCAAAGAAATACAGATTCATGGGCATAAATATCAAGGACGATACAATAAAAGTCATCTGTGAAAATTTCAGTCCCATACGGTTCCTACTTTTTGAGAAAACAGTGAAAAACGGCCACAGTATTTCTTAAGTCTTTTCTCTTTTATTTTTGATCTTTTAAAAGATCAAAAAAAAATTCGGTCGTTGTTTTACTAATTTCTGGATAAATACACCATTTCAAGTAAGAGAATTTTAACGGTATGTTTCTATCACCACAATCTTCATTTCCTGTAAGTTATACATAAATCTGTGAACATTTCTGTTTTGGTGTCTTACCAAAGTATGATACTACCTTTAACTGTATCAAATGCTGTATGACACATCTGAAGAAAATCTGAATTCTCACAAAAATCGTAACAAGAGCCAATGGAAATACACTATGAGATAAAGTATAAGATAAATGGTGGCCCTGTCCCATCCACAAACGTCTTTCTTATAGTTTGACAAGAATAAAACAATGGGTTTATTCATAATGGATCTTCCGTGTGTTTATTTGTCGTATTAACAAGTTTGGGTTTCGTTATATGTAAGAAATAAGGTGGATTTGTTTGCAAATGTTTGGACCGAACCAAACAATACCCAAACAAAGGGATTGGGTGGAAGTGTTTATAAATGGGCAATTAAGCGATGCATTTTCGTCCGTTCACGGACTCGTCAGCCGTATATAGGTGGTATTGGTTTATGAGTTGCTGTGGGAATCTCAAAAGATCGGGAGAAAAGGTGTTTTAAGTGTCTCCATTCAGAAGAAATGGCCTGGATTTACAACCTAACAGATGCTAAAGCCCACCGCACACTATACGATCCGACTACGACCCGACTGGTTTTTGGAAGGATCGCAAAGCATTCTGGGAGTCTTAACCGTGATTCGACAGTCGAATCTTGCCGACTGGCCATCAGAGTGGGTCTGCGACTGGGAACAATCACGGTTAAGACTCCCAGAATGCTTTGCGATCCTTCCAAAAACCAGTCGGGTCCTAGTCGGAATGCCGGATCGTATAGTGTGCGGTGGGCTTTATTCTTCATCTTGTAGTGGAACCAAAATCTGTATCAAGGTCTCATCAATATCAACAGTGGACGAATTTTGCAATCGAGCTGAAACCTGTACGAAAATGCAGCCGCAGATGTTTCCTAAAAGATGGTACCAGTTTCGCCAGATTTCCAAATCATCTTCATATCCAACATTTCAAAATGTAGCATGACTCGCCGCGCCAGAAAGCAGCCGGGCAGCCGTCATAAAGACTGCGCTATTAAACATTTTTAAGCTAGAGTTGGACATTACGGTACTCCTTAAATACTGAGGCTATCGAGTTTGAAACTTTCAGTACGAAAATGTAAACGCAGATATTCCCTACAGGATGGTACCAAGTATCTTCATAGCAAAAAGGTCATTCAATATGCCCACCAAAACTCCTTGTGAATGATAATTATGCTTAGAAAACTATGGCTGAATACAAGTCAAAAGCAGTAAATATCACATGCAGATTTGGTTGGCAATCCTATTTGATCAAGGAAAACTTCATGCTTAGCAAATGTTGAGCTTAAAGGTACAATATATGCTTAGTAAAAGTCAACAGCGCACGCGCAAGCAATTGTGAGCATGCGTGCGTTGTTTTGCGCCTGCGCTGTTGTGCGTGCGCGTGCGCTGTTGACTTGAAGTTCTCAAAAGTCTCCCATTGCGGCCCCTGGTCAAAATCATCATTTTTTACCTGCCAATTTCTGAGCATTCCCCAGCATCGGATGCCACAGCAGCCTTGATGTACTGATACTGGCCACTAGGGGGCGGTAGTGTCTTTGGAGGTGTGTCAGTCACTATGATCATCTCTCCGTCATTCTTGAAGTAGTACAGCAATCCCATGGTTACGGATGCGGCTACGGCTATTATGAATAGTACCGCGAAGGCCAGTTGCCACATGCGCACCTTTGATTCTCTGCATGGGATAAACAAAATTCAAATTAAGGGAATGTAAAGCAATATCCCTTTAGGATACACGGCTTGGGCTTGGGCTAGCTTGGGCTA
Source organism: Astropecten irregularis (assembly GCA_963971285.1). Taxonomy (NCBI): domain Eukaryota; kingdom Metazoa; phylum Echinodermata; class Asteroidea; order Paxillosida; family Astropectinidae; genus Astropecten; species Astropecten irregularis. The sequence goes on from OZ020247.1 coordinate 10,075,713, forward strand.
GGGCTTGGACTTGGGTTTGGGCTTGGGCATGGGCTAGCTTGGGCTAGCTTGGGTATGGGTTTGGGCTCGGGCTAGTGCTTTGGCTTGGGCTTGGGCTTAGGTTCCGTCATCTAAAAAGCTGAAATATGAAAGAACACAGACATTATAAACATGTAAATGGAACCATGTCACAATATAAATTTAGGATTTGTTATAAGGGAAGTTCAAATTACCGGGAATGGGTCATTGGGGAGATTTTCCCATAGGGTCGTGCATAAACTTTACTTACCTATTTTCTAAACATCCTCAAAACCAATTAACTTGAAATTTACATAATTATGTTCATAATGAGCGCATTCTCTGTCTTCTATTAAAATAATATGTACAGTAAAATATATGTCTTTAATTGGTATACATGTAATAGGGAGACACCGTTTGCAGATGTCTCAAAATGTTCACTTTTAGACGCTAAAGTGTCTCCCTAAAATGCAATTCAGATAAATTCTTTATACATGTACAATTCTTCCTAAATGTCAGGGGTCAACAGTATTATGCACATATCAACGCGATATTAACTATATATTGCATCTAAAGTCATCAACGTTTCAAGTATGTTTGTTCATTGTTAGATATGGGTACAAAGGACAGTTATATAGTGTTTTCGACGCGTCGGGAAAGCAAAGTTCAATAGCAAAACCAACTGTTCATTATTGAGTATTGACATTGACAAAGGCTGAAGCAAAACCTGACACCCTATGCATAATCCAGTAGAAAATGAAGGCAAACTTACAGAGCGAGTATGCTTTGTCTATGAGAAGTCTTGAGAAGGTATTGGTTTTCTGCACCATCACCCGTTTCCAAATCGCTGTAACGGCCAAGTTTCGACATCTTATACAGTCGATATGAATTTTTTTTTTCACGAGCGTGATTTCAGGCGGTCTCTTGCCGGGGAAATGGTGGTTTTCCTCTGCTCTCATATTGTCCCGTGACACGGTGAGGAAAGGACTCATGTGACCTTTTATAATAATTTGTTTTCAGGACCCACGTGAACATTGGACTTAGTTTGTCAAGCAAAGTGCACGCTCAAAACAAAATGGACGCAAACGACACCTTTATTAGTCAAAGTTTGACGACAACATCGAATTAATTTCTTTCCAAGTTGCGATAAAGAAAATTAGGGTAGGACTTAAAGACTAACCAGGAGTACAAAATCTTTCTTCGTAACAACATCTGATGAAGCAATTGTTACAACGAAAGCTTATGTAGTTATTCTCCTCGTTAGTTTTTAAAGGCAGCGTACAGGATTTGCAAGGCCTCAAAAGAAAATTGAGTTTGAGACAGAAATTGGACTCAACAGTTCGTTAACAGTGCAAACAGTCACCATGGGGAATCTTGGTTCATCAGATGCTGGGTTTTTCAAGGAAAAGGATCGTTTGTCCGAACGATTTATTAGCATTTCGAAAGCGTGGTGTAACCGTGAAGCATTCGGGGGGGGGGGGGGGGGGGTTATTTCGGCCGTATTTCTGTCATCCAGATGAACAAAGCGTTAAAAGGGTACATGAAACAACGTCTCTAAGGAAGTTTAAGATCTTCGCTTCTGTTTAAGAACCAAATTCAGCCAAAACGCACATCTTTGCAAATCCTATACAGGTTGTCCCAGAAAAAACGCAACACTGTATCGGGACCCATTATGTTAAACTGTTTATCACTTCAGATTCAGATAAGAGATACATCCATGTCTTGGCTATCACCATGTATATAATTTAAGCATTATTTGGACTGAAATTGGCAAAAATATGACCAATTGAAAGAGTAGGCCTACTCCTTAAAAACAAATTTGCAAGGATAACACTCAAAGTGGTCAATACACACATAATGTGTATGAAAGACAGATGAAAATCGGGTTTTGAGATTGGGTGATTCAGTCTTAGGTTTTTTTACTCAATTTCAGTCAAATTTTGCTCAAATTATACATGGTGATGGTCAAGACATGGCTGTATCACATATTTGAATCTTGAAGTGATAAACAGTTTCATTTTCATATAATAGTCCGACACAAAGTGATGCGGGTTTTTTTTTTTTTGGGGGGGGGGGGGGGGGGGAGGGGGACACCCTGTAGGCCATATACTCCCTTTAAGTGCATAATTTTCTTTATCATTTCGATAGACTGACACGGCTTCCCACAATTTTTGTCCACGTGGCAACAATGATTGAGCAGTTTAGTACCGTGGTCACCTGCAGGAGTGATATCAAGCCAACGTACAATAAAACAACCAGTAATGCATAATATATTAGCCTCATAAACGCATAAAATGCATGAGGTAAGACAAACAATTAATCGTGTGCAAAATGATTTACAGCACAAAGTAAGTGCAACATAATGCACATGAAATCTCACGATAAAAACTCAATAAAATGACATCACTGGTAACCTTAAAATCTTCGTTTATAATGCAGTATAATAGGCACATTTAGTCACCACACACCATGTATATTGACACAAGAAGTGACATATTTGTCACACACCCATTAAATATTAATCTGGCAAAAATTAATGGACTTTACAACTTGGATGAATTAATTAAGATCCATATCAGTGAGACTAGTAACCCCGTAAAAATTCGCAGGGATTCTCCGCCATGCACTTAGGGGCCAATTTCATAAACTGTATAGCACAACAATTTGCTAAGCATGACATTTCTGTCTTAATAAGAACAGGGTTAACAACCAAATTTCCACGTGTTGTGTATCACTTGTGATTGTTCTTTGGCTGTTGTTCGCTGACCATGAATATCAAATGGAATTTTCAAGGGTGGTTTGTTTTATTGGGCGAGACATTTTTGTGCTAAGCAAATTGTTTGTGTACTTAACAGTTTTATGAAATTGGCCCTTGGCCTTACGGGTGCACCCAAGTAAATAATTTCCCATAGGCTCCCATGCTAAATGGCCAATAAAAAAAAATATTAAAAATACTCAGAAGTCTCACAGGCAATCAAGCTTTACACCAAAATGAAGCTGAAAACTTCCATTTTTATTTTCCTTTAAAGTTTATATAGGGTGACAAATGACTTTTTGAGAAAAGTCGATCCAAAGGAAAATACCCAGAAAACGGCCATGTTGACTGGTGCCAGACTAAAAAAAATGTGCCCCTCCCCTACAGGCCAAAGTGGAGCGAGTTTAGGGCCTGAATTCATCCAAACAGCTCAAAGTTGAAAGTCCAAACTCTGGTGACCGAGTTCAATCCATTTTCTCTACAAGACTTCCCATGTAGGGCCCAGCAAATGATTTTATAAAAAAGATTTTGAGGGTATATACAAAATATTAATGATCGAGCTCCGCGGACTGATTTGGACCTATTTACTGCGGTGGTGCACCCTTTAGTCGTACAAGGACTGAGCTCGATTTCACGAAGCCCTACGATCGATCGCAACACGGTTACGAAGGATAAATCATCGTATCCCACGTAAGGCAGCAATGCATTATAAATCCTACGTTATGATGAGTATGGTGAAATCGACCCCATGAAGGACTCGACTTATCCGTTTTTGGTGAAACATTAATTATGCTCATTCGGTGGTACAATCATAGCTGTTTAAAGGTACAGTACAGGATAAAAAATAGAAATGTTCACATACATGTAATTATTTACGTATAACTTTCAGGATATGAAGATGGTGCTGGTAGAAACATACCGTTCAAATAGTTTCGCCTGAAATAGCGTATTTCTCGAGAAATTTGTAAAATAAAGACCGGAAACAGTTTTGATCTCGGGGTGAGATCAAAACCATTCTTTATGTTTTATAATTGAGTCGGATTTTCGCTATTTTTTGCGACTCAGAATGTCCGATTGAGCACATATTTTCAAAGGTGTGTTATCTCATGTAGATGTACGTGTTTGAAGTGTGAGTGCTGTTCTGACTGTGATCTTTACCAATCATGTATCGATCATGTATCAGTATACCTTTAAGCAATCGGCATTTCTGTTCATGGATCTTAAGTAAGACTTAAAGCTATGCATGGTGGATGTACTAAAATGAAGGTAAGTTTGCGGTGACACCATGTAATCTCTTCTGTGAGAGTGTGTGGTTCTGAGAAGAACCGTAGGTATTAACTCGACGTTCCGAACAGTGTGCTCTGTTCGTCCTCAGGACCAGTCATTCTCCTGAGGACGAACAGAGCACACTGTTCGGAACGTCGAGTTAATACCTACGGTTCTTCTCAGAACCACACACTCTCACAGAAGAGATTACATGGTGTCACCGCAAACTTACCTTCATTTCATGGATCTTTATCAGTGAGTGACATCATTGACTTGACTTTTGTTTATTTTCTTCCAGTTAAAACCTGTTGTGATGACTTGGCAAAAATATGGTTCTGATTTATAAAAAGTGTTAAGCCGTCTCGCAGTGCATGGCTCTTAATCGCGGTAATTATTTGGCTCTACATACCAAGCATCTCATAAAATACGCACAATTTAAGGCGTAGTTTGTACCTCATCACAACGTGTTTAATTATCTGTGAATAAACATCACCGCTGTTTAACATGTCAGTTCGAAGCTCTCCTGTTATCGATAAGCAAACCAGATACAGCGGCACAATTTATGACATTTTGGATTTTTTTTCTTGGGTCATCCGTTTTTAGAGGCTTGTCGGTGAAAGGTAATAATTATCATACTTTGGTTTTTGTCAAAGACCAATGAAGATTCATGGGCATAAAATATCAAGGAATTAAATACAGGAATTTCCAGTTCCATACGGTGCCCACTTTTGAGAAAAACACCATTGCTTATTGTTTCATACACTGCATATTGCAGTGTACTTGCCTGCCATTGAAAGCAAACACCAACTGTGAGCATGGAGTGATGGTTAGTGACATAGGCCAGGGCTTTTCACACTATCCAAAATTTCGGGATTGGAACTGGATTGAACCCCGGGATTTTTTTCAACCCTTTTCACACTTGAACATTTTCATCCCCGAGCCAACCCGGGTAGGACGGCCTAACTGGATCGAAATCAACCCTGGTAAGGAGCAGGGTTGAAAATCTCAACCCGGTTCCAAACTGCATTTTGCGCCGTGATCTGTGTTGTATGAGCCGGTTCACCATAAACGTAGTGTGAATGTTGCATCTCTTCGATCCGGTTCAAAAACTTGCCGTGCTGATTCGGGTTGGTTTCAACACGGATCGAAAAGGTGATAGTGTGAAAAGGCCACACGTGTTATGAAACTGCAGCACTTGAGAATGGATCACATTAGTTACACGGTGGTACACGGAGGAAGGCTCTTTACTTCCTCCATGGGTGGTGTACGATAATGTGTTAGAACTTTGGCCATTAGGTGCTAATAACAATCCAGATTTCACGCCCACTTCAGCCAACCATCACGGGCAATTCCCACGGGTGAAAGTGCGTGGATCTGGGACAGAATTTACATTCCGTCTGTTATTAATTATATAGCGAGAGAAAAAAAGAGAGAAATCTGCATAACTACTCAGATGCTTAACATCTGTGCGTGCCAGCAAATTAAAGTGAAGGTCATATATTGCACTATGATAATGCGCCTTTAAAAAGGGGGCATACGAAATCACACGAATCCGAATCCGTGCCGCTCGCCAGTGGTATTAGTCAACTCATACACGAGAAGTTTATGCCATAGAACACACCTCCATGGGTTCCTGCAGTGCTTTTTTTCAGTCAGGTTATTTTATTGCCTTCATACAGAGAATATATACTGACAGATAATGAATGGCAAGTCTTATTTTGGTTTCAAACCAGCATTTGGTTTTCCTTTGAATGGCTTTGTAAAACGCAGGATTTTCACGCATACTCATGTAGGGAACCAACAGCAAAAATATAATGAAAAAAAAAACATAAAAAATGAAGAGGTAAACTTGACCTACAGAAATGGTTTGGTAAAAAAATTACACCACCAGTTGAGTGAAAGGAACATATTTGGCAAAATAAAACCCATTGAGGAGGAAAAGGTCTGTAGGAAAAACTATAAAACAACCGGAACTCTTTTTGCACAAATCAATTGGGTTACTGCTCTCAGTTCCCCAGATGACATCACAGTTTTGCTCATGAATATGGAAATATTTAACCCCGAATCAGTGTGCGGAAGTGGGTAAAATCACAATCCCCATGTACAGTTTTTTTTTATTGGCACATGTTCAAGCCATAATTTTCCCATTGCAGAGACCCTTTAAGTTATAATGTCCATATCCTTTCATCGTCCTGGGGCCAGATGAAGCCTGAAACAATATTTGACCAGATTCTGCATGGTGCCATTGAATGCAGGTGATGAGTTAAGTTAACATGTGCCGCCTAGTCCTAAGACATACTCCAGATGAGCAAAGTCTCAACCAGGTTGAACCTGCATGGCTTTACCTCACATGTGGGAGAGGTATTTTATGAACCATGAGCCAACATGAAAACTAAACCATCACACCTGTGAACATTTGAGCCTCATAATAATCATAATTATGACCACTCACATAAAACTCATATCAAACCATATTAGTTTTAATCAGAACACAGTATATACAGTATGTACAGAAGTTGGTGTTTTGTACTTTTTTGCTTTTGTTTTACTTTGTTGAGAGACGTCGGAGTATTTTATATTTTGGTATAGTTTGGATGGCCAGAGATTTACGTATAACTTACAGGGTATGAAGATGCTGGTGGTATAATAATATAATCATGATGGCCACTCACATACAACTCATATCAAACCGTATAGTTTTAATCAGAACACAGTATAGAAGTTGGTGCTTTCGTTTGTTCACGGACTTCAGAGACGTCGACTAGTATTTGGCAGATCGACATTTTTTCAGCACGCAAGTCAGGCCATAGTCTGAAACCGACTTGCTCGGATTAAAGGTGTAGTTGTAGTAGATTTGGACTGATAATTCGATCTGTATACGTCCCCTAAATTAATAAACATTATATTGGTAAAGGTCACAGAACAACACTCACACTTTGTCTAATCCAACATGTGGGCCTACTAAAATTACACACACACACCTGTGAACATTTGAGCTCAATCAGATATTTGATTCCGAGTCACGAGAACATTTTTCTTATAAAACATACAGAATGGTTTTCATCAGATCAAACCCGTTTTCGGTCTTTTGTTTTTTAAACTAATTTCTGGATAAATACACCATTTCAGACGGAAATATACCAGCACCACCTTCATACCCTGAAAATTGTACGTGAATCTGTGAACATTTCTGTTTGTGTATGTTACCAATCCTGTGCTGTACCTATAAGGACTATAATTATGTCATGGTCATTATACTAGAGTAATGTTTTGGCAGCATGCCTATAATATTGCCCATGCAAGTGCTTGTTTCATGCACAGATGTGGCCTTGCCGAATTTACGGTGCTGTAGTTAAAGTAATATATACTTTGGTAAGACACCAAAACAGAAATGTTCACAGATTTACGTATAACTTCAGGGTATGAAGATGGTGATTATAGAAACATACCGTTAACATTTTCCGCCTGAAATGGTGTATTTAACCAGAAATTAGTAAAACAACGACCGAAAATCTTTTTGATCTTTTAAAAGATCAAAAATAAAAGAGAAAAGACTTAAGAAATACTGTGGGTGTTTTTCACTGTTTACTCAAAAAGTGGGCATCGCATGGGACTGAAATTTTCACAGATGACTGTTACTGTATCTGTCTTGGTATCTTTGCCAATGAATCTGTATTTCTTTGGTAAAAACCAAAGTATGATACTACCTTTAACGGTATGTTTCTACCAGCACCATCTTCATATCCTGATGGTTATAGGTAAATCTGTGAACATTTCTGTTTGGGTATAATGTTACCAATCCTGTACTGTACATTTAACCGATTTAACAGCTATAATTATGTCATGGTCATACTGTACTATGATAGCATGTTCCAATGTTTTGGCAGCATGCCTATATAATGTCCACGTGCTGGTTTCATGCAGATGCGGCCTTGCCGAATTTACGGTGCTGGAGATCGATGGAGGTACGGTACAAGCATGGAGGTACGGTATACAAGCATGGTACAAGCATGGAGGATGGAACCTCCATGGTACAAGCATGGAGGTAGGAAAAGGTACTACAATAAGCATGGAGCTGGTATGGTACAACACTACAGATATAGCTCTTCAGTGCAAGTATGATACAACTACAAGTACATGCATGAAGGTAAGGTATACTCTTTTCCTACCTCCATGATCTTACATGGTTCAACATAATCTCTACTTTCTAATCTTACGCTACTGATGCACCAATAACGGTGCCCCTTTACTGTTTAACATATCCTCATTAAGTTACGTTGCAACACTTTTTACCAGAATTTCCTTATATAACAACCTTACCCTTTATGTTTGACGTGGGCTTGCTCCATGTCCAGCGCCGTCAGCTGCTGAGTCGACCGTCCTCCCTCCATGATGTTCTTCTAAACTTCGACAGAGACTTAACTAGGCTGATTCTTATACAGTTTTGCACGTATAAACTTTGCTCCCACGACGTGTAGTGTAACTACACTGTAACTTGTCGATTTTACCTCCGTGTGAAAAAAAGCACTTCCACAAAACAATATTGAGGAGACTTGTACTTGCTTAGTACAACTTTCACGACGTTCTATCTATTAACAGCTTAGAATGGAGGTAGGAAAGAGCTTAGCAAGCAGGGAAAGACCTCCTTCTGCGGTTTTGGTGGGAATGCAGGATTACGGTGCCAGCAAGCCAAGTTTATATAAAGCTTTGGGCAGCGCGCGCGGCATTCTGCGGACTATAACTTTTGTACCGTAAATGTTTATTCATATTCATTCATCCATAATCCAAACAGTGTTGTTTAAACAAGGATAATTTGTGGTCGGATTTCAATGCGGATGCATCGTGTGACGTCGGATCTAATCAGGGGCTTTTTCCAAAACCCGGGCTCGGCGGCTCAGGCTCCGGCTCCCATTTCGTTTTAAATTGTAAAATAACTGCTAAAGGGGTTTACGAAACCTAGGTTCAGGCTCATGCTCAGGCTCCAGCTCTTACATCCATGCTGAAAATATAGGTTGCGTTTTATTCATTGAAACGGAAGCTCTGTTTTCCTTTTCAAACCAGAGAATATACTTCCGAACCGCAGGCGCGGTTCTAGGGGGGGGGGGGGGGGAGGGGGGCTAGGGTTGGCTTGAGCCCCCCCCCCCCAAAAAAAAAAAAAAAAACCAATTGTCTAGCCCCCCCCCCCCCCCCCCCCCGAAAAAAAGAAATGCACTTTCTTTAAAATACTGGATTTTTCAGTTATTAAGCGCATATTACAAAAACAAACGCGTTGTGTAGGCTACATGTGCATGTTTTTCGACCCCTAAATCAGAATCGAGTATAGAAGAACCCAAAATATTGGGTCTTGTCCCCCCAAAAAAATAATGCCTCTTCTAAGTTCTAGCACTCGAGTGCACTCCAAAAAAAATTTGGCTCTAGAACCGCGCCTGCCGAACCGCACCCAAAAGCCTCTATTTTGATACCGTTATTTGAGAATGAATTTTTTTTAAATGCCTGAAACGGAGCCTGAGCCTCCGTTTCGTAAACGCCCTATATGTCTCAAAATAGAGGCTTTTGTGTGATGATGTTTGCCGTTCGGAAGTAGATTCTCTGGTTTTGAAAAGGAAAACAGAGCTAATTCATCAGTTTTCATGAAAAACCACAACTCCCTACACTTCAATTTTTGTCAGCATAAAATGAATGACAGAGACGAAGCCGGAGCCTGATGAACCGGAGCCGAGGTTTGGAAAATCCACGTCACATTTTTTTCTTCTAATGGGGAGTCGTTTCAGTAACTTGTTTCACTTCAGCGGTGCATGAGCTATGGAGCTGATTATTTTTACGGCGCTGGTACAATTCTTGTTATGTAATATGCGTATACGCATATTCGAGAATTGAATTCGTGACACAGCAAATTAAAGGTAGTATATCATACTTTGGTAGCATACCGAAACAGAAATCTTCACAGATTTACCTATAACTTACAGGGTATAAAGATGGTGATGGTAGAACTAGAAACATACCGTTAACATCTTTCCGCCTGAAATGCTGTATTTATCCAGAAATTAGTAAAACAACGACCAAATTGTTTTTGATCTTTTAAAAGATCAAACATAAAAGAGAAAAGACTTAAGCAATATACTGTGGACGCTTTTTCAACGTTTTCTCAAAAAGTGGGCACCGTGTACGTGGGACTGAAATTTTCACAGATGACTGTTACTGTATCTTCCATGATATTTTTGCCCATGAATCTGCATTTCTTTGACAAAAACAAAAGTATGATATTACCTTTAAGAAATAATGTGGCAGTTTTTCAATGTTTTCTCAAAACGTGGGCACCGTATGGGACTGAAATTTTCACAGATGGCTTTTACTGTATCTTCCTTGATATTTTTGCCCATGAATATGTATTTCTGTGACAAAAACCGTATGATATTACCATTAATCACGGAAAGAAAATGGTTATGTTCTTAATTTATATTAATAGACATCATACCAGTCAATTTATGGGTCACTCATCCTCAATCATATATCTGAAGTCAAGGTCATGTTATAGACCGGTGTACATGTCATCAATGACTTGGTCCCCCTATGGTTTCCATGCACCTCCCTCCATGATTCGCCAAGGCCAAACCAGCTTGCTGTCAATGCAATTATTATAATAGTACATTCTCATTGTAAAAGCGCTCTGCAGCAAACGGTCACCTAGGCTACCATATGATTTCTTGACATAGTTTATGTTTTTCTTTGGCTAACTCGTGTCTCCAATCATTTTATCAAATATTTACAAGAGGAGGGGATTATTCTAATTTATGTCTGCCTTTATAGACGTAATGACCAGGCATTTATATGTCACAGTCACAAGAGAATTCTTTTTGATGTAATAATAATAATGAATTCGTGTTTACGCCAGTATTGTAGTCGAGTACAAAAATTCGAGCACCGGGTTTTCCGTGTACACACAGTGCCGAGTACGGGCCTAGTCCGAGTATATACTTTTTAATCGAGTCATTGGCCAAAAAACCGAGTTGGAGTTTTTCAGAGTCCGAGTACGGGCCACGTTCGAGTATAAAGAAAACATCGAGTATGCATGAAATAATAAACCTTTGAGAAAGTTGACCTCAATCGGACATTTGAGTCACGAGAAAATATAGCGAAACCCCGATTCAATTATTTATTACCTCGAGATCAAAACTGTTTTCTGACATTGTTTTACTACTTTCTGGATAAAAAAAGCATTTCAGGTGGAAATCAAACAATAGTATGTTTCTTCCAGCACCATCTTCATACTCTGAAAGCTATATAGGTAAATGTGAACATCAGTATATGTTCGGGTATCCTTTACTGTAGGCCTACCTTTAATTGTGGGAGTTGATTCCATCTCCGGGTACGGTGGCTGACTGGGGTGTCCCCTCTATAGGTTCTGTATGAAAATATCATAATAAGACATGGCTATCAATAGCTTTGTGATTTTGAAAGACAACCCGTCGTATTGGTTTTCCCGGTCATTTTCGGCAAATGAGCGGCCAAGTTACATTTCCACGCATTCGTGTTGACGTGAGTTTGTCTCCCGACAGTTGAAAGTTGAAACCGTCACTCGATTTCACACTAATGATGCATCCGTATTTATATAGCATTGCAATCAAATTAAATTCAACAGTCGCTCAGTTCAAACCAAGCAAAATCGGCATTCAATTTTATAGCACGCTGCCAAAAGCCGTTGCTAATTTGAATGTTGTTCGAATAGAATTTTAAATAGAAAGGTGATCTTTTTAGTCGACCGGGAAAACCTATACATGTATCGAGGTGCCCTACAGTGTACAGGGTGTCTCAAACTTCCTTTACACTTTTGAAATGGCTGCCAAAGAAATAAATATTTGATTCCATGGAGAAAGGTTGATAATTATGTACGGAAAGCCCAGATTCTCAACTTTCATACTCCGAAAATAATTCATGCTTGGATGAGGCTATGGAAATTAGGTTACCCAGGAAATTATCAACAAAAAAGGATAATTAAATATTCACTGAAAGTCGCGCTCATTGAACCATATGACCATGTACTGTCGTGGATGGCGCTGTTGTTCCTTTCTTGGGGGGGGGGGGGCTGGAACGTCATGACAGGTACATGTACTCGTTCGATCCAGCGGACAGCTTGCTACAGCTCAAAACTTTGGAACTTTTTCGCGGCGGTTTTTTTTTCACATACAGAGGAAACAGAACAGCATTTTCTTTCTTCAGTCTTTATTGGCATAATGCCTTTAGAGATAAGCCTTAATTTTGGATTTCCCATCCTCGCTGAACTAGGGCTTAAAGGGTGCACTATATAGCTCCAAAATCAATGCGCCGAGCTGATTATCATAATATTCAAATGTTTTTTAACTAGCAATTTGGGGGGTCGTGCAATAAATGTATTGTTTAATTATGACGGGTTATGACAACCTGGGGGTTCAGTGCTTCAGCCTGTTGTGGAGATTTGATAAATTTTGGCTTAAAATCTGGCCCTACATTGTTTTGAACGTAGAGGGTTGCTTCATGAAAACCGGCTGCAATTTGGTTTGGAAAAATTGACATTTGGGGGGCGTTTTTTTCTTGATGCAATAAGCAAAAAATCCAATCAGTTACCAAACCAAAAATTGAAAAGAATCATGTAGATGTGGGTCCAAACTACGTTTTGCATTATTGCACCAAACACTGAGAGACTTCTGGATCAGATATTTTGAACTGTGAAGTTGAGGTATTTTACACTAAAGTCAATGGGACACTAGTGTGGTGCAGTGAGAAACAGCGCCACCAACCGATGCGCTAGCCGAAAATCGCAAAATAAAACACAAAAACAGCAACAATCATTTATGGATTGGTACATTATTTTATTTCATTACACCAATGATTTATTTACATTGTATGTCAATGATTCTTTTCAAATAATAGACAGAGCTACCATAGCTGTATACAAAAATCATCCAAAAATATATTTACAAACAGAAATGCCATAGTACAAATTAATAATATTAACTTAATATTAAATTTGAATATACATTTCTGGAATACTTTGATATGTAGAGCTATCATCAAAATATTTTAAGTTATTCCGAAATAAAAATTCATAAAAAGGATATTCATTCTCAGGTTAATTGTTTAAAAATAGACTGTTTTAAACTGATATAAAAAATATTCACAGTAAAGATGGTAAAAGTTCCATGCTAAAAAACGTCATGGTACTCATCATGAAGAGGCTGAAAACAGTAAAAGTAAGACTGGGTAGTCGATTTCACGAAGCGCTACGTGTGATCGTAACTCGAGATATGAAGGATAACCCCGTCGTATCCTTCGACTTCTACGTGGGGCAGCAATGCATCATAAGTCATACGATTGATAGTAAAGTTACGATGAGTTGGGTTAAATCGACCCCAGGGGTCGATTTGTAACTTACTATCAATCGTAGGACGTTTGATGCATTGAAGTCCTACGTGGGATAGGCCCCCTGCGATGGGTTATCTTTCGTAACTCGAGTTTACGATCGATTGCAGGGCTTTGTGAAATCGACTCCAGATGTCTTTGGCTACGTCATGATATCGTCCATGGCAAATGCATAGGGACAATAGACACAGCCACAACTTGAAAAGGAATAAAAGGCCTAAGGCTGAGCTGAATTGGCAGTGTGGCAGTAGTCATTATGTAAATTATCCTAATAATAAATCCACACTTCACTACAGAAATCACACACGGTCTGATAGCTTCTTAAATTCATTCTATTTGGATGTCTCAGCCACATACCATTAAAGGTAGTATCATACTAGTTGGTAGCACATCGAAAAAGAAATCTTCACAGATTTTCCTATAACTTACAGGGTATAATGATGATAATGGTAGAAATGTTTTCTGCCTGAAATGCTGTATTTAACCAGAAAAGAGTAAAATCAGTGACCAAAATTAGTTTTGATCATTTAAAAATCAAAAATAAAAGATAAAAGGACTTAAGAAATACTGTTGCCATTTGTCACTGTTTTCTCAAAAAAGTGAGCACCGTATGGGACTGACATTTTCACAGATGACTGTTACTATATCTTCCTTGATATTTTTGCCCATGAATCTGTATTTCAGCCACATTATTTCTCAAGTCTTTTCTCTTTTATTTTTGATCTTTTAAAAGATCCAAATATTTTGTGGATCAGTGTTTTGGTTTCTTACCAAAGTATGATACTACCTTTAAGGAACACTTGTTCCCAAATAATTTGTTCCACTTTCAATGTGTACAAAAAACACCCAAATTGACTATGACTGATGAAATGATAGATAGATATTGAATATGTTTTTTCTTTTAATAGTGGGCATATCCTGAGCATGGCACTCGTTTGTCAGCGTTGGTATACCATCTATTCTTCTTAGTCTGCATGATGAGATTAACGGATGACGTCAGGGAGGAGGACTGGCTCTCCACTTGGCCCCGTGACGATAAGCCTGATACAATCTCCTGAAGAAGTAGAAGAAGAAGAAGCATTGATTTCATGGAACTGCTAAGCACAAAAAACTGCTAAGCACAAAAAAAAATGCTAAGCACAAAAAAAATACTAAGCACAAAAACTGCTTAGCACCAAAAACTGCTACGCACCAAAAACTGCACTAGATTTGCACTAGACACGGCAGAAATTCAACCTTTAAAGCAACTGCCGGCTTTCTGTTGAAAGTTTGACAAGTCTTGCCGCTTTTAAAGGCAGAAGAGCGGCATGGTTACAAACGTTGTTTTTCTGCCATGTCTTATTCAATTAAAACGTCCCAAGTCAGAGTTCCATCCCGTTCTCGTACTGTTTCAAAAGAGAGAGTGCCGCCTTCTTGCAACAAGAATATAATGCAATATCATAACTTTCTCTTTGTCCTACATGTTACAATTTGCATTAGGCTTAACAGAAAACCGGTGTTTGAAGCAACTGCTGAACTCTGCCACTTTTATGTGGATTGCAATGTATTGAATTTTTAGACACGGCAGAAGTTTGATGCTTGAAGCGGGCCTAATGGACACTTACAGATTCCAGTCCTGCCTCGTGGTCGTAGATGACACTTCTATCCTTGACCGTCAGATCAGTGTGGATCCTGGATCTATTCATAGCATCAATCACGTTCTCCTCAAACCACAGGATCTGTGCTGCCATCTAGAGAGAGGACGAAGTTATAAATGGAACATCAATGGAGATTCAGGAGCCAATTCCACTAACGTTTTGCGATCATCGCTAAAGCCCAAATCCATCGCTAAACGGAAAATTGATCATTACTCTGTGAAATAATTTTCTGTTTAGTGATGTATTTGGGCTTTGTGATGATCGCAAAGTGTTAGTGAAATCAGCCCCAGGTGCTTCTAAGAAGCTCAGTAGGGCTCTGCGCTCGTGACGTCACATTCAGATGTTCGGACAAACAAGTCGCACGTTGCCCAATTAACTTACACGTAAACATTGTGAATATTTCTCCGAACATCCGGGTATTAAACTATAGCTGTCGATATAAAAGACGTATTCTATATATAGCTCGAGCGCAGAGCCCTATTTTGGTTGGAAAAACTGTCCAGGCTGGTGTGAATATCGAGAACAGCCTTTTGAAGCTGAAATTTTAGACTCACTTCAGACCAAAACAAAACTATAGACATATCCAAATCTGTTTATTTAAAAATCTTTTTTATTTTTTGAAGTAGCTTGTTCAGTTGAATTTTTTGTCATGTATCAGCAAATATACAATCAAATGGTATTAAAGGTAATATCATACTTCGGTTTTTGTCAAAGAAATACAGATTCATGGGCAAAAATATCAAGACAGAAACAGTAACATTCATCTGTGAAAATTTCAGTCCCATATGGTGACAACTTTTTGCGAAAACAGTGAAAAACGGCCACAGTATTTCTTAAGTCTTTCTCTTTTATTTTTGATCTAATTTCTGGATAAATACACCATTTCAGGTGGAACAATTTTAACGTTATGTTTCTACCACCACCATCTTCATACCCTGTAAGTTATATATAAATCTGTGGACATTTCTGTTTTGGTGTCTTACCAAAGTATGATACTACCTTTAAACAAATTAAGGAGATAGAGTGGAAATCTGTCATTAATTCTATAAGGCTTCCGTACCATAACCGTTGATGTGATCATCTCTGTGCCACCAGATGAGCCAATCACAGCCTTCACTTCATCGTCCTTGTCCACGAGCACCAAGGGGGACATGGCAGACAGAGGGCGCTTTCCCGGTGCGATGTAGTTGGCCAGTGACGGCATCAGTCCCTCAACTTCTGGACCGTTTGGCAGGGAGAAATCACCCATGCCTGCATTGAACATGATGCCCGTGCGGTTGCCGCGCATTTTGGAGCCGAAACTGCAAGGTGGCAGAAAGAAAACCAAGTTGTTTATAACATTTTCTTAAATGGTTTTTTACCCTAACCCACAGATCTCCATACCACAGTTTAACACACAAATACCATAAGACACAACGTACAGTGTGGTTTGTGTGGCATGATGTTCGAATTATGATACAGTCCCCCTGTGGAGACTGTGGTAATGTGTGGTAAGCAGCTCTTGTCTTGTGTAGTAGGTGCAGAGGGTTAGAGTTAATATCCAGTCCCCTTGTGGAGACTGTGGTAATGTGTGGTAAGCAGCTCTTGTCTTGTGTAGTAGGTGCAGAGGGTTAGGGTTAATATCCAGTCCCCCTGTGGAGACTGTGGTAATGTGTTGTAAGCAGCTCTTGTCTTGTGTAGTAGGTGCAGAGGGTTAGGGTAAATATCCAGTCCCCCTGTGGAGACTGTGGTAATAATAATAATAATAATAATTTGGGCATTTATATAGCGTTCTTACAAACAAGAAGGGTATCACAACGCTTTATACATTATTATAATTATGGTAATGTGTGGTAAGCAGCTCTTATCTTGTGTGGTAAGAGTAGAGGGTTAGGGGTTAAGTTGATGTCCAAATAAATAGGTTTGTTTGTTAAACGCCCTTGAGTAGACACTAGTCAACCTCGTCCCCACTCTCTCGCTTGTTTTGTGCAGTATAGCACGACAATTCCCAGGTCAGGGATGCCCCGTGTATTAAGCTATTAGCTTAAAAACACATTTAAAATAAGCATTTAAAACGATCGTACTAAATATGGCCTTAAAAAATGATTAAGATTTCAATAAGGATGATTTTATGACATTAAAATGAGACTCTATTGAACAGAAAATGTTTAATTAAAGGGTCTATGCAATAGGAATTTTATGGCTTGAACATGTGCCAAAAAGCAATTGTTTCATGGGGCCTGTGATATTTTATACCCACTTCCTCACACTGTTTCAGGGTTAACAACATGTTTTTTGGTTTGTATGCTAATTAGAATTTCCATATTCATGAGCAAAACTATGATGTCATCTGGGTAACTGAGAGCAGTAACCCAATTGATTTGTGCACAAAAAGGTGCGATTGTTTTATAGGTTTCAAATCATGAGCATCACTCAATCCCATATATCCTGACACTACAGGACAGCTTTGGGCTGAAACAGACAACTTGTCTACCAGGGTTCTACCCAGACCAATTTTAGTGGTGGGCTCTAGAAATGAAGTTGAGCCCTAGTCCGCTACATGTACACATAAACGGTAGGCCAATGCAAAAAATTGGAAATCATATCGTCTTGTAAACATTGAAAATCAGTGCTTCACATTTCAAAACACAGGAAAGAGTGAACTTTTATTCCGGAATGTGATCAAAATTCACGATATTGGCAATAGTTTTATTCACTTTGTGGAAATTCGTGCTGGGCAGCAGAGTTTATTTCAGACCTACGTTCCGGGCACAAATGTCCAGTGCCGGGCTGGCCCGCCCAGCGCCGCCCACCGTGGCTAGAACCCTGTTGTCTACAGATATGCTTTATGCAGTCAATAGCTTGGGACTTTGCCACTTTGTGACTGCATCGCCATCTTTCTGGTTGGCTCAGTCTTCCACTTCATACAGTGCAATGGAACACTCACTAGTTATCCCTCAAATAATTATACAAGATGTACTTACTCCAGACTGATGGAGCTAGTGTAGGACACCGCATTGCCCATGCTGTCTCGGACCGACACGTGAGTGGCGCCCCCGGCTGTGTCGGCCTGCGGTGCGTATGTGCTCTCGTATTCCGCAAACAGTCGCGCCCTGGTCCCTATCATGTCCCGGATCTCGCCAGCTTTACTTTCAGACTGCAACTCCTTTATGTACTCATCATTCTGGAAATAAGGAAATAAAAATGTTTCAACTATTTAACGTTTGAAACCAACTGTCCATTGCAGACAATAATCAACTAGTATTGAACAAAATTTGTTAATTTCATATCCGGTTATTGATTGGGGGGGGGGGGAGGGGGGGGGGGGGAGGGGAGGTTAACCGTTAACCTATGTAATCACGTGCAACGTGTGCGATTTATGGTATATACGTGTTCTCCAATGTAATTGTTGCTTTCAGAATGCTCTTTACTATGTTATTCTTTAGATCAAGCATTTAGATCAAGTACACAATGTTTATGTGTGAAGATATTTCTGATGTTCGATGTTCCTCCTGCGCCACCTTTCTTTGCCGTCTTGCGCATGATATACATAATTAATTTCACACTGTGAATTATGTAATGCGTGCCCCATGTGTCATGTGTCATGGCGACAACCGCATCTCACACCGGATACGAAGCGAAGCCACACTATTGGCTTATAGACTGAGGGAGAGGGGGGGGGGCTGAGGGGTGAGGGGATGCTTACAATGCTCTCCACGAACTCTGGATCTCCTAGTTGAGTCCGCTCAGCAAAGGCAAACTTGAATGATTCCAGCATGTGGTGATAGGTTTCCACCAGCTTCTCAGTGTTATCAATACTCCTCCAGTTCAGATCGTAGCCTATTTAATGAAAAAATATTTCAAAAATAGTCAGCGATGGGGATAAATTCCACGAACAGGTTCACGGCCACCATATGACATCTTTATTTCTGAAGAATCCCTCATTGTTCTAACATAAATTTTTGTAATACTGAGTGTATTCATTACCTTCCAGGATATTCAGGATGAAGTTTGTCACAATGCCGCTGGATGGAGGGGGCGGGGCATAGACCTTGATGCCTCCTCCCCCGTACAGCTGCCCGCCACCGAGCTCAATGGACAGCGCGTCGCTATTGAGAGCGCTGTACTTCTCCAAGTCTTTCAAAGTGATGTTGCCGCCTAAAAGATACGAGATGAAAGAAGTTTCAGAGAGTCAAGAAGTAGCTAGATGGAGGAAGTCGACAAGGGGTCGATTTCACGAAGCCCTGCGATCCATCGTAACTCGAGTTACGAAGGATAACCCAACGTAGGGGACCTATCTCACATAGGGCTTCAAAGCATCAAAAGTCCTACGATTGATAGTATTAAGTTACGGAAGAGTTTGGTGATGGTTATGTTTGGTAAAATTTGACACAAGTTATTCCAACATGGCGTAGGACAATTGCCAAAGAGCTGAAGAGCATGGGACTCGGCTTTGAGACAGCCCCCTAGGATTGCTGCAGACAGAGCCAGGTGGGGATCCATCGTGTCGCCTCAAGCGCCTAACGGCTCAGAAGTGGGCTGAGTGAGTGAGTATTCCAACTTCAGGCCTTTGATATGCAAATTAGGCTTGCCCTTCACCGACGTGGATGAGCACGTGAAAAAAATCACATGCTGGCTCAGGTGGGATTCAAACTCATGACCTCCTGCTTACTAGTGCAGATGCCTTACCTGCGGGCACCAAGCTAGCTGGGGTCTGCAGGGTGAATCAAATCCAATATCGTGGCGGGTACCGCAGTAAATCATGAATAAGACATTTTATCACTAAATGATCAAATGCTTTATTATCAGAATTTTTGCAGTTATATTTATATGTGTCTATTCATACCCTGGGGGATGCCACAAGCTCACAGAGTATTACTGGTCAAATCCTAATAGTACAGTGTACAGGTATACATGTACATATAGCTCCATCACTGCATTGTTGGGTTGTGTTGTTCAGTGAACATGTTAGTACAGATGTGTGTTGTACAGTGTACATGTTAATACATATGTACAGATATGTATTGTATGTATGTCCTGCATAGCCATTGCAGTGCTTGTCATGGAATGGCATAAGGTTTCATGAATATTCATTAGCGAGGCACAACAGCATGCAAGTGCTTGGTGGCTGTGTGCAAACTTGTAATGGTCACAAAGTTAGGGGATTTAATATCCAGGAAAACAGTTTATATGTTCTATTGGATCCGAACCTTTTATATAAAGCATGTTTTACAGGAGGAATGCTGTAAAAATTGCTTATGTTGAGATTTAGGAAATTCACTGTACGAGTGATAGGTATATTTTAGGGGGAAAACAGATTATTTGTTGTGCTAGGTTGGTCCTTGGGGATAACTTTTTACATCCAAGTAGTGCTTCAGTTGGGATGTTTAACACCTTGGTTTCTGTGGATTCAGGATAAAATCTGTTGGAGGAAATGCCAAGGAAATGTTGTGGAAAAAACACAGAATTATGATCAGGATCCAATACTGAATATTCATATAGTGGAGAGCCAATCAGATTAGAGTGTTTGGACCAATAGTAATGCTTGCAGGATAAAAACTTTTAGCCAATGAGATTGTTTCCTTTGGCCTGTATGGTTTAGGTGGGAAAGGGAAGTGCACTTTGGGTTCACTTGGTCACAGCCCTTTGTGGGGGGCATAGCAAACTTCAACTTTTCATTTGCCCGCCTCCACCCCATCTCCACCAGTTGGCAAGTTGGGGGGGGGGGGGGGGGGGACATCAGAGGTTTTTTTTATTGATGTTAATTTTATGTTGATTCTAACTTGCTTTCGTGTGAGTATACTGCTGATTTCCTGGATGTTCACAGGAATCCTTATTCCTCCCGTCGGTTCAGTCGGGGGAAGATCTTGTCACAATCGTTTAATTACTTTGTATTTATTAGGTTATTGGTTGTCTGTTTATTGGGGTCCTGCTGATTTCCTGGATGTTCACTAGGAATCATATTCCTCCCGTCAGTTCAGTCGGGGGAAGTACTTGTCCATAACTCATTAAGGTTCTTCTGGTTTTTTCTATTGGTACACTTCTTGTTGTCATACGTAGGGCGTTTTTTGTCGGGAATTTGACAGGCAAGGGTTGCAAGTTTTGCAGGGCACTATCATTTTGGTAAATAATTTTGTCTAATCGTTATATTTCCCTAAGCATAATTACATTGTGCTACTACAGTATGTTGAAATTTGATGGCATGCAATCTAATGGTGCCCTGGAGGTTCACCAGGGGCCATTCTTCCCGTAGCTATTCAGGTAGCATCAAGCGGGGGAACATTCTATGTATTGAAGTTTTGACAGTTCATTATTGGTGTTCTATTTGCACGTTTATTACTTGTGTTAAAATTATGTTTGAACGTTGGTACTTCTGTTTGGCCTGGTGTTGCCTACTATGATACGATACAGTGGTCTGGTGCCCTATTTAGCATGGCCTGGTGTGCCATCGGTGTGGTGGGTCTGGTGAGCCCATTTCATGGCTGGGAGTATTGAGCCCAGGGGGTCTGGTGCACCCCTACAAATTGCATTTTCTTGCCAGTTTGCCCAACAGTGCTGGTATCTGGCTATGTGATGGCTAAATAAAGAAGAGCTGTGGCACAAATCAAAAACCTTTGTGTGTTTTGTAATCCTTTATGTCTGAGAATAAATGATTTTGGTCGGGAAATAGATAATATTCAAATTAGGCTTGCCCTTCACCGACATGGATGAGCACTGTATACTCAGTGCTTGTGAGAGCACGTGAAAAAATCACATGCTGGCTCAGGTGGGATCAAACCCACGACCTCCTGCTTACTAGTGCAGATGCCTTACTTTACACACTACCGTAAATCTCTGGATGGTACAACAGTCTGAATTGTGTACACGTGACTGACCTGTTCGCACTGTATGATTTTAACATGGTATTGACCTGTGTAAAGTACTCCACCCGCATTGAAACTAACCCTACTTGTGAGGTGAGCTTTGCTAAAGCAGTTGACCCGTGTGAAAAATTTCAACATGTGTTGAGAGCGGTAGTGTGAACACAAATGCCGCAAAAGCACATAACTGCATTAGGTAAATATAGAGCATGATTGACATGCATTGAAATATGGAAGAGTTGACAGGGACCGGGGTGAAAGGTAAAAGGTATAAATACATGTATAGAGAGCGTGCACGTGACCTCACTTGACAGCTGATCGGCCATTTTGGACGGCACGCGTATGCGTACATACCAGACAGCATCATATATGCACGCACTTCTGAGTACGCGTCCGGTTGTTTTGCAAGCTACGCAATCACATGTGGGTTACATACACTGTACGTACGTGCATTATACATGTGTACAGCATTGCCGTCCAAAATGGCGTCCGGATCACGTGACTGCACAACCTCTATAGTGTGAAAAGGAATGACTAATCACACTATAATTTATTGACTTTCTCAACATTAGAGGGATTCAATTGTACTCAGATATAAAAGTGATAAATCTTTCTGATAAATCCACACTTATTCAACATGTTGTGCTTATCTTAAGACATCTTCCGTATTGCAGTTTCAATCTTGCCGTACCTATCTCGCTTATATCGTCCACGATTTTCTTAGCCATGTCTCCTTTGTAGAATCCATCAGCACCCATTTCAGCAATAGTCTGCAAGGTTGCTGCCAGTTTGGGCAATTGAACCATGTCCCCTCGCTGTTTCACCGCATCGCCAGTTGCAAGAATTTCTCTGAAGAAAGAAAAAGCAACATGATCACCATTTTCAATTTTCATTTTTCCTTTATTTCTTTAAAACATGCTGCTATCACAATATACACCGATCCGATGCCGCGACCATTGAGGTAGGAAATGCCATTACTGCAGTGTCCCCGCCCCGTATTTTGTCCGGCAACAAAAGAATTTACGTCCACCACAAAAGGCAGGCGGGGACACTGCAGTAATGGCGGACAGTATATCAAGCTGTTGGATCGATCTATAGATGTTAATTACATTGATACATTCAAGAAACAGCAAAAGAAAACAACAGAAAGGGTTATTCATCGTGGTGGATACAAGTAAGGAAAAAAGGTGTTCAAAGTCACGCGATGTTGTGTTGCTGGTAGCGACGTTTTTGAACCGAAGTGAAGATTTTGCCTTCAGGATGATGACATTTTGTTTTGGATCTGGTTATTAAGAGTAAATAACAAACTAGAGTGCGCGCTTCGTATTCAACGTGCACGCTGTCTGCACTCCGTCGTGGACGTGCAGCCACCATCTTTCCTGGTGTAACTTCGTAGGTGCAGTTGAGTCAAAATACCGTACCCGGATGTTACTCAGGTGAACTGCGCGCACTGCGCCTGATGCAACACAATGTGTGGAACATCCCGTATTTTTATGCACAGTGCAGCGCACACGAACCGGGGTCAGAATACACATTCGCACAATTTGAAACGGGACGCACGCATTTGCCCTTGCTCGACTTTCTTAGACATTGGCGCTAGCCATGGTTAAGTGTATCACGCGCAGAGTGCACACTCCAGTTTTCTATTTATTAAACTCGAGGTTATTCACTCGAGGTTATTATAGAGGTTATTCACGTGACGTCATTGGCCGTCAAGCACAATGATTGCACACGCCAAACAATACGCTTCAGTGCACACGCAACGTACAGTGTCCTGAGGGTAACCATGGACAACAAAGGAAAGCTTGACAGCCAATCACGTGATTTTATGACGTTGGTGAATAACCTCTATAGCCTAGATGCCTGAGAGCATAAAGTAAATTAAGGACTTATGGTCCTGAAATGCGAGACCAAACAATATGCAACCTCATTAACTGTCTCACTGTACAACCACACTGTGATGCTTGCAACTGGTCTAGGTTATGGGACTTACTTCAAGGAAGGCTCGGCAAGGATGACAACTTCGTTGGCGGCAATGGCATCGGCGAGGGCTTGGCCAATTGCAAAGCCCTTCTTGGCCAGGCGGATGGAGGGTTCTAGGAGGCTGGCCCAAGCTAGCTTTCCACCAAGTGACTTGTGAGCCATATAGAGACCAGATACCTCTCCTGGGACGGCTATAGCCAGGCCACCTGAAGTACGGACAATAGTAGCCATGCATAGATCATTGAATCATTTGAAACGTTTTGACGGCATTTGATTCTCCAAGTGATTCTCCAATCCACCAATTGTACCAGTTAAAGTGTGAGTGCCGCTGTGACCTTTACCAATCATGTATAGTACATTTCAGCACGTGAAAGTGCTTAAATGTAGACTGATTTTGCTTGGTACCATCAAGGCGGCCATAACTGTGGCCACCAAATGGCAAACTTTTGTCTTCTGACTGTATTTAATCAATGTGGTAGAGAATAGGTTTGCAAGAGGTGGCCAATGAGAATTGGTACCTTATGGCATCTATGTGGCCTCCAAAGCTGTCACATGAGTAATTCTTAAAGGGAGAATTTTTGTGCAAGGCCTCAAAAAAAAAATTATTGAGTTTGAGACAGAAAATAGACTCAACAGTTCGTAAACAGTGCCGATTGGCGCCGATGAATACCGGCAATCCGATTATGTTGTAGCCCGCGCTTTGTATCTTTAAGTAAAAAGCGCGCAATAAATGCGTTTATTATTATTATTAAACAGTCACCATGGGAAATCTTGGTTCATCAGATTGAGCTCAAATTTTCACAGGTTTATTATATCATGTACATGTTTGATTAGACAAAGTATGAGTGCTGTCCTGTGACCTTTACCAATCATGTATCGTACCTTTGGCTGTTGTTCGCTGACCATGAATATCAAATGGAATTTTCAATGGTGGTTTGTTTTATTGGGCGAGACATTTTTGTGCTTAGCAAATTTTTGTGCTTAACAGTTTTATGAAATTGGCCCCTGGGCTTATAGATATCTCCACTACTCACCTGTAGAAGCTGCAGCTGCTTTGCTTTGGAACATGTCTGATCTTGCATCTGTAGGGGCGACCACTTGCGCATCAACAGCTACAGTACTTGTGAATGTTTTATTATAAAATACGAGGTAGCCGCCACCGCCTATACCGCCAGCTTGGAGGTTCAGCACGCCCAGGCAGAATGCCGTGGAAATGGCCGCGTCCACTGCGATCCCACCATTCTTTAATATATCCCTGGAGCGGAAAAGAATGAAAATGAATAAGAGGTATAATGGAATAGGTTGGTATTAGTGCTGGGATTTGTATCCGGTTAAAGGTTAACCGACCCAGATTTGATTATCCGGTTACAAATGTTCACTAAACGTTAACTGAAACTGAAAAAAAAAAAAAGGGACAAACTTTTGGAACTTTTGGCTCATGCTCAACAACCCAAAAAGTGTAAACTGTAGAATTTCAGTCACTTATTTTGTCCATTTAGCCAAGAAGAAACATGCTTTCCACATACTGGATCTAAAAAAAACATTGTATGTACTTGATCTAAATGCTTGATCATAAAAAGCATTCTGTAAGCGCCAATCACACTGAAGAAGACGTATATACCATAAAGCGCACATGTCAGTGAGAAAGGTACTTTCTCCATTGTCGCATATACTATGGCATATGTTTGTCTCCAAAGACAATAGGTTATTTGCGCTCAAACTGTTCGCTTTCTACGATCACGCCTTTCCTCTTCCACCGTATCACTCGTTTCATGTCGATCTGATCAACGCCCTTCCTCACTAACTTTCTCCATTTGGAGGCTGTTGACGTGAACGAATAGCTAAACGTTCGCTATTGCGTGTCCGTTTGCATGCGAAAACTCTGTACTATATAATTCACTACACACTTTGGAACGCCAACATGTCCATTGACATTCATTCATGCAAAGACAACAAAGTTCCTATTAATGGGAGACTTTTGAGAACCGGTCTTCAAGTCAACAGCGCAAGCGCACGCGCACGCAATTGTGAGCATGCGCGCGTTGTTTTGCACGTGTGCTGTTGTGCGTGCATGTGCGCTGTTGACTTGAAGACCGGTTCTTAAAAGTCTCCCATTGCAGAGGGTTAAATATTTTGGGAAATCCTACCTTCCCACTTCAGAGCAGAGTCTGTGATCTGACGCCACCGCGCCTTGGCTGAATTGATAGGGGTCCAGCATGGGATCAGGATGGCCCAGGGTCAGGCCCAGTGCCAAGGCCAGCCCAAACCCAATGGCAAGGAGTATGACCATGAAGATGAACCATAGACTGGGGACGTCTCGTTTCTCTTCACCTGCGGGCGTCGCTGTCTTGTTTGCTTTTTCCCTGAGTATTAAGAGATAATTTTTTTGGTTAAATTACATCATGAATGGCAAGAGAATGTTATTATCAACACAAATCACAGAATTTTGATGAGGAGATCACCTAGAGAAGTAATTGCAAACATATAACAGTGAATATACAGGGTGTCCCCCACAAAACCGCAACATTTGTGTCAACTAAAAAATTAACTGTTTATCACTTCAAGATTCAGATATGTGATAAAGCTATGTCTTGGCTATCACAATGTAGAATTTGAGCAAAATTGGACTTAAATTGAGTGAAATAACTAAGACTGAATCATCCAACCTCAAAACCCAATTTTCATCTTTCTTTCATGCACATTATTGTGTGTATTGACCACTCTGCGTGTTATCCTTGTAAAAATTTTTTTAGGAAGTACTCTTTCAATTGGTCATATTTTCGCCAATTTCAGCCCCAATATGCTTAAATCCTACATGGTGATAGCCAATACATTGTATCATACGTTGTTTCACATTATCTGAATCTTTATTAGTGATAGACAATTTTAACAAAATGGGTCCTGACAGTGTTGCGATTTTTTTCTGGGACACCATGTACTGGTGGTATGATGATAACATAGACCATCTTCCTCCTTTCATGAAGAAAATATTGGCAGGACTAGAAAATACTGATTAAAACGTATTATACTTTTGTTGTATAGGTAGTATGGTACTTACAAATCATATTTGGATTTCCCGTGGTGTGCAGATACGCTTAGACTGTGGAAATGAGACCAAACAAAAAATTAATTATACAAATTTATAGTTAACCTTTCCTTTATAGTTTTGAAACCAGTCTGATCACAATCCCACAAATTTGAATAATTCATCAATTATCAATTAAAATAATTATTTACGTACTCAACATCATCAAAGCCAGCTGCAGGCCCTCCCTTTTTACTAGCGCCGGCCGTTTCATCGGTGGGTTGATATCTGCAAGACAGAACAAAAACATAAACACCTGCGTTAGGCCGAGTGCAAAGCCTTGCAGTTGTACATGCCATGTACATGTATGCATGCACTATCACTAGCTAAGGTTACATGACCTACATTTTTTCAAACCGTGCAAAATAACTTCGTATCAAAAAGTAACTTCTTATATTCTTATTTCTAAACTCAAGCCTACATAGTTTGACCATGGATGAATAGTTTGACCACAAATGTGTGCCAATAATTCATCCTGAGATGTTATTCCGTTTCGGAATGATATTTTGGTTCGTGTTTCCGAGCCAGCAACGAAGACACATCACATGCACAATGTTCAGTCGTGGTATTTAATAAAATAATAATAATAATAATAGAGCATGTCAATACTGCCCTCAGTGATCAAAATGGGAAAGTTTTCGAATGATGATTTTTTTTTCGGCACACGCGCAGCCCGTCAGCATAATATTAAAGGTACAATACATGTACATCATTATTGGTAAAGGTCACAGGAAGGCACTTATACTTTGTCTGATCAAAACATGTACGTGAAATAATACACCTGTGAAAATTTAAGCTCAATCGGACATCTGAGTCACGAGAAAATAGCGAAAACCCGACTCAATTTCTCTCATAAAAAACATGAAGAATGGTTTTGATCTTAGTACCCCGAGATAATAACTGTTTTCGGTCTTTGTTTTACTAATTTCTGGATAAATACAGCATTTCAGGTGGATATATTTTAATGGTATGTTTCTACCACCACCAGTCTTTTTTTTTATACCTTTACGTTTGTTCCAAACTTCGTTCGAAGATTGATTTCCTTGAAAACCCCAGCATCTGATGAACCAAGATTTCCCATGGTGACTGTTTACTGTTTACGAACTGTTGAGTCCATTTTCTGTCTCCCTTTGCAGTTTTCTTTTTTTCTGGAACCCAACTGCCAACTAACGCGGTTTAGTTCTTAATTTTGAGAAGTATTTTTAAAACATTTGGCGACGGAAAACCCGCAACAAATTAGTTTTTACTGTTTTTCTTGCCACTCCTAGCCTTGGAAAGTTTGGTACTTAGATGGTTAAACAAAATTCCAAACTGCATAAGATTGAAAAATAAACCACTTGGTGCAGGAAAATTTAAACTTGAATTTCCGATCGCGTAAAATAATAAGAGCTGAAAAAAAAAACGAGTTGCAAGTTTGATATAAAATAAAAGCGATCGGAAAAGAAAAACCCGTCAAGCGAAAGAATTTAACCTCAAATGTTGTGTTTTTGTTAACGGAAATTTTGTTTAAGAAATATACTATCCGATGTCGGTAGCTCTGCGCTGAGTATTTGTCACGAAAATTATATTTTTGCTAGAGCGGGATTCGAACCGGCGACCTCCTGAATACCGCACAGCGCCACAGCCTCTGTACGGTATTCAGGAGGTCGCCGGTTCGAATCCCGCCAGGCTCCAGTAAATTTTTCTTTGATCACATTTCAATAACTTTTAATTCAGTCAGTTTCCCTTGTGGTTATTTGATGATTTTATTGAAAAATATTTTTCAAAGTAATAGGCCTATAATGTCGCTATAACTTTAGTAAGCAATTTTATTTCGGCGTATATCATCCATTCTGATTGGCTGCTTAACAGGCTGAATCAGCCTAATTTAATTAATTTTTCCTTTTTTTAAATTTGTCCTCTGCTATAGCAATATTTACCTTTGACGACTATTGTACGTTTTTGAGCAATTAAACGATCCATGGTTTGTTATGTTTTGTTTTGTCAAGTATAAAGCACAGGGCGATAAAGAATACATGTATTAATTATTTTCATCAAAAGCGTTTGCCAAAAATTTGCAAAATTATTATTTTTGACAGAGCTAGAGAGATAGTAATATACAAAGGTAAAAATGAAATGAACCGGTGTGAAAGCCAGGGCCAGTTTCATGGTGTGTGATGACAATATTATGCTGGATTAGAAAGCGTGAAAGTTTGAATCTCGGCAGATGCAAGCAACTCAGTCTCTTCGTGTAAATGTTTTGGCATAAAGGCTAAATGAAGTTGAACAAATTCGAAAATGTATTTGTTTACATTCACTCCATATCAAAAATTACTTGCGTAAGTTTTAGGCTTGCAAAACTGGTATCTCAGATTCTTCAACCAAATACAGTATCGTGTTGGTACATACAAATAAATGATTTTAGTGAATTGATCAGCTGAGCTTTGACATAAAACCACGGTGACATAAACACTGTCATAATCACTGTGACATAATAACGGTGACAGTCCCGTGTGCATGCACCTTTGCCCTGCCTGAAACCCCTCCCTGTGGAAGTCACTATAGCTAAGGGCGACTGCTCAGTGAGAAGGATCCATGTCACAAAAATAACAGTTATTTCACGGTATGTTTTATTTCCATCGAGTCACAAGTCACGCAAGCCGAGTTCGAGGGGGAGCCAGTGTTTATAGGTCCGAGTCATTTGGTATTGTCACTCGAGTCCGAGTCGTGGACTCGAGTGGGACTCGAGTCCGAGTGGGGTCGAGTTCACTAATACTTTGCGATCATCGCTGAAGTTCAAATCCATTGCTAAACGGAAAATGGATTGCTATACTTTGCGTAGCAATTTTCCGTTAAGCGATAGATTTTGGGCTTTAACGATCATCGCAAAGCGTTGGTGAAATCGGCCCGAGTCATTACGCTGTATATGTTATTTTTCACATCGAAGGACGGATACCAAGACCATTAGGAGACAAAATCACGGCGACATAAAAAAAATCATGACCTTCATCAATGTTTATCAATGACACAGCGGTAAATTAGGACAAGAGGCATATGCCTACAGTCTTAAAAAAAATGGATGTACCACAGTAGGCCTTGTACGTGGTTGTGTCCCAAGCGGGAGGCAAGGTCACGAAGTTCATCTCTGGCAGGGCATTTGCCTGCTTCATTTCAAGACACAGTAATATAAATCAGCGGTCAACGGGGGGTAAGTAAGCCATATTAAACAAGAATGCATTCTCTAATGATCATTATTGTACCGTAATGAAAATTGAATAATATTGACATGTGGGTCTCATTATATATTTGTCTGTGGGGTCAGTCATAGTAGCATGGCATAATATGCATGATGGGGCTCATCCTAGCTCCATGGTGGTCACAACGGGGGGCAGGGTGTCTATATTTTGAGTGCATTTTCAGGAACTCGCAATGGGGAAGGGCAGGGGAATTTACAATGGATTTATGTTGAATGTCATTTTTTTCTTCTTCCTTGATGGCATGACGTCCTTTCTGCCGACATAATGTCTCATAATCAGGGTTAACCGTGGAGGAGGTATAGGCTATTAAACTAAACACCGACACACAGTGGTTGCAACCCAGACTGACTCACTGGAAGAAAGAGTACTAGGACATGACCTTCGGGGAAGACAGGTCAAGTTAAAGGTAATATCTTACTCTGTTAAAGAAATGCAGATTATTGGACAGAAATATCAAGGAAGATACAGTCACAGTCATCTGTGAAAATGTCAGTCCCATAAAGCAGTGAAAAGTACTTTCTCTTTTATTTTTGATATTTTAAAAGATCAAAAAGATCATCTTTAAAAGATCTTTTAAAAGATCAAAAAGATTTTCGGTCGTTGTTTTACTAATTTCTGGATAAATACACCATTTCATGCGGAAAAGTTTTAACGGTATGTTTCTATCACCAGTTTCACCACCATCTTCATACCCTGTAAGTTATATGTAAATCTGTGAACATTTCTGTTTGGGTGCCTTACCAAAGTATGATACTACCTTTAAAATTCTGCTCAACGCGTCCGTATCCTGTTCAATTCAACACGGGGAATTCCCTTGAAATTCACTCACTCTGCACACGTTATGCTCTGTTATTGGAAAGTGTTTCAATGAAACGTGCTAGGTCGCTCGACATTTTGAAGTTCATGTATTCTTCTTTCTAAAGAATATCAACTTTATTCAATTATATGATACGGCAAAAAGAGGCACTTTTTAATTGAAAAATTTGGCCTTTTTCTGAAATCATCGGTTTCCTATGGAGGTCAGTCAGGTCACACCTCATTTGGTCGTTTTTGCAGGGGGTTGTCCCACTAAATTGAACGGCACTCTTGCTAGCAAGCTCGTACAAAATTAATGTAGGTCGGACGGATTATTAAAATAGACAAACTAAGCTTTCTATTCATGTAACATGTGTTCTGATTGGTGGGGTCTAAATAGGGGCACTTTTTGTGTCAAATCACAATCGTCGTTTCAAAAGAGTATAGGGGTGACTGTCAATTATATTATTTCTATTTAATGCTCCTATTGTCGTTACTATAACGACAAATAAAGGACAAGTGGTTTCTAAAACGTTGTACTTTTTCAGTGAAATATTGGAGAAATTTCTTCAATCTAGGGTTTTAAGGACTCACGAACATTTGCTGAAAGTAAAAATATTGTTTATGGGAGCAGTAGAAACTTAAAAAGTTTCTATCTTTTCCTATAGGCTACTGTAACATTATAGTTTTAGAAACTACCTATAGTTTTGGGAACCACTTGTCCACAATTACCAACATTTTTATCACAGTGTACAATGTTTAGGCTTTTAATGATATGATCATAATTAATTTATAAGACCAAGCTATTTATAATTCATGCTGAATTCCATAGGTGTCGATTTCTTTTCATGATTGGGGGGATGATTTTTGATGTTGGTGTCCTATTCGAGGGAGCGAAGCGAAGCGGTGCGATACCCCCCTACCAAACCATGGACTTAAAAAAAAAAAGTCGAAAAGTCGCATTTTAGAGCATTTAAAAGCGATATTCAGACGAATTAAACATATGTACAGGTGTATTATAAAGAATATCCCTGCAAAGATTTAAAAAAACAAAACAAGGATCATGTAATATTTCTATACAATAAACTTGAATGACAATCAACTTAGAAATATTGGGGGGATGATAATACACGCCATCCCCCACCTCAAATATTGAGATCGACACCCATGCTGAATTCTAAATAATTTCTCAGAGTCTCGCAAAACATGAGTTGAAAAAAAATGATCAGGTACTTTGCTAGGCCGATGGGGTTAGTGGTTGGTTGTAAAATATAATATTATAATTATTTCCACGAAAAACCATGTATAAAACCACATGCTAACCGAGACGACGCGGGTAATGATGATGAACGATGTATATATGATGCAAGCACAGCCGGCTCACAGACACCATACTGCCCCTATCCTCCCCCAACTCCACGGGGCTGCTGAGCCATCGATCGCACGCTGTTCCATGATAACAATTAATCAAAAACATCATAATGTGGTGTTCTTTTCCTGAACTGGATGCCAAAGTTTAACAAGTGATCGTTGGCGCATGGCTGACCTACTTTAGTAGCAGAATTCAATAGTACACTGAGTTGAATATCTCCATCATTTTGACTCTTTAAATTTTTGTAAACACAACACGGCACCATAGAGAAATCAATAATAGACTTTCTCTGACTGGAAATCATCATTATATTGTCATCCGTATCGAAGGTTTTTGGTTAAGTTTACAATAAATATAAATTCCTACCTCCTGCCAGGATGACCATTCCCAGTATGGCAAGGTATGTAACCATTAGTGGAGCCTTTCGTCGTGTACATTTCAAGTTGTGTGTAATTTTTTTGAACACTGTATCCAAAATGGCTACGCCTGATAGTATACACGTTGTATAGAGGAATGAATGAATGAATGGGTGTGTGGTCACAGTGCTTTGCATTGTGTGTGGTTTTTCCTGGTTGAGTGTGATCCAGTCATCGAAGGACGTCATCAATAATATATTAAATATTCATGTCAATTGCATATCCATAGTACTAGTGTGTATGGTATGGTATGGTCATCGTGTGGCATGGCATGGACCGTAACCTCGCCCACGTTTTACTGAGAAATATTAGTCTTGATTCAAGGCACAGAGAGCACCAGTTTGCAACTGAGATTGCGTTTTGTAAGCAATTGTCCGTGTCCGGTCAATAAAACGAACAGTATAAAACGGGACTGATATCGCCGTGACTGGAAAGTTACCAATTTACGTGCGTTCAATGTTGGTAATATCATTATACTTTTGGTTTTTGTCAACAAGAATTACAGATTCATTGGCATTAAAGGAATAACAGTCATCTGTCATCTTTTTTTCACTTGCATTTTTTTGGGGGGCTAGACAAAATTTTTGGGGGGCTACAGCCCCTCCTAGCCCCCCCCCCCCCACCCCCCCCCCCCCCCCCCCCCCGTAGAACCGCGCCTGCCCTAGCCGTAAGTTAAAGGTAAATCTGTGCTTGAAGATCATGTTTCGGTATGCTACCAAAACTTGATACCAAAGTATGATATACTACCTTTAACTTCAGTAATGTAAAGTACAGTGTTAAAAAACAGATATCGGACCACGCGAGGTTTCGTTTGTTGTATGCTCACTTATGATTGGAATGCTGACGGACCAATGTAATAAAAATGTATAACGCTATACAGCCACGCAATACTAGCCCCATACACACATAACAGGGCTACCCCGAGTCTTGTAAAAAAAAAATAATGTTCCCGGTTTTAGTTGAAGAATTTAACTTCGAGAAAGGCGACGATCGAAGAAACATGCACTGAAAATTGTACATAATTTGAAAATAGACTAGAAAACAAATCAATGAAAACGCTATTCCAAACAACTTTTAAAAGATCAAAAAGATTTTCGGTCATTGTTTTACTAATTTCTGGATAAATACACCATTTCAGGCGGAATATTTTAACGGTATGTTTCTACCACCACCATCTTCATACCCTGAAAGTTATATCAAGATTTAGTCTCTATTCCAAAGATCGTTCGTCCGAACGATTTTTTAGCATTTCGAAAGCGTGGTGTAACCATGAAGAATTCGGAGGGGGGGGGGGGGGCAAGATTATTTTGGCAGTATTTCTGCTATTCGGACGAACACGTGTAAAAAGGTACATGAAACAACATCTGTAAGGAAGTTTAAGACCTTAACTTCTGTTTAAGATACCAAATTCAGCCCAAACGCACATCATTGCAAATCCGAACCCGAACATCTCCTAAAGACACATCGCAGCAGCTTTCAATTTCAATAGCCGAAATGACATAAAACAATTATGAGCGAGCACCAAATCACTTTTAAAAAAAACCCGAAATATTTCTTGTTTTCTCAAAAAACATGGCAAGAACGATTTTGATTTTTTGTTTAAAAGAAGATGATTCGTACAGAGCTATATACACGGTTTGAATACTACATGATCGAATTTAGTTGTTCTCTTCCACAGAAAAAAGGAACAGGCAAGATGTATACCGCACCCGTTAAAATCGTTCACTTCAGTTTTCTCTCTCTCAAAAAAACTTCAAGTCATTCGTATATTATTATCAGTTAACTGGCTCGTTATCAAATCCCAAATATTTACAGTTCGGTTTGTGTAAAATCCAAAGGGTGGCACAAATTTAGCTATAGACACAGGTTGGCGCGAAATACGGTAAAACGGGTGAAAACAAACAATTCGTATTCAAATCAGCATTTGTCAATTTTGGATGTGTCAATTATTATATCCTACATAATGATGAAAACAGCCTATATGCCCTGTTCCTATTTACGTATAACATATGAAGATGGTGCTGGTAGAAACATACCGTTAAAATATTGGGGCATTTATCCAGAAATTAGTAAAACATATACGAAAAACAGTTTTGATCTCGGGTAAGATCAAACTACATGTATTCTCTTTTTTTTTCTGAGAAAAATTGAGTCGAGTTTTTGCTATTTTCTCGTGACTCAGATGTTCGATTGAGCTCAAATTTTCACAGGTTTATTATTTCATGTACATGCTGGATCAGACAAAGTGTGAGCGCTGTTCTGTGATCATTACCAATCATGTATTATACCTTTATGTACAGTGGTGTGTATGGTTACGTAACCTATGTCAGAGTAGAATCCATCTATCGCTGAAAATGAGTATATTATCAAATAAATACTTCTAAAAAGTTGAATATATTATCTGATTAAGTTTAATTATCTGATAATTCTCCGATAAACGTTCTGTTTCCAGAGTCTGTTCGTAACGTTTGTCAATCATGTCATGTAATTTTGTTTTTGTCATATTTTTTATTGTCAACAGTCAGGTCTCACTCCTGACTCCACAAGTTTTGACTTTTGGAGACCCACACCCACGGTGCATCTCCAAAAATGTTCCCCAAAACTATACATTAAACACTGTGTTTGGAAATGTTAAAAACATAAAGATTCTAAATTGAATTGAAAAAAGATAATGATAATAAGATAATGTTGTCAGGGTGTAATTATTCCCAGGGATAATATTGAATTATAACTTGAATGTATAACATTTTGTATAATTATTTTGAGTGAGATGCGTCATGAGTTCTACTTCGAGCTTCAAACAGTGTTCTGAAAAACGGACAGGGGCCAATTTCATAGAGATGCTTAAGCACAAAATTTGCTTAAGCACAGTCTTCCTTGACCAACAAGATTACCAACCAAATGTATAGTGTGCATGTTTGCTGTTTGTGACTTGCTTTCGGCCATTGTTTGCTGAGCATAATATTCAGGAGTTTTGGCTGGCATACTAATTTTATTTACCCAGGTTTTTGGTGCTTATCAGCAAATTTTGGTGCTTATAAGCCGCTCTATGATATTGGCCCCAGGTTGTGCGGTCGAAAAC
The DNA here is from genome assembly GCA_963971285.1 of Astropecten irregularis. NCBI lineage: Eukaryota > Metazoa > Echinodermata > Asteroidea > Paxillosida > Astropectinidae > Astropecten > Astropecten irregularis. The sequence goes on from OZ020247.1 coordinate 10,111,572, forward strand.
GAACGAATAATGTTATGGGAAAATGATATTATTTCGGTGCCTACGCAATTTGCACTGAATATTTTTGTGATTTGTGTATTATAAATGTATAGTACCTGACTGAATGGACACTAATAGTTTCACAATTAAGGGAAGAATTACGTTTATGCAAGTGAGTTATGCGGCTCTGGTATCCTAAAAGAAATTAAGACAACTAATTTTAAATGTATCGAGATTCAGGTGGTACATAGCTCCAAAATGTCCATCATGCACATTGCACATACACACACCTGTGGAAGCGATATACACTGTATTACATAATGCAGAGGACACATCTTTGAATGGTCAGTAAGTTGTTATGTAGTTGCTATAATTGTATGATTTTATAGGGTGATTTATTTGCCGGCGGAAATGAGTTAATCCATTTAGCTTTCCTCAAGGCTCTGCTGCTTACATAAAATTAATATACAAGCATGATGGAGAGGTTGACCAACAATATGAAAAATATATGCATCTTGCAAGGCATAATGCGTCAGACGAACATTTTCAACGAACATTGTTTGTTAAAAATATAAAATCCAAATGAAAAGAAATCGAAATAATTGTAGAAAGAAACTCTTTGAATTTCAATACAACAAACCAGGTCATGAAGGTAGAAATCGACCTCCATTACTGTTCATTACAATACTTGCCTAAAAGGCAGTGACAATTTATAGGCCTATGCAAATTCGTACTGAAATCATGTTCAGATAGTGTATTATTAGGCCTCTACTATAGTAATACAATTATTTATTGTATTAATTTTGGTAATTGTGGACAATTGGTTCCTTTATAATATCAAAAATTAAGCAGGTAAGAAAATTGTAGTTTTTTAAATGAAATTAATTGAGAAATGTCTCCAATCTAGGGTTTTAAGGACTTAGGAACATCTGCTATAAAAAGTTGCTTTCCTTCCTTTGCTTTAAAACTTTCTAGTTTTAGAAACCACTTGTCCTTTCCTTTATAGTTTTTGGGAACCACTTGTCCACAATTACCCAAATTTAGTTTTCATTGGACCATGGAGGTACCGAAAACCAGATGGTGATCCACTGATAATATTCAGATAACTCAATATTATACAAACTCCAAAAAGACTAAGGGAAGCCATTTTTGATTCAATATTTCGTTCTTTATACAGAACATCTTTATTCCTGAATCAAAACTGGCTTCCCTTAGTCTTTTTGGAATTTGCATGTATAATATTGAGTTATAATAATTATTATGGAGCATAGGATTTAGGCCGAACCTTCCCCTGAGACTGATGATACGGCATAAAGTCGGTAAATAGAAGATCGGGCCAATTATTTATATAGGCCGACTCCATAGACACCAAATCATGGAGGATGAAATAACCAACCTGGGCTAGCTGAACTCCCGACTACTGGCCCCAACCTTCAAAACGCACAAAGTATCTCTCTATAGTCTACAATAGATCGATCAGATGTGTCCATGGTCATGGTTATACTCGCTATTTTCATTCGAATATCCGAGTATTTGACTTACCCGTCGTTATCCATCTCCGTTTCCCCGATCCAATCCTCCTCACTAGTCGCTACCGATGTTTCCACTGTGGCAGTCAAACCGTGTTTGGTGCGTCGAGCAATCGCATAAACGTACATGGGTTTTTAAAACCCAGTTATGAAAACGATAGAAATCTGATAAGGTTTGTGGTCTCAAAGATACACACGCACGGCACGGATGTACACGGTTAATCTACCGCTGGGAGTGACACAGTTGACGACGGACTTTAAACCGAATCGTAATTTTGAAGGACTCAGGCTGACCTGGCAGAGTAAACAGATTAACAATACCCGACTGGGAAGGGTCTACACAAAAGGCCTTTTGTCAGTTCAGTCTGTGATATGTAAATTACTTTGAAAAACATGAAGTGAACACACGGCTTCTCTGACAATGGTTCCAGTGGTGTTATACTGCCAGTTGTGGGTTACAGTCTTTGTGAGATCTCAGTGTGTCAGACTCGTACAAAATAAGTTCTGCATCAGTAGTTCCAAAAAAAAACCTTTGTTATACATTAGGTAGGCCTACAGCTCTATGGCTTTACCTGCGCCTTAATTTTGTCTATCTGAGTAATATTATAATAAACAAAATTGTTAGGCCCTCCACAGAAAAATGCAAAATATAGGCCTACTAGACACCTGCAGTAGGCCTATTAGAGATTTTCTGTGACTGAAACGAACAAACCATGGAGATAATTTAGGTAAATTATTCAGTGTATGCACGAGCAATATTATAGCAAATGGTTGATTAATGTTATTAATCGTCAATACAAGTAATAAACTGCTGCAAACTGCTCATCAGCCAAAAAAATGACCCGAAATGTGTTAAATGCTAGGACTTTGGGAGGACCTGACGCGTTTCGATCCTAGCAGGATCTTTATTGAAGGCTAATCCTATTAAATGTTAATCTTTGAAAAGTGAACAAAGAAAAATTGACTGGAGCGGGATTCGAACCGGCGACCTCCTGAATACCGTACAGGCGCTCTACCAACTGAACCATCCAGCCCTATGTTGGTGGTGACCCCAATAGTCAACTATCCTTGTTCGTTTGGCAGTCAGAAGCCATGAAACCACGCACACACCGCCACACCCCATGTACCGTTCCCAGGTTGCAGCATTGTTGCGTGTATCATTGAAACGATCCCTGGGAGGTGGCGGTGTGTGCGTGGTTTCATGGCTTCTGACTGCCAAACGAACAAGGATAGTTGACTATTGGGGTCACCACCAACATAGGGCTGGATGGCTCAGTTGGTAGAGCGCCTGTACGGTATTCAGGAGGTCGCCGGTTCGAATCCCGCTCCAGTCAATTTTTCTTTGTTCACTTTTCAATGACTTAAAATAACTCAGTCAGTTTCCCTTGTGGTTATTTCACGAATATAAATGTTAATCTTATTAAAATCATCCCCTTACTGCTCCCGACCGGCATCTTGTAAAAGTGCCCATCTGGGTTTTTTTTCGTTTGGAGCGTCCTTTTTCTGATTTAGTTCAGCAGGATTTGCGGCAAAAGGGTATTATGTAATATTATGTTTTGGGAAAGAAAAAAATGGAAAATGGATGTTCATCGCCCAAAATTTGTCTGGTAAACGTGTCGGGTGATGGGTGTTTATTTTACATTAAAAAAAATTTAGTTTCCCATGCCGGGAATCGAACCCGGGCCGCGTGGGTGAAAACCACGAATCCTAACCACTAGACCACATGGGACTACATGACCAGCAGCGGCCTATTAAAGATCATATTGGAGTGTTTCATGTAGAAATATTCTGTGGTACATTAGGCAGAAAATAATATTCTACCTCCATCATGTATGTATGAGAATTCAAATACAGGTCCGTGATCCAATTAACCGGATCACAATCGTTCAATTGAATCAGGTATTCGACCGATCGTGTGAAATCAACGTAGGCTGACGGTAATGCATAATGCCATGCGGGGTAAATTTTTGGATTAAGTACCAAAAGTTGAACACCGCCCTCTCGTGGTCAATACGCTCTTTAAAAAAGTGCTGAAGGGTCTCTGCAATAGGAGTATTGGCTTGACTCGTGCCAAAAAGCTTCCTCACACTGGTAGGGTTAACAACAGTTGTTTTTTTAGATTGTATGCTAATTAGAATTTCCATATTCATAATAAAAACTGTGATGATGTCATCTGGGTAATTGAGAGCAGTAACCCAATTGATTTGTGCACAAAAAGTTGGGGTTGTTTTTATAAGTTTTCTGACAGACCTTTTCCTCGATCCTCAATGGGTTTTATTGTGCCGAATAATTATGTGCCTTTCACTCAACTGGTGGTGTTATTTCTTTTGCCAAACCATTTCTGTTGGGCAAGTTGGCCTCTTCATTTTTTTTTCATTACACTTTTGCTGTTGGTTCCCCACATGAGCATTTATGAACATTTTTTGCAAAGCCATTCAAATGAAAACCAATTGCTAGTTTGGAACCAAAATAAGACTTGTCATTCATTATCTGTCAGTATATTCTGTATGAAGGCAATAAAATAACCTGACTTAAAAAAAAAACACTGCATGCCCCCTTGAAGTTTTTCTTTCATTCTTTGAAATTCATTTTGCTTCAAAATGAGCATTTTCCTCAAAACCGGCTATAACTATAATTATCAAAAAACATATAATTTGTGTTTTCATTTCTCAGATGAAATCGTATTTATTAAGACATTATTGAACATCGAAGTGGTTGCTTACTTACCACATCTTTGCCGGTATGGGCGCCGGTTGAAGTCCTATCCGAGTCTCAGGGCCACCGGCCATATTGATTTGCTTTCCAGTCAATAATCACTGATTCCATAGGGAATTTCCTGCCAACATTTCAACACCGAACATTTTCACCACAAGTCCGACATATAATATTATCTTTCCAAGGGTTTGGTGGATCACTGGTAGCACGATCACAACTGAAAACAAAGAAGATTAGCCAGTGATTAAAGGTAATATCATACTTTGGTTTTTGTCAAAGAAATACAGAGTCATGGGCAAAAATATCAAGGAAGATACTGTAACAGTCATCTGTGAAATTCCCAGCCCCATACGGTGTTTTCTTTTTGAGAAAACAGTGAAAAACTTTATCTTCCGAAGATCAAAATTGTTTATGATCATTAGTTTGACTCTATTCTGGATAAAAATACAGCATTTCAGGCAGAAACATTTTAACGGTATGTTTCTACCATTGCCATCTTTATACCTTGTAAGTTATACGTAAATCTGTGAAGATATCTGTTTCGGTATGCTACCAATTAAGTATGATACTACCTTTTTTGTCAAAGAAATGATTAATTGGCAATTACTATCAAGGAAGATACAGTAACAGTCATCTGTGAAAATTTCAGTCCCATTAATACGGTGCCCACGTTTTGAGAAAACAGTGAAAAACGGCCACAGTATTTATTTTTTAAGTCAGTTTAAAAGATCAAAAATAATGTTGGTCACTGTTTTTACTGACTCTTTTCTGTATAAATACAGCATTTCAGGCAGAAAAAATGTTAACGGTATGTTTCTACCATTGCCATCTTTATACCTTGTAATAAGTTATAGGTAAATCTGTGAAGATTTCTGTTTCGGTATGCTACCAAAGTGTGATACTATACCTTTAATGATGTAGGGGAGTGTGTTTTTGGAGATTCAGGGTGAGTGTGTATATCTAAATGCGGTTTCTTTTTTCTGAGGATGGCAGCACACTTTAGTGGACAATCTTGATTTTATTCGTCGAAATTTCTGCATATATTAATACTCTAATAATAAATGAATAAATAAACAAGAGATTTGAAATAAATAATGCCTCTGCAATTAAAGGGTTCATGCAGATTTTTTTTCAGTTATTTTATTGCCTTCATACATAGAATATACTGACAGATAATGAATGGTAAGTATTTCTGCGGTTTCAAACTAGCATTTGGTTTTCATTTGAATTTGGCTTTGAAAAATGGGGGATTTTCAAGCATGCTCATGTGGGGAACGGCAATAGCAAAAGTGTGTTGAAAAAGCATAAAAAATGAAGAGGCAAACTTTCCCCACAGAAAATGGTTTGGCAACAAAATACACCACTAGTTGAGTGAAAGTGAAACATTTTCGGCACAATAAAACCCATTGAGGAAGAAAAGGTCTATAAAACAATCCCAACTTTTCGTGCACAAATCAATTAGGTTATTGCTCTCAGTTACCCAGATGACATCACAGTTTTGCTCATGAATATGGAAATTAGCATACAAAAAAAACCTGTTGTTAACACTGAAACAGTGTGAGGAAGTGGGTAAAATCACAGGCCCCATAAAACAATTACCGGTACTTTTTGGCACAAGTTCAAGCCATAATATTCATATTGCAGAGACCCTTTAAGTTGAACAGTGCCCTCTCGTGATTGTTAAGACCTAGTAAAACAATCCATGGGCGAGAAGTGAACCGAGGACGCGTAATAAATATTTACAGTCAAGAGCCCTATACTAAACACTCTTAGACTGAACTGAGTCTTTTCATAACACAGTTGGACACATGAAGATAAATTGGTTTGTAAATTTTAAAGGTAGTATATCATACTTTGGTAGCATACCTACCGAAACAGAAATCTTCACATACTTACCTATAACTTACAGGGTATAAAGATGGTGATGATATTAGAAACATACAACTGTACAACCTGGGGCCACAGTATTTCTTAAGTCTTTTCTCTTTTATTTTTGATCTTTAAAAAGATCAACAAGATTTTCGGTCGTAGTTTTACTTATTTCTGGATAAATACACCATCTCAGGCGGGAAAAAAAAATGTAACGGTATGTTTCTGCCACCACCATCTTCATACCCTGTAAGGTATATATATACGTAAATCTGTTTCTGTTGTGGTGTCTTACCAAAGTATGATACTACTTTTAACAAGTCATATCGTACAATGTAGGCCTTGTATAACATACTAATCAGACCGAATTGACATAACTTGGAAAAGGATGTTGGTGATACAGAATAATCTTTTCAATGCCACCCGGTGTTTTGTCTCAGGGGTTTTATCACATCAGAATCATTATCAGATCCGACGTTTTTCTTTCCTTCGGAAACTCTCTCCGATTTTCCTATTCACTGAAATATTTTATCTTGTGTTCAAGGACTTGTCTTCTTCTGTCCTTTGCTAAAGCGAGGTCCTGGAAGGTGATGTGAGGAGCCTTTTATCATACTTTGGTAGTTTGGTTTTATCAACGAAATGCAGATTCATGGGCAAACATATCAAGGAAAATACAGTAACAGTCATTCAATGAAAATTTCAGTCCCATACGGTGCCCAGTTTTTGAGAAAACAGTGAAAACGGCCACAGTATTTCTTAAGTCTTTTCTCTTTTATTTGTTATCTTTTAAAAGACCAAAAAGATTTTCGGTAGTTGTTTTACTATAATTTTTGGATAAATACACCATTTAAGGCGGAAACATTTTAACAATATGTTTCTACCAGCACCATACTTCATACCCTGAAAGTTATACGTAAATCTGTGAACATTTCTGTTTGGGTATGTTACCAATCCTGTAATGTACTTTTGAGGAACTGAAAGGATTGAAAGGGTAAAACGTAAATTTGGAGGCCCATTATTTGATTATAAGTTCGGCATTAAAACCAGGAATTATGAAGGTGCAGTCGTTCCTTTGAAAATTGTTGCCACTTTGCGAGGAAACTGCATTTAGACCTACTATCATAGTTACTATGGTAGCATACCGAAACAGATTTTTGGTGGTGGTGGTAGAAACATACCGCTAACATTTTTCCGCCTGAAATGCTGAATTTATCCAGAAAAGTGTAAAACAACGACCGAAAATATTTTTGATCTTTTAAAAGATCAAAACTAAAACAGAAAAGACTTTTTCACTGGGCCGTTTTCACTGTTTTCTCAAAAAGTGGGCACCGTATGGGACTAGGAATTTCACAGATGACTGTTACTGTTTACATGTATCTTTCATGGTTTTTGCCCATGAATCTGCATTTCTTTCTCGGACAAAAACCAAAGCATGAAAATTATTACCTTTAAAGGAAATGTGCAGGATTTAAAGGGTAAAACAAAAATTGGACCTCTTGAAGGCATAGTATGCTTCTTTACCTTAGGTCGGGAAGAACTTCAGTCAAATATTCATAATGATTTGTTCAAATCTCTTGGTCATTCTGAAGTAAAAGCAATACGCATATACAGAACACGTATCTAAATGGTAAATCATCACTAATTAGTTCGCCAAAATTTGTTTCAAGGTTCGAGCAAAGTTCAAGTTCATATCGTGGTTGGCTCTGAAAAATGATGGTTCATTGGTTTCCTCAACTCAGGATGATTGAAAGGACATCATGAGTCATGGAAAATGACGTCGCAAATATGATCAAATCCACGCCAGTCTGTGCACTATTATGCAGAATGACGGTCTTGAAAGGTAATATCATACTTTGGTTTTTATCAAAGAAATACAGATTCATAGGCAAAAATATCAAGACAGATACAGTAACAGTCATCTGTGAACATTTCAGTCCCATACGGTGCCCACTTTTTGAGGAAACAGTGAAAAACGGCCACAGTACTTCTTAAGTCTTTTCTCTTTTATTTTTGATCTTTCAAAAGATTTTCGGTCGTTGGTTTACTAATTTCTGGATAAATACACCATTTCAGGCGGAACATTTTAACGGTATGTTTCTACCATCACCATCTTCATACCCAGTAAGTTATACGTAAATCTGTGAACATTTCTGTGTAGTTGGTTTCTTACCAAAGTATACTACCTTTAAAGAATTCTTGCAGCCTTTGTTGAGATGCGGCGTGACATTTGAATGTCACAATTTACCGATATCCTTGGGCTGTTTTGTACGATTAGCCTATTTAACTTTTCAGTCCTTCGAATTCTGTCAAATGTGCAGGGTTTTATTGTCAAATTCAGTTTATTCTGATGTTCATTATGTTGGATTCAAGTTATGTTCTGTCTGCATGTCTTGAAACGAATATTAAAGGTTGTGTACAACGTTGGTAAAGGTCACCGTATAACACTATACCCACACTTTGTCTAATCCATAGGGGCCTACATGAAATATAATTATTAAACCTATGAAAATGTGAGCTCAATCAGACATCTTAGTCACGAGAAAATAACGAGAACTCCACTCAATTTTTCTTTAAGAAGGATTTTTGATCTTGCCAAGATCAAACATGAGTTTGGTGTTTGGTTGTACTCTTTCTGGATAAAATAGTGCACCATTTTTAGGCAGAAGCATTTTAACGATATGTTTCTACCAGCACCATCTTCATACTCTGAAAGTTATTTTAAACATTTCTGTTTTGGTTTGTTATGTTGTGTATGCCCTTTAAAAGCCTTTCCCTACGGAAATTACATCAGTTAAATCCCAACGCTTCTTGCAAAATGATATTTTTATCAGTTTTTATAGCGGGCAATGTCTCTACATGCGCTTTATAGAAAATTAGACAGTAAGAAAATGTGCCGAGTATAAGGTTCAAGAGAATTAGAAGGAGGTTCTAAACAAGAAGGTCTTTGGACTTGGAATTGATTTAAAGTGTTCTACATGTATTTAGTTTATGGACCCAATACATAAAACAGGAACAGCCAAGGCAAAGCTGCTACGCTCACCCTAACCCTAACCCTAATAGTAACAATACTAACCCTATGTGGGTAAACAGTCTGAAAATAGATATTGTTCCTTGACCTTTACATATTCACGATGTTTCTACATTCGGCCAGGTATTATCCCTAGGGAGGTATACTGCAAAGCTTATAAGACGAGTTTAATTTTAGTTGAGTGACCGACAAGCCTTTTACTGACTTCCTTCAACTCAGCTGGTTTTTTCACGATCGATGACGTAAAAGAGCCTCTGCGCGCAATCAACACATTCAGGTCCTGTAAGTTTGGCAACACTGAGACCGGAAGTAGTGCAGTCTTGAAGCGGCGATTTGATCCGGTGATGGGTGTACACGCGCGAGAATTAACGCGGTGTGTATAGAGCTGTGTGGATTGGCCCAGAGTCACCGTTGCTGGGCTTACAGTGGTATTAACTTCTCTGGGGTATACAGGGAACCAGCTGATATAGGCCTAGTCCACTGAGTCATAACACTGTTTCCCAGGTTCCGATCAAGTGACTAGTAGGCCTACTACCGTCAGATGTCACCACCGGAGGCCCTACAGCACATTTTGGACACACCACTAGCGGGCCCGTCGGTTATAGGGTTGGGAATAATCAAACTAGCCAGTAGTCAATCATTGATCGTACGGAGCGCGCTCTGCTGTGATCGCTGTCTCTGGCATTCTGTGAGGGGAGAGAGCTGAACGCTGGTAGCTAGCTAGAGTTGTCAGCTCAGACCCGTTAGCCTGGTTGATGATCTCAGCACTGCCCGATCCGGTGATGAATTAGCTTGTACCTCGGGTCGTCCTGCCTACATGCCTGATCTGCCCAGGATTGAATCATCATCACCCTTGAGTTGAGTCTTTTGGCAGGGATTGCTCATTGTTACTTAAGGACCCAGCTGGAATCAAGGCTTCCGGATACTTTGGAGTTCATCCACACTTTTCTCGACAACTTCATCACTGATCGATTGGGATAAACATCGATTGAGGTTGCTGGTCAGGACTAGACTGTACGACGGTTACTACACCAAAAAAGCTCCTCCAGCCAGAAGCTGTACCAGAATAATTCCTCAGCTTTGGAATAAAATCCCACCGAAACAGTTTGCCAAAACGGAATCTGAGAGAACAGTTTGATAAATTCTTCATCTCACTTACCATGATGGAACCGCGGTTGAGGCAAGCGTGGTCCAACCCTCCACCGACTGTCCTCTTCCTCTGGCCGGGGCTCCTTGTCGTCGCAATCCTCCAGTCTTCCCTCTTAACGGGGTCGGTCTGCCAGGGATCTGGCTTCTACCCATCACACTCCTCATCAGGAGGCCGACGCAGCCATCACCAATCAAGGTAAGGGGAGATTGTCCAGTTAAGTTCCTGAAGGAAAATAGAAGATGGTACGGTGAAATAATATAAATGGAGACAATGGAGTAGAACTTTCTCTCACACAATATGCGTATAGTATGCACTCACTCAACAACTTTTAGAGTAATCTGAAAACACGCTTAACATCTCTTCACTCTTCACCATTAGTTATCATCATTTTTGCTGTTAGTTTCCAGATCATTCCAATTGATGCGCATTGTATCCATATTAGCTTTATAAATCGTGGTATTATTATTATCATTGCAAATCTAAGTACTGATTCAGATTTCTTCATTGCAAAATCATTTTCTCATAAAATATTCAACTTATGGATTTGAATTTTGAATATTTAATTATTTTGGTCCGCGGGAAATAGATAATATGCAAATTAGGCTTGCCCTTCACCGACATGGATGGATGAGCACTGTATGCTCGCGGTGCTTGTGAGTGCACGTGAAAAAACACATGCTGGCTCAGGTGGGATTCGAACCCACGACCTCCTGGATTTGAATTTATTATTATTATTTAATGGAAGTAATTTTTGGCGGGTGTTGAACAAGTGGAACTGATCCAAGAATATTGAATCTGAATGCATTCAGGTTTGAGTTCCAGCGTTCTCCATCTCAGACACAATTTGAGTCAGACAACTATCCATCTTTAAGTTGCGGTCTTTATACCCGCTGGGCTGTGGTCCTTGCTCCATGGCTAGATTAGCGAAGCCACAAGCGATAATTGTACGCGTAAATCATTACATAGACCGCAGATAAACGAATGACTGTTTATAAAACTGCTGCAAACTGCTCATCGGCCAAAATGACCTGAAATATATCAAAATGCTCGGAGTTAGGACGCGTTTCGATCCTAGCAGGATCTTTCTCAAAGGCTTAAGAGAAAGATCCTTCTAGGATCGAAACGATTCAGGCCCTCCTAACTATAGCTCCAAGCGATTGACTGTTAATGGTTGTTTCTCAGTTTTTCGTTTACAGCCAACATGTCTTGAAATTCCATTATCTATCTTCTTGAGCTTTGAGGCTTTATTTCATCTTTGTATTCAAATGTATCTCATCTCTGTATGGTAGCTGTCACTTATGGCTGTTTGCTAATACTTACAACCATAGACACAACAGGAAGTAAATCTATACCCAGATCAAGTGGGATAATCCTTTTTAAATGGATGTACACCCTGGGTGTTATTTTGCTCTACCATCTTGGTGCCCTGAACATCTTCGTCAATAAACAAGCTTCTACAGTCTAGGCTATATGCCAGAGTGGTTTATTTACTTGTGCATATAGGGTGACTTGTTGATCTGACAACACGGAAATAAAACATGAAATACCCAATGAATAGGCTACCACAGCACTACATGTTTATCTATTCTCCATAGCCTGAACGCAGCAATGTGACTCTGTACACATCCTGTGTATATCTGCTGAACTGAACAAATTAATCTCATCGTTTGACACCATGGCGAAATTATTGCATGTGGATATAGTGCAGTTGGGTTAGAGGTTAATGCGAGGTCAGAGTAATGTCAATATACCAAGGTGTATTTAGTGAAGAGCAGACCAGGCTTCAGTCAATTTTTGGCAATTTTATGTGGTATAGGGCTTACATGTATATGTATTTTTATGGCATTCAAGTTAGTGAAAAGTGAACAAAGGAAAATTGACTGGAGCGGGATTCGAACCAGCGACCCTGGAATACCATATCGGTAATCCAGTCAGGTTCACTTGTGCTTATTAACTGAATGATTGTATTTAGTATGAAAAACGAAATGAGTGGAATGAAGGATTTCTTCCCTCAAGGCTCAAAACAAAATGACCAATGACGTTCTTCCAATGGCTCTACCTGGCTTTAATGGAGTTGTTGGAGCTGATTGACCTGTGGGACCGAGTTAGTTGACTTGGAGTTTGGACCAAATTGGCTTGGGACCAAGTTGACCTGAAAGCCATCAAAGAGTACCGTACCTTAATGTGGTCATTGGGGGTAAATTGATGGTACAGGCCTGTCAATTATAATGCATTTGTAACTCTGTGAGGATGGGGACACCTTTAGGTTGCAGATCAGTAAATAATTTCCCATATGCTCCCATGCTAAATGGCCAATTTCAAAAAATTATTAAAAATACTCAGAAGTTTCTCAGACACTCAAGCCAAACAGCGAAATGAAGCTGAAACTGTCAATTTTCATTTTTTTTCCAATTTTCTATAGGGTAACCAATGACTTTTGGAGAAAAGGAAAATACCCTGAAAACGGCCATGTTGACTGGTGCCAGACTAAAAAAAAAATTTACCCCTCCCCTACAGGCCCAAGTAGAGCGAGTTTAGGGCCTGAATTCATCCAAACAGCTCAAAGTTGAAAGTCAAAACCCTGGCGACCGGGTTCCATCCATTTTCTTTACAAGACTTCCCATGTAGGGCCCAGCAAATTATTTTATAAAAAAGATTTTGAACGTGTACAAAACATTGATGAGCTCCGCGGACTGATCTGGACCTAGGCCTATTTACTGGTCTGCACTCTGGAGTGGGGGAAACATGTGATCCTTTGCAGAAGGCTAGGATGACACCTGAAACTTAGTGAAATGTATGAGTCTTCCTTTAATGTAGCTGGCTGGTTTTGCTGAGAGGGACATGTACTTTTTTCTCTGTCGTGCAGATACATTAATTGATGAGGATTGATGCTGTTGTTGTGTCGCATCTCGCAGCGTTCGTATTCCGTTTAGGGTGCACGATTTCATTGGGTCATGGGTTGCACCATGGAGGTCGAAATAGATCTTCTTCAAAGTTGTACCAGAAGGTGCACGGGATGTTCGTTTTGTGTTCGCATTTCGATTGCACTGACTATAATCATAGAGCTATAATCATGGAGTTAGGAGGGAGGACTCCGTGCTATATGATTAGCCTCAATCGCTGTAAAGTGCATGACTTTTAGACCCCATAGCGATGAGACAACAGCATACAGTTTTGGAGGCAGGCGGCGAAACTTTCGTCATTACCAAAACTCACAGTGATTTATTCGTTATTTGCAGTGGAACCCGTTTAGCAATTTCGGCCGTATACGGTCTCCAGCCTCGAGGGACCGTATTAAAGACAAAAGTGTTGGTGTTCCTCTGAGAGAAACAATTTGGTCTTAATAGCCGGTTGAATACCCCTGTGAATAGTCCGACCATTCCGGCATTTGTGAAGTCAGACTCCTAAAACGCCTCCTGTAATTTCGGTGCCAATTTTCCGACCTTGTGGCAGGTTGTGAATATTGGATCACCTGTTGGGTCTAAATTGACTTCAAGCTGGTGGAACAGTTAATAAAACTAGACAATGTTGCCAGAGATTAACAGGCTATAAAAATGTTATAAGTCTAACAATTTTTCTTTTCATGAGAGCCTATAGTTTTGACCCCAATGATCGAGGTCCGGGTAGCTGTGAGGTTACTGGGAGGACAGCAGTAGAATCACGGTGGGTAGCGGGGTTACCTCTTGGTCAGTTTTTAAATGCATGCTGATTCGCTGTAAATATGGGACAAAATGCACAACATTGTATAAGGTGGTTCTAAGGTATCCAGCCTCGATTTAATTTCGTGCATAAAAGCAAAGGAACTTGGGTTATGGTTCTGTTTATAAAGTACTCATTATGCACGCGTGTTTTGGTCGCTGGAAGCTCACAACCAATGGCGTTTAGCAACTGACACACGTGAAGCTGAAGATAAGAATTGACAATTTGACATCGCAAGTTAATGTAGGCCCCTATAGTCTCAAAAAAGTTCGACGTTGTTGAGGAACGATCCTTGGTCACAACTATACTGTCACAGCATTAACTGTGAGAGTAAAGTTAAAGAGATGACACATTCTTTGTCGATAATCTTTCGTTGATTATAGATATTCAAATGTCCCATTGTCTTCGCATTTGCCTCTGAAACAATCCATCAATATTTAGAGGTCACGATCACATGTTTTATCAGTGAGAAGAGCCATGCCACAGGTCATCCAGAGGTCATTCAACCAACTGATTCCAGCCGACCGGCCAAGCCTGCATTTGATGAATAAACAAACCGAGCAATTTACTCCCAGTAAAATTGACAAGTTGTGAAATGTCTCAAGGGCTGGTCTGTCAAGGAGATGACAGTCAGTCAATCGGTCATATTATCAGAGATCACTACGTCAGTTCCTTGGTGTGGTATTATTGTTCCTCCCGTCCATGACCTTAAAGCTTCGCTGCGGTTATACCGTCCTATTGTTTCTGCGAGCCCGGGTTAAAAACAACAATTGATGGCATGTGTCAGACATCATTATTGAGGTAAATGTTTGGATTGAGTTGGACATGATGACATAATGATACCGGATGTCTGTGTGCCGTGTGGTCTTGGTGGTGGTCTTGTATTGGTGAACCATAAAGCAAGGAAGAGATTACTCTGTGGGTGAACCGGGCACAGAGCTTCCTCCATTCCTATCAATATTAAAATCATCAAACTGAATCAGCATCGTTTGCTTTTTGCAGTCGTCTACGAAACACTCTTCATTTTAAGATGTACACATTAGGCTTGCCCTTCACCTACGTGCATGAGCACTGTATACTCAGTGCTTGTATACTCAGTGCTTGTGAGTACACGAGAACATGCTGGCTCAGGCGGGATTCGAACCCACGACCTCCTGCTTACTATAGGTGCAGACTCTTCAAAATATGCACATAACACTTTTCTGCCATGTTCTTTATGCATTTTCAACTCTGTCCTTGGCAAGATTCTAGAAAGAGAAGAACGCCCTGGTTTACTGTATACATGTACACGGGGATTATACTGAGTCAGTAAGGCTTATACGGCTTAAAGGGAGCATATAGGATTTGCAAAGATGTGTGTTTTGGCTGAATTTGGTACTTAAACAGAAGTGAAGGTCTTAAACTTCCTTACAGATGTTGTTTCATGTACCTTTTTTGCGCTTTGTTCATCCGGATAGCAGAAATATACGGCCGAAATAATCTTGCCCCCTGCGAATCCTTCACGGTTACACCACGCTTTCGAAATGCTACTAATTCGTTCGGACGAACGATCTTTTTAAAAGACACTAAACTCTTGATTTCCTTGAAAAACCCAGCATCTGATGAACCATGATTTCCCATGGTGACTGTTTGCACTGTTTACGAACTGTTGAGTCCATTTTCTGTCTCAAACTCAATAATTTTTTTGGAGGCCTTGCAAATCCTGTACACTGCCTTTAAGAACGAAACGATCTGTCTTTGTTTTATAATATTTGGGAGGAGTTTGTTAAGTGACTGTAAACTGTTGATGCACAGGTCTATGCACTTAGTGGGGGCATTGTTTTCCTGCATGCTTATTTAATGTCAAGGATAGCACTATAGGGTGGATCCACGTACAGTGCCTAATCCCGTGATCATCTGGGATTTCCTGACGAGCTTTAAGTTGTCAGGCTGAATGAACAGAGGTTACTAATATCTTCGTTGAATTAAAGTATTTTGCACTTGGAGTGAGTAGAAGTCTCCAAGGAGCAGGGGTCATTGTTGCTTGTGAGCATTTTGGGCAAGACAAGTATGGCTTGATCCCAAGGTACAGAAAACAAGTTTAGGCCTATACCTCGGATTCCCCCTAATAAGCGAGCACGCCCAAGATATTAAATAATAAGTTCATTAGGCCGTATACGATTAACCACCAAACTTCCATGTGTTATTTATCGATGGTGATTGTTCTTTGGCTGTTGTTCGCTGACCATAAATATCAATTAAAATGACATTTTTAACGGTGGTTTGTTTTATTGGGCAAGAAGTTTTTTGTGCTAAGCAAATTGTTGTGCTTAGCAGTGCCGTGAAATTGGCCCCAGGCATTCGAAATAGTCGAGTCGATGTATTTTGTTTGAAGAGGTTGAGATGATATGATGTGGCGACCGCTTGACATTGTGTTTATGTATTCAGTGATTTTGCGTGGAGCAGAACATGCGAAAGTTGACATGGCTGATTCCACAGACTCTTAGTACTACTACATGTTATAGATGCAACTGAAACAACAATTGTGTTAGGACATTTCACCAAACTCATCGTAACTTACTATCAACCGTAGTACTATTGCAGCCCCATGTAGATGTCCTAGGATACGATGGGTTATCCTTCGTAACTCGAGTTACGATCGATCGCAGGGCTTCGTGAAATCGACCCCAGGGATCGATTTCCCCAAACTCATCGTAACTTACTAGTCGTAGGACTTTGAAACTGCTTGAAATCATCAGAAACATAAGTAGGATACGATGCGTTATCCTACGTAAATCGTGTTACGATCGATCTTAAGGGGCTTCGTGAAATCGACCCCAGGGTCTATAGCCACGACGACTCCAGCATGTTGTCACAAGATTGATATCAGCTACCAACATAACATGAAAAGATACATGTAGGCTTACATGTACATTACACTGCATGCACAGTGATTAGTCCATTGAGGAAATGTAGTATCATACTTTGGTAACAAACCAAAACAGAAATGTTCACAGAATTACGTATAACTTACAGGGTATGAAGATGGTGGTGGTAGAAACATACCGTTAAATTGTTCCGCCTGAATGATGATGTATTTATAAAGAAATTAGTAAAACAACGACCGAAAATCTTTTTTATCTTTTAAAGATAAAAAATAAAAGAGAAAATACTTAAAAATACTGTGGCTGTTTTTCACTGTTTTCACTGAAATTTTCACAGATGACTGTTACTGTATCTGTCTTGATATTTTTGCCCATGAATCTGTATTTCTTTGATAAAAACCAAAGTATGATATCACCTTTAAGGAGGCTCTTGTCACGTTGGGTAATTAAAACACTTGGGGGTAAGGGACTGCCTCACAATTGGTACTCGATAAAGCATGAAAGTCATTATTTTTAACAGCTTGTTATAAATATCACCATGAAAATTACGGCGGAACTTTGAAGGTGAATGCTTTTTTTGGTCTTGGAAATTGCTCGGAACTGATTGCCAGTAAATCGCCTCATTGCAGCATGCACTTTATGTTATCATCCGCTAGGGAATTATACGACGTGTGCATACTATGTTTGGTTTCACTCTCGCATGGTTGATTGCATATTAAAAGGGCAAGATCTGGCCCAGGGGACAAATATGATTTCATGTTCCTACAACTGTCACTACATGGCGGTGTATGACCCTTAGGGTGTTCCGATATGTATCATTATACCACGGTCACTGGCAGTGTGGTATAACTTGTTGTTGTTGGATGTATATGGTTTCATTGCTATATCATATTACCCCCACTAACCTTAACCCCCAATGACTTGAGATTTTTATTCGACGAGGGATTTATTTTGTATCTTCATTATCGCATAAATTGACCAGAGACATGCAAGCAGTATGGTGCAGATATAAAATGAGTAAGACTTGCGGAGACAGCATGTATAACACTCTTTTTGTAAGGTGTGTGGTCCTGAAAAGCCACTCTTTGAAGAGCCATAATGAGGGACAACTCTTTTTCGAGTTGTCGTCCACTCGTTTAGAGTGATTTGCATTGTTTGGAGTGATTTTTCACTCTTTCCCAGAGTGAAAATCACTCCAAAAGAGTGAAATAACCACCACTCTTTTTGAAAAGCTATATGAAGAACAACTCGATTTTAAACGGTATTTTGCACGCTTTTTCATTTAGAGAGGACGTTTCGTCTAGTATGCTCTAGTCGTCCTCAGCCTATAGGTGCAGATATGGAATTCCGAAGAAGCCTGATCATGGTTGAAGTTTGCTCTGCCAGTAAACATGATGCCCATAATTTAGAAGACAAAGGAATAGCACGTCATGCTAGAGTATACCCAGATTCTTAGGGGAAACGTTTTGCTATAAAAGTCAACGTTAGGGAGAAATCGGCTGTTTGGGAGAAATTTCCACTTCGCCCTAACGTTTCAAGTGACTTTAAAAGAAACATTTTTTTACTGTCCATTTTTATATAAGATAGAGAATGCTCCGAATAGTAGAATATATCAATTTCAAGTCGATCGGGTTGGAAGATATTTAGAAATCGGCAAATAAAGTTTGTGCATGACCCTATGGGAAGTTCGCCCTAACGTTGCTGTTTCTTTTATTTTAGCCTATCGCACAGAGGTCGTGCCATCGTAGTGTTTTAACACTAAAATGGTTAAATTAAAGATGCAGCTGCACCAATCCACCATTCAATATTGCTCAAAATCAGTATGGTCAAAAATATAGTACTGGTAATCTATAATAGTATAGTGTTAAGCAGAAAGTGGTTAGTGTGAACCAACTGGATTCAATTGTGGACCTTTCTTGGCAGGTTGCGGATGTGTGCACTTAGCAAACGTTTATTTTTAAACAACTGATCCTTGCAATATTTGTGTTTTTGCCAAATTGAGAAGGAGGGAGAGGAGGAGGGGTAGAGTACTCGAAAGTGGTTTAAACTTAAGATTGGTTAAAAGTCTACCAAACTCGGTTCAAAAGTTCAGATTGGGGGACTTGAAGGGGTCCATCATCGTGTCCCTAACCCCAGTGGTCTTGTCGGTGTGTTAAGCAATTCCAGGACAAACACATCGATGTGGTCCGAAAAAAGGGCTGGCCAGTGCGAATGGATGGTTTCCTGGGCCGTGCCGAGAAGCCCTCAGTCCCCATGTGTGCCGGCCTCGCGCGCGCTGCCCTAGTAGTGTGTGAAACTTGACAAATTATTTGAACAGTCCTTTCAGTCAGCTGTGGTGCGGAGAGACCAGGAGTTGACAGATGGAAAACCAGGCAACTTGCCGTTGCCAATTAAGCTAGGGAGGTTTTGACGGCACCACTGGGTCCAAGATGGGATATCATGGATGCACCGTATGTTTAATATACGTAGCTTTGACCATGGAGCCAGAGTTTGTGACAGTTTAAACTATTCTGAAAGTACAGGACAGAGTCTGAAGACAAGGATGACTTGAGGAGGACAAACCAAGACATGACCTTCCCTCCCCAGGGTGCCATGAAGGGGAGAGAAATCCATGGATACTCTCTACGGAAATCCTCGTTTCCTGTCGTTTGTAGAGTCCATTGTGACTTGTTTTGAAGTTATCAATTAGTGAAGTTATCAACTTGTCTAAACTATCCCTTGATGGAAGATGGAGGACCTATTCTCATGGAACGTCGTTCTTGCTTCATGGTCTGAGATGTATAACCTCATCATGGCAGATTTGAATGCCGAATGCACTGCAAACTCGAATTCTTTTGCGATCCCTGAACAATCTGATCACCACATAACTATAACATGGCATGATACTTGGTTATTGCAAAAACAAGGAATATGGCTGTAATCGACTTGCCAAAAACACAACCGTTTATGTTTTTAAAGCAGTGTGTGGGATGAGTACTTTAGGGTAAATGGAAGCAATGAGTTAAAGGCAGCGTACAGGATTTGCAAGGCCTCCAAAAAAGTATTGAGTTTGAGACAGAAAATTGACTCAACAGTTCGTAAACAGTGCAAACAGTCACCATGGGAAATCTTGGTTCATCAGATGCTGGGTTTTTCCAAGGAAATCAAGTGTTAGTGTCTTAAAAAGATCGTTCGTCCGAACAATTTAGTAGTATTTCGAAAGCATGGTGTAATGATGTGATGTGATGTGTAATGGTTGTGATGTGTCATTGTGTCATCTCTTGTACTGTAATTCATTAATTTTCGAAGTTTACCAAGGCACACCAATGACTGATATCTTTATTATCAGGTATTCCATTCCGATTTACCTGAATCAGCGAAATGGTGAATTTACCTGACATCTCTGGCTAAAACCCATCGGTCAAGTTTGCTCCTCTGTATCAGGAGTCAGGTTAGAAGTAACACCGCGGGATTATAACGTCTCATAGCACTGTGGTTAAGGGAAGCACAGTAGTTGCATGATGCCTCAGAAACTGCCCTGACAATATTGATGTCTAAGTACAGTAACGTTCTCAACTCTGTGGTGGAGCCAGAGCCCAGAAGGCAACAGGTTGAAATGAGTTTGCAGTTCTACACCTTAGACGCAAAATATGTCAAATCATGATGTCCTTTGCTCTTTACAAGAAGGAATGGAAAGAGAAAAGGGGGCTGCGTTTTTAAGTCAGGTGAATTGCAAGCTGAATTTAATGAGCAGGTGCATGTGTATGTTTTATGGAATGGGTAATAATGTGATGGACCGCCCTTGCTGCAGAATGTCCTTCACTTCAGGCAGACGGATTAATGGACAGCCAATTATATTTACATGTATTGAAGAAAGTGTCTGTTTCTGTTTTATTGTTGTTGTTGGTTTTTTTTTATTTCTGGTAATGACACCAAGGATTCCTTAAAAGCGCCCTATAGGCACCATAGCTCGAAAGCCTGATGAAAACTGTTATGGAAAGATGATGAGAAGAAGAAACAATTTTAGAGGTGGGAGGAAAACACCAGAGTAATATTATGGGTAAAACCCACAGAATCAGGTAGGGACTGAAAACCCAATCCACTTGTGGACCGAGCTGGACTAGAACCCGGTCCACAGAGGTGAAACTGAAAGGCGAGGAAAGAACCGCCATACACCAACCTGACTCCCTTTTTGATGCTTGCATGATCTAACATCTTTTGTGTGTGCCTGGTTTTATGGCTTCTGACTTCCAAACGAACAAAGATTATAATTGACTATTGGGAACAACACCAACTTAGGGCTGGATGGCTCAGTTGGTAGAGGGCCTGTACGGTATTCAGGAAGTCGCCGGTTCGAATCCAGCTCCAGTCATTTTTTCTTTGTTCACATTTCAATGAATCTAAAATTCACTCAGTTTCCCTTGTGGTTATTTGACGATTATCTTTTGTTATTAACGGAAGGCTCTTGCAATCAAAATTTTCTACTTTTTGGCAAGCAATGTCATCCATGAAGACACCTGCTGGGAGTCATCATTTTCATGTAACCTCAAAATGTCGGCTGAGGTTTGTATCAGGTATAATGAGTACTGTGACTACTGTCACTGACATCCTGTGTCGCCAAGAAATAGTGGCTGTAGTGGTCAGCCATAAGACAGTTGTTTACGTAATCAACACCCGAACACTCATTGTTTTCTGGAAATGTTTACGGGACAGGAAAACAGATTAATTAATGCCAAGTTGCATTTGGTCCCGCATTTGGACAGGACCGTCAGCCAATGCCACAACAGGTGCTCTTATACAGTCGGAATCTCACGTCTTGGGGGGAGTTGAAGTTCCGATCAAAATATTTTCGTGATGTGGGGTATAGGCTACACGGCGTGTGGTGTACCACCAAAGTGCATGTATATTAAGGTCCCCTGAGCATGGTATTTTAGTTTACTTCAAATGTTAGCACCTTCCTTGATTAAGCCACCTGTGTTGTTTTTAACCCGCTGCACAGGAAACATTGTAATTCATGCTGTCTGCCTGTAGATACATACGATTTGATACACTTGAATTTCCGGATAAGCTCTGACTCTGACTCTGGATGGAGGTATATTTCTACCTCCATGCACTCTGAGGTAGTGGAGCCACTGGTCCCGAGCCGAGAGCCGAACTCTCGCCGTAGCCATGAGTCTCGCGAGAAAGTATAACGGTTTCGCGAGAGTTGCGTGTATAGGAAGAGACGATCACCGCTACTTCGAAAGACTTACGGTTGCACCCAAGTAAATAAACTCCCATACACAACAGTGATAAATCATTACACTTCAAAAATCATTAAAAAATATACAGAACTCTCAAAGTTGTTCAAGTTGCACAGAAAAATGATGATGAACATTTCATTTTCTTTTCATTTTATGGTGGGTTGACCATTGAATTTTTGAGATATATTCATTCTTAGCTGACCACCCCTAAAACAAGGTATGGATCACTCCAGTCAAAGAAGCCATTTTCACTAAAACAACATCCCTCTGCAAAGCGGCTGTAATAGACCCAATTTCTCACCCAATTGCATTACAAATGGTCACAAATGGAAGCCCAGAGTCCAGGTAAGAGGTCCAGTGCCATATTGTTTTCAATCCCTCAGTTTAATAGCTCTCAGAACTCTCGTTTGAAATATATTGAGTGTTTAACAGTTTTATTAATGAGCTCGGCGGACGGATTTTGGGATTATTTACTTGGGTGCACCCTTAGCTCCAAGTCTAACTCTGAGGCTTCCTTGCAGAAGAAATGCCCCTTCCTAGACATTTATTTGTTGCCACTTGTCGAATTGGAGGGGTTCATGCTCTGCATCAAGGAAGAGGGCTATACGTTCGACAATTTGAGAGAAGGGGAAATGCATAGGTTGCCCCTCCCCGTATATATCCTGCCTCTAGTATTAAGTCTCACGAAGGTCATGATACATTGCTTCCTCCGTGTAGAATTGTAGATCAATCATTCCCAACCTAACCTTACACTAACAGCTTACTCAGACCATACAGCTATAAGGAACAGATTCTTCAAACCCAGCGTTGCAATAATATTGAAATTGATCCGTTCTTCAAAAAACTGCTCTTACTCTTTTTATATTTTCATGCTCTAATCAAAAACGACCGTATGACTGTTATCTTAAGTCGACCTTGGAAATACTCGACCAAAAACACTGCCACATTATTGAAACTTTCGTTCGAATATGTTCTAAACATTTCCACATGGGCCTTTATCATGTACCAAAGCAAACATTTTACCGAAACAAAAATGACACCGTGACCGGCGCTGCAGGTGCAGGGCAGACTGCTCTTTTAATGGGACAGGTGAAAGCCAACCTGCTACTGACTAAACATGCGGCTTATGTCTGGGAAACCTAAATCGCTCCTGATCAGACATCTGCACTGGAAAACACGCTGCAATTCTCGCATTGCCTCAAGCATTGGGTATCTATTCTCCTCTTGTCAGATTTCACCATGGAGATACCGGTCTTTCATTTACTGTTACCATGGATATTCGAAATGCTGTAACCATGACAAATTAAGAACACTTATAGCGGTATTTTTACAAATTCGAAGGAAAAGGCGCATATCCCTTACATACAGACAGCTTATCAAAACGACATGTCTTCACGCCGGGCAATGAGTCACATTTTCTCTGCAGAGTGCATGGAGTGTTTCCAAAAATAAGACAGCGTTTTTTTTTACTTTTAGCTGTTCATTCCGTCACACTTCGTGGAATGGAAATAAGCGTGAATGAGTATGTCCCATACAGGAAGGCAATACATCATTAAATCACGGAGCTAGCTATATCAAGATCGTGTACTACGGGGGGGGGGGGGGGGGGGGGGGCTACGTGTTACATGTATTGGCCAGGCGCGGTTCTAGGGGGGGGGGGGGAAGTGGACTAGAGAAGGGGTTCTAATAAGACATAGCAGAAGCTAGTGTTCAAGAAGAACCCAAAATATTGGCTCTTCTAGCCCAAAAAAATATTGGCTCTAGAACCGCGCCTAGGATGGGCACGTGCGCGGATAATATGGGCGTAGATCATGGGGGGTAGGGGTACACCCCCAGGTTTTCATTACATGTATTTGTGCACAAACGTATAGCGAAGTACGACCCAGCTACAGGATCATATACCTCTAGGTCTGAGGACGTGTCTATGCTACTGACAGATAATGTTAGTCTAAACGGACTATTCCTTATTTTCGATTTGTGGTGTGGACCTTATATTGAAGTATGTACATGATGCACATAATTATTATTGCAAGAATACTAAAGGTAGCATGGACATTATGTGGTAATTAGTTGACCCTGTGGTTATCAGTCAACACTCAACAATATCTCATTCGAGTTGGCAAGATTTCCAGTCCCCGCCCTGTGCATTCGTCACCGTAAGTCATTGTTCTCAATATGTAAATCAAACCACAATTCGACCTCCTTGAATGGTCGTGCGAGTTTGGTAATAAAAGAAATTAAAGGTTTATTGTAATCAAAACACATATGAAGTTAAATATATATGTATTGTTATAAAACTCAACCTGTCTATCTTTGTTTGTGCTAAAAATTATTGTATATAGAAAAAGGAGGTATTTTAGGCCCATAATTTAACACCCCACTTTTCTCGACGAAAAACCTTGCTTATGTCACATGCAGAACGCCACGCAGTATACTGTGTGGCGAGCCCATATACTAGTTCTGTATGTGACGTCACTTGCTTTTGTTGCGTGGATCTGTTCCAAGGGGGAATTTTTTGGGGGGCGGGGCATACATGTACTGATTTTGTTACGTTTTGGTCAAAAGTAAGTACTTGCATAAACATAAATTGATATAGTCATTAATTATGTATTAAGCAATCATTTTAAAGCACTTTCACCCTTCTCCCAAATTCGATAACAGTAAACCTTTAAAACCCACGTGTTTGGAACGTGCTTTTCAGTCGTCGATCATGGGTTATTCTGTGTATAAGGACTGCCTCAGGTTGGTCATAAAAATAACTCAATGTCAATTATTGAGTCATTGTCAGGTGAAAATAACCACACGTTCTTATAGAATGCTCCGACGTATAGTCGGTGTACTTATTTAACATCGTCTCAAAGGGATACATACAGGATCTTGAATGTGTAAGAAGACAATAAACTTGCCAATTCTGTGATTATTGAAGTGTTCCTCATCAGGAAGAGGATGTTTTGCATATTACTCAGACATAAGTCAACGTCACGTGACCACTGAACTTGAATTAAATGTATAATGCATGATTGGTAAAGGCCACATAACAGCACTCACACTTTGCCTGATCCAACACATGAAATTATAAACAAATGAACATTTGAGCTCAATTGAACATCTGAGTCACGAGAATAAAAACAGCGAAAACCCGACACAATTGTTCTTATAAGAATGGTTTTGTTCTTACCCCGAGATCAAAACTGTTTTCGGTCGCTGTTTTACTAATTTCTGGATAAATACAGCATTTCAGGCGGAGATATTTTTAATGGTATGTTACTACCACCACCATCTTCATACCTTGAAAGTCATACGTAAATCTGTGAACTTTTCTGTTTAGGTATGTTACCAATCCCGTAGGTCTATAGTTAGAAATATAGAGATATTCATCTCGTATAAGATGTTTTCAAGGTTTCGTTTCAATTCTAACCCACCTGTCTGTCTTGTTAGTGTATAGTATAACGATGACCTATGCATCTCCACATGTTAAGAACAAAGGAACCGTGATCTAAAGTAGTTCGACTATACTAAGGTTATTTCACCATCTTTGGTAAATTGATAGTGGCATACGTTATTATGCACTCTGCTTGTTTCCAGCAGTTAGGCTACCCACTAAGGTCCCTGGCCTGCCGGTTTGGCGGTATGTCTGATGCCTGATGATCATCATAATAAGCAGGATAAAGTGCCTTGTTTCAAAATCACGAAACCGACATCATCGTGGGTCACCTTTCGACCAAGGTCACGCTCGGGAAAATTGAGACACAAATGCGATTTTGTCGAATCCTCCTCCAGGGAAATTAACCCTGGGAGCTGGATTTCATCTCCGGAGAGACGGGGGAAAATAGTCACTGAAAAGAAAATCCTGACAAGATCTCATTTGTTGTCGGAGTTAAAGAGACGTAAGATAATTATTACCGTCTGAAAAGAACGATGTGTATCATGATAGAAACAGGTATAGAAACAAGGGAATATGCATTACAGGTATTGTGTTTCTTTATGTACTGGAAATAATTACTGTGGAGGGTTATTTGAGAAAGCGCCTACGAGTGAACTTTATAACCTTTAACCCTCAACATGCACTGGTATTAAGTTCAGACTTTTACTACTTGTGACCGTACGGACCTCAGTCAATCTGTTTCTTGTGTTGGTTTATATTATGCCTCGTAAATGGAATCCCAACCCTGATAATATATTTTTTTATGGCTTTCACAGAAGGTCAATGTAGAACTACAGATGACCTTCACAATCAACGTCAAATGCATTATACAACCATGCCAAAGGAACGTCTGCTTTAAGCATTACTCTGTATATGAAAGTAGGCCTGTACTAATACATGATATAGAATGAGCGGAGGAAAAAAACAGTAGGGCCTTATACTTGCACGACGATTTTGTTGTAGGAGAAAAAGAGAAAGGGGGTCGATTTCACGAAGCCCTGATGAAATCGGTCCCAGGGTAGGCCTACCATAAACATGGTACCCCTGGGCCCACTACACAAGACCTCGTGACTTATAAGTCCATAACATGGAGGAAGCCACTAGCACTAGGAGCCATTTTCAACCTTCATGAGCTGAATCACAAAGAACGCAAGCGTGCCTTGGGACACCACCATCCCATTATAGGCCTAATCATTATATGGCCAAGATCGAAATTGTTTTAACAAAATTGGTTGACCTAGAGGAAAACCTCGCCGTGCCGTTAAGGAAAGAAGCGACAAAGCCGCAGCTCAACTCCCACACCAAAACCGGAATCGAACCCGGGCCACTCGGTCGTATTAAACAGAGGTCACCCATCGTGCCACCAACGGCGTTCCTGCGAATGTTCAGCCATGGAGCTAGTTGAGCTCCATGGTACAGCCGGGTAAGTAAGCATCTTGCCAGCCCAGCCTG
Organism: Astropecten irregularis; assembly: GCA_963971285.1. Taxonomy (NCBI): domain Eukaryota; kingdom Metazoa; phylum Echinodermata; class Asteroidea; order Paxillosida; family Astropectinidae; genus Astropecten; species Astropecten irregularis. The sequence continues at coordinate 10,138,503 of OZ020247.1, forward strand.
TCTTTGATAGAGACATACAGTCTGGCTTGTGTCAAGTTGTAATCATAGAGCTATATGCGCATCCGTTTGACCCAAGGGGATAGATAAAAATGAACGAAAGATATTAAATAATAAGATGACCCACTGATCGGTCTAGTCCTGGCATTCTTGGGGCTGGTGACTGACCCCCGGGTACAGTCTAGGGGAAGGGAAGCATCACCCTGGGACGTGTACCACCCTCAAATATGACTAATTCCACAACATATACAAGGGGTCTGTACGTTGTTGGTCAGGGTGTGTTCTTTCCATGATTCTTGGATTGTTATGATAACTTGCCATGAAGTAAAGTTCAAGCCCTATAGAGTATAGTTTTAGAGGGAAAAATTACCGGTTGGTGGCGTCATACATGACGTGCATATTATTGCAACATTACAGAATACAGAGCCGTACAGAATTATAGACCCTTAAAAACAAGGCTTCGTTTCCAGATTAAGTTTGGTCCCTTCCACCTGCCATATTATTACGGGTATCAAAATGGAGGCTTTTGGCTACGGTTTTGACCTTTGAGGCAGATGGCTCAATTTCGAACAAGAAAAAAAAGTTTCGTGAATATTAAATGATTTTGGTCGGGAAATAGATAATATTCAAATTAGGCTTGCCCTTCACCGACGTGGATGAGCACTTTATACTCAGTGCTTGATGAGAGTGCACGTGAAAACACGTGCTGGCCACAACGTTTCGATTTCAACGGCGTTTCACGAGCGATTCGTGAGCTGTATGGTCAGCATTTTGGACGATGGAGCCCGACCATAAAGCCTGGACTGAGGTTTGGAAAAGAATCTACTCCGGTGTAGATGTCCGGCCTGAGTCATTTTGTCCGGCATGGATTTGTTTATAATGTCTGTGAATTACGTTGGAGTATAGCATAACAAGCGATCGAGGTGTCGACACAAGGACGAGTTTGTAACACGGACGAACTTGTAAATTTCCTGAGCTGATGCATACATGGCGGTAGACCCAAGGCTCACGAAGACAGAAGTTCTCTTCGTTTTAGATCAGACTGATCAGCAAGGAGTTGTGAGCTTGTACGATGATGTCTCAAGCCTCATCTTAGCCTCATCCGTATTCGGTCTTCACCATATTAAATAATGGTGATGGATAAGAACGGCCGCCTTTGGCCAAAATATGAAATACTTGAAATGCCTTCAGAACTTCCTGAGAAACCATATCGCAGTGGGGTCCGTCATTCATAACACGGGGATCGGATCAGAAGTAAAGCTGGTATAGGGACTAGGGAGACACCTGTCATGCAAAGTGATATACCACTCTTCTAAGCTCTAAACCTTGGCGTTTGCATGGACAGTTCGGAATGCAAAATACCTCGCAATGCAGTGTTTGTTGTGACGGGTACTATAGCTGGCAGTAGCTGCCTTCCCCAATGTTAATTCCCACGTCTGTGTTTTCACTAAACATTATGGGTAGCTTGTGTTAGAAAGACAGATTTGGTATAAATAAAGACCACTTTTTTCACTCCAGACCTTCGGGTGTTGTCAATATCAAAGGGTCAAATACATGGAGGCCTTGCCTTGACTTACCTGTAATATCGATCAGTCCGTGGTTTCAGAGAAACGGCCCATGTATATCCTTGAAACGATTATGATCCTCACTGAGTAGCTCCGATGTTGGGCCTGCAGGAAAATGAACAGTGAAAGTTAAACATTAAAAGGGCCAAGTTGAAGTTCATCATTGGTATAGTAACTTACAAGGCATCATCAGGGACGGTGAAAGGGAGCATATAGGATTTGCAAAGATGTGCGTTTTTGACTGAATTTGGTACTTAAATAGAAGTGAAGGTCTTAAACCTCCTTACAGACGTTGTTTCATGTACCTTTTTACGCTTTGTTCATCTGGATAGCAAAAAACAACGGCAGAAATAGTCTTGCCCCCCCCCCCTCAGAATCCTTCACGGTTACACCACGCTTTCGAAATGCTAAAAAGATCGTTCGGACGAAGATCGATCTTTTTAAAAGACATTAAAGGTAATATCATACTAGTGTTTTCTGTCAAAAGAAACATGGGCAAAACAAGGAAGATACAGTAACAGTCATCTGTGAAAATTTCAGTCCCATACGGTGCCCACTTTTTGAGAAAACAGCGAAAAACAACCACAGTTTTTCTTAAGTCTTTTTTCTTTTATTTTTGATCTTTTAAAAGATCAAAAATATTTTAACGGTAGGTTTCTACCAGCACCATATTCATACCCTGAAAGTTATACGTAAATCTGTGAACATTTCTGCTTTGGTTTCTTACCAAAGTATGATACTACCTTTAAGTACTATGATATTTCCCTTAAGACATTATTAAAGTGACCTTTAAATTATCCAAAAGTTCCAGGGTTGTCTGGCTTTTCCGACCACATGCTTCTGGACTGTTTATTTTCATGGGACAAAACACATCCTTCTACCTTCTTCCGTCGTTGTATCATATGCGGAAACAAGTTAAGAACAATCGGCATTTTGTGGGGCACTTAAAGGACTTATTATACCACTGGCTCACCGATGATGGCCGAAACCAAACCAGCCTAACCGACCATAGTATCTGTGGTCTTGTCTTCATGACAGCGGTTACATAATTATGATCTCTGACAGGATATCCGTAAGTGTAATAACCAGAGCTGAGGAACCAAGGACGAGAGGAATTAGGTCGCAGATATTTTGTTTGTCTTCCTGTACTCTTTCCTCGTGGTCAAACTGGGGAGATATGAGCCTAGCGTTTCGATTCTTTTAGGCCTATGAATGTGTACACAATGACTGAAAGAATAACAACTGTGTAGTTGGAAATAGAAGTGCATTAAAGGTTATATCGTACTTTGGTTTTTATCAAAGAAATACAGATTCGTGGGCAAACATATCAAGACAGATACGGTAACAGTCATCTGTGAAAATTTCACTCCCATACGGTGCCCAATTTTTGAGAAAACAGTGAAAAACAGGCACAGTATTTCTTAAGTCTTTTCTCTTTTATTTTTGATCTTTTAAAAGATTGGTATGGTATGGTATACACCATTTCAGGCGGAAATATTTGAACGGTATGTTTCTACCACCACCATCTTCATACACTGTAAGTTATATAAAATTACGTAAATTTGTGAACATTTCTGTTTTGGTTTCATACCAAAGTATGAATTATGTGCCTTGGCAGGTTGTATAAGCCTCGATTATAAAAGAACCACCACTAAGGACTGATCTAATGTATCTGGTATGCAGTTGTCCTTGCAATGATTAGATCCTAGCTGGGTATGATTAGATGTTCCCATGATTAGATCAACGTACAAGCAATTGGGTCTTCAGACTTTTAACTGAGTGACAGCCTTGAGAAGCAAAATCAGCCCAAGGCGTTGATTCGTTTATTAGCGACTCATTAACCCTAGGTTTATCAGTGTTTGTCCATGCAATTAGCACCCTACTTGGATCACACGCTGACTGCATGGGCGAGTCTTTCCTCAACGCAACTGTCAATCATTGACACAACTGGCGCAGTAAGTCTTGGTTCGGAACGCAGCTTGGTATGTTTCTTTTGGGAAGCGCTGATACATCAATTTCATAGAGCTGCTTAAGCACCAAAATTTGCTTAGCACCAAAACAAAACTTGGTAAATAAAAATCAGTATGCCTGCCAAAACTCCTTGTGAATGTTATATGCTCAGCAAACAATGGCCGAATACAAGTCAAAAGCAGTAAACATCACATGAACATTAATTGGTTGGTAATCCTGTTTGATCAAGGAAGACTTTTCATGCTTAAGCAAATTTTGTGCTTAAGCAGCTCTATGAAAATTGGCCCAGTACACTGCGGTCTATTGTAATGAATGTCCTGGGTGCCACACGAATCGCTCAAACCATGGAGCTTGGAAGCTCAAACCGTGTGTTATTCTTCTCCGTTGCTGGCCAATTTCCCGATCAAACAAGACTGTTTTCTTGCCAGCGGGAAATGTACACAGTGTGATGTGATGCGGTTACAGCTTATTGCATTTTTATTGGCATGTCGCATTCCGCTGTGTGTTCCGTCCAAAATTCTCTGATCGGATCAGTGGAGTAGTAATAAAGGTAAACATTTCGAAAAAAAAACTCGATATTCCATTCAATTCAAAGGCAGATTGAACTTCAAGGGGATGTTTTTTTTGTGGAACCACCTGGGCCTGTTGCCAAGTATTTGTGGGCGAGACTTTTCGGAACCTTGGCTTTGGCCCTGGCTTTGTGAGCAGAAAAACAATGTGTTGTGGCTTTCTATAAAGCTCCGTTCCCTGTTGCAAAACAAAGTATTTTTTTCCAAACCGAGGTCCAAAAAAGTGTTTATTTTGATACCTTTATGGAGCTGAAGCTGAACTCCTAGCCAATGTTTCCCCAAAGCCGGCCATGAGTTCAAACACTACTCACCAACATTTAAAGGTACAATACACTGATTGGTAAAGGTCACAGGACAGCACTCGTACTTTGTCTGATCAAACATGTACATGCAATAATAAACCTGTGAAACTTTGAGCTCAATCGGACATCTGAGTCACGAGAAAATATAGCGGAAACCCGACTTATTTTTTTATAAAACATGAAGAATGGTTTTGATCTTAACCCGAGATCAAAACTGTTTTCTGTCTTTGTTTTACTCATTTCTGGATAACTTGAAACAGCATTTCAGGTGGAAATATTTTAACGGTATGTTTCTACCAGCACCATCTTCATATACCTTGAGTGAAAGACGATAACTAAAACAACTAGTGAGGGTGTCATTTATGAGTTTGTTCCAAAAATCGTTCGGACGAATGATCTTTGGAAAAGACACTAAATCTTGATTTCCTTGAAAAAACCAGCATCTGATGAACCAATATTTCACATGGTGACTGTTTGCACTGTTTACGAACTGTTGAGCCCATTTTCTGTCTTAAATTGTCGGAGGCCTTACAAATTCCGTACGCTGCCTTTAAGATCGCATTCATACAGGAACTTGTGCCAAAAGTCTTCGTGATTTAGATGTCGACATAAAACAAACAAGACGCTGTGTGTTTTTTTTTTTGCGCGAACGTCATGTCTCCTGAAACGTCTTATATGGTCTCAGGTTTGCCAGAGAACAACTCATTTTCTTCAGTAGGGGCCCTTTAAATCTTACTCAGGATTAAAAATATTTTATCTACGTTTGGATCGACTCGTCTCTTTGTTTGTATTTGTTTTTCTTTGTTTATGAATCTTCGTCTGAAACTTGAAAGCTGACGGATTCTCTATTTGGGCCAATAGTCAGGTTGCTTAGTGGAATTACCGTTACTGGGCGGATAAAAGCACCATTTTTGGCACAGGGGTCCCTTAGGGCCTACTAATTAATATTAGAATAGGAGCCCTCCGGAATTTTTTTTGTTAATTATGTAAAACACCAAATTTCCAAACACCCCCCAAAATGGGCGGGGCTTATTGTGAATTTACCGTTACTGGGCAGATAAAAGCACCATTTTTGGCACAAGGGTCCCTTAGGGCCTACTAATTAATATTAGAATAGGAGCCGTCTGGAATTTTTTTTTTAATTATGTAAAACACCAAATTTCTAAACACCCCCCAAAATGGGCGGGGCTTATTGTGAGTTTACCATTACTTGGTGGGTAAAAGCACCATTTTTGGCACGGGGGTACCCCCTTAGGGCCTACTAAATAATGTTAGCATAGGAACACTCTAGAATTTGTTTTCTTAATCATGTAAAACAGTCAAAACAATTCCAAACACCCCCCAAAATGGGCGGGGCTTGTTGGAAATAGGCCATTTTTAACACTATGTTACGTGTTAGGTGCCATCTATTCGATGGAAACATGTGGATTTATCTTGTCTGGTTGTCTTGGCTGGGATCGGCGTTATGACTAGGGATAGGATTGGAATGAAATCGACAATTGCTGTTAAATTCAGGGTAAATCCCAGTCACTACATTTGACCAGCCTCTGTTTTCCTTGGAAAAGTTTGTGCAATGGAAATGGTCAGACATGCATGATGAGAAAGAGCATGTGGTTATGCTAGGTGGTCTGCACTCCGAAATGGCACTCTGGAATACACTTAAGGATATCTTGGAAGGTTCTGGCTGGACTACAGCCCTCACAGAGGCAGGGGCAGCATCTTCTGGCACTGCTATTACTCGTATATGAAGGCAGCATACCTAACGTGAACAAGGTATGCCCATCAAGTCATTCTCTTGCAAGACCCGGCACAATCTCCAGAGGGAAGCTTTCATGCTCAGCGAAGACCCCAAAGATGAAGATTCTGCCACAGCTTGGAGAAATGACATGAAGAAGAAGAGTCCTATTTTCATGTCCTGGGACCTGATCATGAGATATGAAACCCTCATACTCATCTTCATCAGGGCTCACAGAGAGAAGAATTTCGCTCTGTATGTAGAAGTCTTATGTATATACTGTATGTAGAGATCATGTTAACTACTCAAGGTGGTTCACCGTGGATGCAAGTGCACATCAGGGATATGAAGTTCTTGCCCGACACTATCAAGGATGAGTTCGAGAAGTAAAGTGTTCTCACTTGAGAAGTGTTCTCATATCCAAGACCACAAAGAAATTCTCGGCGATACCATTTGATCAGGCTCATGAGCAGGAAAAGAATATCTTCCCGATTATGAAACAGATAACCCAGAACACTTCCAACACTACGAGCAGGGTCTCTCAACACAGGAGACCTCCAAGAGACAGGTTGTCAAGCTCTCCGATACCATCAGACGAATGATAGACGCAGTCCTTCCCTCCTGCCCTCTTGGATTTTGACAAGCTTCACTTGCCAACTGCTAAGTCTGACCAATGTCTTAAGCAGCCATGGTGAAGAAGAGCCACCTCAAACCTACATGTATAACTGCAAAATCCTAGATGGCGCTGTCATCGTACACTCCTGCCCACTACTAATGTCGGCACCTTCCATCCCTTACCTAGGGGAAGCAGCTGCGGGATGCAGCGAGGTGGGATGTTGCGTGGGATACTTACATTCCAGACAGTTTGAAGTAGTCTACCGGGGGGGGGGGGGAGCGGCAAGGGTATAAGCAGAAAAGTGGCAGGTGAAACCAAACTGCTAGGCTATTGGATGGAGTTCCTCCGTGACCCAATCAACAGGGAAGAGCTGCCTTGTTGACTTCCGAGATTGAAAGGTTCAATTGGCCACTAGCCAAAGCTGTATAATTTGTATGTTTCATCAGGGCAAGCTGTGGCATCCATTACCACATTTTACCACACCAAAACCCTTCTTTGTAAGCCTAGGGGAACCACGATCACGAGCATTACCTGTGTTCCATGCATTTTCAGGTTTGCAACACAATAGACCTCGCCCAACGTGTAATTAATGCAGTGTCGGAATGGCCTATTTCCAACAAGCCCCGCCCATTTTGGGGGGTGTTTGGAATTGTTTTGACTGTTTTACATGATTAAGAAAACAAATTCTGGAGTGTCCCTATGCTAACATTATTTAGTAGGCCCTAAGGGGGTACCTCCGTGCCAAAAAAGGTGCTTTTACCCACCAAGTAATGGTAAACTCACAATAAGCCCCGCCCATTTTGGGGGGTGTTTAGAAATTTGGTGTTTTACGTAATTAAAAAAACAAATTCCGGAGGGCTCCTATTCTAATATTATTAAGTAGGCCCTAAGGGACCCCTGTGCCAAAAATGGTGCTTTTATCTGCCCAGTAACGGTAAATTCATAATAAGCCCCGCCCATTTTGGGGGGTGTTTGGAAATTTGGTGTTTTACATAATTAAAAAAAAAAATTCCGGAGGGCTCCTATTCTAATATTAATTAGTAGGCCCTAAAGGACCCCTGTGCCAAAAATGGTGCTTTTATCCGCCCAGTAACGGTAAACTCACAATATGACGCTAAGCAACCTGACTACAAGACGCTGCACTTTTGTTGAATTGTTGACCTTTTGCTATAGCTGTTTGGGGAGTTCAACCCAACTGTTGTTTTTGCGTTACAGTCAAAGCCCAACCTCTTGTGATTTAGGTCATATAAGGTCAAAGGTCAGATTATGACGAGCTGAACTAGATCTAATCCATCTCACTGATCTGACACATTGGAGTAGTGGGAGTTGAATCAATGACACGAAGCGGCTGCAGTTTGTTCCCTTTTTTATCGGAAGCTTCTTAGATTATGTTGTCAATTCGACTCGGCTGTTATTCCTGTTTAGATTTCCCAGAGTCCGTGACAAGGTGTCGTGAAAAATTGCCTACGGATATTCCAAATGACATTGGTGGTAATTGATGCAGGGGAAAAAATTTTGCAAAAGTGGAGAAGGTGCAACAAATTACAAAATTGATTTCAGCCAAGTCTGTAATTTGAGTTTGTATGAGGCAAAACATATCCTTAGTCTTTAATTAGTTGTCATTAATACTTAACAGATTCTTCAATTTGAGTGTATCAGGCCTTGACCTCCCAAGCGGATGTTCATGACTCCATCCTAACCTCTGAAAGAACCTGTGGAGGGACATCCTCGTTGTCTCATTACAAGTAACAGGTGCCTGGATTTCTGCATCCAGATATTCAAAAAGGAAGTCTTTTTCCCACATGCATCGTCTTTGCTTCATCTTGAGGAAATCACAAGAGCATTTGTGGAGAATAAAAAATAAAAAAACGTAAACAGCAAATTGATTTCTGTAATTGAATAACTTGTTTTTTCCTATTGCATTTATTAAGGCCAAAACATGATGTCATAAAATGCAACTTAGGTCAATTCAACACCTTGGCTTTATACAGGGTGTCCCAGAAAAAAAACCCAACACTATGTCGGGAACCATTATGTTAACATTAAACTGTCTATCACTTCAAGATTCAGTTATATGATACAACAATGTCTTGGCTATCATTGTGTAGAATTTAAGCAAAATCGGGCAGAAATTGGCGAAAAAATATGACCAATTGAAAGAGTATACTCTTTAAAAACAAACTTGCAGTATTCCAGAATAAATGGTCAATACACACATATACATGTATAAAGTGTATTGAAAGAAAGATGAAAATTGGGTTGAGGTTGGGTGATTCAGTCTTAGTTTTTTCTCTCTCAATTTCAGTCCAATTTTTTTCAAATTATACATGGTGATAGCCAAGACATGGCTGTATGACATATCTGAATCTTGAAGTGATAAACAGTTTAATTTGCATATAAAAGTTCTCGACACAAAGTGTTGTCTTTTTGGGGGACACCCTGTTTAGCTGCGAATGAATGCATGACGGACACTGAATGGAACTTGAGATTGAGAGTGAACGGGCACTCTAAAGTGAAAAGTGAAAGCAGGCTTTTGTGGATGTCACGACAGGTCCTCATCTCGTCATTATTATTATCCCTGCCCCCCAGGGGTCAAGATAGTTGATGGAACCTCCCCTACCACTTCCATTAGCGAGGTGGAGTTCAAGTAAACGAAGCACAATTGCACTTGTTGGACGCTTGTTTGTTTATCAATCGTACCGTATCGAGGGGATACCCAGCCAAAACAAGCCTACCGGATCACTCACGTAGCATTGGAAACACACCGGTGGTGGTACTGGTTGGGCTCTGGGCGAACGAACCACGGGAGTGATCCCAAGTCCATTCTGTTGGATGTTGAGGTTGATAATGTGGGTATAGCCAAGCTCTCAAAAGAACGGAGGGTACCAAGAACGAAGAAAACAAATACGTTTCTCAAAAGCATACTGAAATGCCGTTCCTGGGGCAGGTTCGGGTACCGCTCGATCAATGACACGGTAAACCGGAAAAGTACTACGGAGAAAGTGAGCTCTGTAGCTTGAGGCTAATGGCTGGAACTTTGAAAGTGAGAGTACAAAGCACGGCACGAAAATCTCTCAAACTTCCTTGTTTTAGGAAATATTGTCATTTAACTTTAAATCATTTTAAGCTCATGTCATTTCGGAGCCCACGGCCTGTGGAAGAAGCGTTCAAATGGGGACCAAGAAATAAGACGCAACGGGGGATCCTCTATATTAACAAGAACAATTTTACCTGAGACAAAAAGTCCAGTGCGGACAGTGCGAGTCGGGTATACCCTCATGAGCATATTGTTAGCTCGGTAATTCTTCCGCGCGTGCACGGTTAAGTTACCCGAGTCATAAGTCCAAGTGCGGACACCAGTAATATTTGCCCATTTTTCATTTATACCCATCGGCACGGTGAAACCCACGTAAAAAAAGAGCCAGTGCGGACAGGGCTAATAGCTGCGTGATGTGACCATCAATGCAGCGGCCAAAGAGAGGGAACTATGATACGGGAAAATGTAGCCAACTTGTAACCCATTTGATTGCATCGGTTTGTGCTTTTCGGTTCTTTCTATTTATTTGACACACCAGCTTCGAATGACTATGTTCCCGTCTACCAAAAAAAAAAGAGGGTTCAGTGCCTCCTCTATGACACCGCCACATATTCGCTTCACATTTCGAGTTCTATTGATATCGTCTCGGTTGTAGAATTCGAAGAATAGTTTGCGCTAACACATCATGTTACCAGACAACAATAATGTTATTTGTCGTGCGGCATATCAAGTTCTCGGCAGTGCGATACTATAATACAGTTTGCGGGTATGGTTACATTTTACTCAGTGGCAGGGGTTATGCGGTGGAATCGATTCTCGAATACAATCATTGTAAAAGGTTTGACCGGTTAGCTGAGAGTTCAAGCGATAAGACGGGGGACTCCGGGAGCCTGCAACCCCGGCTCAACTCCTTGCCAAGCTAGGGTCAACTGCGGGATAATCCGGGGCTTGGGATTTGCAGACAACATACAGACTACCAGTGTACATAACCCAGATGTGCATGGCGCCTTTCGGATAAAATAGTAGCTTGGGGATGTTGTTCACTTTGCAACATCCGGCAAGACTTTCAGACGGTGTGGAAATGCACCCTTTAATGGAAGGGTTAAAAGTTAGAGAATAGAACAAGAAAAACGATGGCTCTCACCATAGGTGTCGATTTCTTTTCATGATTGGGGGGGGGGGGGGGTGATTGGTGATTTTGTGTCCTATGCGAGGGAACGAAGCGACCGGGGGAGTTTGTGGGAGGGGGAGCCCCTTCCCACACCAGGGACTTATAAAAAAAAACAGAGTAGGAAAGTCCCATTTAAGAGCATTTAAAACGATATTAAACATAGTATATAAATTCACTGCGAAGACACAAAAAACCCAAAATGTTTTGTTTTTCTACATTCCAAGCGTGCTATTTTGCATTATTTTGTTGGTACTTCAGATATTTTGTCAGTATTAAAGGGCATTCAACCTCGAAATATTGGGGGGGGGGGGGTGATACTACACGCTATCCCGCCCGTCCCCTCAAAAAAAATTTTGTAGATAAAGATCTACAGATATGTATGCATGGGTGCAGCGATCTGTCCATCAAAAGTATGTCGTAGCCAACAGCGATGTTGAAGGTAATATACATGATTGGTAAAGGTCACAGAACAGCATTCATACTTTGTCTGATCAAATGTGTACATGAAATAATAAACCTGTGAAAATTTGAGCTCAATCGGACATTCTGAGTCACGAGAAAATAGCGAAAACCCGACTCATTTTTTTCTTATAAAACATAATGAATGGTTATCTTACCACAAGGTTAAAACTGTTGTCGGTGTTTGTTTTTATTAATTTCTGGATAAATCAACATTTCTTTTAACAGTATGTTTCTACCAGCACCATCTTCATATCCTGAAAGTTATACCTAAATGTTAATATTTCTGTTTGGGTATGTTATACAAAATAATCTTGTACTTCATTTAAGTGGGTCCACGCAAGAAAATACATTAATAGAGTGGTAATATGATCTACAAATTTGCAGCAGTTGCAGCTTGCATTGGGACAAGTCCGATTCAGTCGACGGTTTTCGGCAGTAGTGTAGACACGTCCTCAGACCTGGGGGGTTGATCGTGTAGCCGGGTCGTTCTTCCATATACGTTGTGCACAAAATCATTTTTTATATATATAAAAAGTGAAAACCTGGGGGGGGGGGGTTGCAACCCCCCCTAGCTCCCCGGGATCTACGCCCATGGTTTTCGGACTACATGTTATTTTTATCTGATAAACCATCCTCCTGAACGACAATGGAGCTTTAGTTCATAATAAGGAAATGGGCTTTCCATTTTTACACAAAGAAGGAAATGATTATAACTGAAGCAATACGTCGTTGGCATTGATGTTAGGAAGTCAAAGGTCGGGCAGCACCGAGAAAGGGGATCAATTTCCAGTGTTCAGACAGATATTCCACAAAATAACCCAGTACAGGCAAAGGAATAGGTTTGAGGTCGATTTCACGAAACCCTAAGATAGATCGTAACTCGAGTTACGAAGGATAACCCATCGTAGGGAGCCTATCCTACGTATGGCTGCAATTCATAAGTCCTATGATTGATAGTACATGTATAAGTTACGATACGTTTGGTAAAATCGACCCCTGATAGACAGAGAGCTGCATTTTCTTCATGAGTATCACGATCACAGTCACTAGACATCACACAGAAAGCTGCTATACATGTATATAGCCACACTAATCTTATCCGAAACTGAGACATAGGGCGTTTACAAAACGGAGGCTCAGGCTCCATTATTTTTGTGAATCCATTCTGAAATAACTGGTATCAAAATAGAGGTTTTTGGCTGCGGTTCTGAAATAGATTCTCTGGTTTGAAAAGGAAAGCTTCGATGAAAAACCACAACCTATATTTTCAGCATATGGATGTCAGAGCTGGAGCCTGGGCCTGGGCCTGAGCCTGAGCCTGAGCCTGAGCCTGAGCCTGAGCCTGAGCCTGAGCCTGAGCCTGAGCCTGAGCCTGAGCCTGAGCCTGAGCCTGAGCCTGAGCCTGAGCCTGAGCCTGAGCCTGAGCCTGAGCCTGAGCCCGAGCCCGAGCCCGAGCCTGAGCCTGAGCCTGAGCCTGAGCCCGAGCTTCCGTTTCGTATAAAACGCCCAAAATACCAAAATCAGCTGGAAAAGAGCTTTTCACGTCAAGATTCTTTGGTGTTATTTTCTTCTGCCTTTTGAAATCTGAGACAGTTCAGCAGATGTTTAAGTTATCTATCAGCGAAATGATGCCGTTCAATAAAGGAATAACGACACGAGCGACCTTCCGCTTATGCGTTTTGTGATGTTATAGAGGTGGCATAATTTTAGGGTATCATGTTTTGTGGAAAAGAGGTCGAGCTGATGGCAACTAAGCTGTCTCCATATCAAGCTCAGTCTCAACAGATGTCACAAGAATGACAGGATACAATCACATTGCGATATATTCAGTAAACGGTTAAGCTGTCCAACCTTCAACTTTCCATAGGGGATATGACCAACTGTTCTAAAAGTACCGATTATGTAGGCTATTATAGTATTAGTATTAAAGGGAGCATAGGATTTGCAAAGATGTGCGTTTTGGCTACATTTGGTACTTCAACAGAACTGAAGGTCTTAAACTTCATTACAGACGTTGTTTCGTGTACCTTTTTACGCTTTGTTCATGCATCTGAATAGCAGAAAAACGGCAAAACTTGCCCCCCCCCCTCCGAATCCTTCACGGTTACACCACGCTTTCGAAATATAATCGAAAAAGGACACTAATTTCTTGATTTCCTTGAAAAACCCAGCATCTGATGAACCAAGATTTTCCCAAGGTGACTGTTTGCACTGTTAACGAACTGCTGAGTCCATTTTCTGTCTCAAACTCAATAAATATTTTTAAGAGGCCTTGCAAATCCTGTACGCTGCCTTTAAATATATAACTGTGAACCAACATGTTGTTGACATCGCAAACATTTTCACCATCTTCTGGTGAACTGCAGTTGAACTTGAACCCGGAAGCCAGAATTCCTCCGAATTTTGGTTTAATTCATTAATCCTTCTGGAGATTTCGTTTGACAGCTTTTTCGCTTCATCTAACAGAAGTGTCATCGGAATGGAAATGATTTGGGACAGATCGCTTAATCTTTCCATCCGCAAGGTCCGATGCGATGGTGGAGGATAACTTCAGATTAGTTCTTAGCTGCCTGCTAAATAGTGAGTGGTGATGCATTACCCGATTTAAGTTCTTCAAAACATTCTGCTCGGGACAAATATATAGTGTTATTTGTCTTGTTATATGGGAAAAGGTTGCAAAAAGGTCACTCAGAATGCTGAGTAATTCCCCTGGTGGGTTATAGCCGGATTGGTTAATTGATTGAAAGGTGAACAAAGGAAAATTTATTGGAGAGGGACTCGAACCGACAACCTTCTGAATACCGTACAGACACTCTACCAACTGAGCTAACTGAGGTTGGAATCACTCAGAATGTTGAGTAATCACCCTGGTAGGTTATAGGCTGCATGGATTTGTTAATTAATTGAAAGGGGGATAAGAAAAATTAACTGGAGTGGGTTTCGAACCGACGACCTCCAGAATACCGTATACAGACACTCTACCAAATGATTATTAGCTATGACCTACGCTGGTGGTGTCCCTAATATTGAATTATCTTTCGTTTGGCGGTCAGAAGCCATTAAAGGCATAATTATCTTTCGTTTGGCAGTCAGAAGCCATGAAACAACGCACATGCCGCTATATCCCAAGGATCATTTATCGATACTCGCAGCAATGTTCCAACGTGAGAAACAGTACAGGTCGTGGGGAGTCACTCGAAGTATTGAAATGCCAAAGATCTAAATAACTGTCAGAGGGGCCATGGGTCTAAGCAAAGGTGATGTTTGACCTTAAAACCAAACATACTATACATGGGAGTCTTGTTTGCAAGACATTGATAAAGGTATATAGGCCTACCTATACGTTCAGACAAGAGTGTGGTATTTTTATAGTCATGATAGTGAATATAGTGCAGACGTTCAAGGTCCCTTCGAAGGTGGAAAAAAGGAGAACGGACGGACAAAGGGCCAAGTTTCGGCACGTCTCGGGATATAATTAGCCCAATTTCCCTGATTGGTTGTAAAACTATACCAATGGTTCCTTGTGACCTTAAACTAGGCGGAACGATTGCAGATAACGGTGTCAGTGGGGACCATGGGTTAACTGATTGCATCCGCTTTACCGTGGCATATTGCTTCCGGTTTGTCGGTATACACTCCCTCAACTCTCTCTCTCTCTCTCTCAAATGAAACAACAAGTTATGATTCCAAAGATATAAATACATGTAAATAAATAAATGTAAAAAGGTTGCATGAATATCAAGGCTGCGCGTAAAATAAAGGGCATGGGGTCGATTTCACGAAGCCCTACGATCGATCGTAACTTCTAGTTAGGGAGGATAACCCATCGTAGGGGGCTTACCCCATGTTGGGCAGCAATGCATCAAAGGTCCTATATATAAATACGATTGATAGTAAGTTACAGAGAGTTTGGTGAAATCGACCCAGAGGTCCTACGATCGATCGTATCTCGAGATACGAAGGATAACCCATCGTATCCTTCGACTTCTGCGTGGCCGGCTGCAATGCATCATAAGTCATACGATTGATCGTAAGTTGCGATGATATTAATGGTTATAAGTAAGCTCGTGGTGTGCCACAGTAAACAGGGTTATCGTTATGCAGTATGTTTTACAAAGCTTTATCCTTGGGCAAAATGGCAATGGGGGTCTTAGTTCTCGTAATTCTTTGTTTTCGCAAATTATCAGAAAACTTCCCAGAAAAAAAAATTCGCAAATTTTACAGCACACAGACAATACGTCTGTATAGACCTTAGACTAGTTTATATAGGCCTATACTGTAGTATAGTTGGCGTGAGGTTCACAGACATGATATCTAGGGCGTGTACTAGACATGCACAGGTTGACAGACATTTCCAGCTCCTTCTCTGTCTTGTCTTGCGATGAGACAGAAAGAAAGAAAGTTTACAGGTTTCCTCTCCTAATTAGAAAACTCCCACAGCAATGTCCCACTGATCATGGTTATGTCATACTCTTATACATGTAATCATAACAACCCTCGTATTGGACTATTGGGAAGGTTTGGTGTTGTACATGTACTAGTTGGAAAATCTTGTGGCAACCATGAGCCTGAGGGGGAACTTCCTTCGTTCATGGTTGCACTTATAACATTGAACACATGAGCCATTTTTGCACTCCCTGTATGAGCTCCAAACAAGTTGGGCCAATGGGCTAATGTACATGTAGTCCTCCTTGTATTACTTATATACAAAATATTAGGCCTATAGGTTTTTCCGATCATTTTCGGTAATTGAGCGGCCAATTTCATGGAGTCACGCCTTCGTGTTGACGTGATTTTGCCTCCTTGGTTGAAACCGTCACTGGATTTCAATTTAATGCATCCGTATTTATTATCGCACTGCAAGTTCAATTAAATTCAACAGTCGTTCAGTTTAGCCATGCAAAATCGGCATTCAATTTAGCACGCTGCCAAAAGCCGTTGCGAATTTGACTATGCTGTTCGAAAGGAATTTTAAATTGAAAGGCGGTTCAATTTATGCGCTTGAGGCTGGTGGACATTATTTTGCTTGCACATAAAGTGAAATAGAATAACTATTTCGAGGTGCCTTGCAGTTTCACGCGAAATGGAATGACGCAGCGTTTAAATTGTCCGCTCTGTTGCCGAAAATGACTGATAAAAACTACTATAAGCAGTGGAACCCATTCAGCCCACAACTGGTCATTCCTTTACCTTTTAAATCTTGATTCAATTATCATGGCAGACACTATAGGGAATTATTGATGCAGAATTATGGTCGTGACCGCGTGTACTATCTTTGGGTGTGGTCGACAGCTACTGCCCAGCGGCCTTAAACTAAAAAACTAAGTCTGGCGGAGATAAAGTCTTCGAACAAGTCGCTCTATTGGAAATTGTGGTTTGGCCATCTTTTCTGCTTCATCATTAGAATGATCGCCACTACGATCAGACGGAAAATGAATTTACTTGAATCAAGTCCAACACCAACATCTAGGCCTACATGGCTTGTTCGTTGTCATACCGCAGTGAAATGTCACTGGCCATGTCTGTGTAGCTGCAGTATACACCGTCACTCAACAAAATGTATCGGCTGTGGGGAACTTGGGATTGGTTTTACATAGCCTTTGAAAGAATCATGGAGGAACAGTATGCTGCAGTCCACATGCAATGACCAC
This sequence comes from Astropecten irregularis, assembly GCA_963971285.1. Taxonomy (NCBI): domain Eukaryota; kingdom Metazoa; phylum Echinodermata; class Asteroidea; order Paxillosida; family Astropectinidae; genus Astropecten; species Astropecten irregularis. Next base: position 10,155,579 of record OZ020247.1, read on the forward strand.
AAACCTATCATCGGCCACAACCTGGGCCTATACCCAGTCTATTTCTGTAGTACCGCGATACACATCTAGTCCAAATAAAGACACATACTAATACTATGACCTAGTGGTGATGTGGGGGCATTTAGAGAAACTACGTACTATGCCTATTGAGGTTTTTCTGAGCTCGATTCATAAGCCTTTTTGAAATTTGAAGAGAGCAGTCCGGTTTTTCCAATTTTCTGCGCTATCATGGAGGTAGAAATAAAAATCCAAAATGACTCCTTATAACTATTTACGTGTCCGTCAATTTGTTGGCATTTTGGCAAGACCATTGGGTCCGCTCTCCTGACAAGTATGATTGGCTTTTCCCTCCACACACCAGAATGCGGCGCAGGCCTGCGGGCCAACCTCCGAGTGATAATTTTCTAAATGGATGCGATAAGGTTCCGCCGTAAATTTTGGAGAACGTCCATCTCTCACTTACTCCAGACAAGGAAATACATTCATGTTTGGTATTCCGTGTATGCGCGTGGATCATGTTTGGGAGAGTCCGTGTTATCTGCCCGTGGGTCGAATTGACGTATGATTGCACACATTCCAGGTCGTGTTACTGTGAATGCGACAGCTTGTATTATTATCAATTTCCAGATCACTGGGGCACCATTGAACAATTTCTGGTTGTAAATCTTGTGCCTGGCTATATCAGCAACCCAGTAGCTAGTAGCTACATTGTCAAATTCAATGAAGATTCAAAGCCAACCATAATTAATGGTTCACACCATGGGTGTCGATCCCGGGGGATGTGGGAGGAGATTATACCCCCCAATATTTGAGGTGGGGGTGGCCTGTATTATCACCCCCCCCCCCCCCCCCCCAATATTTCGAGGATGAATGTCATTTCATACCGACAAGATATCTAAGGTACCAACAAAATAATGACAAAATAGCATGCTTGGAATGTAGAAAGACAGTACATTTTACTCGTTTGCAGTTCTCGTTCTTATTATACATTGAGTATCTTGATGATTTGGGTAGTTAAATGCTCTAAAATGCAACTTTTCGACTCTGTTTTTCCCCCTTCGCTCCCTGACATAGGACAACAAATCACCAATTCCCCCCCCCCCCCCGGCCCCCAATCATTAAAAGAAATCGACACCTATGGTTCACACATAAATAAACCGTTAAGATGCCACGAATCGACGATCATAAACGCATTCAGTCTTATTGTATGCAATGTCGAAATGCAATATGAAGGAAATACAATGGCTAAATGTATTTTGTTTGGAAACACGATTATCCCTTTCAAATGGGGGCGCTGTTTAATTTTGTCAGATCGGATTTAAAGGTAATAAAATCATCATACTTTGGTAGGAAACCAAAACGGAAATTATACAGATTTACCCTTAACGTACAGGGTATAAAGATGGTGATGGTAAAAACATACCGTTAAATTGTATCCTGCCTAAAATGTTTTTTTTTTTTCTGGAAAAGAGTAAAAACCAATTACCAACAAGAATTTTGATCTTCCTTGATATTTTTGCCCATGAATCTAGTTTCTTTTACAAAAAAACAAAGTTTAATAGGCCCCTATTACTTCCATATAATAAAACAAAAAATAAGATCATTTGATTGACAATAGTTCTGAAATAGTTCAAATGTTCACAGATTTACCTATAACTTCCAGGGAATGAAGATGGTGGTGGTAGAAACATACCGTTAAAATTTTTCCGCCTGAAATGGTGTATTTATCAAGAAATTAGTAAAAAAAAACGACCAAAAATCTTTTTGATCTTTTTAAAGATAACAAATAAAAGAGAAAAGACTTAAGAAATACTGTGGCTGTTTTCACTGTTTTCTAAAAAAAGTAGGCACCGTATAGAACTGAAATTTTCACAGATGACTGTTACTGTATCAGTCTTGATATTTTTGCCCATGAATCTGTATTTCTTTGATAAAACCCAAAGTATGATATTACCTTTAATATCCGTCGATTGATTCTCATAATGTATATCGGTTTGTTAGAAAGTTTGAGTGCATGGGAAAGGTCAACGGATGCGACTTGGATTCTGGAAAATGTCATTGATTTGAACAGACATTCACATTTTGGCAGTGGGACAGCAGGGGTTATAACTTTTATCACTGACCGAAACCAGCCTTTTACACACGTACATCCTCACAACAAACAAAAATACATAAACAGACCGACCCCAGCATCCTTTTACTGGATCCACTGCCCCCAGGTTTCTACGTGCTCGGTAAAATGGCAACCTTTTAGCTCCACTGGGCAACCTTGGGGTTTGTAAAAGCCGCCCTGTCGAAATAAATTTATGATAATTCCCATGGAGGTCCGACAGGTTTAAATTTAGGTGTTGCGGATAAGAAACACGGCAAAATATAGCACCTATAGGGTTCGACCGCAGTCTTGTGCACGCATGGGATTCATTTGCAGGTGATTTCCTGTGGGGCAAGCCTCCCTGTCCGATTATTGGGCCTGTCCCTCTGACCCAGATAACTTTGCCACCCAATATAGAGGGACTCAGAGAGCAGTATTAGTGATCATTCATTAGCATGGGTTATCACCGGAACCATCTTTTTCCGTTCTTCACAAAGTTAGGACACCTGAAGGTGTTGATTCAAGCGGCTGATATGATATGCGGCCACTGGGGATGACCAGGCTAGGGGTTGATTTCACTTAACTCATCGTAACTTACTATCAATCGTAGGAGTTATGATGCATTGCAGCCCTACCAAAGTTACGATGGGTTATCCTTCGTAACTCGAGTTACGATCGATCGTATGGCTTCGTGAAATCGTGCCCAGGGTCCTGTGGAGTGTTTTGTGTATTCTGTGTTCCCGAACAGAGCTAGGTAGCTGTAGGTTCTAGTTCTAACCATGAAGGAACTACCCCCATGGTCCTATACCGCTGATTTTTCCAGAGGTTTTGTAGGCCTTGTATATCCTGATGAGGGTGGGTGAAAAGAAAGGGGGGGAGACGGACGCATTCGTTTGATGGTTCGATTATGTGAGGCACTGGACGTGTGCTGTTTAATAATCTCGGCCGTGGATGATACGGATCATGTTATGGGAGATGATAAAGGCAGATCGTTCTGTAAAAGACAGTGGATAATATGGGAATCAATAAGGTTCAATTAACAATTCAATTACACAAACATGAACCCAAGTGGAATTACATAAAACGGATTGGTAATGGTGAAATAGCGTTATGTGGTAGGCTCATATGCAGTGGTATTACATTATAATAATGGAGTTTAAGCAGTCTATTTCCGACACTTTGTATTTCGTATCCCTGGTGATTAATTAACGGTTTGTCAACACATATGGTCATTAAAATACTCTCACTATGATTGGAAGATATAATTGGTATAATTAGGATATGATTATAAACCTATAAGAGCGAAAAGGACAAGGAAATATGTTGCTCACCATCCCAACCAGCCTTCCGGGGTTTTCGAGCATAAGGACACGCTGCACAAGCACGGCCGCGGGGTGGCGCTCTTCGCTATAGCAATTTCACAACACAGCCGCCCCTAAACTGAGCGAAGCAGTTTACATACAATGCCATGGGAAATTGTGTTGGAATGGGTTATAGGTTATAAACATGAACATCATTAAACAAACTGGCCACCCCATGGGAAACACAGAGGTGGATATAACTTCAACAACTGGTAACTAGGTCTCTTCAGATGCAGGGATGGTGGCAGCACTGGGATCACCATCTACCGATGTCTCTGCAGGCAGTCGGATGAGACGTGCCACTGGTCGGGTGTAGACCCGGTCCCCCATCTGAATCTTCACTGCACGGACACGCTTGTCTCCACCAGGGAGAACTTCAATGACTTTAGCCATTGGCCAGGAAGCCCGCAGTTGCTTAGGGTCGACCATCAGTACTACATCACCGACTGATAGATTGTCAGTCTCTCCAATCCACTTCTGCCGGGCCTGCATTGCAGACAGGTACGACCCCACAAACTCCTTCCAAAACTGCTGCATCATTGCTTGGCACTGGCGCCAGCGACGGCGACTGAGCACGTCGGCCTCAGGGTACACCACCTGCGGAGGAGCATGGTCCGGCCGCCCCATGAGGAGCATGAAAGGAGTGATGGGTTCAGGATCGGCAATGTCCGAGGACACGTAAGTCAGTGGTTTGGAGTTCATCAGGGCCTCTACCTCAACAAGACAAGTGTAAAGAACGGAGGAAGCCACTGAACGGTCACCTAGAATGGCATACAAAGCTGTCTTCACTGATCGGACTTCCCGCTCCCACGTCCCACCGAAGTGGGGTGCAGCGGGTGGATTGAACCGAAAGTGGACCTTGTGCTTTGCCAACCTCTCTTGCAGGTCAGGAGACATCTCTTTGAATGCCTTGGTCAATTCAGTAACACCGCCCTTGAAATTGGTTCCGTTGTCGCAGAGAATCTCTCGGGGGGTGCCTCGTCTGGAACGGAAGCGACTAAAGGCTAAGAGGAACGTATCTGCATCAAGAGAATCCAACAGGTCGAGGTAGACAGCTCGTGTTGTCATACATTTCCAAACTATCCCCCACCTCTGCTCACTTCGCCTTCCTATGGTAACCGTGAAGGGTCCGAAACAGTCCACTCCGGTGGAGTAGAATGCCGGTTTGCCAATTCGAAGCCGAGCAGGAGGCAGATCTGCCATCTGGGGTACGGAAGGTTGACCACGACGCTTGAGACATCCGGTGCATCTACTCTGGAGACTTCGAATACCCTGGCGCCCTCTCAGCAACCAAAAACGTCGGCGCAGATCTGCATGCACAGTGCCAGTTCCACTGTGCCCAAGTCGCTCATCAGCTGCTTTGATGAGTAACTGGGCAATGGGGTGCTTGGAGTCAAGGACGATTGGATGTTTTGCATCCACATCCAGGTCTGCCAGTCGGATCCTTCCTCCGACCCGGATGTGTTGGCTGTCTGAATCAAGCTCAGGAGCCAATCTCAACAGACGACTGTTTCTCGGCACAGTCTTGTCAGCCTTCAGAGCCTGAAGGTCTTCTGGGAAACTATCAGCTTGAGCCTTCCTGTAAAGGGCAAGTTCGGTCGCAACCCGTTCGTCTGCACTAAGGAATTCCGGTCTGGGTTCTCCTCTAAGCTGAGAGAGATTGTTGCCGTATGCCTCAACAAGGTCATTCCAGGTAGTGTACTGGGTCGCATCGATGTCCAGGTTCTGTTTTGGCTCGATGACAGTGACGGCGGTAAAACCACCAGCTTTGAGTTCAACATCTGGATCTTCTGGTCGCATCTGGGTTGGCCATTTAGGCCACTCTTCCTCGGGGCAGTATAAGAAGGGTGGAGCCTGCCAACGACTATCTGCACCTAACTCTCGGAGCTTCAATCCTCGAGTCAGATCGTCGGCAGGATTATTCGCGGTGTCCACGTAGCGCCAGTCAGTGTGGTCAGTGAGCCTTTGGATCTCAGCAATGCGAGTTCCAACAAAGCGACTATATCGGCAAGACTCAGACTTGATCCAACCCAGGACGGTAGTGCTATCACTCCAGCAGGTGATAGGAAACTTGATCCTCATCTCTGATTCAAGAAGCTCCACGAGTTCAGCACCACTGATCGCTGCCAGGAGTTCCATCCTGGGGATGGTTTGCACGCGCTTGGGTGCCAAGCGTGATCGTGCCATGACGAATCGGACACAGACATCTCCAGAGTCCGCCGTTGCTCGGAGATAAGCACAAGCCCCATAGGCCCTTTCAGATGCATCTGTGAACACATGAAGTTGATAGGTCACCCTGGCTGGGTCAAAGTGTAACGGTAGGTAGCATCGAGGGAGGCATACAAGATGAAGATCGCTGATTTCTTGGCGCCACTTCAGATGCTGGCTGCGTAGACCTTCTACGCCATCGTCGGGAATTTCATCATCCCAGCCCGATGGCCTCTTCCAGAGCTCCTGGATGAGCATCTTCCCTCGTACCATGTATGGCATAAGGTATCCGAGTGGGTCCTTTCCTGCGCATCTCATCACATCGCTGAGAACTGCTCGTCTGGTGAGTAGAGGCCATTCACGAAGTTCAAGTCGGTATTTCAGCACGTCTTCTTGGAAATTCCACAGAGGTCCCAAGGCTGCCTCCTCTGGAGTATCGCAACTCGAACTGAGCCATCTCTCAGTACTGCAGGAACGAGCCTCAGGTGGTAAGTCAGACACCACATCTGGAAAGTTGCTGGCCCACTTCACAATGGGGAATCCACCAGCTCCTAGGACTTGGCAGAGTTTTTGGACCAGTTCCTTCGCAGCTGGGACAGTGGACTTCCCGTCGAGGCAGTTGTCGACATAGAACGAGTCTGTCACACTTCTGATGACATCCTCATCTGGAGAATGGTCCTTCACATGTTTCTGCAGTGCATAAGTAGCACAACAAGGGCTACATGTGGTGCCAAAGGGAAGGACATTCCATTCTAGCTCCTCGAGCTCTGCATCTGGCTGAGGTTCCTTCCATAGGAACCGAAGCATACTACGGTCACACTGCAAAGTGCGAACACAATGAAACATTGCTTTGATGTCTCCGGAGACTGCTACCAAGTGTTGTCGGAATCGCAGCAGTACCCCGATCAAGGATGAGCCCAGGGTGGGCCCCGGTAGCAGGTGATCATTGAGGGATTCTCCCCGGTGCTGGAATGCACAGTTGAATACAAGGCGGGACTTTCCATTCTGCTGGACTACATGATGGGGTATGTACCATCGATGACCAGAGTTGCTCTGCTTCTCCTCAGTGGTGAGCTTACGGACAAGCCCGGCATCCTTCAGCTCACGGATCTTCTGGGAGTGAATTGCAGCACGATCAGGATCTCCTTGGAGTCGTTGCAAATTCCGTTTCAGCAGAGGCAAAACTGCACTTGCTGGACAGTCGAGTACATCTCCATCTTTTCTCCACAGGAGGGGGGTTGCTACTCGGTCAACTCCGTCCTCGTTGAGGTAGGTGGACTTCGCTTCCAGGAGATCAACGGCTCGATTATCTTGCTTCGATCTGGTTACTTGCTTGCGGTCAAGGTACATCTGGGCATCAATCTGCCAGAGCTTACACACACTTTGATGTAAGCCTTCATCTGTTTCCGTCTTCCAAGGAACAGACACGTAGTTCACTTCTCGGCAGGTGTTATACCTCATGGTAGGACCCTGGATGGCCCATCCCAGTCGAGTACGGACTGCAACTGGGGCACCTTCGGGACCGAAGTGACTTTCTAGGGGCACAATCAGATCAGGGCGATCGCTCCCAATGAGCAACAGTGGCCGCACATTCTGGAATTGTGGCAAAGGAAGATCCTGCAGATGTTCCCACCTTCGCTGCAACTCTTCAGCTGGAGCTGAATGCTCAGAGAGCCTCAGCATGGGAGATGAGAACACGTTGGATAAGGTGATACGTGTATCTGGACTGCCGGTCGATGCAACGTCGATGGTGACGATCAGACCCTTGCAAGGAGTACATTCTTCTCTTGCGGTGGCGATGGGTATTTCCGTGGACACACCTTTGATGTCCAGGGCTTCGGTAGCTTCACTAAGGATCATAGAGAAGTTGGACGCATCATCCAGCAAACAGTACGTCTCCAACCGCTTGCTATTAGCGTAGAGCACGACAGGCACTATCTTCAGGCTCACCTCTCGTGGGCGCCAAGGATTGCCATCCCCATAGAAGATAGCCTGGTTCGGATTGAAGGATGAGTAGTACACCCCGTACCCTGGCTGAACAACAAGGTCATGGAGAATGGTCAGGTGTAGCTTGTCACAGCTGCGGCATGGCTTGCGTAGGTCGCACTCCATTCCCTCTTTGTGACGACGGGCACATTGCCAACATCGTCGGTCATCCTTGATCCACTTCATTCGTTGGTCAAGTGTGAGGTTGCTGAACCTATCACAGCTGGAGAGCCAGTGTTCCCCCTGGCAGTGGGGACAGCTTTTACGGAACGGTTTCTTGCCACCCTTGTAGGGACTCTTCTGGGTCGATGATCCCTTCGGGTTGTCATGGGTCTTTCCGGAGACCTCGGTGTGGTAAGCGGCTGCTCCCTTACCTCGACGATCCCGGTTGGTGGCAGGAAGTTCACCTTTGGTGTAGGTGCTTTCACCGAGCTGCAACTTCTTTCGGGCAATCGCTGCCGTGTCTTGCAACCACCCGTTAATATCGAGCAAGGAGAAGTTGTCGATATTCTTAGCTGCCATGGCCCTCAGGAAAGCTGTCTGATGTGCATGCGACAATCGGCCATAGAGGATACATGCCGTTGAGTTAGCCCTCAACTCTGCCTCACCTTCACGAGAACTCTGGAGTTGGGTCACTAAGGAAGACACTGCCGATGCAAACTCCACTAGCCCTTTTGAGTCAGCTGATAACCTGCGCCAGGAACTGATCTGGTCGATCTTTGTGCGGATTAATACACCTACATCCCCATACAGCTTCTTGAGGGTGAGCATGGCCTTATTGAAAGGGTAAGGATCATGCTCAAGCCCTAGGATATCTTTCATCGGTTGACCACTGAGTTTGGACCGGATAATGAAATACTTCTGTACTTCAGTGAGGTGGATCAGTGGTCGGATGCAACCGTCAACCATTGCCTCGAAACAGCGGAACTCGGATGGGTCGCCTCCACCAAAATTGGGAACTTCCATATTTATCCCTCCGGCAGATGCAGCTAACATCGAACTCAGCATCATTTGGTTTGAGGTTGTTGTAGATGTCATGGGTTGACCATACTGGTGTCCCGTTGCTGCTGGAGTGCACGGCATGAGACTGGTCGGAGGCATCTGTGGAACAAAACCTGTACCAATGAGGGTGGAAGGTAATGGTTTAGTACATGTACTTTTGGAGGTGGAAACAAAGGTCGATGTAAGGTTTACATCTGAGGCAATGGGTGGCGCAGGGCTTGCGGCCAGAAACGCAGTATTCGGGCTTGGCTGCGCATGGCTCACGGCATCCGGCACGAGTCTCGCATCGGGCATTGTAGCGTGCATGACCGGCTGTAACGGTTTGGCTCTGACGGATACAGAACCAGCAACACTGGTATGGGATGGCATCACAACTGGATCAGTAGCATTGCTGGTGCTAAAATGCAAAACATTTGAATGCACAGGTACATAAGAAGGATAAGTTGCACTGGTACTACTGGTACATGTGTTTGGCATAACATGTGAATGTAAGGATACATGTGGATTCCCACAATTCTGAATAATTTCAGATTCAATTCTAGCCTGAGATAAGTTCAGTTCAGCGTTCTGTAGCTGCTGTTCAAGTTCAAGCTGCCTGGTGAATTGCTCCTTTCTCTTCAGGATGAGCTGTTCTTCATGCTCGGCAGCTATACGTTCTCTGGCTATCTCCAATTCCTCTTCCTCCTGTTGGCGTCTTCTCCGCATGTCAAGCTCCTTCTCTCGCAAAGCCAACTCCTCCCGGGCTCTCTGTGCGGCTAGCAACTGCTCATCCAGCTGCCTGGCTTGGGATATGGCGGTTCTCTCCATCTCTAGGCGTTGCCTGGCAACAGCAAACTCCTTCTCCTTGGCAACAACATGGAACTTGGAGTGGGTGGAACAATGGCTACTGCGATGACTGCTATGTGTGCTGCACCGACTCCCCGTATGGCTGTGTTGACTCCTTGGTGAGCTACACGTACGATGACTCCCCTGGGGGCTACGATGGCTCCGTGATGAACGGCCAAGGGAGTGTTCACTTTGGGGGATACTAGGCTCAACATCTCGCAGTTGTTCCTCCACTGCTGTCTCTGGTTTTGGTGCAGTTCCTCTCGGTCGGAGAACTCTCTTATCCATGTTGCCTTCCATGCTCAATCAAAAATCACACAGAACCAGCGTTCACAGTTATCTGGTATCACGTCTGGGTCACCATGAAAAGAAAGGGGGGGAGACGGACGCATTCGTTTGATGGTTCGATTATGTGAGGCACTGGACGTGTGCTGTTTAATAATCTCGGCCGTGGATGATACGGATCATGTTATGGGAGATGATAAAGGCAGATCGTTCTGTAAAAGACAGTGGATAATATGGGAATCAATAAGGTTCAATTAACAATTCAATTACACAAACATGAACCCAAGTGGAATTACATAAAACGGATTGGCAATGGTGAAATAGCGTTATGTGGTAGGCTCATATGCAGTGGTATTACATTATAATAATGGAGTTTAAGCAGTCTATTTCCGACACTTTGTATTTCGTATCCCTGGTGATTAATTAACGGTTTGTCAACACATATGGTCATTAAAATACTCTCACTATGATTGGAAGATATAATTGGTATAATTAGGATATGATTATAAACCTATAAGAGCGAAAAGGACAAGGAAATATGTTGCTCACCATCCCAACCAGCCTTCCGGGGTTTTCGAGCATAAGGACACGCTGCACAAGCACGGCCGCGGGGTGGCGCTCTTCGCTATAGCAATTTCACAACAGTGGGGACTTCCCCAAGGTAATATGGGCAAAATAATGGGTGGGGTATCCATAAGGTGACGATGTGCCGCTATCAAAGAACGCGAGGAACGAAATGAGACCCCTTCACAAAGTTGAGTGAATCATGGTGAAAAAGTAAAACTTAGAAAAAGGTTTTGAAATCTTTATAACCCTATAGGCCTATACATTCACAATTGTTTTCATACAAAAAGCACAAATAAGCACTAAAAAATAATAAAATCCAAGAGGTTAATTTGAAACATAATATTATGTGTATAGATTAATAATGACATGGGCCAACAAGATCAGAGTAATGAACATTGAACAAGAACAACAGCAGAAACAACATGGAATAAATAAGTGCATCATCCTAAATCCTCATTTTCACTTATGTTTCACCCAACCATTTGAAAACCATGGAGAGTGCATATGAAACTGAGCCTATTATTTCATTACGCCAAGTTTCTTGAAATGTCAGTGGGTCATTTCCAAGGCCAAGGGTGTTCAAAACGCAATTTGTGATCTGTGAATTTGATACCAGCGTAGGGTATGTTATCTCTTCCGACCTGAACTTCAGGCTCAGGGCAAGACACGGATAACAACTTGGAGGTGATTTTGCAGGCGTATTCGTAAAGGAAATAAGCAGGCTTAGTCATTTCTTAATCCACAGGGTGTTCAAACATTCATGCCTCAGAGCAGAGGGAACAACCTTTCGCAAATGTTACCTTTGAAAATGAAAACCGTACTGGGACTATGTAAACTATAATGTCTGAATAAAATACGACCTCCGGCCTATGAACAAGCCTACGTCTTGTAACACAGCATAATTTCAAATTGCAATCGAGCTTAAAGGTAGTATCATACTTTGGTAGGAAACCAAAACAGAAGTGTTCACAGATTTACGTATAACTTACAGGGTGTTAAAATGGTGGTGGTAGAAACATACCGTTAACATTTTTTCCGCCTGAAATGATGTATTTTTCCAGAAATTAGTTAAACAACGACCGAAAATCTTTTTTGATCTTTTAAAAGATAAAAAATAAAAGAGAAAAACGATTAAGAAATACTGTGGCTGTTTTTCACTGTTTTCTAAAAAAAGTGGGCATCGTATGAGACTGATATTTTCACAGATGAGTTTAACTGTATCTGTCTTAATATTTTTGCCTATGAATCTGTATTTCTTTGATAAAAACCAAAGTATGATATTACCTTTAACTGTATAATTTTTCAAAGATTGGATGATAAGATGCGTTCTTGACACACCTTGTCAAAACAATGTATAAGGTTTATACCAAAGGAATTGTACATGACAGAAGGGCCGGGTTGGACAGCACACACTAATTCGGTCCACAACTGTGTTACCCCCAACAGACGGAAATGAACAAGAGTCATACATTTCCAAATTCCGAGGTCTACCATCCGTATTACCCTTCCCCCAGCTCTTCAATGCCTGGGTAGGGAAAGTGGTCTGTATGCCCCCGGGGAGCACATGTCAAATTCACGGTCTCGGGTTCAGGTGCGGTCCGTGACTATGCAAGCCTTTGTGGGTGTGGATGCACGCCAAGGAGTGTGCATGCAGTGAGATCACTCCGTTTGACGTATGATATGATGACAGGAACAATTTCTTCCTGATGTGGGAGAAGGTCAAGGCTATTGTTGCGCTATCAAAGCTTGCTACTTTAAAGGATTGTGGAAATTTCGCAGTTTTTCTACCCGGCCCTTTCAATTTTTTGGGTACAAATTACTACAAAATATTGCCCGATACAAGGCAAAGGTGAGGGCTAATATAAAGGAAAGGAGCCTGAGAAAAACAGCAATTAGGAAGATCTGTTTGCAAGAAAACTATTAACATTACGTTTGTATCCTGTATAGGAAAACAGGATGAGGGTAGGTAATTAGTGCGTGGGAAAAACTCGAGGAATATCTTGAGGTATTTCATTTGGGGACAGTAACAGAGAAAGTGGGAAATACAAGAAAAGTGAGTTGTGCGACCAAATGGTTAGGTGGTACAACCATTAAAAGACCATTGGAGCACATTCCATCATATAGTATCTGTAAAAAAATTTACTTCCAACTGTGAACCACCACTGGATTCACTGTTGGATCCAGTGATTTACCCTTTCCATAGTGATTTGCAAAAGTTTTTAATTGAGCTTCAATATTGGCATTCAATATTGGAATAATTTTGGCATTTTCATGATTTGTCGACATGACGTAGGCTTTTCTACTTTCTAGAAGTAGATAATGTTTTTTTCAAGCCAGGAGCCCTATTATTATGACTTCAGATGGCAATGTTTTAGAGAGGTTGCAAGGGAGCTGAAATCTCTTGCGTCCCGCTTCGGGTATCGTAGCCAACTCTTGGGACATTATACATATACATACACCTTCCGTCAACTCTTACTACCAACATTGCCCAGTGCTTGTCGTGAAAGATATGCTAGAAATAAATCAAAAGTGCAACATTCAGGATGATATATAACTTCATGACTGTCTCTGAGTCTGACTTGCGCCTGCGGTTCTGAATAGTGGGGATGACATCATAGAAATATTTATTATGATTCATCATCTATGCTGCTGGATCATATTATTTTCTGTTGAAGTATCAACTGCTGTGACGGGGTTTGTGTGTATGGATATGCATACACGATGTTAGTCACTGGTGAGAACCACCTGGTAGCATTGACTGACAGCCTTGCTTCAAAGACCGAGGGGAGGGACCTTGCTTCTGTGCAGCCGTGGCTTCTGTTGAATCATGGAGGAGCTGGAGTTCCATGGTTGAAGCCATGATTTGCTTCAGGAGAAATGGCTCTTGACTCGACCTATATAATTATCAAGCAGGTGGCCTATTGCACCAGGTTGGGGCATGGTGTTACACCATTCCTAAGAAATCTGCGACCCCTAGTTCGCACTGTTTAATTTTTCTGTATAATATCGTTCGATTCCCGATAGCCTGACTGTAATTAAAGGCCTTCTCGATTCCGTACACAAAACAAATCATAGAATGTAAATACTCGGGTTGGATTCGAACCCACAAGCCACATCTCGCAACTAACCACATGGCTCAAATTCCGTGAAAAAAGCACTGGACAGCTGGTCAAGTAACTGAAGCATTATACTAGACCTGAACTTTTTTTCACTAGACCTGGGGCATTTATGTACACGTATATAGGAAAACCATAATTGTCCATTTAGGCACATTGTGTAAGGAAAACAAAGTGACTACTAGTGCAGTGCACACTTTACTAGACCGACACTGAAATCACCAGACTCGGTCCAAGGTCCATGGATATTTCGAGCCTGAACCAAAATCAATGACGTGTAATCATACCAAATGGGGATTTGTAGGGAAGGTTCACAGAAGATGTGTATATATTTTTCATACGATATAAGGTTAATAATTATGAAAGAAATGGGGCCTAAAGTGATTCACACGTTAATTGATTATTCTGTCCTCCCTCCTTCCCAGGGGAAGCAACTGGTGCGACTTTGTGGTCTCTCGAAAGGTGTCGTGTACCATCCGCAATGGAACGGAGATGTACGTGCAGAGAACCACACCCAACTGGTGTAACTTCCAGCTACAGTCACTCTACGGGTCATTTGGCAGGAAAGACTGCGACAAGACGACATACAGGTAAGGGGAAACGGCGATATTGATTACGACCACAGCGCCCTCTGTTGTCAGTGACGGTAGCTTATACTGTCACCTCTTCAACATAATTATGATTATTTAGTACAATTAGAGCAGGATTTTAAAGGGATGCACTTTGTCTAATCTAGCATGTACATGAAATAATTAGCCTGTGAAAATTTGAGCTCAATCGGATATCTGAGTCCCGAGAAACTAGGCGAAAACGCAAATGGTTTTGATATTACCCGGAGATCAAAACTGTTTTCGGTCTTTGTTTTACAAATTCCAGGATAAATATACAATTTTAATTTCCAGCACGATCTTCATATTTAGTTATACCTAAATCTGTGAATATTTCTGTTTGGGTATGTTCCTGTACTGTACCTTTAATATGAAAATCAACGACACCAAAAGATCAGGGTGTCTAATAATCGCCTGTCTCACCATCAGTCACCAAGGCCACAAAACCCAACAACTATCACATCTCATGGAATGGATTGCAGGAAAGTCATCATTCCAATCGCGGTATTACCCCCACAATAATGTTGGAAAGGCCTATTTATAAAGCGCCACTATATCCCCCAATGGTGGCGTCAAAGAAATGTTCACCAAATAATACGTGCCGAATAGGGAATAAACTCATTATTCTTAAAAAATATTATTCTCATGGTATTTCATTACTGTGAGTGTGAGTTTTTACCTGATGATAAGTACAAAGGGCAAAATGGGGTATATAGATTTAGCACAGAAACCACAAATTCCGACCCCTGTAGCTGAGTAACCTGTCAGATCTAACGCATTTTGATATGAAGGTGCAGACCATCATGGTATGACCATATTGTTGAGAGGTTAATTTTCACCCGGGGGTAATAGGATATGCTCCGAGTCATATTCCAAATTGTAAGGGGAAAAAGTTCAAAAAAATTGTACATTCGTACTTTTTTAAGTTATTTTGATCCAGGATTTTGCAACCCAATACAGTTACTGAAAGAATTTTGATACAGGGTATAGACTGAAGCTCAGCAATGCTTAGGTTACTTTATCTTGGGACACGATTTCCTAAACGGATAAAGGAATGAATACAGAATTTCCCCAGGGCTCAGCCTTCTATCACCGGACATGATGCGAACAGCTAGGCTCAGTTTCTTGGGAATAATGCCGGCAGCTCACCATTTGGGGCTAGAAATTCATTGATTTAAAGTGAGATCAGCTCATTATGTTGCCCCTGCATACTATATTCTTTAAAGGTAGTATCATACTTTGGTAAGGGACCAAAACAGAAAACTGGAATGGTGTATTTATCCAGAAATTAGTAAAACAACGACCGAAAAATCTTTTTGATCTTTTAAAAGATCTAAATAAAAGAGAAAAGACTTAAGAAATACTGTGGCCGTTTTTCACTGTTTTCTAAAAACGTGGGAAACGTATGGGACTGAAATTTTCACAGATGACTGTTACTTTATCTTCCTTGATATTTTTGCCCATGAATTTGTATTTCTTTGACAAAAAACAAAGTATGATACTACCTTTAAGGCTCCTTACAAGATTTATAAAACAAGAAACTAAATTCCTATGAAAAAATTAAGACTTGAAGCTATGCATGGTGGAAGTACAAAAAGAAGGTAGGTTTGAGCTGACACAATGTAATATCTTCTGTGAGAGTGTGCATGGTTATGAGAAGAACCGTTGGTTGGTTGCAAATTCCTTTGCAGTGTTCTTGGATTATAGCTAGTCCATTGGGATAATGGGAAGTCAGATTGAATATAAAGTCCCAGGTACTTGATAAAAGTACGCGGGAGAAGCCGTTGCTCCCCTCTAACCCAACCCCTCGACGGGGATTATGTTTAACTCTCAATAATTCCTTGAAATAATGATCGGTGTGACTGTGGGCCCCCACCGTCTTCAAATTCCTGAAACCAAAGTGTGGACGGGGGCCGGTTTGTGCCGCACCATCAACAAGGTTTGGAGGGTACTGCGAACCTTTTGCCCCGATTCTGTCAAGAGTACTTAACCACGGAAGCCGGTTCTGTCACCTTTTTCGTGACACCCTTTCAGGAACAGTGAAGGGTGTAAATTTTAACGGCTGCCTAAAAGTGTTTGGAATGGAAGTGTGCCATAAAACACAAAGTGTCGAAAATGGCCGATTTACGATGTTTCCTTTCGTTGCATAAACATAAGGCGTTCGTTTATGCGGTGTGTGATGACAGACATTTGGAACTAAATGACAAGGAATAGGACTGTTTACATTAGCTGTCATGTGCCATGTAAACGGGGATAATGGTCTGATCTACCCTTGAGAACTACAAAGTATACGGCTCGAATAATTTATATTTTTGGGATAAAATGAGGAATTCGGTCGCAGGAATGTAGTAATTGCATGTTTGATAGCTGTACAATGTACAGAGGTCATCAAGTGTTTTGTTTTGGTGCTTGTCACTTTTTAAGAATTAAGTGACACGCGCCAAGTTTTGATTTCACGAGAGGGCGGTGTTTATAGAAAAGTTTTTATCGTCTTAAAACGAGGCTATTCCAACCGTATTATGACAAAAACGTGGTTGATATTTCCCAGTCAGGAATGCGAGACCCCTAATTTATAGTGGTAATTTCCCACTCGTCTGGTCAATTTTAATCCCGCCATTGCTTGTAAATTATGAAATTAAATCTTAATTGATGTCAGATGTTGGGGCGCCATGATGTGTCAGTAGGCTACCCTATTTTACTCCACTTTTGACTTGAGACATATTTCTTGAATTAGGAATGTTATAAAGTGAAAGAAACATGGCGGTATACCTGGAAAAATTTACCAGACATTCTATTCTAGGCACATGTAATTGTAACTTAAAGGTATTGGTTAAGGTCAAAGAACAGCACCCACACTTTGTCTTATCCAGCATGTACA
This sequence comes from Astropecten irregularis, assembly GCA_963971285.1. NCBI lineage: Eukaryota > Metazoa > Echinodermata > Asteroidea > Paxillosida > Astropectinidae > Astropecten > Astropecten irregularis. Next base: position 10,172,507 of record OZ020247.1, read on the forward strand.
TGTACAAGATATAATAAGCCTGAGAACATTTGAGCTCAATCGGACATCTGAGTTACGAGAAAATGGTGAAAACACGGCTCAACTTGTCTTATAAAACATAAAGAATGGTTTTGATCTTATACCCCGAGATCAAAACTATTTCCGGTCTCTGTTTTACTAATTTCTAGATAAATACACAATTTCAGGCTGAAACATTTTAACAGTATGTTTCTACCACACCGTCTTCATACTCTGGAAGTGATACGTAAATATATGAACATTTCTGTTGGGGTATGTTACCAATCCTGTCCTGTACCTTTAAAGATAAACCACTCCAATATAGTGCACATTAAGGATGTTCGCTTTCCGACTGAAACCAGTCGCGCAAAACTTAATTTTGTTTCGCCACAAGAAAATATTATTGTATAAAAAGTCTATGTTGAAGTTACTTATCTATAATTTTGTGTAAGACATTATTCTATTGTTTGTATAGTTTTGTTGATAATATTCGGGGAGAATGTTTTATTCTCTGTCATGTCAATTTTTTGTTCATTCCAATAAATTTTGTATCTTGAAGGATTATGTTTCGTCCCAAGTACTACATCGGTTTCCGTACAGTAGAATCAACACAACGCCGGTGCTGCCCCGGTTTCAGCGGACAAAACTGCGATAGAGGTTGGTACTTTGGTAGCCATTTTGTTACCTGTTCAATATCTTGATGGGGTAAATGTACCCCCATTCAATTCCCCTCAAAAATCGAAGCCTCGCCCTCTTTCCACAAGTTTAATGGGGTTAGTGTGCTTTAGTCCGCAAGGATAATTTGCAGAAGGCTCATAATTTCCCTCAAAAATCAAAGCCCTGCCCTCTTTCCACAAATTAACAAATTTAACCTTCCTCATTTTCCAAGAGGGGAATAATTCCACTGACGGCCATCAATATTGTGCATAAACCAATGGGACCAACAGAGGGCGTTATGGGGAAAAATGGCTACCGCTGCATTCGAAGTAAAACATTGTAGGTAAAAAAAAAAACACTGAAAATCTCACTTTTCAGATATACATGTGGGTCTCCCCAATTATGCTATACACCCGAGATTGAAGTTCATTATGACTTGCATCCAATAAGTTAACGCCTGGAGGAAATAACCCTTTTTCTGTAATGGCCGTCAGTGGAATTCTTTCCTCCTTGACTTGTGGAATAAAAAGCACACTAACCCCAATTTCTTGACACTATTATTTTTTTCGACTGGACAATTTCCTAGCACACAGTACCATTTACACCTCCACGCTACTACTACTACTATAGTATGCCCTACTACTACTACAACTATAGGCAGTTGTACTACTAGGCTAATACTCAAACAATATATTACACAAAATGGAGATGTTTTTACTCACCCAAAATCTGTCACTTCCTGAACAAGCCGCGCGGGGGCAAAACAAATACACGTACACGAGTTCTGTAGTCATCGGTAATTCTCAATTCCCATGTCGGCAAAAGTCCTTCATTCTCTGCAAGCCAGCAGTTGCATTTTACTTGTGGAGGACTTCCAGGCATACAACCAAAGACTGTACAATGCATGGTGCTTGGAATTCCTTGCTTGTGGTCGACAGAATGTTCAGGATAAAACCCCAAATTCTTGCATTTTTTGTTGTTGCATCATTCTATTGTGTATAACTGTTGCATCACTGGCATGGATAGCGTATGTGTTGAATTTTAAATCAAGTACATTGTACGTGTACATGGTATATTTTAGCAGACGTTTTTTGGGAGCATACTTTGAACCAATCAGAGGATGCGTATGATATATGCAAATTCGCAGGTGCTTTATTTTTCGGGTTGTACGCCGCGGTTGGCTGTTGACTTTCCAGGGGAGAACTGGGGCCAATTTCATAAAACTGTTAAGCACAAAAATTTGCTAAGCATGCATGACATTTCTGTCTTAATAAAAATAGGCTTAACAACCAAATTTCCACGTGTTGTGTATCACTTGTGATTGTTCTTTGGCTGTTGTTCACTGACCACGAATATCAAATGGAATTTTCAAAGGTGGTTTGTTTTATCGGGCGAGACATTTTTGTTCTTAGCAAATTTTTGTGCTTAACAGTTTTATGAAATTGGTCCCTGGTAATTTTGGGTCTAGTCAGAAAATAATTTAAAAGAACATCTCTCATTGATTTTGTTTCTTTGGTTATTATTTATCTTAGTTTAGAAACCAAGTTAGGTTTTCCAAATAATAAATTCATGTTTGTCTTTATAAATGATATTTATCTAAAAACATATTGAATATAATTCTTTGCTTTATTTTGATAATGGCTCACAAATGTTCTTTATTTTTCCTCGATTTTCTGAATTTTTTTCTCTTTTCTTTTGAACCTTGATCCATAACCCTTCTTACAGTTTGCTTCAATTGTTCCCAAATAGAAGAATTACAGCAGAAAGTAGACAGCTTGGTAAGTGTTCAAATCAAAGTCATGTAAAACAAAACAAGTGGTCGATTTCATGAAGCACAAAGATTAATCTTAAATCGTTAATCGCTAAGCAAAGTGTGAATTCACAATACAAATCACCATGGTGGTATTGATAACTAAGATTAAGATTATTAAGATATTAAGATTTATCATGGCGTTTGGATGGCCACAGGGCTATCATGGTCATCCCTTAAAGGTGTTTAGCAGGAAATTCTGTTGAGCAAATTTAAAAAAGCTATGCCAAAACAAACTGAGAATTAGTTGGAGGGAAAAAATAAATTGCAAGGCACTTTGGTTAACAACTTGTATTTGATAAGCAAAATTGAACAGTGCTTAGCAAACTTGTTTGTTAATGTATACTAGCCAAAACAGGGGCAGCTCAGATGGTTCTGTAAAAAATCTAGATGTCGGGTTTGATATTCTGGCTCAGTCAAATTTTCTTTGGTCAGTAAAGAAATTCCTAGCACTCGGCAATTCTTTCTGATATTTGTATCATAAAGAAATAATACAAATAGCCTACTGATATAAATAGTAGACCACTGGAGTTGGGCAATTATTATACAGAAAATTAGGGTAAACCTAAAACTTTCTGTTTTAGTCGGAGAAAAAAATAATGCAATTACTATTGGATTAACTTTACATCCTGAAGGCAGAATAAGTTGATCATAGGTAGAGGGTTTTCTTGGTTAAAGGTAATATCATACTTTGGTTTTTATCAAAGAAATACAGATTCATGGGCAAAAATATCAAGACAGATACAGTAACTGACAGTCATCTGTGAAAATTTCAGTCCCATACGGTGCCCACTTTTTGAGAAAACTGTGAAAAAACAGCCACAGTATTTCTTAAGTCTTGTCTCTTTTATTTTTGATCTTTTAAAAGATCAAAAAGATTTTCGGTCGTTGTTTTACTAATTTCTCGATAAATACACCATTTCAGGCAGAAAAATGTTAACGGTATGTTTCTACCACCACCATCTTCAATACCTATAAGTTATATGCAAATCTGTGAACATTTCTGTTTTGGTTTCTTACCAAAGTATGATACTACCTTTAAAGATACTCTGCATTGATAAGACAATAGATGAAAACAGTAAGTAGATAAATTGCATTAATTGATTTACTGAGATAATCATGCTTTCTTTTGATGTGTATCCAGTTAACAGGTTCCCATTCTACACCGGTAGCCAACACACAATACGTTAATCACATTCCACCAGACAGCACCCAGTCCAGCCAGCCGATCAGAGGTCCGACCGGCCCCGCTGGTCCCCCAGGCCCGGCCGGCCCAACAGGACCCCAGGGTCCACAGGGGATGAGAGGGCCAAGGGGCTTGGCAGGACCGGTGGGGGCTGTGGGACTGAATGGCCCGTCTGGGCTGGATGGTAAACCAGGGTTGATAGGACCGGAGGGTCCACCAGGGCCAAGAGGACCTCAAGGACCGCCAGGACCACCGGGACCAGCTGCACCAGGTCAGTGCATCATCTTCACTCTTTACCAAGAAGCAGTTATTAAGGGCCTGTTTGTTTGGGCACGTGATCAGTGATCTTGCAGATCCACGTCCCAAGGCAGGATACGCTAAACTGGGATCCAGATCAGCAGGATCAACAGGCCCTATAAAGTTCTTCAGAAAAATGAAATCATATCAATTCTTATTCCAAGACAGTTATCATTACACTTGATAATTGATGACATTTTGGGCTGTTTTAAGTCTGCTGAGGATGGACAGAGTATACTATTCCCAAATGTTGAGTCCTTATTTCTTCAGTTCAGAACCACATTAACTCACACAAAAGTTATGTCTGGGGCCTTTCTCAAAGCTCGACTCTGGCTCCAGCTCCGGCCTGTCTCTGTTTTCATACACTCAAAATATAGGTTGTGGTTATCCATTGAAGCTGAAGCTCTGTTGTCCTTTTGAAACCAGCGAATCTACTTCTTAACTGTAGCCAAAAGCCTCTATTTTGATACCTGTAATTTTGAAATGGATTCATGAAATGGAGGCGGAGCCGGAGCCTGAGCCGGAGCCGAGCTTTGAGAAAGGCCCCTGGTTTCACTGCAAACAATCCATGATACACTTAATAACAACTGATTATTACCCCTGCTCATTGGCTTTCCTGAGACCATCTCAGCTCCCAGTGAGCAAAGACATTTCAACGAAAGGGCAAAAGGCAGGATTGGTAACATACCCAAACAGAAATGTTCACAGACTTACCTATAACTTTCAGGACATGAAGATGATGCTGGTAGAAACATACCATTAAAATATTTCTGCCAGAAATGGTGTATTTATCCAGAAATTAGCAAAAACAAAGACTGAAAACAGTTTGATCAGATAAAGTATGAGTGCTGTTCTGTAACCTTTACCAATCATGTATTATACCTTTAAATACACCAACCAACTTAACCCTTCTAGTCAGCTTTCATCGATTATTACTTGGGTGGACTGAACCAGATAACAAGCTAGCATCAGTGATGTAAATACATTACAAAGAATGAGGCAATCAAACTTGATATATGACATTTGTAATGTATGACTATCGAAACTACAAATGTTATCTAAACATTGCGGTGAAGAGATCATAAATTTGTGTACCGGTTTATCTTTCTGTTCTTAGGCATTCAGGGTGCACCAGGTCAACCAGGTCCGCCTGGACCGACGGGAACCAGTGAAAACGGCTCAGCTCTTAATGTTTCTGTAAGTCAGCTAACCAGCTATTGGTTAAACCATCTTGTTTAGAAATTCTTGCTTAATCCAGTTTGAATTTTGCTCTAAGCCAGGCTGTGTTGCAGGCGCGGTTCTAGAGCCAACATTTTTGGGGGGCTTGAAGAGCCATTATTGTTTCGGGGTGCTAGAAGACCCAATATTTTGGGTTCTTTTAACACTCGCTTCTGCTATGTCTTATTAGGGGTAGAAAAACATGAACATAAAGCCTACACAACGCGTTTTTTTTAATGTAATTGGCGCCTGATAATTGAAAAGATCCAGAATTTTCAATAATTTCTTTTTTCAAGTGCATTTTTTTGGAGGGGGGGGGGGGGGGGGCTACACAACATTTTTTTTGGGGGGGGGGGTGGCTTAAGCCTTAGTTTATGGTCGACAAATTGCCAGCACTCTTCCGCCCTCTCTTGGCGACTCACTTAATTACGTATATTGTTTTTTTTCTCCTTGTTCTAATCATAGGCTGTGGAACTTGCAGCATTACTAGTGGAGATTGCAGATCTACGAAGCAGAGTGTCTTTCTTAGAAAAAGTATTTATTATCCAATCAGGTAAGAACTGACCACGCCCAACATGGCACCATGCCCCACCCTAACTCCGCCCTATAAACACCGAGTATGTTCCCATGCAAGTATAGGAACTAAAAGGAACATAATGCATCCTCAGATCGCAGTCATATTCTAGATCCACCAATATTGGATGAACAAGCCCCTCCCTCTGTAGCCTTCAGCCCCGCCCCTAATCTCATTGGATCAAAGAAGATGCCCTTCTTATTTAAAGGTACATGTAATATCAAAGAAATGCAGATTCATGGTAAAAAATATCAAGGAAGATACAGTCACCTATGAAATCTTCAGTCCCATATGGTGCCCATTTTATTTAGAACATGGTGAAAAACACCCTCAGTATCTTTTTAAGTCGTTTCACTATTAATTTTGATCTTGAAAAGATTTTGTTTTCTTTTGGTCATTGGTTTCACTCTTTTCAGGATATATACTGCATTTCAGGCAGAAAAAATAAAAGTATGTTAAAAAATTTAACAGTATGTTTCTACCATCACCATCTTTATACCCTGTAAGTTATAGGTAAATCTGTGAAGATTTCTGTTTCGGTATGCTGCCAAAGTATGATAGTACTAAATTTGCAGTCAGATTCTGGTATGAAAATGGATATTCTCAATGTCTCTATTAAATGCAAACCTCAGACACCATCAACACTCTGTACCTCCAATTTTGTACTTTGAATAATATTTCCAACTTCATTGTCACTTTCCCCACGCCTTTCTTCATCACAGGTGGAATCCCAGATGTTATGAAAAACGAGGCCTCTATGAACCCCTTGTTTCCGGCCAACCCCAGCACGGAGACCATGATCAACCCTCCTGGTCTACCCACGGAGAGCCCCATCCGCCCAGGCCTGCCCAAACTCCCAGTCCTCAACAGCAAGACGTGTAAACTGTGCGACACGCCCGCCAACAATTACCAGGTGGAGTCCTCGGGATTCGGGGAGGAGACCGATCTGAGCCGGATCCCTGTGTCCGACGGGACGGTGAACTTGGACTCTTCGCCGCTAGCCGTCGGCGGAATGAAGGAAACGGAAATACCCAACTGAAAGAATTGACCGGCATCAATTTCCCCCGAAAAAATTTACAACGGATTGCAATGACATTCTAGTCTTGCTTATTTGAGAATGGCTTCATCATAAATATATACCTCTACATTTTTGTGATTTGGGGGATTTAAATTTTAAAAATGGACAATTTGACAAAGTTCTGAAAAAAAGTGATACCTATTTCAACGAGGTGCTTGTATGAAAAACTTAATCATCTACGGAGTGTGCTTTTTCAACAATATGGTCTAGGCAGGTTAATTTAAGCTCATTCTTTGTCCACATTTCCTCATTTTTTAAGATTTACCAAAAAAGACGGTTTTCCAGTAATAGGATTCTGCACTAGTAAGCAGGTCGTGGGTTCGAATCCCACCTGAGACAGCATGTGATTTTGTTCACGTGCACTCACAAGCACTGAGTATACAGTGCTCATCCATGTTTGTGAAGGGCAAGCCTAATTTGCATAAAAAGAGGGTTCTATTGACAATTATAGTACAAATTCATCTAACTATAGGTATTTTCAGTATGGAACACACATTTTGGGCTGTAATTTGCATAATGAAATTTGGAGAACAAATGCATTTTTGAAAATTGAATTTGATCAATTCATATGATACTCCAATAACTGGTTGTATCATAATCTTGAATTTTTTCTGGCACAAACCTTTAAGGCCCCCAAAATGGTATTTTAGGACCAAAAGGCAGGTGTATATGACAATGTTATGAACCATTTTAAATACATATACAGTATACTGGGTTTTGCAATGCAATGCAAGGCATCCAGCGTACCAATACAACGCATTACAACTTACACTAAAGGACAAATAAAGGGACTTTTTTATGATCTGTTTTCTTCAAAGCAATAAATTCTTGTACTCTGGTGTTCGTTAACCACATTTATACCTATGTATTTTTGTTTGTAATTCTCCTTTTAGCTAGCTTTCTTTGTACATACTAGTTAACCCTTTTTTCATAAATGTTCCATGATTTTTATTTAACGTTCATTTGATATAAATGCTGCATATTCTATAATTTGTTTAATTTTGTTCGAATGAAACTGCCGATTAATATCTTGTATTGAAAAGAATGAAAGGTTTCAGGCACACGATCAGTGATCCTGTGAGCAAAATCTGCTCTGGATCCCATTTTAGCATATCCTGCATGGGACCAAGTCTGATTATTACTCATTCTACTCCGTGTCACTACGTATGAATGTCTGATACATGCGTGCAAGCAAATTTTATGCAACGCGGCACATCAGCCAATCAGATCTGTTTTTAGTACATTTCCGTCAGGATCGTGACAGAGGATGTTGATTGGTCAATTTCACGTGTCCGCGCAACAGCAGCTATCTTCGTGATAGACACACTTGCCAAACAGTGTGATAGTAGATGCCCCCTGATTGGTCAAAACTTGGAGAGGTCAGTGCTGGGTTGGTTTGCATAATTAATCAGGAAATCTGCACGCATGTGATAGACACTTGCTCGCTGTACGGCGAGTGCGCCTATATCACTACATGGGACGTGGATTGGCAAGATCACCGATCGCATGCCTGAAACAAACAGGCCCTTCATCTTGATTCATTTTTATGCATTATAAACAGCACCTGCCTGCCCCACTAAGAAACAAAGACTGGTGTTATTACTAACAGATAAAACAGATAAACTGAAAAAACTTCCCAAAACCTTACGTATCAACAATATAGCAATGGAAGAAGGTAGGTTTGCGGTGACACCATGTAATCTCTTCTGTGAGAGTGTGTGGTTCTGAGAAGAACCGTTGGTATTATCTCGACGTTCCGAACAGTGTACTCTGTTTGTCCTTAGGAGAGTGACTGGTTGCCTGACTAAGATGCTGAAGCTTGAGACTTGAGGTCACCTTCTAAGTCAGGCAACCAGTCACTCTCCTGGGTACAAACAGAGCACACTGTTCGGAACGTTGAGATAATACCACCGGTTCTTCTCAGAAACACACACTCTCACAGAAGAGATTACATGGTGTCACCGCAAACCTACCTTCTTTAAGTACCATACATAGTCTTATTTTAATAATACAATGATAATTTGATGGTTTTCAAAATTATTACAGAAATAAATATGACCTTCGAAAGGAACAACCATCATAGTTTTGAAATCCATCAAAACATGGTTTTTAATTATTGATCAAGAAATCGACTCTAATAGGATTCCACGCAGCATGTTTTAATATAATTTTTAGCTTATGAATTGTGTATAACTTGTATGATAATTGTGACTTTAATTTAAAAAAACAACAACTGTGATTTGCCTGTTTAAACACATCATTGCATCAGTATTTCTGTTTATTAATGTAGTTACAGTTAAAATCTATTCCAATTATTACTATTGTTAATTTTTTTTTAGAAGGGGCGTGGGCTGTATGTGGCTTAAAGGCAGCATACAGGATTTGCAGGGCCTCCAAAAAATTTATTGAGTTTGAGACAGAACGTGGACTCAACAGTTCGTAAACAGTGCACACAGTCACCATGGGAAATATTGGTTCATCAGATGCTGGGTTTTTCAAGGAAATCAAGATTTAGTGTCTTTTAAAAAGATCGTTCGTCCAAACGATTTAGTAGCATTTTGAAAGCATAGTGTAACTGTGAAGGATTCAGAGGAGGGCATAGATTATTTCAGCCGCGTTTCTGCTATCCAGATGAACAAAGCGTGAAAAGGTACATGAAATAACATCTGTAAGGAAGTTTAAGACCTTCACTTCTGTTACTTCTGGTACTTAACCAAATACAGCCTAAACGCACAACTTTGGTAATCCTGTATGCTCCCTTTAAAAATCAATTCATTTGCATTTGAACTGTGAGTGTTCTTTTTACTGTGATTTATTAAATATTTCTATGATATTATGTGACTTGATATTACAGCATTTTTTTTATTTTTTATTTTTTAATGAAAAATCGCCAATCACAAGGCCCAAAACAGGCCACTCCAGGTGATGGCTAAAACGAGGAGAAAAGGGAACAAAGAAGAAATCATGGGGTAGAAAGATAACTATTGATGTTGCACTTAAATTGAGACAAATTGTATCATGTGAGTGCTGTGAGTGTGAACTGACCAAGCAAAACCATAGTAAAACTTACGAGACAACTAGGCCTACACAGAGTAAAAACAAATGCACATGTTTGACTGGTAACAGGTTTGACTGCACTGCTGCTGCAGAAAGGTGTCATCAGCCTGTCTGAATATTCAACAGAGACATCTTATCAGAGTGTCTGGGAATTAAGCTGGATTATGACTGGGTCTAACTCTAACGTAGGAAATTGATTGCCTCCGTGCTTCTGGTCATTGCTTCAGTGGCCTTGGTGGTGGTCATTGCCATAGTTCAACTGGTCATTGCCTTGGTGGCCCTGGTCATTGCCTCGGTCCTTCTTGTCATTGCCTTGGTGGCCTGCGGTCATTGCCTCTATGGCCTGCGGTCATTGCCGCAATTCAAGCTGTCATTGCTTTGGTGCAAGTGGTCATTGCCTCGGTACCACTGGTAATTGCCTCAGTGCCCCAGGTCAATGCCGCAATTCAATTGGTCATTGCTTCCGTGCAAGTGGTCATTGCCTCAGTGCCACTGGTCATTTCCACAGTTCAATTGGTCACTGCCTCGGTGCAACTGATGACCAATGCTCCAGGTCATTGCTTTGATGTCCCTAATTGTTGCCTCGATGCCCCTGGTCATTGCCTTGGTGCCTCTGGTCATTGCCTTGGGTGCAAGTGGTCATCACCTCGGTGCTTCTGGTCATTGCCTTTGTGCTCCTGGTCATTGCCTTGGTGCTCCTGGTCATTGCCTTGGGTGCACGTGGTCATCACCTCGGTGCTTCTGGTCATTGCCTTTTTGCCTCTGGTCATTGCCTCAGTGCCACTGGTCATTTCCCTGGAGCACATGGTCACTTCATTGAAGCAACAAAGGCCAAGGTAACACCGAGCCCCAGTAGACTTTTGAATTCCTGTATCATAAGTGCACTGAACCAAGAGATCATTCGGGCCTGCTTGTCTCAGCCACGAGATCAGTGATCCTGCTGATCCAGATCCCATTTTAGCATATCGTGCATGGGACGTGGATCTGCAAGATCACTGATTACGTGCCTGAAACAAACAACCCTTAGTCTCGGGGAATACTCTCCCTCAAGTATACAGTAATTCGAGCACATGATTTTGAATGGCGCCCTCTTTTGATAAAAACAAGAAACTGCGGTGGTGTCAGTATATTATTTTGTACACCGCCTATCAGCTTTTATTGAAATCTTGGAAGACAGAAAGCTAATAATGAGCAAAAGACCGGTGGGGAAATCCGGGAGATGTTGTCCATGCCGAATATTCTTCTAACTCCATGTTTCTTTCAGCAATAAAACACGCACCAAGCCTGAGTTGTAGTGCATTTAGATCGATAAATACCACCGCAGTTTCTTGTTTTAAAGATGGAGAATAACGATTGGTAGAAAAATGTCTTATTTTTCGAAATCATTGGAGCCCATCTTTAATCAATAGAGGGCGCCATTCAAAACCGTGTGCTCGAATTACTGTATAGAGTCTGTCACCTCTATGCACAACATCACTTTCTGCAGCATGGGTTCAGTACTAAGGCTAACATACACGTACTGTAACATTAACAACAAGGGCTAGACTAACTACATGGAGCACAAAATAAAATAATAAAATGAAAAGTCTTTTGAACAGTGTGACTCGCATGGTGTGGCTCATTTAGTGGTTCTGGGTTTTTCAGGTAGAATCATACTTTGGTAGGAAACCAAAACAGAAATGTTCACAGATTTATGCATAACTTACAGGGTATAAAGATAGACCTGGGGCCGATTTCACTAACGCTTTGCGATCTTTGCTAGGCCCAAATCCATCGCTAAACGGAAAATTCCTACACAAAGTAGAGATCAATTTTCCGTTTAGCGAAGGATTTGTGCTTAGCGATGATCGCAAAGCCTTAGTGAAATCGGACCCTGGTACAAACATACCGTTAAATTTGTGTCCGCCTGAAGTGCTGCATTCATCCAGAAATTAGTCAAACAAAAGACCTAGAACAGTTTTGATCTCCAAGATCAAAACCTCACAATTACAATTACCTCAGAATTTTGCGTAACAATTGCAACAGTTTTTAACTGTTTTCTACTAGTTTCCAATTATCAAATGAGCTGAAAAATGTGCAGGTTTGTTTTTATTCCATGACAAATCAAATTATGAACAGACCGCAGCTGTTCTATCAACTTTACCAAAGTATGATAATACCTTTAAGAGATTAATCCAAAACGAGTACCGGTATTATAGTTTCATACAACACAACAATCCTAAATTGTTGTGATGAAGATGGCCATTGACAACCAAGGACCCCAATTAACTCGGCCAATGTTAGAGGTATAATACATGATTGGTAAATGTCCTATAACAGCACTCACACTTTGTCTGGTCAAACATGTACATGAAATAATTTACCCTTGAATATTTTAGCTCAATCGGACATCTGAGTCACAAAAACATTGTGAAAACCCAACTCAATTTTTCTTACAAAATGTAAAGAATGGTTTTGATCTTACTCCAAGATCAAAACTGTTTTCATTCTTTGTTTGACTAATTTCTGGATAAATACACCATTTCAGCCGGAAATATTTTAACAGTATGTTTCTACCAGCACCATCTTCATACCCTGAAATTTATATGTACCCCTGGTAAATCTGTGAACATTTCTGTTTGGGTATGTTACCAATAACTTCTAATTCTAATGAATAACTCTCTACAAATGTCCAATTGAGAATCATGATTTTGACTTTATTTCAACAATATATTTTCCAAGTCCGGTCTAATTTGGCATGACAATCTGTTTAAAATATCTAATAATTTGCACAAGAAAGAGAGTAAGCCCAAGAATTAAAATTGTCGTTATACTGATCGCCATCAGATAAAAATCTGACTCCACATAAAAATATATCTTGTACTTGCAGCACATATAATGGCATGGAAGTCACTAGAAATATTAATTTATAACCAATGAGTTGCAATGGAGCTTTTCAATGGTACATACATGTCGTAATTTCACACTGTGGTACATGTATGTGATATCGGGTTGCTATCTCAGTGTCCGCTAGAAACCAGAGACAATTCAGCTGATGTGGATAAGACAAGTCAACAAAGTCAACAAAATGTCGGTGGACAGGATAGCAGCACCTGTTGACTTTCCACTTGTGTAATATTCATCTCATCATCACTTGGTGAATTTGTATGGCTTCCACTTGTCGACACTAGTCAACCTCATCCCCACCCTCTCACTTGTTTTGTGCAGTATGCACGACCATTCCCAGGTCAGGGCTGCCCCATGGAAGCTACACCCATTGAATGCCTTCCTTGTACAGACCTATGGGGGACTGTCAAGGCAAACTACAAATGAAGGCTTCTCTTTCAGGCAGTCAGTCCATCATTTTGGATGGGCGCCCTCTTTGTTGAGTGCCCTGGACTAATCCTTCCAGGGGCCAAATTCATAGAGCTACTTTTAAGCCCTGTCTGCACTGGACTTTTTTCCAGGGGTTTCACCGAGCCGATGGGTAAATGAAAAAAAATGGGCAAATATTATCGGTGTCCACATTTGGACTTTTGACTGCAAGCGCAGAAGAATTACCAAGCTGTTAGTACTAGGCTCATGAGGGTACCCGACTCGCACTGTCCACACTGGACTATTCGTCTCGGGTAAAGTGTCTCGGGAATACTTCCTGGCAAGAAGTTGGCCGGTAGGATTGCCCATGTGGGTCGGGAAAAGTAACTGAGAGGAAGACTTCCTGAGACGTCCACACTGGACTTAAAAGTACCCAGTGGCTCGGTGACTTTGCCCCCCCCCAAAAAAGGCTTAAGGCACAAGGATCTGCATGAAGTCTTCCTCAATCAAACAGGATTACCAACCAAATTGTCATGTGATGTTTACTGCTTTTGACTTGTATTCGGCCATTGTTTGCTGAGCATAACATTCACACTGAATTTAGGCTGGCATGCTGATTTTATTTATTAAGGTTTTTGGTGCTTAAGCAAATTCTGGTGCTTAAGCAGCTCTATGAAATTGACCCCTGGTGTGGTATTACGCTAAGCAACAACTACATTATTATCTTAAAATGGTTCTTAACATTACCATCTCATCCCATGGGCAATGAATGTACATATGTATTGCTTCAGTTAAGCATAACAATCAAACAATTCCTAACATAAATAACAGAAATGTTCGCTAAAAATAACTAAAATATTAAACAAACTCATAGAAAACCCAACAAAAATGAAAAAAAGGGAAGACACCTAAAAAATAATGACATTGAAATTTAATGGAAGTATCGTCTGCAAACTGAGTAAAACAGAAATACAATCTCTGTTTCGTCGTTAAATACATGTTGCTACACTACAAAGGCCCGGCCAAAATCGAGAATTGACGTAATCATTATTTAGTCTTTAATATTAAAGATCCTGCTAGGATCAAAACACATCAGGCCCTCCAAACTCAACAGATTTTATCAATTTCAGGTCATTATTTTGGCTGATGAGCAGTTTACAGCAATTTATTACTTGTGGTAATATTATTCTTACTTCATAAAATATAATTATTTTGATTGCAGACAATATATACATGTATATTGAAGATCTCGTAGTAAATAATTAGGTTTGAAATAAAAAAAATGGTTTCTTTCAGCGGGAAGAAGTGAGGAAGCAGACTTTTTAAGTTCTAGTATCAGCTGAAAATGATTTGTTCTCATTTTCAGCATTTCGGATTTTCCAGACTTTTTTGGCACACAATTTATCAAAAGAGAAATAAATTTGATTGTGTCAGGGTTCAGATTCTTGCGTAAAGAAATGCATAAGTTTTACTGCAGTGCTATCTGAACAAAAACAAAGGCTTTTCCGCTTAAACTCGGAAAAGCCAAAAATGTCCAACCAAAAGCAAAGGCTTTTCTTTTTCCACTTTCGCTCTGAAAAGCCAAAACTTAACAGACGAAAACAAAGGCTTTTCCGCTTAAGCTCGGAAAAGTTAAAAATATCCGAACAAAAACTAAGGTTTTCCGCCTACGCTCGGAAAAGCCAAAAGTACCGGTATCCGAACAAAAACAAAGGCTTTTCCGCTTACGCTCAGAAAAGCCAAGAATATCCCAACAAAAACAAAGGCTTTTCCGCTTACGTTTGGAAAAGCCAAAAGTATCCGAACAAAAACAAAGGCTATTCTGCTTACGCTCAGAAAAGCCAAAACTATCCAAACAAAAACAAAGGCTTTTCCGCTTACACTCGAAAAGCCCAAAGTATCCGAACAAAAAACAAGGCTTTTCCGCTTTCGCTGGGAAAAG
Source organism: Astropecten irregularis (assembly GCA_963971285.1). Lineage (NCBI taxonomy): Eukaryota > Metazoa > Echinodermata > Asteroidea > Paxillosida > Astropectinidae > Astropecten > Astropecten irregularis. The sequence goes on from OZ020247.1 coordinate 10,187,617, forward strand.
CCAAAAGTATCCGAACAAAAAACAAGGCTTTTCCGCTTTCGCTGGGAAAAGCCAAAAGTATCCAAACATTAACTCAACACTGCCAAGAACTGAAAGACAATGAGTGTTTCTGTGCTGAACGATAATTACTGTCCCAATTTAAACAAAGCAGGCCAGGGGTTGATTTCATGAAGCCCTACGATCGATGGTAACTCAACTTACAAAGGGTAACCAATCGTATCCTGTGAATGGCTGCAATGCATCACAAGTCCTACGACTGATAGTAAGTTACGATGAGTGCATCCATTCTAAAATGACGGGTATCAAAATAGAGGCTTTTGGCTGCGGTTCGGAAGTAGAGTCTCTGGTTTGAAAAGGAAAACAGAGGTTCAGCTTCAATGAAAAAACCACAACCTACATTTTCAGCAAATGGATGACAGAGCCAGAGCCAGAGCCAGAGCCAGAGCCAGAGCCAGAGCCAGAGCCAGAGCCTGAGCCAGAACCAGAACCAGAGCCAGAGCCAGAGCCAGAGCCAGAGCCTGAGCCTGAGCCTGAGTTTCGTAAACCCCACCTAAAGTCTCAAATTCACTAATTCATAGAGTCTTGAATCCACTAAAATCCACTAAACCTGAGGTGGATATCAACAATTTGGAACGTTTTAGGGTTCAATCATTAAAAATTGACTGGCCTGAAAAAAATACACTTGAATTCTTAAAAATACCGCGAGGTACCAATGCCAATTTCCCATCAAAAACCACCAAAAAAAACCTACTGAATGTAAGCAATGTCTGAATTTATTCTAAAAAATGTACAATTCATTTTTTTTTTTATTTATAGCAAGATTAGATGGTTAATTTGTTTTTAGTTCACGCTAATATACATACATGATAGTATACATGTATAATTGAGTTAAAATATTCTTTATAATGTTTAATCTGGGGCCAATTTCATGGAGCTGTTAAGCACATACAAATTGCTAAGCACAAACATTTTTCTTGCTCAACAAATTCTATTTGGTATTCAAAGTCAGTGAACAACAGCCAAAGAACAATCGCAAGCGATACACAACCAATGGACATTTGGATTTTGATCCTGTTTTTATAAATACATGTAATAAACTGCTGCAAACTGCTCATCAGCCAAAATGACCTGAAATATATAAGTTAGGAGTGCCTGACGCGTTTCGATCCTAACAGGATCTTTCTCAAAGGCTGTTTTTATTAAGTTAGTCTTCGATAAAGATCCTGCTAGGATCGAAACGTGTCAGGCCCTCCCAACTCCAAGCATTTTATAATTAATTTGAGGTCATTATTTTGGCTGATGAGCAGTTTGTAGCAGTTCATTACTTGTACTGTTTTCATTAAGAGAGATATTTCACGGTTAGCAAATTTTTGTGCTAAGCATGAAATTGGCCCTTGGTTCATCAAGTTTCAGAATTTTCAATTTATCACTAAACAATTTCTTTTCATTTCTGGTCTGTGGGTAAAGATTTTAATAGATTAAAAAAAAAAGTAATGTATAGGAATACCAAGCACTAACGTCATCAGAAGGATTGCCATAGTAACAAAACCAAGAAATAAAATGAAAATAATGGTTAAAGGATAAATATAAATAATTAATCTTAAAAAAATCATGATCATATACTTTGATATGGGCAGTAAATAATCTAGAATTAGAATTAAAAAACAAAAACAAAAATGTCAAAAGAGATTTCATTTCAGTTTCTTGCCCTAATTACCTTTCAAAATGGTGGCCTCTGAGAATGGTGGCTAGTCTAAGAATCCTGTCAGCATCAGAGTTTGGAGGCGGTGGATGACGTACTCACAAAGTCCTTCCACCACGTGGGCCGCTCAAGACTGCCGGGCGTCTGTAAGAAGGAGGAGTATAGCCGCTTGTAGACCTGTTCAGGAATGACAAAAGGAAAGACCAAAAACACAAATATCAATCATGAACAATCATAATGAGTTTACAAATCATTCTCTCTGAAGGCCTTTTCGTTTTTTTATGTAATTGACGTTTAATAACTGAAAAGATCCAGTATTTTCCAGAATTTATTTTTTCAATTGCATTTTTTTTTGGGGGGGGGGGGGGGGGGGCTAGACAAAATTGTTGGGGGGCTCAAGTGCCCCTAGAACCCCCCATCTCTAGAGTGGACTGGTTCCTTTGTGCCATTCTTATCCATTACGAACAGTGCATTGGTGCAAGACGTCTGTTATGTAACTAAGCAAAAGCTTGCCCCGCATCATGTGATATAGTAACAAAGTCTTTAATCTGGGAAATTCAAACTGGGATGTTTATATGCAATGAAAGAAGCCTGTGTACCAGATACTATTCAGATTTATCTCGCAAATGGCTTATTGCTACCAAGGACGAGCCAAACCTACCTGTCCATCTGAAGCTCCAATGGGTGAGTTCAGGATGAAATCAGGGGGAGCAAAGACATCGACGAGGGCCACGGCTTCGTCTTTGAGTCTAGAGCAGAGGGTCAGAATGGCATTACGGATCAGCCGAGTTGGCTGGCTGCCTGAGAAATATCCCCCTGGAATGAGAAGGGCAACAAACTTAAAACAATCTCAGCTTCAGCATTAATACTTTATACATGAACGTATGACAACAATCAAAGTTTTATCAATATGGTTTTTGTTGATGGGGATGGGGATGCAATTAAAGGTAATATCACACTTTGTTTTTTGTCAAAGAAATGCAGATTCAGGAGCCAATTTCATCGAGCTGTTAAGCACAAAACAAAATGCTTAGCACAACATTTCTCTGCTCAATAAAACAAACCGCCATATAAAAATTCCATTTGATATTCATGGTCAGCGAACAACAGCCAAAGAACAATCACATGTGTTACACAACACATGAACATTTTAATAGTTGTTAATCCTGCTTTTACTATAAAGATCTGGTAAATTTCATGTTTAGCAAAATTTTTATGCTAGACAGGGCCATGAAATTGGCCAGAGTTGTAACCAAATCAAATTTTCACAAGTCAAGTCAAGTCATTTTGTTCCAAGTCAAGTCAAGTCACAAGTCACAAGTCAAAAACAAGTCAAGTCAAGTCACAAGTCATATTTCGGTGTAAATTAATGTGAACGTGTGCAGACCATATGCGGCAAAAGTCGATCACGGTTCAGTACACTATACAAAATCCAGTGTGTGCATACATTGTACATAAAAATAAACAATGTACATATAAAACTACGAACAATGTTACGGGATGTATTTGACAGGCGGCGCGGTCGTGGTGGCATCGTTTTCAATTTTTGTTCCGAACCGTCCGTGACAGGAATGGTATGAACAATTTTATTAAATAATCAAAAGAAAGTACAAATATACTCCAATGTTTTCAAGTCAAATTTTCACAAGTCAAGTCAAGTCGCAAGTCAAATTTTCTCCAGTCAAGTCAAGTCGCAAGTCATTTTGTTCCAAGTCAAGTCAAGTCACAAGAATTGGTGACTCGAGTCGGACTCGAGTCCAAGTCACTGACTCGAGTCAACAACTCTAAAATTGGCCCATGCTTTACAGGAAAATTGTCTAGCAGACCTTGGTACAGGGTCGCTGCGTGTTTCTCTAGACTCCAGAGACCATACAAGCTGAACATGGTCAGAAGGACTGCCCTCGTAGACGTAGACATGTCTTCATCTTGGCAAAACTGCAGGAAAATATCTAGGGCTGTGTGCTGAAAAAAAACCACAGAAAAAAGATACTGTTATTAAACATTTTGAGACACCGCTAGCATAGGGCAGGATAGTTCAGTTGGTAGAGCGTCGGTGTGGTGTTCTGGAGGTCGCAGGCTCGAATCCTGCTTCAATCAATTTTTTTTTTTTTTTTTTTAAAGTCACCAATTGCATTTTGGGGGTAAGTGTGCTTTTAGTCCACCCAGGATTATTTTCAGACAGGACTTCAACACTGAACTAACTCACCTAAATATGTCGACCAGTTGTGATGTCCTCATCAATATTAGCAAGGTTACATTTGTGGAAAGAGCAGGGCTTTGAGTTTTGAGGGAAATTATGGGGGTATGAAAATAATCCTTGTGGACTAAAGCACACAAACCCCGCATTTTGCTTCAGAAGTTTTCTTAGAAGTCATCTGAGAAATTCCCAGTCCCATACGGTGCCCACTTTAAGGAAAAAAAAAAGGTGAAAGATGGCCACAGTATTTCTTAAGTCTTTTCACCGTTATTTTTTATCTTTAAAATATCAAAATTGTTTTTGATCACTGGTTTGACTGTTTTCTGGATAAAAATTTCAACGGTATGTTTCTACCATCACCATCTTTAAACCCTGTAAGGCATAGTTAAATCTGTGAACATTTGGGCTCTGGTGCCCTGACTTACCTCAATGTAAGCAATGGCAAGTGATCGACAGTAGTAGACCTGACTATCGTTGCGGGCAGTGAAGGGATCCTTTCCCTTCTTAGATTCAGCTTCCACCTTAGCCATGCTCTCCTCCAGGAGATATACCACCAGCCACTTGTATGCATCCAAGATAACTGTGACAACAAACAAACAATTAAAAGATTGCTGCTAAAGGAATTTTCACACGACGCTAACAAACCTTTCCGCAAACCTCTCAACCATTGAGACATTTTCTTATGGTTGCGAAATCTTACAAAACGGTTTTATGCTGGCCGCTTTTGCGTCCTTTCACACGGCAGAGTGCAACATTTTGCAAGCCTCCCTTGAGACGGAACACGGTAATTATCGATAAACTATGCATTTTATGAATCTAAAACGCTGCTAGTACCGTCACAACTCTGATGTTGTGCGTGGAGTGCGCACGGTTTGCAAAGGTCATGTACATAGAAAACACATGCATGTGTATTGCAAAGAACTTTGTAAGAGTCCCTTGAGAAATTTTGAAGTAGGTCTAGACCTACTTCAAAATCTCTCAAGGATTCACCAGGGACGTCGGTCACTCTCAAGCATTGCTGTCCTTTCACATGATAACACTTTTGTAAGATTTCTACGTAGGGCTGCAATGCATCATTGTCCTACAATTGAAAATAAGTTACGATGAGTTCGGTGAAATCCACCCAAGTTTCTAAAACTAAGACCACAGACCTGAATCAGAATTCCAGCTGTATTCGCTGTTTGTTTTTTTAAATACCTTTTGGCTCCATGACGTCAGTTTCGGTAGTGCAGTCAAAACGATGCTGTCGGATGGATTCAATGTCATCCAGAAAATCCACCGTTTCCATTGGCGACCAGATGGACTCCCCGTCTGTGAATCAACAATGCGCAATCATCAGGTACAACACACTCTTTCAAAATGAGTCATCAGTACAGTTTGAACGCCATAATACAGATACTGACTGATTAATTAATCAGAGTCTTTGAGTGATGCCCAATATATACCGTTTCTCAGGTTTGCAGCATTGCTATTTAAAAATGTTACATGCATCTTATTATGATCCTTGGAATATATGGGTATGTGAGTGGTTTTGTGGCTTTTGACTGCCAAATGAACAAAGATAATTGACTATTTGGGACAGCACCAACAAAGGGCTGGATAGCTCAGTTGTTAGAGCACCAATACTGTGTTCCAAGGATTGCAGGCTCGAATCCAGCTCCAGTCAAATTTTATTTTGTTCGCCTTCCTTGATTAAAATTTCACAAGAATATTGCTTGTGCTTGTACTAGCCAATTTTTTCTTTTTTATTTAGTACTCTCTATCTAAAGGCTTTTCATACAATCTCATTTTCGATCCGTGGTAAAACTAATCCGGATCTGCCTCGGTTCAGCCTGGCAAGTTTTTCAACCGGATCGAAGAGACTCAATTTTCAAACAACGTTTTTAGTGAACCAGTTCATACGACACAGATCACGGCGAAAAATGCAGTTTGGAACCGGGTTGAGATTTTCAACCCAGGTTTGATTTCGATCCAGCTAGGCTGTCCTACCCGGGTTGGCTCGGGGTTTAAAATGGATTGAAAAGTGTGAAAAGGATTTTAAAAGATCTCAGGGTTCGATCCGGTTCCAACCCCGAGATTTTGGATAGTGTGAAAAGCCCTTAAGACAACTTACAATTTTTCTTGGCTTGCAGTAAACTGATGAGATAGTTGCTGGTTTGTATCAAGAGGACATTGTTGTCGCCCTCGTAGGTGCAGTTAGGGTCATGGTCATTCCGAATCTCTCCCAGACCACTGGCTGAAAGACAGAAAAACAACCACATCACAGATCAAAATGATCAGATTCAATTCAAAGATATGAGCAGAGAGACCTCTAAATATCACAGGCTGTGGCTTACTCACCCCATAGGAAACCATGGCCTCCGCAAGCCTCTCTGCACTCCTGTATGGCATCACGGGCTGTCCACGTTGCCAGCGGCTTACCGGCACTGGAAAAGGCGTGAACCTCACGACTGAACTTGGCCTGTGGATCGGTCATAATTGATTGAAATGAATTTCCTTTCATCAAGATATAATTACACGCTATTAGGAACCTAATTTTGGTTACAGGGAACTTCTGCGAGGGAGGAACTTAATAAAGCATGTTGGATCAATTAAAATAACCCCAAGACAATTGGCTAGGGACACCTAAGAAATGACCAAGTGCACTAAGGCAGTGAGTGACAAGTGGCACAAGGGCAATCAACTAAATGGCACAGAGGCAATGACCAAGTGCACTAAGGCAGTGAGTGACAAGTGGTACAAGGGCAATCAACTAAATGGCACAGAGGCAATGACGAGGGGCACTAAGGCAATGACCAAGGGCACTAAGGCAGTGAGTGATAAGTGGCACAAGGGCAATCAACTAAATGGCACCGAGGCAATGACCAGGGGCACTAAGGCAATGACCAAGGGCACTAAGGCAGTGAGTGACAAGTGGCACAAGGGCAATCAACTAAATGGCACAGAGGCAATGACGAGGGGCACTAAGGCAATGACCAAGTGCACTAAGGCAGTGAGTGATAAGTGGTACAAGGGCAATCAACTAAATGGCACAGAGGCAATGACGAGGGGCACTAAGGCAATGACCAAGGGCACTAAGGCAGTGAGTGATAAGTGGCACAAGGGCAATCAACTAAATGGCACAGAGGCAATGACCAGGGACACTAAGGCAATGACCAAGGGCACTAAGGCAGTGAGTGATAAGTGGCACAAGGGCAATCAACTAAATGGCACAGAGGCAATGACCAGGGGCACTAAGGCAATGACCAAGGGCACTAAGGCAGTGAGTGATAAGTGGTACAAGGGCAATCAACTAAATGGCACAGAGGCAATGACCAGGGGCACTAAGGCAATGACCAAGGGCACTAAGGCAGTGAGTGACAAGTGGCACAAGGGCAATCAACTAAATGGCACAGAGGCAATGACCAGGGGCAATAAGGCAATGACCAAGTGCACTAAGGCAGTGAGTGACAAGTGGCACAAGGGCAATCAACTATTAAAATGGCACAGAGGCAATGACCAGGGGCAATAAGGCAATGACCAAGTGCACTATTAAGGCAGTGAGTGACAAGTGGCACAAGGGCAATCAACTAAATGGCACAGAGGCAATGACCAGGGGTACTAAGGCAATGACCGAGGGCACTAAGGCAATGATCAGGGGCACCGAGGCAATCATGATTAGGAGCAACAAGGCAATGACTGCACCAAGTGACCATTAGTAACAGGGCAATCAACTAAAGGGCACTAAAGGCAATTACCAGGGGCACTAAAAAAATGACCACAGGTGCCAAGGCAATGACCAGGGGTGCGAAGGCAATACCAGAGGCACAAAGACAATGACTAGGGGCATCAAGACAAAAGTCAGTAGCACGAAGGCAATGACCAGAGGAACAATAGCCTCAGCTGCCTCTGTGAAGTAGAAGCCCTGTAAAACAGCCAGAGTGGCCAACAAGAAAATGAAAAGGTCACATTTAATAATACAAAAATAAGCTGCGTTTGAGTAGGTTACTTAGGTCACACCGAGTCAACCCCACGTACCGTTTGATTAGGTTTAACGTCATTCTCGGGGTTCACCCAGGGCAGCCACCAGTGAACCTGCTCGCGAGCAGAGTCAGTGGTGGAAAACACGTCACACGAATTCAAGATGGCGGAAAGGTAAACAAGCATGCGATTAACCGGCCTGTGGTGACATGACCTGTATTGACCGAGGAAAGCTACTCAAACGCACTTTTAATTGGAATGGACTAACTCACAAACAGCGCCCTCTACACCTACCTGTCTCTCGCTCTTATCACCCAGGAAGTTGCCGGCAAGGAACTCATGATATCTGGCACCGAAGAATCCCGCAAAACAATGCTGGACGTACATGGCAGCGACGTATGGTAGTAGGCGCCATTGCTGTGAAGTAAAGACAACAATTCAACATTCAGAGTCGAGGCAGTCGTCACTCAGAAATTTGAAGGAGATCTTGTCACCAGGGGCCTTCCTCAAAGCTCGGCTCCGGCTCCATTTGGTGAATCCATTTTAAAATCACAGGGTATCAAAATAGAGGCTTTTGGATGCGGTTAGGAGGTAGATTCTCCAGTTTGAAAAAGATAACAGAGCTTCAGCTTCAATGAAAAACCAGAACCCAAATTTTCAGCAAATGGATGACAGAGATGAAGCCGGAGCCTGAGGCGGAGCCAAGGTTTGGAAAAGGCCCTTTAGCAACAGTAAATTATCATAATAGTCAGGGGATTTCACATGCTGAATATACTACACATGAAGTCAGTTTACCAGACGGCCTAAAATCTAGCATCAGTGTTAATGTAGAGTTACAAGGCTTTGATATTTTGACTCGGTAATTGTGCACGCACCTGTAGTTGGTACTCGATGACGCAAATCTCTTTCTCGTCCGTGGGGCCGAACTGCTTGCGGACGGCGGAGTAGCGGACGGCGATGGTCAGAGCCTTCTTGAGGCTGATGACCGCCATGCTGATGATGCCCACTCGACCGGCCGACAGCGCACCCAGAGCCGAGCTGAACCTCTTCGTTGGATCCTTAAAAATTGGAAAGTGAACATAGATGAATTGACTTGAGTGGGATTTGAACCTGTGACCACTGGAATACAGTACTAGCACTCGTACCAATTGAGCTAATTAAGGTACAATACATGGTTGGTACAGATGACAGAACAGCACTGACACTCTGTCTGATCCAGCATGAACATGAAATAATGAGCCTGTGAAAATTTGAGCTCAATCGGAGATCCGAGTCACGAGAAAATAGCAAAAACCCAAATCAATTTTTCTTATAAAACATAAAGAATGGTTTTGATCTTATCCAGAGATCAAAACTGTTTTCGGTCTTTGTTTGACTTATGTCTGGATAAATACACCATTTCAGGTGGAAATATTTTAACGGTATGTTTTTACCAGCACCATCTTCATACCCTGAAAGTTATAGGTAAATCTGTGAACATTTCTGTTTGGGTATGTTACCAATCCTGTACTGTACCTTTAAGCATTGCAACACTGAATAATTCTTACCTTGTATGGAGTGACATATTTCCCATCGGCAGTCACATCGCCGCCCCTGTTCAAGAGGTTGACTCGTGGAATACGATAATCGTTGAAAGAGACAAAGCTATCAAAGAAAAAATTAAAAACCAAAACATGCACGTCAAGCTTTTGAACAAACTGAAATTTTGCCTTTTTAGTCGCTATGCTGTTTCTTTTCAGCCAAACCTACTGTCAGCCCTGAATGCTTACTGTCACCAAAATACACCTGTTTTCACCCCAAATTGTCTTCTTTCACCCAAATGTACCCAATGCATGTCAAGACAATATACATTATGTACCCAATATTACCCAAAGGTACCCAGTAATACCCAGATATACCTAATGCCACCCAAGGATACCCAATGTCTCCATGTACGTCACTGTCACCCCAAAGATCCCTTTGTTTAATACTCAGACATACCCAATGTCACCCAAATCATTCCTACTATCTCCCAAAAGAACCTTCCATCACCTATTAAATGAACCCACCATCGCCTGAATGAACCCATCGTCACCCAAATGAACCCACTGTCGCCCAATTGAACCCACTGTCACCCAAATGAACCCACCGTCGCCCAAATGAACACACCGTCGCCCAAATGAACCCACCTCTGCTCAAATCAACCCACCGTCGCCCAGATGAACCCACCAGCGCCCAAATGAACCCACCGTCACCCAAATGAACCCACCATCACCCAAATGAACCCACTGTCACCCAAATGAACCCAGTCACCCAAATGAACCCACCGTCGCCCAAATGAACACACCGTCGCCCAAATCAACCCACCTTCGCTCAAATCAACCCACCGTCGCCCAGATGAACCCACTATCACCCAGATGAACCCACTATCGCCCAAATGAACCCATCGTCGCGCAAATGAACCCACTGTCGCGCAGATGAATCCACCGTCGCCCAGATGAACCCACCGTCATCCAAATGAACCCATCGTCGCGCAAATGAACCCACTGTCGCGCAAATGAACCCACCGTCACCCAAATGAACCCACCGTCATCCAAATGAACCCACCGTCGCCCAAATGATACCACCGTTACCCAAATGATACCACCGTCACCCAAATGAACCCACCTTCACCCAAATGAACCCAACATCGCCAAAATGAGCCCACCGTCACCCAAACCTACCCATTGTCCAGTCCGTTCTGACCCATTTTCTTGCCCATGTCACCCATCACCAGCCCCGGGTAGCTCCGGAGTGTCCTGGGGTTGCGCAGAGGTACAACAAAGGGGTGTAACCCATGGCGCACCCCGTCAGGGGTGTAGAGCTGGGCGTAGAGTAAGGCGTGGGTGGCAGTCTTCCCCATGCAGCCCACCCAGCATTTAGTTGCCTCCACATCCGGAGTGCTCAGCACAAACTCCTGGAAGACAAGAAAAACATCAAAGAACTTTGGAGAGTCTTTCAAATGTTGTCAAAATGATTTTTTATAACAGATTGAATGAATTCCACCTCATCTTATTGGCCTTAATCATGGCGCATCCATTTTGTCACCTTCATTGTATACCCTTTGGGAAAAGATAACACCAATTCTGAAAAGAAAACGAGTACCAGACTATTTTGAATCCAAGCCTCGGTTTAATTTCACTGCTTCAAATGTAGGATGGATGCACCGTTAATAAGACCTATTCTCACCTATAAAGCATAACGTGTGAAATTGTTTCTAAAAAATAAAATAAACACCAAACAAAAACGATAATCTTTTTTCTTTATCTGAAACTTCGAAATGATAATGTAAAATGAAGAAAGGTAGGATTTGAAGCTTTGCATGGTGGAAGTAACATAAAAGAGTAGGTTTGCGGAGACAACATGTCAAATCTCTTTTATAGATGTGTGGTTCTGGTTCTGAAAAGAACCAGTGAGAATAGTCTCGACATTCCGGCCAGTGTACTCTGGCCGTCCTCAAGAGAGTGAGTGAGCGAGTCATCACTCCCCTGAGGACACTGGCCGTCCTCACTCCCCTCAGGACGGCCAGAGTACACTGGCCGGAACGTCGAGACTATTTTCACTGGTTCTTTTCAGAACCACACATCTATAAAAGAGATTTCACATGGTGTCTCCGCAAGTTTACATTACGTGTACCTCCCATTAAAAGCCAACCCGAGTAAACTGGGTTTTACTCGGGTCGGGACGCATAAAATTCGAGTTGGAGGATTAAGGGGATTAAGATCGTTATCAGCACTAAACAAACAACGAGTTCCAGAGAGCCACTCTGCCTGAAAGTTGTGCCAGAAAATTTTGTTTTATAAAGTCGTAATTTCAGTTGATATAAATGTGATGATCTTTGTTTTTGTGAAAGCGTTCTTCGATTATATTTTTGAACGGTGAAAATCGGTTAAGAAATGGCAGAGATCGAGAATTGTTCTTGCACTTGCAGAGATTTTTCACACTGACTCCGGAAATCATGTGTGCGTACTAATACCTGTCTCGTAGAATGGTTGTTTGGTCAGATAAAGTAGGCCCTGTGTTTGACGAAAATATGTGTACTCGTGTATTCTTCACATGTTTTTAAACACATTAAAGTAATAAAGTTAGTCGTTCATAATTTCGTACAATAAAAACCATTATAAAACATTATATGACGTGCCGACCGCTCGCGCTGATTTCTCTCCGCCAAATAACCCCCTCAATGTCGGCACACAAAAAGTCACTTGGCCTGGCGGTGTTTATCATGCCGTGCTCTCTTTTTTTTAGTACACTGTACATGTTTATATCTTACTTCAGAAATAATCTGGAAACAATAACAACCATTAACATTTCTGATACTAACTTCAAGACTTTCCGATAATTTCGCACGAACTGTCAAGTCTGCAACGAGGGCGACTCTATCGACCACTTGTAGATAAGTCACTCGGCCCTGCATGCAAACACGTGTTCTGAACTGCAATCGACCTTTGCTGCATGCGTTCTGCGCGCTTTCACATTTGTGAACAAATATCTGGTTACCCGTCTCCCGATCGACGCGATCCATTTTAAACCGTTTCTTCCATAGAGCACCATGCTCAAATCTATCGATTTCGCACTTGTGATGAGGACAGCAATCTTGTTCGTCGTAGTTTCGCGAAACTTCCTCACTTATTCTTTCCAAGATACAGTGTTTTGAATGAGGTTGCTTTATTCAAACTACACTTCGACGATTCCTCGTACATCCACAAAAACAGAAGAGGAAATTTTTGGACATTTTGAGGTACATATGCTTACATTAAAGGGAGGGTACAGAATTGGTAAGACAAAATACACTTCATAATCACAGATTCACATAAAACTTACACAGTTTAATGGTGATGATAGGAGAAAACATCCCATGAAATGTTTTTGTCTGAAATGCCATATTCGTTGAGAAATAAATGAAACTATTTTCCGATTGGAATAAATCGCTTCGAAGCGTTTTATTCATTCGTTGAAATGTGTACAGTTCTCCGTACACGGGTTTTCACTATTTTCTCGTGACCCAGATGGCTGATTGACCTCAAACTTCTACAGGTTTGTCAGTTAAGGTATATGATGGATTACATAATGTGCTTTCACTGTCAGCAACGGTTTTGTCGCAAACACCAGTTCTGTACCATCCCTTTAAGTTGAGTTCGCGATTGCAACTGTTACCTTACCGCGATGTGTTGTGCGACGGCAGTGGGGCTAATGCTTCGTGTGGCCGGTCAACATACCGCGTGGACACGCTACCCACATTGTGTGCCGCAACGCACGGAAACTCAGTTGATAGTTAATCTCTATGCAAAAATGTTTCGTGTTCATCTGTTATGGATTGTTTTTCACTAAATTTTACTTGGAGTAGGCCCTAGTTGCAGAATACCCCGTCAGGGGCGGCCACTAAGCTTTTATTGCAAGTTTGCCATAACTTTTATTATAAATGTAAACTTCTCTTTTGATTTTTCTGTGAAATTTAGTAGATGTCTATTCGAGTCTGTCCTAGTACTTTTCTTTACACTTACACTTACAGGAAGGCCAAAAATGTGCGTTTACATTATTTTATTCAAAATCTGTTTCTCAATGGTTTTAGGCTTACTTTTTTCGCTTTACCATAGACATATTTCTAGTAAATCAGCAATAATTGAAAAAGCATAAAACTGAGGAATAAATTAATGTTTCCCTTAAAACACCAAAACAAAACACTTGAACTTTACAAATTTAAACCTCCCAGTTCAACAACTGACAAATGTAAGGATGAGGAATAGTAGGTACTGATCAACTATTTGTAGGTTCTGTTTAGTCTTATTAAAATGTTCACAACCTTTGCTCTAAAAGGTCTGAGGAAATTTAGTGGACTTGACTTGTCTTGTCTTGGAATGGAATACAATATACATGTAGATTCAAAATTTTCTAGGACTTTATTTTTCAAAGTTCGAGAAATGCTCGCTCGTGTTGTGTGCTTTGAAACAAGCACTCCCTGTTTTTCGTTTTGCACTCCGGACCCACAGCTGAAGCCGAGCAGTAGAACATGACATTATACTATACATAACAGCATTACCTACATGATCTGATGACCAATGGGTAAAAGTAGTTCCAGTGCTAGTCAACTGTGAAGTCCACTTGCTTGGCCCATAGAAGATTGTTTATTTAAGGGATTATCTCACCAGGCTACTGGTCAATCTGTTTACATAAGGGCTCCCCACTGTGTCTCAATTTTATGTGTGAAACTGGCCAAAGTTTTTAATGGAAGGTACACGTCATGCTCTATTAAAATGAAGAAATAATAATGTTGCTAATTAAATCAGGCATGCTGGGTTTTGTTTGATTGTTTGTTTGTTTTTTAAATAACACTGACCTCTGTTTCGGGATCGTATGTGGCAGTCGTCCGGACGGCTTTTGAGTTACTGCCATGTGAGAGTTCAGTCATTGAGAAGCATCCACAGAGCTACAGGTATAAACAGGACAACAATACAGTTACATTCTGTACTCACTCATGTCAAGATTACCTGCTCTAGTGAATGGGCCCTTCCGGCCTGTCAATCAAACTGTGCGCATTGACCAATTTGGAGGATACTTCGAACATTACCTCGGTCAAACTCGGTCATATGCTGTATGTAGAACACGTGGGATGTGGGTGGGTCTTAAGAGTAAAGCCAGAACAGTGCATTGTAGCTCTGAGGCTGATTTCAAGAATGCTTTACGATCATCGCTAAAGCCAAAATCCATCGGTAAACGGAGAATTGCTGATACCGATGATTTTTACATTGATGAGAAATTACCTCAAATCTGGCCGATTGGTCCCTGAACTTCAGATGACGTTCCGTACCGAGGGTCATGACGGAGCCTCCAAACATCTGAAAAGCAAACCGTGAAGTTCAAATCAACTGGCTTCCAAAAAACACAACAGCAAAGGTGATAAAATGACCCATGAATGGTGAAGCAACTAAAGACAATAATTTACCAAAAGAGTAAGAAAGGGAAGTTTGCGGAGACAATGTATTTCTTTTCTAGACGTATGGTTCTGAAAAAGAACCGGTGAGAAATGGTCTTGACGTTTCGGCAAGTGTACTCTGGCTGTCCTCAAAGAACAATGACCAGAGGCCAATATCACAGCGCTGCTTAGCACAAAAATTTAGCATGACATTTCTGTCTAAATAAAAACAGTCAATACAAGTAATAAACTGCTGCAAACTGCTCATCAGCCAAAATAATGACCTGAAATTTATAAAATGCTTGGAGTAATAGGAGGGCCTGACTCATTTCAATCCTTAGCCTTTGATAAAGATCCTGCTAGGATCGAAACGAGTCAGGCCCTCCTAACTCCAAGCATTTAATAAAAACAAGGTCAACAACTAAATGTCAATGTGTTGTGCATCACTTGTGATTGTTCTTTGGCTGTTGTTCACTGACTATGAATATCACATTTTTAACGTTGGTTTGTTTTGTTGGACAAGACATTTTCGTTCTATGCAAATTGTTGTGCTTAGCAGCTCCATGAAATTGCCCCCTGGTATTGCATTTTGGAATGGAACCAACAATGAAGGAAGAAAAGGAAGGAAATTTGTGAGGCTAATCTTCCTTACTGGCAGCTGGGGTGCTGAATTGCGAAGAATGGGACTTCAACGGATCGAGTAGCAGGCTTTCATGGGCACCCTTGGCTGCCAGCCACATCAACCCATATATGATCGAACCCAGGCCACATTGGTGAGAGGTGAGTGCCTAAACGCACTTGCCACCTATGCCCCCTATGGGGCCAATTTTACAGCCCTGCTTAATAGCACAAAATTTGCCAACCATGACATTTCTGTCTCAATAAAAACAGGATTAACAACCGAATTTCCAAGTTATGTATCACTTAGCGATTGTCCTTTGGCTGTTGTTCACTGACCATGAATATCAAATGGAATTGTTAATGGTTGTTTGTTTTATTGAGCAATACAATTTGTGCTAAGCAATTTTTTGTGCTAAGCAATATTTTGTGCTTAGCAATTTTTTGTGCTAAGCATTTTTTTGTGCTAAGCAATTTTTTGTGCTTAACAGCTCAATGAAATTGGCCCCAGATTAAACAGAATCTTTCTGTGAATCGCTAAGCTATTAAGGTGAAGTCATACAAAGCCAGAATCTTATCCTTAAGAGCGACTGACCTGGTAATTCAGGATGTACTTGGCAGACAACGACCAGTTGTACATGCCCAGGCCGTTGATCATCCACTGCATGTTGTTGATCTGTTCCAGAAGCTTGTCCCATGGCATCAGGTTCATCTTCATCAGGTGGGCCAGCCGAGCCTGGGTAGCCTCTCGCTCATCGGCCATGGTGGCATCTGGAGAGATGTGCTGGAAGACTGGTTCCTTCTCCATCATGGCCCAGAGCTTGTGCTGGTTGAGGGTAGGGGTAGGAGTAGGAGTAAGGGTACAGTGGATCATGGTGGTAATCATTAGAGTTTACTATCATACTTTGGCCAAAGAAATGCAGATTCATGAGCAAAAATGTCAAGGCAGATACAGTAACATTCATCTGTGAAATTCCTAGTCCCATACGGCGCCCACTTTTTGAGAAAAAGGTGAAAAACAGCCACTGTATTTTAAAAAGCTTTTCACCATTATTTATGATCTTCCAAAGATCAAAATTGTTTTTGGTCATTGATTTGACTCTTTTGCTGCATAAATACAGCATTTCAGGCAGAAAAATGTTAACGGTATGTTTCTACCATCATCATCTTTATAAGATTTATAGGTAAATCTTCACAGATTTATCCAGCAAAAGAGTCAAATCAATGACCAAAAACAGTTTCGACCTTCGGAAGATCATAAATAACGGTGAAAAGATTGTTAAAATACCGTGGACGTTTTCCATCACTGTATGGGACTGGGAATTTCACAGATGACTGTTACTGTATCTGCCTTGATATTTTTGCCCATGAATCTGCATTTATTTGACAAAAAACAACTTAGTATGAAATTACCTTTAAAGGTACATTACAGGATTGGTAACATACCCAAACAGAAATGTTCACAGGGTATGAAAATTGTGTTGGTAAAAACACACAGTGAAAATATTTCCTTTGAAATGGTGTATATTTTTATCCAGAAACAGAAATTAATAAAACCGAAAACAGTTTTGATCTTGTGATAAGATCAAAACAATTGTGTATGTTTTATAAGAAAAATCGAGTCTGGGTTTTTGCTATTTTCTCGTGACTCAGATGTCCGATAGACCTCAAATTGTCACAGGTTTATCATTTCACGTACATGTTGGATTAGACAAAGTGAGGGTGCTGTTCTGTGACCTTTACCAATCATGTAATATACCTTTAAATTAAAGGTCAAAATGGTCCACTCATGGTCTAGAGAGCTGAACAACAAAATATTTGTAACATTACGGATGTACAGTTTGAGACCATGCTGAGACCAAGTTTTGAAATTTTGAACCCAGAATGTCGACCTTGAGCCAGATAAGGAACAATGGGATCATTCTTATCTTATCTTGCACTATCAGTTGCTTTTGTGTGGCAAACAATGTGACTGAATGTTATCGTGTAATCTATTAGTTATAGGACAATCAATGCTTTGTCGTGCATCTGTATACATAACTGTACAAACACTGGCTATAAATAAAAGAACAAACAATGGCTAATAAAAGAATATCAGTTGACCTACTGTACATCCTCAGAGGTATAGACCGATCCGACGGCACGATATACTGTCCGCCATTACTGCAGTGTCCCCGCCTGCCTTTTGTCCGGCAACAAACTAATTTACGCTCCACAGCACTCTATAATTACAGGATGTACGTCCCATGATAAGGGGACGTACACCCTGCAGTATAGAGTGCGACTGACGTAAATTCTTTTGTTGCCGGACAAAATATGGGCGGGAACACTGCAGTAATGGCGGGTGTTTCCTACTTACATGGTCGCGCCGTCGGATCAGTGTATTACATGATTCGTAAAGGTCACCGAACAGCACTCACATTTTGTCTAATCCAACATGTCCATGAAATAATAAACCTGTCAAAATTTGAGCTCAATCGGACATCTGAGTCACGAGAAAATAGTGAAAACCCGATCCAAATCAAAAATGTTTGCTTAGCACAAAAATTTGCTGACCATGAAATTACTGTCTCAATAAAAACAGGATTAACAACCCAATGTCCAAGTGTTTTGTATCACTTGCGATTGTTCTTTGGCTGAATGAAATTTTTAATGGTAAGTTTGTTTTATTGGGTAAGACATTTTTGTGCTAAGCAATTTCTTTTGTGCTTAGCAGCTCTATGAAATTGGCCCCTAACATTTACCTGGAATCGGATCTGGTCCTCCCCCTGCACCAGCAATTTCATGTCCTTCCAGTTGAAAGAAGCTTTCTGACGGTACACACACAGGGGACCGGACGGCATATCGGGCACCATCTCTGCAAAATCCACTGGAGCAACTGGCTCCTCAGACATAGACGAGGGCTCCATTCTTATAATACACGGGTGGTGATGGGTACCAGACGAGGCTTCTGCCAGTAATGCAGTCCGTGGACCGTTGGGCTGAAATTCTAGTCTGCCGGCTTGGTTAGAGCTAAACTCTGCTGTGTAAGATGAACGACAATAAAAGATAAAACCATAATTACATTTAAAGTAGTATCATACTTTGGTAAGAAACCAAAACAGAAATGTTCACAGATTCACGTATAACTTACAGGGTATGAAGATGGTGCTGGTAGAAACATACCGTTAAAATATTTCCGATGGTGTAATATAAAGAAATTAGTAAAACAACGACCGAAAATCTTTTTGATTTTTGTATAAAAGATCCACACAAAAAAGAGAAAAGACTTAAGAAATACTACATGGCTGTTTTCCACTGTTTTCTCAAAAAGTGGGCACCGTATGGGACAGAAATGTTCACAGATGACTGTTACTGTATTTTCCTTGATATTTTTGCCCATGAATTCTGTATTTCTTTGATAAAAACCAAAGTATGATATTACCTTTAAGGCCAGGTTGTCAAGATCACAATGGAGTTTCTCAGTACACACACTAAAACTTTACCGATTGATGCAGTAAGAATAATCTAACATAATCTAATAAAACTCCACTTAACTTATACAGACTACATTTAGCCACACAGTGTATGTGGTTGTGGGGTACAGATGCCAGGCCCGTCTGTTGTCTGATTGAGTAATGATGACTCATTAATCGTGCACTAGATAGACTGTTGGATAATCATAGTCCTACTCTGTACTTTGGACGGCCTACCACAGTGTGCAGTACCAGAATGACTTATCATTCAACAACTTACAAGAATATCAAGACAGTGACTTTGTGACCTCACCCTACCATTATCAGATTACCAACACAGTCGTCGCACTAGGGCTAAGCTTGCTCCATTCGTTCTAGCACTGAGCAAGGTCCTTGATCTGTAGTTATCATGAGTACGGGGTATTGTGATAAGAAGGGATTCCCAGAACACATTGATTATTTTAGCTCTAAAGTACTAAGTAGTTTCTACTCCTCAAAAATGATAATTTTGACTTTCAGCAAATGTTCCTGTCCCCATGTCAGACCTAGGGTTACGATCATCGCAACTAGTCTGGTTAATGCCCAACAGATCAAGTGTGCTCAAAATGTCAGAGTGGAAACCATACTATTCTTATCTGCGGTCGTTCGTGCGGCCTTGAAATGTTACATCTTCGCTACAGTTTTTACCCCATAATTTCCCTCAAAAATCAAAGCCCTGCCCACTTTCCACAAAACTAACCTTGCTAATTAGTAATTGTAGAAGAGGACACCACCAAGTCCAAGCTATCAAAAAGTAGTTTTCCTTTCCTTTATAGTTTTGGGACCCGTCTTATCACAATCCCCTCTAGTACTTTGTAGTAGGCAATAGGCATAGTTAGGCCTAGTAGTACTAGTAGTTAGTAGAACTAGAAGTGGAGTACCATGTACCAAAGGGGCACTAGGCCTAATATGTGCAGCTACTGACCTACACAGCGGCAGCCTAGCCGTGCAACACGCGTGACTAAAATCGGGTGATGTCTGAAAATGTTGCCCGACGTTTAACCTTTTTTTACTGCACTTGTGTAAACACAATTTACCTACCGTCTGCGGTGCAAGGAGCACCGTGAATGCATGAAAGGCTTGGCTGAATGATAAGCTTGTGGTCGGCTGATATTTGTACAGAATGGCTAGATGAAACTTGCATGAATGACGACCAAAGCTGCAGGCATTTCAATCACAATCAAACTCACAGAAGTTATAACATTTTTATATTTTTTTTGCAGACGAACGCGAGGGCGCCACCAATAGTTCACTGAAAAACACTGATCCACCAATAGTCTGGGGACATGCTTGAACCGGTAGACTGGTTCCCGTTCCCTACAGTAGTCTCCTGACGTCTATCGTCACTCAAATGTAGGGACCGGTAGCGGGTAATGAATAGTGTCAGAATTCCTCCACTCTTATGTTAATGAGCTCCCATAATGCAACGGGGTTCTTTAAGTCTGATTCCCAGACCCAAAACATTGTATTCATACAGTACAGTTACGAGACCTGTCTAAAGCTAGCCGCGTATTCAGTCCGTGATTCAGCCGCGTATTCAGCCGCGTATTCCAAAACCTAGAATCCATGCAACAAAAGAGATTTAAAAATGCATAATTTTTGAAACAAAGTGCCAGTTTCAAACAAAGTGTACCAAATATGCTTTATCTAAATCGATTTTTTTATTAATGGATCAGGAAGACCAGGTCCCTGGGCACACATAATTTCCGTACTGGCTAATTCCAATCACTAATTAGCGACTAATTAATCAATTGAAAATACCCCAATTTTCGGTCTTTATTCAACACATGCGGTTATTCAGAAGAAAGGTGTTACTTTCAAACAAAGTGTACCAAATATGCTTTATCTAAATCGAATTTTTATCAATGGATCATGAAAACCATGTCCCTGGGCACACTTAATTTCCGTACTGGCTAATTCCAATGACTAATTAACGACTAATTAATCGATTGAAAATACCCCAATTTCCCGCAATTATTCAACACGTATAAAAAAGGTATATGCGGTTATTCAGAAGAAAGGTGTCACTTTCAAACAAGGTGTACCGTACGTGCTTTATCTAAATCGAATTTTTATAATAATAATAATAATAATAATATATAATTCTTGTATAGCGCCAAATCCGTCAAAATTGACGCTCAAGGCGCTTCACAGAAATAAAAACAATCATTTAGAATTAAACAACAACCTTAACAACTCACGAAGACCATGTCCCTAGGCACACTTAATTCCAATCACTATCTTTTTGCTTTTGAGGGGGTTACTACGTCCATGATGATAGTTAAAATTTATAATAATTAAACAGCTGCATACTATGGCATGCTGACCGTCACGCATGGCTTGTGATCATCTTACACGTGCGCACACAAAAGTTGTAAACACCATATCTATAAATAGAAACACTTTTGTGCGCATGCTCAGAGCTGACCCAATCAGGAGCCTTCATTTACTACTAGCTACCTGTCCCTATATATTTTATGTATTGGGACGGGGAACCAGTCTATTGAACCGGTTGATCACCGGTGCGAAATCCTACGAGGAATCGAGTTTGTGTGCTCTGGGTAATACATTTTGATCGCAAGTTGTTGTTTTTGTCGTTTTTTTGGTGTTTAGGTTTACGCTAATTTATTAATTATCGTGCAATGGTGGAACAAGAGCCCGATCAGAAAGGTGGAAATGGTGGTAAGTGACGCCGAGAAGTGATACAGAACGGCATTATAATTTTGCTTGACCGATCTTGGATAATTTAGGTGTTTTCCACTGCACTGCTGGACTGGACTGGAGTCGAGTGCTGACTGCATGCACACTTAATAGTCATAGCTACAATCACTAATCGATCACAATGTGAATGTCAATGGAGTTTGGTAAATGGCATGAATTAAAATCAATAAATGTCATGGTTGGACCACGTTAACTTGGCCTTGACCTTTTACTTAGGAAAGAATTCCACTGACGGCCGTTACGGAAAAAAAGGTTATTTCCTCCAAGAACAGGTTGTTTCCTCCAAGAACTTATTTATTGGATGCAAGTCATGATGAACTTTAATCTCAGGTGTATAAGTTTATATAATAAGACTGGGGTAACATATCTGAAAAGTGAGATTTTCAGTGTTTTTTTTTTTACCTACAATGTACATGTACACTTCGAATGCAGCGGTAGCCATTTTTCTCATAATGTCCTCTGTCGGTCCCATAGGTTTGTGCACAAGTAATGGCCGTCAGTAGAATTCTTTCCCCTTTTATTTCGGCGTTACGGGAGATAAGTACACCCAGGTATACCCGAGTGTAATATAGTAATCTCCTGTAGGCCTAATGCCTTTATTTCCTTGGACCTTGGCCTTAAAAATCGGCCATATGTAAAAAAAAAAAAAAATGTATGGTGCTGATCTTTAAAGTCTATGCCTAATTCCTTGAAGTTTTTATTAATCTGACTTAAATTTTTTCATTAATCTGCAGATGATGTACGCAGTCCTATGGTTGCGGCTTTGGCTGTTGCCTTTATTGGTGTAGTCATCGGGGTTCCAGTATGGTGGATGTCCACTACAACCTACCGAGCCTCTCTGCCGTACCAAGAAATCAGGGAATTGGCTACAATACAAGTGAGCCACATCATGATCAAATGTAGTTGTAGGTCCTTTTCCAAACCTCGGCTCCGGCTCAGACTCCGGCTCCGGCTCCGATTCCGGCTCTAGCTCCATTTTGTGAATCCATTCTTAAATAACGGATATCAAAATAGAGGCTTTTGGCTGCGGCTTACAAGTAGATTCTCTGTTTTGAAAATGAAAACATAGCTTCAGCTTCAATGAAAAACCACCTACATTGTAGCCTATATTTTCAACATATGGATGACAGAGCTGGAGCCAGAGCTGGAGCCAGAGCAAAGGTTTTGTAAAGGCTCCTAGTTCCTTTAAAGTTCCTATAAACTTGTCTGCTGCCCCCATTATCATTATTATTATTCTGGTTTATTTATCCACTTGGTTGCAACCCGAAGGTTGAATTATAAGTGGTTACATACTAAAAAGCTAGCAAAATTCAGAGAATTGGAACTTGGGAGCTGACAAGCTGAGAAAAAAATGTAAAAAACCAAATTTCTTTCTGTATTCAGTGTGAGTAAGCATAAACATTTTGTTCTCATTTCATGTTATTTTAGATTATAGTTTTATACTGTAATCTAATAGTGAGATTTGTCAAGTGAAGAAAACCCACATTTAATATACAAATTTCATTTTGTGCCTGTCAAATGGTACAGAATCAATACAGTATACTGATGTTGATTTGTTGATTTTCTTTTTTGCAGTCTAATTGTCTCATCCCAGTTGCAATCGTTTCCTGCCTTGGCCCACAAGACCAGAAGGACTTGGACAAGTTTAAATCCGAGCTTAATGCCTTGCTTCAGCCAGGTACACATAGTTCATTGGCTTTTCCGCTTTTTATTGTGGAAAAGCCTTACTGTTTTTTTCTCGGACTTGTTTTTCCCCAAGGCCCATAGACTTTGTTGCACATCGTTCAAAGTTTGCATAGGCATAGTACATACTGCATAGATGTATCCGGGTGAATAACGTCATGATGACGTCATCAGGTGTCAAATTACAAGCTATTTGAATTTAATAATCAAATTCTTTAAAAATCAACAATAAATCAACCGATTAAGATACTAAGTGGATTCTTTTGCCAAATATCAATGTTAGGCTAGGTCTTTATTTGTGACACATTGCTTGACCTCTGTGACCTCTACTTCCGGTCAAACAGGAAGTAGCTCCTCATTTAAAAGTGGTAAGATCTAGGATCATGATTCTTCCACCAAATATCAATGTTAGGGACGGTCTTTCTTTGTGACACATACATATTTTAATAGATTAAATGTTCCAGATGCATAATTTAATTTTAAAAGCATGTTGCAGAAAAGCCCTATGTTCTGTTGCAGACAGACATAGATCTCTAGTTACATTATTCTTTTATGTCACACTTTGATGAAGTTACAAATCATTTATGAAAACTGGTGAATGATATGAAAATTATGGTAATTACTTCAACAGATGAAAGGTCCGTGGTGAGTTTACACTACTCCATTGACTGGCAAACCTGCTCCAATACAGAAAAGAAGATCCTCGATACAAGTCCAACGTTGAAAGGTAAATTTCATTTAAAAAATGGCATTAAAGGTAATATCATACCTGGGTTTTTTCAAGGAAATACGGATTCATGGGCACAAATATCAAGACAGATACAGTAACAGTCATCTGTGAAAATTTCAGTCCCATACGATGGCCACTTTTTTAGAAAACAGTGAAAAACAGCCACAGTATTTCTGAAGTCTTTTCTCTTTTATTTTTTATCTTTTAAAAGATCAAAAAGATTTTCGGTCGTTGTTTTACTAATTTCTGGATAAATACACCATTTCAGGTGGACACATTTTAACGGTATGTTTCTGCCAACACCATCTTCATATCCTGTAAGTTATACGTTATAAGTTATAAATCTGTGAACATTTCTGTTTTGGTCTCTTACCAAAGTATGATACTACCTTTATAGAGGGTTAGGGTTAATGTGCTCTGTAGTGTCAAACAGACATCGAATGCTGTCTTCTTTCTGTTGAGAGAAGTTGGGAGAATATCGTTGTTGTAACATACTTTGTTCTTGTTTTATGATTCTTGTCAAAGAGCTTGTCAGAAGCCTGGGCGCACCCAGGGACATACAACACGGCCAATCAGCTATCTACTTGGTTTCAAATGGTAACAAGCTCCTCCAATCAGCCGACAGCTTCCTGGGAACGGGAAGGGTTGCCGTGGCAACATTGACAGGTAATAAGGTCGCAGTTTTGTACTGAGTTTATTTCAGTGTTTTGTTCTAAATGTATTTCAGTGGATCAGTTCGTCAGTCAATTTTTTTTATGAATATGGTTCGAATCCCACCAGGAGCACCATGTGGATTGGGTTGTCAGTCCCCACCTGATTGGTGTACCTGGTTCCCATCCCACCAGGGGCACCATGTGGATTGGGTTGTCAGTCTCTATCTGATCAGTGTACCTGGTTCCCATCCCACCAGGGGCACCATGTGGATAGGGTTGCCACTCCCTACCTGATTGGTGTACCTGGTTCCCATCCCACCAGGGGCACCATGTGGATTGGGTTGTCAGTCCCTATCTGGTTGGTGTACCTGGTTCCCATCACACCAGGGGCACCATGTGGATAGGGTTGCCACTCCCTACCTGATTGGTGTACCTGGTTCCCATCCCACCAGGGGTACCATGTGGATTGGGTTGCCACTCCCTACCTGATTGGTGTACCTGGTTCCCATCCCACCAGGGGCACCATGTGGATTGGGTTGTCGGTCCCTATCTGGTTGGTGTACCTGGTTCCCATCCCACCAGGGGTACCATGTGGATTGGTGCCACCTGATTGGTGTACTTGGTTCGAATCCCACTAGATGGAAGTAGAAAACTTCTGTACACTTGTGTATTAAAATGTGTATTAAACCACAAGGCATAAATTATCATTTATTGACAGTTTCTGGTGTGGCCTCCCTGATAAAGAGCAGATTAGTGAATGAGGATGCCATGACCAGAGCTTACCTGAATGCAGCTGGAGCTCGTCATGACATGGTAATAGTGTTTAACCATGTGCTCTACCATCTGAGCTGTCCAGCCCTCCCTGTAGTGAACTATCCTTGCTCATGGTGCCAGTCAGAAGCTATATAATCCATTAACTGCCATACCAGTGCTCTACCATCTGAGCTATCCAGTCCTATGATGGGCCTCCCTGTAGTCAACTATCTTTGCTCAGGTTGCCAGTCAGAAGCCATATAACCCATTAACTGCTTTACCAGTGCTCTACCATCTGAGCTATCCAGTCCTATGATGGGGACCTCCCTATAGTCAACTATCTTTGCTCATGGTGCCAGTCAGAAGCTATATAATCCATTAACTGCCATACCAGTGCTCTACCATCTGAGCTATCCAGTCCTATGATGGGCCTCCCTGTAGTCAACTATCTTTGCTCAGGTTGCCAGTCAGAAGCCATATAATCCATTAACTGCCATACCAGTGCTCTACCATCTGAGCTATCCAGTCCTATGATGGGGACCTCCCTATAGTCAACTATCTTTGCTCAGGGTGCCAGTCAGAAGCCATATAACCCATTAACTGCCATACCAGTGCTCTACCATCTGAGCTATCCAGTCCTATGATGGGGACCTCCCTATAGTCAACTATCTTTGCTCAGGTTGCCAGTCAGAAGCCATATAACCCATTAACTGCCATACCAGTGCTCTACCATCTGAGCTATCCAGTCCTATGATGGGGCCTCCCTGTAGACAACTATCTTTGCTCAGGTTGCCAGTCAGAAGCCATATAACCCATTAACTGCCATACCAGTGCTTTACCATCTGAGCTATCCAATCCTATGATGGGCCTCCCTATAGTCAATTATCTTTGCTCAGGGTGCCAGTCAGAAGCCATATAACCCATTAACTGCCATACCAGTACTCTACCATGTAAGCTATCCAGTCCTATGATGGGCCTCCCTGTAGTCAACTATCTTTGCTCAGGTTGCCAGTCAGAAGCCATATAATCCATTAACTGCCATACCAGTGCTCTACCATCTGAGCTATCCAGTCCTATGATGGGGACCTCCCTATAGTCAACTATCTTTGCTCAGGGTGCCAGTCAGAAGCCATATAACCCATTAACTGCCATACCAGTGCTCTACCATCTGAGCTATCCAGTCCTATGATGGGGACCTCCCTATAGTCAACTATCTTTGCTCAGGTTGCCAGTCAGAAGCCATATAATCCATTAACTGCCATACCAGTGCTCTACCATCTGAGCTATCCAGTCCTATGATGGGACCTCCCTGTAGACAACTATCTTTGCTCATGGTGCCTGTCAGAAGCCATATAATCCATTAACTGCCATACCAATACTCTACCATCTGAGCTATCCAGTCCTATGATGGGGACCTCCCTATAGTCAACTATCTTTGCTCAGGTTGCCAGTCAGAAGCCATATAACCCATTAACTGCCATACCAGTGCTTTACCATCTGAGCTATCCAATCCTATGATGGGCCTCCCTATAGTCAATTATCTTTGCTCAGGGTGCCAGTCAGAAGCCATATAACCCATTAACTGCCATACCAGTACTCTACCATGTAAGCTATCCAGTCCTATGATGGGCCTCCCTATAGCCAACTATATTTGCTCAGGGTGCCATTCAGAAGCCATATAACCCATTAACTGCCATACCAGTGCTCTACCATCCAGTCCTATGATGGGCCTCCGTATAGTCAATTATCTTTGCTCAGGGTGCCAGTCAGAAGCCATATAACCCATGAACTGCTATACCAGTGCTCTACCATCTGAGCTATCCAGTCCTATGATGGGCCTCCCTATAGTCAATTATCTTTGCTTAAGATACCAGTCAGAAGCCACATAACCAATCATGCAGCCAAGTCTATTTATATCATAATAGAAATGATATCAAGTTCATCCCTCAGTCTTATTCGTGTTGCATTCACTGACTGAACTGTTTGTTGGTCAATCATTTTGATGTTTGTTTGTATCAGGCGGATGCGGACAGTATGAGAGCGCTGGTATCCACGCCGGGCTACGAGTTGTCCTTCAGTCTGCTCAATCCCCAGCCAGATACATTCAACGCTCACTGGGATATAGAACAAGCTGTACAAGGTATGCTAGCATCAATACTGACTTGGCTCTCCGAGTCCCACAGAAATGTTCACAGATTTACATATGACTTACAGGGTATGAAGATGGTGATGGTAGAAACATACCGTGAAAACCTTTTTTGCCTGAAATGCTGTTTTTATCCAGAAATAAGTAAAACGACGACCAAAAATCTTTTTGATCTTTTAAAACAGAAAAGACTTAAGAAATACTGTGGCTGTTTTTCACAGTTTTCTCAAAAGGTGGGCACCGTATGGGACTGACATTTTCACAGAAGACTGTTCCTGTATCTTCCTTGATATTTTTGCCCATGAATGTGCATTTCTTTGACAAAAACCAAAGTATGATATTACCTTTAATCGACTTTGGGACTGACTTTCCTTTCTGTTTTTTACAGCTTACCTGGACCCATTCCTGGGGAAGCTGTCTGAGTTTGCTGACTTCACCGTCAATTCCCAGGTCCTGTACTTCACGGGGCTGTCCATCAGGCCCAAGCGCAAGGAGGAGGACGACACCTACCACGTATCCCAGAATTCACTGCCCCTGGTCATCAACCCGGTGGAGGCTAAGCTAGGTAGGTCTTGGGAAGCAGCCTTTATCAGATTGAGAGAGATGGCGGAATTTCTTGTAATTTTGTAATTGGACTCCAATTTTACAGCCCTGCTTAGAAAAAAAAATTGCTAATCATAAAATTCTGTCAGGAAAAACAGGATTAACAACCAAATGTCCATATGTTATGTATAACTTATGGTTGTTCTTTGGCTGTTGTTCGTTGACTATGAATATCAAATGGAATTTTTAATGGTTTGTTTTATTGAGCAAGTCATTTTGTGCTAAGCAATTTTTCTTGTGCTTAACATCAGATTTTGATGCCAGTTTTTTATGATTTATGGAGAATAAAACAAGTTGTGGGGAGACCAGTTGATGGCAATATTTGGCTGGTAACCTGCACACACTTTTGATACATATTCTGTGCTAGTGCTAAGTAGCCTTGGTCCTAATCACTCATCCAATCAATTGGGTGTGTTAAAGTCATTTCAACAAAAGGATCTCTTTATTAATTCCTTTTTTTTAATTGACAGGTTCACACGTCTCGACCAATCCCAGCCTGAATTTCCTAGTGTATATTCCGCGGACGAGATACTTGCCACTCTATATCACCGACAGCAAAGGTAAGGCTTGCTTGGATAAAAGAAAAAGTGATGTTTTTATGGAACCATATTTAGGCATTCAGTTTAATAAAAATGAGGAGAGCTGCAAATCGCTCCACTTAAATCAACATAGAGAATTTAGGAGAGTCAATTGCTCTCGCTATAAACAAAAATCAAGTTTGAGATGCAAATCCAACCCCTTAAATCAACATAGGGCCTACTCATACTAGTGAATAAAGAGGGCAGTTTGCTCTTGCTAAACCAAGTTTTTGCATGTGTCCAGTGTCAGAAAAAAGGGAACATGCAAAATTTTGCTTGTCCTGTTGAAAAAGATACTACTATTTTTGTATTTTCCATAAAGGGTAAATGTCAGCTGGAAAAATGTATGTTATGTTTTGAAAAAAGGCAGCTCTCCTTAAATTGTTAAGGAGCCCTTTTTTTCGCTCTCCTTGGAAAACATTAAGGAGAGCGGAGAGTGATCACTCTCCTTAAAAATTAAGGCCTGCCATATTATTGATTTATAATAAACAAAAATCTCTTTGAAGAATGTTGTGTTTCAGTCCTCTTTTGTCCTTTTTGTAATGCAAGGATTACTGGGGACTTTATCAACTGCCATCATTTTTTTGTCATAATAATTGGTTAACATGGAGGCTTGTTCAATCTCAGTGCTCCAGGGGCCGATTTCATGAAGCCCTACGATCGATCGTAACTCGAGTTAAGAAGGATAACCCATCGTATCCTACATAGGGATGGAATGCATCATAAGTCCTACGATTGATTGTAAGTTACGATATGTTTGGTAAAATCAACCCCATCAGGAGCCGATTCCACTAACTTTTTGGGGTCATTGCGAAAACCCAAAACCATTTCGAAACAGAAAAAAGCAATTTTCCGTTTAGCGATGGATTTGGCTTTAGCGATGATCGAAAAGCGTTAGTGAAATCAGCCACTGGTTCGATTTTACCAAACTCCAAGGTGTGCTACCGATGTTTAGAGAAGCTTATGGCCGGGCGCTGGCAAGTCCCATTGCTGGTCAGCATCTTATGTTATCTTTCAAGGAAGTACCTTTATGGGATGATCCTTCAATTTCTTGGCGAATACTTATTCTTTCTCTTACCAAGGTGAGCCTGTGGGTACCAATGCTTTCCTGAGTCCACGCTGGGGCGGTGTGATGGTCCATAATGTCCCCAGGCCGACGGACAATGACACCCTGCCGATGATGGTGGAGATCGACACCCGACGCGCCATGGAGGTATTCCTGGCCCAGTTGAGGTTACTCATCGGAATCCCGCATCAGGTTGGTGACGACAGAATCGCTGGAATATCTGTTCGGGGATAAAATATTTCACGTCTTGAGAACACGCTGTGCTGTTGCCTACTTAATGTTTATAGTTTGTTTAAAATAGCTTTATTTTCCTTCTTATTTAAGCATTACTTCTTTATTCACATGAAATTGCTTAAAGGTACAGGATTGGTAACATACCCAAACAGAAATGTTCACAGATTTACGTATAACTTTCAGGGTATGAAGATGGTGACGGTAGAAACATACCGTTAAAATTTTTCCAGGTGAAATGCTGTATTTATCCGGAAATTAGTCAAACAAAGACCGAAAACAGTTTTCATCGTGGGGTAAGATCAAAACCATTCTTTGTTTTATAAGAAAAAATATGAGTCTGATTGAGCTCAAATTTTCACAGGTTTATCATTTCATGTACATGTTAGAACAGACAAAGTGTGAGTGATATTCTGTGACCTTTACAAATCAACATCTTTAAAGGTAATATCATACTTGGTTTCTTGTCAAAAAATGCAGATTCATTGGCGAAAATATCAAAAAAGATATAGTACCAGTCATCTGTGAAATTCTCAGTCCCACACAATACCCACCTTTTGAGAAAACAGTGAAAAATGCGCACGGTATTTGTAAAATCCTTTCACAGGATTTTTGATCTTCCGAAGATAAAATTGTTTTTGGCCAATTGGTTTTACTCTTTTCTGGATAAATACAACATTTCAGGCAGAAAAATATTAACGGTATGTTTCTACCATCACCATCTTTATACCCTGTAAGTTATAGGTAAATCTGTGAAGATTTCTGTTTCGGTATGCTACCAAAGTATGATAGTACCTTTAAATTTGAAATAAATCTATCTGCTATCTATTAATCTAGCTCTTTCTTTAGCGAGATGATTTTTAGAGGTCGGTCATTGCTTGCTTTGCAGACGGCTTCAGACAAGGTTCTCTTTGCTCAGCCAGATGAGACTGGCATCACGGACTGGGTAAGTTGAGGTAGACATCTCATTCTTCGTTTACGTCTCAGGAATAAAATATACTCCTTTGAGCTTCTTATTCAAAATTTGCATTGGATGGAAAATTTTAAATGGTGGCCAATTATTCAAATGATTCTTTGCAATTTTCAACATGTACTCCATTTTTCTATAAGTCTTGTCTTTTCCATCAGAAGCCGTATTTGTCTCCGAATGTTTGCCAAAAATGGAATTTTTGACAGGTTTTTTTTCAAATTTTGTTTGTATTTTTCTTTTGAGTTTTTTTTATGTGGAACAAAGAAAATTAACTGGAGCGTGATTTGAACCTGTGACCATCAGAATACCGTACCAATATTCTCCCAACTTTGCTATCCATCATTATGTTAGTGGTGTCCCAAATAATCAATTATCTTAGTTCATTTGCCAGTCAGAAGCCATGAAACCATTTATTCCTCTTTTAATGAAAAGTCAAAATGGAAGAACTTATTGCATAAGGTGTAGCCATGGTATAAACACAAGTCTGGTTTCCATCCTCCATGCAGGAATATGATGTGCTACTGAGAGGCAGAACATTGGAGAACCTGGCTACTGCACGGTCTACACTAGTGTCCTTGGCCCAGCTGTTGAACCAGATTAGTAATATTGTAATCCGCGATGACATAGCCGATCAGGTAATTAAGTGTAGCCTACTTCCAATTGTCTTGTAATGTGAAATATTTTCAATCGGCCCCAGGTCTACCAAAGTTTGGATGCCCGATAGAAAGGGGCAACAACATTAGAGTTGGCAATCTAAAACAGGACTTTCTGTAACATCAAGGAGGTCCACGACTTCAGACTGAGCCTCCTCTATAAACCTCCCTTCCCCTTTCCTTTTGATTAACTAGGTCTACCAGGCTGTGTCAGCCATCAAGCAAGGCCATAAATACCTCAGGGACGGCAACCTGTACAGGGCCTTCCACGACAGCAAGAGAGCAATCGCTGCATCCGAGAAAGCCTTCTTCGATCCGTCCCTCTTGGAGCTACTCTACTTCCCGGACGATCAGAAGTAAGTACAACATCCTCCGACTGCTTCTAGACCCCATCCTTCCTCTGCGTTAGTTTCCTAAGAGCCAAAGACAAACAGTAGTGATTCGTTAGGTTTATCGGAGAGACAAGAGTTGTTGACTCTGATCGGCAAGGGATAGAATAAGATTGAGGTGTTGTTTCATCTTTAAGATACTTGGTAGCTGTATAAACTTAAAATGATTTTAGAAGTAAAAGAGGATGAGCATCTCTTTAATTGACCGATTTGGTACGTTGAGATATTCAGTCAATAAGTTGTTTTTTATGTGGATCGGTTTGCGGAACCACCATGTAAGAATCGTTCGTACTTTTTGCGCTTCTTATTTCGTTCGCACTTCTCGTAAAGTCTCAACATTTTCGACTAGCCTGCTCTAGTCATCATAATGGTCTCTTGATGATGACTAGAGCAGGCTAGTCGAAATAGAAGTGCGAAAGTATGAACGATTCTTACATGGCGTTTTTGCAAACCGATCCACATACCAATTGTCACCATGCAAAGCTTTAAAAAAAATTGTTTTGATTATTTCTTTCTCGTTATTTTATCCTGCAGATTTGCCATCTACATTCCTTTGTTTCTACCCGTTGGTATACCAGTGTTGAGTTCATTCTACAAGGCTGTGAAATGGATGAGGACGAAAAGAAAAACAAAACAGGACTGAAAGAAGCTTTCTAGTACGGTCAATTATTTTAAGACGTCACAGTGTTGGAACATTGCTATCAGAATTGTCTAAATTGACGCCGGTTCCAACAACCAAAGAAAGATAGCACCTGACGTGTGGCATGCCACACTGGAAAGCTCATTGTCAGCTTATTCCAGTGGCATTCATCTCAATTTTTTGTGGACTTTTCCGACTTTTTACCAATTTTAGGTAATTTTTTTCTCAACAAGGAAAAATAACCTGTAGAATAACTTTGTAAATGCCAATACATGTATTTACAAAAAACATGTCTAGCGTAATGCAAACAATTTATTACCCTTCAACGATGTAGATAAGCACTCCACTAAGTGCCTTTTGAGCACACATGAAAGAATCATGTGCTGGCTCAGGTGGGATTCGAACCCACGACCTCCTGCTAACTACTGTAGCAGATGCAATACAGCCGTACCCTCTAGGCCACCAAGCTAGCTGGAGTCAGTGGAGTGAATCGAATCCCCTATCGGAGGACACCGTAATTAATCACTTATAATTGATTTATTTGTTGCATTATTCTATAAGGAGATAAAATAATGCAACATGTCTAGCCTCTGAAAATATTTTTAGCATGTTCTTCAACGTGTAGTACTTGAAACAAAAACTGCTTACCTGCAAGTAACCTCGTATATGTACATTCTAAAGTCTTTTGAATAAAGGTTGTATCATACTTTGGTAGCATACTGAAACAGAAATGTTGACAGATTTACCTATAACTTACAGGGTGTAAAGATGCTGATGGTAGAAACATACTGTTAAAATTTGTCTGCCTGAAATGCTGTACTAGAAAAGAGTAAAACCAATGACCAAAAACAATTTTGATCGTTTAAAGATAAAAAATAACAGTGAAAAGACTTATGAAATACTGTGGCCATTTTTCACTGTTTTCTCAAAAAGTGGGCACCGTATGGGACTGAAATTTTCACACATGACTTTCACTGTATCTTCCTTGCTATTCTTGCCCATGAATCTGCATTTCTTTGACAAAAACCAAAGTATGATATTACCTTTAAGTTGAACTTTGAAACAATGCAGAAAAAAAAAACAATGTGAAATCAATCAATCTACTTCCGTGCCTCTTATTTTCACTAAAAAATAATGCAAGAGCATTTTTACAACAAACATTTTGTATGTACCAGTAATAAATTATACACGTAAATGTATATAAATAATTACATGATGAAATTGTACAAATTGTCGACTGTAAAATTTGGAAGTCAGGATGATACCATTTTAAAGATATTATTTGGTATGGAAACAATTTGCTACTAAAATTTACAACATAATTTATGTATACAAGTAAAATACATTGTAAATATATTAAATACAAATTTTCAATCAAAATTTACAATCTTTGCAATCAAGTTAAATTGTGAATTAATTGTTCATCCTTAATATTCAATAATTATTTGCACTGCTGTACATAGTTGGCCCTTTTCCCAAATGTCAGCTGGGTTTATGGGTGTTTACGAAACGGAGGCTCAGGCTCCGTTTCAGGCTCCAGCTCCATTTCGTGAATGTATTCTAAAATAACGGGTATCAAAATAGAGGCTTTCGGAAGTAGATTCTCTGGTTTGAAAAAGAAAACAGAGCTTCCGTTTCAATGAAAAACCACAACCTATATTTTCAGCATATGGATGTCAGAGCTAGAGACTAAGTCTGAGCCTCCGTTACGTAAATGCCGTATGACTTCGACTGAGGCTATGGCTCACATTGACCTAAAGTATTACTCGTAAATTTAAAGGGAATGAATGTACAGAATGAAACTGAAACATGAGCCCAAGCAAAGGTTTTGATCAGGTTAACGATTATGCCCTGCAATAGCAACCTATGGAATATCCAATGGCAACCACCCGGGTACCAGTTTGGCATATTTTCTTCACAGAATGCATGATTTGAGGCATTGCAATACACGTATAATTATTGACACTTCTCATCACATATGCTATATAGCAAAACTAGACTCCCTATTAAAATGCATAGAATATACCCATTTCTATCTTTCACTCACACACACACTTGTAATAGTTGTCAATATAATGTTGGTTTCATAAAATTTACTTTGTAAAATTGCATTTTTTCATTTGGTAAATTGCATTGATGATTGCAGATCACCAATTTGGGTAAACATGAAGGAAAAAGACTGAAATATACCAGGATATTCCGGGGTTCAGGTGTTGTATGAGAATTCCTCTAGTTACATGATAAGAATTATGTACAACATGATTTTGAAAAATTAGTTTTAAGGCTATGTATGATTTACGCTTTGATAAAAATAAAACTCAATTTTGTAACTTGACATAATTTATGTGTGTTCATATCATCAATGATTGAAATGAATTTTAATCTTATCTCTTTAATGCCATTTGAACAGTGTTGTAGTACTCATACTTGGTACTCGGATTTGAGTACCACTCGAGTAACGTCCAAGTACTCGCACTCCAATTGCAGTTCTTGTACTCAGGTTACAAAATACTCGGAACTCGACAAACAAAAATTGTACTCGAGCATGAATGTACTCATGTACATTACTTCCTTACAGACGTTGTTTCATGTACCTTTTTACGCTTTGTTCATCTGGATAGCAGAAATATGGCAGAAATAATCTTGCCCCCCTACGAATCTTTCACGGTTACACCACACCAAAAATTCTAACAACGAATCTAGCATGTAGAAATTACATGCAGTACTTCAAAGTACTTTTACTCGCACTCGGAAGATGATAAGTACATGTACTTGTACTCGTACGCACAAGAACTTGTACTCGCACTTGTACTCGTACGCACAAGAACTTGTACTCGGAAACCAGTTCTTGTACTCGGTCGGCAAAGTACTCGACCTGTCTTGAGTCAAAGTACTCAACAGTACTTGGTACTCGGAAAACACTGCATTTGAATACATATACATGTACATACTCTTTTGTGGATAGTCAGCCTATGGGATTTTGTATACCGGGGTTTCTTCGCTGCACATGACCACCCTACCCGCAAAAGGGTAGGTCCCGAAACCTGTCCATGGCGTGGCAGTAAACTAAATTTTTGGAAGAACTGCTAGTTCAGTAACTCAGCATGTTCTGTGAAATATTCTCAATTTTGTTAGAGGCTACAAAAAAATTATCAAAGCTCAATTCTTTCATGGCCACCTTTTTACAAATGGCATATAAATATACCTGAGAGCAAAAAGTTACTGCAGCAAATTCTTGCAAGTTGTGCAAATATTCTATGTATTAATCATGTGTGACCTGCCTGTATATACAGTGTGTCCCCAAAAAACATGCAACACGCAAAATTGGACTGAAATTGAGGAAATAACTAAGACTGAATTACCCAACCTCAAACCCCGATTTTCATCTTTCTTTCAATACACATTATGTATGTAATGACCATTTATTCTGGAATACGGCAAATTTGTTTTGAAAGAGTACTCATTCAATTGGTCATATTTTCACCAATTTCAGTCCAATTTTGCTTGAATACTACATGGTGATAGCCAAGACATGGTTGTATCATATAACTGAATTTTTAAGTGATAAACAGTTTAGTTTTAACATAATAGTTTCCGACACAGTGTTGCGTTTACTCTGGGACATCATGTATATGCCATTGAGTGGAATTAGTCCTACCATGAAATAAATATCACTGAAATAATGAAATGAGGTTAGGTATTTTAGAGTTCTCTTCACAGCCCTTGGGTTGTTATCTTTCTTAGCGAGGCTCTGGCCGTTTCCAAAACGAGCTTCCAGAGCTACAGCTAGGTCTATTGTCTTGGTGTCTCTGCAAATTTCCAGTGGAGCGAAGACTAGACCTAGCTCTAGACAACAGATTCGGATGTAGCCTCTTTCTGTGAAAATCTTAGACAACTGGGGCCAAGTTCACTGCCCTGCTTAAGCGCTAAGTGCTAAGCACAAAAATGTGCTAACCTTGAAATTTCTGTCTTAATACTAACAACAAAATTTCCATGTGCCGTCAGTGTTTCGCTTGTGGTTGTTCTTTGGCTGTTGTTCACTGACCATGAATATCAAATGGATTTTTTTTAATGGTGGTTTGTTTTTTGAGCAAGATATTTTGTGCTAAGCAATATTTGTGTGTGCTTAACAGCTCCATGAAATTGGCCCCTGGCCAGATTTTTAATTTGCTAAGAGAACCAAATGCTTACCTAGCGACTTTCCACTCATTTATCAACGCTGAGGTCACAATTTAGCTTAGCAAAGTAATGCCGACAGGGAACCAGCCAACCTCACGTCCTATATACAGTGCATATGGGTTGTCGGTTACCAATGTGCACTAAGCAAGATGCTTCCATGCTTAGCACATCTGTGTGCCTATATGAGCTCTGTAAAACTAACCCAAGCTCAAATTATGATAATCACTCAATACTGTCAATCAAAAAAAAAATGTAAAAAGCAAACAACTAACTCTGTAAAAGTGCTAAAACTGAAAGACCATCAAAAGGAAATTTGAATTTGATTTTAAGAACAATATTAAATATAACTTATGTAAAATTAAAATTTGATCTACTATAATTACAGGATAAAATCATTAAAAAAGTGAAACCCTTTGACAAATACATTATGAAAAAATGCACACAATCTTTGGTTTTTATAATACAATTTGTGACAAGGAGTGTATTGTGCGCTATGTATTAAAATATATTGGAGGGCAATAAGCCGCCAAAGATTTTCATTTTTGAAATTCCTGAAATATATTCTCCTTTATAATCTAACAGACCAGTGGTCGATTTCACCAAACTCATCATAACTTACTCTCAATCGTAGGACTTGTGACGCATTGTTTCCTAAAATCATTTTCTTCAAAAACCATGTACTTTTGAATTTTACGAATTGACAAACTTAATTTTTACTTAATTTTTAAGATTCATTGTTGGTCAACCTGATATGCCGATTATTTAATACAAACTCACAGACCAGCCATTTACCAAATTTCTCCCCAAAATTTGGATGTTAGACCAATAAATTTACCGTTTGAAAACTCCCACATTGTTACACGTAATTTTTGTGAACATCCATGTTGAAAAAAGGGCCTTTATTTTGCTGGATCGTATAAACGGCAACAATTTATTATGTGACCATGAATTTAAAAAGCCTCTGATTATCTTTCATAGAGATTCTATAAAAAAAAAGGCAACATGTTTTTGTTTTAATATCAAATCCTTCTATGCATCAAGTACAGTAAATTGTGACCAGAGATTAAGTTTAGTAACCGGTGTCTGATCTGCAGTGTGAACACGACTTAGGACAGGATCACCCAGCAACTTGCGTTCACATGAGGGACTAGATTGAAGCTTCAGTTGTCTTCATCGTTTGTGAAGGTCTGGTAGTTGTCGTTGTTCTCCGTGGTCTGGTCCCCTATCCACTTGCCCTTCCTGCGCATGTATTCGGCTAGCTTGACTGGGTAGTCTGTCATGATGCCGTCCACGCCTTTGCTCATGGCACGATCCCACTGCTCTTCACTGTTGAGAACCCAGACGTAAACCTGCAATGTGGTATAATAACAACCATCTGCCATGAATAATCCAGTTATTAGGAGATTAAAGGTAATATCCTACTTTGGTTTTTATCAAAGAAATACAGATTCGTTGGCAAAAATATCAAGACAGATAGAGTAACAGTCATCTGTGAAAATTTCAGCCCCATACGGTGCCCACTTTTTGAGAAAACAGTGAAAAACAGCCACAGTATTTCTTAGTCTTTTTGATCTTTTAAAAGATCAAAAAGATTTTTTTTTTCTAATTTCTGGATAAATACACCATTTTAGGCGGAACAATTTTAACGGTATGTTTCTACCAGCGCCGTCTTTATACTCTGTAAGTTATACGCAAATCAGTGAACATTTCTGTTTTGGTTTCTTACCAAAGTATGATACTACCTTTAACTCCTGATGATCTTCATACTCCCATTGTATAATTTATCGGAAATTGGCAACATAATCAACTGTGAAATTTTAACGAAAATAACATTTGCACTAAAATGGTTGTGTAATCTCAAAATTTGAGTCCACGGAATCGAGTACGGGCCAAGTACTGTACATTTATTTTTGAGTACTTTTTATTGAGTATGGACCAAGTATATTTTATTTCCGAGATTTCTAATTGAGTACGGGCCGAGTATTTGTATGTACTCAAGTAGTACGAGTACGAGTATTCCAACATTGCCAGTCTCTCACTCAGTCTTGCTGTACATGGAACTTCAACTTACCTTGATGCCTCGTCTCTGCAGATGACGAAACAGGAAACGGTTGATGAGAAGGAAGTCCAAGACCCACAGGAGAGCCTTAATCCAGCGCTCCGTCACACCGCTGATTCCAGCCAAGCAAGGATCGGAAATAGAAAAAACAGAATTTCCATCAGTCCCCATCGACAGGGAATTGGTTATATAATCATCATAGTTTCATATTTTTAAGATTAAAGGTAATTACAGGATTGGCAACATACCCAAACAGAAATGTTCACAGATTTACGTATAACTTTCAGGATATGAAGATGGTGCTGGTAGACATATACCATTAAAATATTTCCACCTGAAATGGTCACGGATCCAGAAATTAGTCAAACAATGACCGAAAACGGTTTTGATCTCGGGGTAAGATCAAAACCATTCTCTATGTTTTATAGGAAAAATTGAGTCGGGTTTTCGCTATATTTCTTGTGACTCAGATGTCCGATTGAGCTCAAATTTTCACAGGTTTATTGGTTTATTATTTTATGTATGTTGGATTAGACAAAGTGTGAATAGTGCTCTGCTACCTTTACCAATCATGTACTATACCTTTAAAGATAAAGCTACAAGCATAAGCATGAACGTTTAACAAAAAATCTAATATGGTTTTCTATGGTCTTTCAAATAAATAAAAGTTCAACAAAATCAGATTTGAGTTACAGTAGATTTTGAGTTAACTGCTAAATAAAAGGTAGAAATGAATGCTGCAAGCTCTATAAGCTTATACACCGATCTGACGGTGCGAACATGGAGGTAAAAAACACCCGCCATTACTGGTGTGTCCCCGCCCGTATTATTGTCCGGCAACAAAAAGAAAAGTCCACCGCACTCGATACTGCAGGGTGTACGTCCCCTAATCATGGGACGTACACCCTGCATTTATAGAGTGCGGCGGACATAAATTCTTTTGTTGCCAGACAAAATACGGGAGGGAACACACCAGTAATGGCAGGTGTTTTTTACTTCCATGTTCGTGCCGTCGGATCCGTGTATAAGTTGCATTTCAAAAATATTTAGCCATCTTTTACAGATAGGTTATAAATGGAAATTTAATTTGTTAAAAGCATTCCAGTATGCAAGCAGTTTGTGAAGGCAGTTGACTGCCAAGGTGAAAAGTGAATGCATGGGATAAGAAACTGATGATCTGGAAAACCATGAAAACGTATCGAGGTATTTCATGCATTTATGGACAATTCAGCCATAAGTGGTGTCATATAACTCCTAAATCCTGATAGCCAAGTATTAATCCTGCCGCAACAGTTTGCCCCCATTTGAAATAACCTTATTTCCCTTACAATTTATAGCATCTTGTGACTTTGTTACCCAAGCATTAAAGGTAAATTGTCATACTTTGGTAGGAAACCAAAACAGAAGTGTTCACCGAATTATAATGCACCTGGGGTCGCTTTCACCAAACTTATTGTAACTTACTATCAATCGTAGCATTTATGATGCAATGCATCCCTATATAGGATACGATGAGTTATCCTTCGTAACTCGAGTTACAATCGATCGTAGGGCTCGTGAAATCGACCCCTGGTACAAACATACCGTTAAAATGAAATGCTGTATTTATCCAGAAATGAGTAAAACAAAAGACAAAAACAGATTTGATCTCCGAAATCACAATTACAATAGCAATGGTTTTTCAATGTTTTCTACTTTTTACAATGATCAATTGAGCAGAAAATTTTACAGGTTTGTTTTTCTTTCATGAGAAATCAAATTAATATGACCAGATCGATGCTGTTCTATCGACTTTTAATATGATAGTACCTTTAACTCAGATGTTATCATTTTTTTTTCTATTCCTAGTGTTACATGACTCATGTTACCTCCATGCTATCTTGGCCATTAGTCTTATAATCAAAATGTTACACAAATCCACTCAAACAGTTATTTTGACACACATCATGGGTTAAAGTGAATTTAATGTCGATGATGTTAGTAGAATGAGAGTTTTCATGCTAAGCGGAAATAAGCATGCAGAGTAATAGAGTAACAGTGGCAAGCAATGTTAGATCACATGCAATATTTGGTCAGGTAATCTTCTAAGCAAAGTTTCTGAGCTTAGCAGGACAATGAACCCAGGCATTGCTGCCTGGGCTAACGTTTCGAGTTAGCCGATCAGCTGGCAATTAATAAGCAAAAAAGCTGATAGCAAAATATCAAAATAAATAAAAGGATTGAATGATATTCATAAATACCTTGGATAAATTGACTACCGGTATTTCGACTGGTTGAAAGCCTGTCTCACGCTAGTCTCAAAACGCGCTTAGCACACTAGTTAGCGGGACCTGTTAGCAGATCTACATGCGAGCATTTTTTTTTAAACAAGAGTACTAAAAATGCTTCATGCCACGGGAGGGGATGTATGTGTC
Source organism: Astropecten irregularis (assembly GCA_963971285.1). NCBI lineage: Eukaryota > Metazoa > Echinodermata > Asteroidea > Paxillosida > Astropectinidae > Astropecten > Astropecten irregularis. Next base: position 10,228,987 of record OZ020247.1, read on the forward strand.
ATCCACCCATGTATGTCATATTGTCACATGTGGATGTGCATAAAATATGATGACATGCATGGGTGGTGTATGCGTCAACACATGTATGTCATATTATTGTCACATGTTGATGTATGTGCAATATATGACATGCACAGGTGGTTTATGTGAATATGCGTCGACACACGCATGTCACATGTGGATGTATGTGCAATATACATGTATAACATGCATGAATGAAAGTGTCCCCACATATCCATGATGACCTCAAAGAGGCGTGGCATTTGGATTGGTCTAGTTCTTGCCATGCCCCTATTTAAATCATTTCCTTTCGGTAACAAGACAGATCAAGTTTGCAACCCTTAAAATAACTTGTGTATTAAAGTATACATCAGATTAATTAATCATCAAGAGCGCCACCAATGGTGTAGGCACCAAGCAGATGAGACTACAGTTTATATACCACACCATGCAGTCTAATGATAGTATACAGGCAATTAGAGCACAGAGCAACCGACATCTACACTACGAGACTTTAAAGAGGCAAGCGAAGAAGTTCACAGAGGCTGAGCAGAGAGTGGAACTACAAAGAGCGACAGTCTTCTATCAAATCCGTGTCAGCGGTGACAAATCAAAAACTCCCGCACCATAGCATACCAACAGACAATTAAAACACCACTTCACTACAAAAACTTAACACGTGAATTTTTCCCTTGATCCTCATTCTACATTTTTAAAGACTTTGTTGACAATGCATTACCAATGGAGTTTAATTCTTCTTTTTTTTTTTTTTTTTTTATGAATTGCACTGTCTTGAAGCCTACCTTGTCACAAAAGCAACATGTCATCTGTTTTTCAGCTTAGTTTAAAATTAGTATCATACATTGGTAGGAAACCAAAACAGAAATATTCAGAGGTTTGCGTATAACTTTAATACAGAGTATAACGATGAACCTTTTACAAACAAACCATTAAATTTGTATCCACCTGAAACAGTGCAATGCTGTATTCAGGCATACAACTTGGAGTTGATGAAAAAAGAGGAAATTTCTTTACCATACTCTGTACAGTGGTTTTTTTTTTTACTTTTCAATGGCATAAGAGTGGAGTGAAAAAAAGAGGAAATCAGTTGATCCGAGGAAAAGTTGCATGCCTGTGTATTTATCTAGAAATGAGTATTAAAGCCAAAAGACAGGAAACAGTTTATCTCTGAGATCAAAACTTCACAATTACAATTACCGTTGCGTAACAATTCCAACAGGTTTTTGCTGTTTTCTACTATTTTCAATGATCAATTGAGCTGAAAATTTCACAGCTAACGTTTCGAGTTAGCCGATCAGCTGGCAATTAATAAGCAAAAAAGCTGATAGCAAAATATCAAAATAAATAAAAGGATTGAATGATATTCATAAATACCTTGGATAAATTGACTACCGGTATTTCGACTGGTTGAAAGCCTGTCTCACGCTAGTCTCAAAACGCGCTTAGCACACTAGTTAGCGGGACCTGTTAGCAGATCTACATGCGAGCATTTTTTTTTAAACAAGAGTACTAAAAATGCTTCATGCCACGGGAGGGGATGTATGTGTCATCCACCCATGTATGTCATATTGTCACATGTGGATGTGCATAAAATATGATGACATGCATGGGTGGTGTATGCGTCAACACATGTATGTCATATTATTGTCACATGTTGATGTATGTGCAATATATGACATGCACAGGTGGTTTATGTGAATATGCGTCGACACACGCATGTCACATGTGGATGTATGTGCAATATACATGTATAACATGCATGAATGAAAGTGTCCCCACATATCCATGATGACCTCAAAGAGGCGTGGCATTTGGATTGGTCTAGTTCTTGCCATGCCCCTATTTAAATCATTTCCTTTCGGTAACAAGACAGATCAAGTTTGCAACCCTTAAAATAACTTGTGTATTAAAGTATACATCAGATTAATTAATCATCAAGAGCGCCACCAATGGTGTAGGCACCAAGCAGATGAGACTACAGTTTATATACCACACCATGCAGTCTAATGATAGTATACAGGCAATTAGAGCACAGAGCAACCGACATCTACACTACGAGACTTTAAAGAGGCAAGCGAAGAAGTTCACAGAGGCTGAGCAGAGAGTGGAACTACAAAGAGCGACAGTCTTCTATCAAATCCGTGTCAGCGGTGACAAATCAAAAACTCCCGCACCATAGCATACCAACAGACAATTAAAACACCACTTCACTACAAAAACTTAACACGTGAATTTTTCCCTTGATCCTCATTCTACATTTTTAAAGACTTTGTTGACAATGCATTACCAATGGAGTTTAATTCTTCTTTTTTTTTTTTTTTTTTTATGAATTGCACTGTCTTGAAGCCTACCTTGTCACAAAAGCAACATGTCATCTGTTTTTCAGCTTAGTTTAAAATTAGTATCATACATTGGTAGGAAACCAAAACAGAAATATTCAGAGGTTTGCGTATAACTTTAATACAGAGTATAACGATGAACCTTTTACAAACAAACCATTAAATTTGTATCCACCTGAAACAGTGCAATGCTGTATTCAGGCATACAACTTGGAGTTGATGAAAAAAGAGGAAATTTCTTTACCATACTCTGTACAGTGGTTTTTTTTTTTACTTTTCAATGGCATAAGAGTGGAGTGAAAAAAAGAGGAAATCAGTTGATCCGAGGAAAAGTTGCATGCCTGTGTATTTATCTAGAAATGAGTATTAAAGCCAAAAGACAGAAAACAGTTTATCTCTGAGATCAAAACTTCACAATTACAATTACCGTTGCGTAACAATTCCAACAGGTTTTTGCTGTTTTCTACTATTTTCAATGATCAATTGAGCTGAAAATTTCACAGCTTTCTTTTTATTTCATGACAACCCACATCATGAACAGACTGCAGCTGTTCTATCAACTTATACCAAAGTATGATACTACCTTTAACAGACTATTGAGCATTTAGTTTTTCACTTAGGTAGGCATGGTATATCATTATCAATGAGAATAATTTTAGTGGACTCTTGAGAAAGAAACAAGAGTCGCATCAAAATACAGCAACTTCCAAATTTCCTTTTTATAAAATGTCTAATGGTCGTGGAATCTTCACACAACCAAGAATATGCAAACACAGTGCCATAAAAAAAAAGCTTCTGCGCTTTCACTTGGTACAAAATGAATAAACATGAGAATTTGTTGGTCTTTTTTAAATCCATCAAAAATGAAGAGTGAGAGACCATGATCCCGTGACATTAGGGGGGAAAGTATTCCTGTTATCACCGCACTGAATGAGAAGACCCTTACAAGTTCTTGATCAACTCTCGTCCCATGGGGATCTCCAGATAATGCTCCTTGTAGGGAATGAACGGCAAGAGGCCAAAGTAGAAAGAAGCCAACATTCTGACCACGGTCTGCATGCTCATCATCGTCGACAACTGTGGAGCCTATTAAGAGGTGATTTCCCAAACATTTCAGTTTTTATAAAGATACAGTACGGGATTGGTAACATACCCAAACATAAATGTTCACAGATTTAAGTACCGGTATAACTTTCAGGGTAAGAAGATGGTGCTGGTAGAAACATAGCATTAAAATATTTCCACCTGAAATGGTGTATTTATCCAGAAATTAGTCAAACAAAGACCGAAAACAGTTCTGATCTTCGGTTAAGATCAAAATCATCTTTTATGTTTTGTACGAAAAATTGAGTCAGGTTTTCGCTATTTGAGCTCAAATTTTCACAGGTTTGTCATTTCATGTACATGCTGGATCAGTCAATGTGTGAGTGCTGTTCTGTGACCTTTACCAATCATGTATTGTACCTTTAATTAAAAAAGAAATACAGTATCAGCAACAAAGGAAAAACAACACAAATAGGCCTAATTTACAAGAAAAGCACTGGGTATATATGCAGCTTGCTTTTAACATAAACTACCGATCAGCCAAACATAAATAAGGGGATGAGTCAGGGTGCTAGGTCAAATCCCGTTAAGAAGCCATAATGAAGGTATGACAACCTGTATAGTCTGGTTCCCTCCTGTCATGTGGGGAAATTGCAACTTAGAAATTGGTTCTCAACGCCACCTCAACTGAGTTTTCAAACCTGGGTTTTTTTTTTTTTTACCAAAACCAAAATCGACACCAATTGGATGACAAATGATGGTGTGCCATGTATACAGTAATCCGAGCACACGGTTTTAAATGGCGCCCTCTGTTGAATAAAACAAGAAACTGCGGAGGTGTCAGTCTATTACTTTGTACACCAGCAATCATCTTTTCTTGAAATCTGGGAAGCTGGGAAGCTAATCATGAGCAAAAGACCTGGGGGGAAATCCGGGAGATGTTGTAGATGCCAAATATACTTCTAACTCTGTTTTTTTCGGGAATGAATCATGTACAACGCACAAAGCCGGAGTTGTAGTGCATTTAGATCGATAAACACCACCGCAGTTTCTTGTTTCAACCAATAGAGGGCGCCATTCAAAACTGTGTGCTCGGATTACTGTATAGGAAATGTCCGGTACATGAAACAATTAAATGTTTTGGAGTGACTCTCTGAAGTTGATGTTGTGTCATTGACTACAATGCTTCTGTGAAGTTTGACCCCGAGTGTTAGTCAGTTAGGTTGGATCCAAATTAACGACTGCGGCTATGGCTTTGGCTGTTGCTAGGGGTAACAATGCATCAGTGTGAACTGAACACAGACATAAATAACCTATAGACCGACAGTGCCTAATTCAAATGTATGGCGGGGTACCGTAATTTTGACGGCACCCGACTTTTGCCAAACTATGGGCAAAAAAAGTTACTTTTAAGCACGATTGAATAGAGAGGAATGTTTCGAACGGGAAATTCTAGATGAAAACGAATTGATATCCACTTTAAACCCATTGGAGCATTAAGTTTACCTCACATACCATTACACAGTAATGTATTTTTCTCAAATAATGGAAAGATTGAATGAAAACTTGTTTGAAATTTCATCTTGATTTTATAAGAGGGAACTAGCGCGAGACTACGTGCGCAACTGGCCTCTTTTAGAATCTTTGCAAGATTTCAAAACAAAATAATTGTTTACGTGCGCTGCGTGCGCCGCGCGCACTGGGTGACGCACAACTTTGCCCGTAGCTTTTTAAGATGGCGTCCGTTTCCAAAATTACTCGCTCGCGCCCTATGCTGTCGGTCTATAGGTTATTCATGTCTATGGTACTGAAGTATGTGCCAGGCAACAGAAAACCACTTGGCATGAGCCGATCAACCGCAACTGTTAATTTGGTATCTGACATGCATTTAATATTCTAACATGCAAGTTATACGTTCATCCATAGAACCACCCATAGGAAATACACTATGACACACCACACTGTGCGCAACAAATGCCAAATTTCTCTCTCAGTTTTTCTTGTCTCCTTACAAATTTAACGTGGCGACGGAACCGAAAGGGATTTCGGCAAAGGTTTCTTTGAGGGGCCAGAAGGGTAGTAGTCCTGAGTAGAACAGTAGGACCACCTTGGTGATGCCTGACATGCTGAATAACAAGGGGTATGTGTGGTCCTGAGAAATGAGGGGGATCAAAGGTCATAGGTTATAAGGTCAAATTATTAGGCTTCCCCTGTCATTTTTGGCAAATGAGCGGCCAATTTCATTTTCATGCATTCGTGTTGAAGTGATTTTGCCTTTCCGGTTGAAACTGTCACTCGATTTCACAGAAATGCTAACAGATTTACCTATAACTTAAAGGGTATAATGGTGATTGTAGAAACATACCGTTCAAATTTTTCTGCTTGAAAATGGTGTATTTATCAAGAACAAAGTAAAACGAGTGATCAAAAATAAAAGAGAAAAGACTCAAGAAATACTGTGCCTGTTTTTCACTGTTTTCTCAAAAAGTGGGCACCGTATGTGACTGACATTTTCACAGATGACTGTTGCTGCATCTTCCTTGATAATTTTGCCCATAAATCTGTATTTGACAAAAACCAAAGTATGATACTACCTTTATGCATTCAACAGTCGTTCAGTTTGGCCATGCAAAATCAGCATTGAATATACCACGCTGCCAAAAGCCATTACGAATATGAATGCTGTTCGAATGGAATTTGATATTGAAAGGCGATTCTTTTCATTCGCCTGACGCTTGTTTACATTTGCTTGCACATGAAGTGAAATCGAATGGCTATATTTTGAGGTGCCTTGCAGTTTCACGCAAAATGGGATGGCACAGCGTTTAAATTGTCCACTCGTGTGCCGAAAATGACCGGTAAAACCTATATTAGGAATTAAAGTCTGGTACCGCGAACCAACAACAAGGATGCACTGTTCATATCAGGGACATGGGTTCAGAATTCTTTAAAAAAAACCAAAGTCTGGTGCCCTGTCTTCATTGATGCACATTGCCACAATACATGTATTTCATTTTTCTGATATTATGCATATACCGGTAATTTCTTTCATGTGCAAACTTGACTTGATCTCAAGAATTGGCACAGAAAAAAACAATGACAAACTTTTCCGAGACTTCACTACAAAAACTTCAATTTTATTGGATTTTTCTTTTTATCTACTCTAAAATTTGAAAACACCTCAAATGCAATTTTGCAAACGATTATAAATGAAGCAATAGGTTTGGGGTAACACCATGTGACGAAGATTTATGCTGGAGCATTCTTCCGAAGATGGCCATAGAATACTGACCAGAACGTCGCGCTAACCGGCTCTTTTCAGAGCCACCCCATACTCACAAAAGAGATAGATATAAGTCGCAAAGTGTTACTGCAAACCTATTACTTTATGTACTTCCACCATGCATAACCTCAAATCTAAGTTAATTATATAAAATGACAAATATTCTTTAATTTCTACCGCCTCACAGCAAGTCAAGTTACTCATTGGTTGTCCTATTTCCAAAATATTTGTCAAACATGCATCAGTGACAGAATCATTATTTTGGGTGGGAGAATTATCTTCTTCGACTTACCCTTTTATGGCATTTTCTGACGATGGCTTCTGAAAAGTTGCCAACGACTGTAATATCTTCTCTCTTATACTTCACAATCATCTCCAATACCTGAAATAAACACCACAACCAGCCAAAAACCAATCAGAATATCAGGTTACACTATATATGAATAAATTGAATTAACATATATGTATATGCTGACTGGCTATACAAGTACAAGTAACACATACGCACTTTTGTCATGAATATGCAAATATGGATATGTAAAGTATGCAAATTACATAGCCCTGTGCCAATGGAGCATGATGCTTTCAATTCTGAATGAACAGTTTTTTGCTGATTGGTCATGTGACTTGTATGCAAATGAGACATTCATATACGAATAAAAGGTATTAATATCGACAGCCTAATAAAATAATTAAAAGTCATTTTGACCAAATTCAGATATTTTGCTTAAATCAGATCTTTATCATAGGAGCTACCCTATGGATGAAGTGTCCAGGTTTTTAGACATTTGTGTTGTTTTTCTCAAAAGTAGCAAGAATTACTTAGGCAATTAGGCTGGCAATATGCAAATGACATGGCGTAAGCAAATAATGCATTCATATGCAAATGAGGTATTGTTGTTTACCTTGTCAATAAGCTCATCATCATTCCTCTTGATGTCTAGGTTGATCGGAACGTTGGGAAATTTCTCAAACACTTCCTGTAGCAGAGGTATCTTTCTGTCAGAGGTACTCCCGCACACACTGTGACCTTTTGCCATACAAGAGAGAACAGATCCGATAAAGTACATTGCCAAATCATTAGGTAAACAACAACAAACAAACAAATAAACAAACAAACAGATGCACCAACAAAAACAAATAAATCCACATGCACAAGGCATTACACTTAAGGCCTTTTCACACAACGCTAAGAAAACTCTCAACCATTGAGAAATGTTCTCATAGTTGCAAAATCTTACAAAACGGTGTTACTCTGGCCGCTTTTGCATTCTTTCACACGGCACAGTGTATAATAATAATAATTTGGGAGGCTAATCATCCTTACTCGCAGGTGGGGTGCTGAATTGTGAAGGATGCGACTTCAACGTGATTGGGTAGCAGGCTTTCATGGCCGCCATTGGCTCAGGCTGCCATGATCACAGAGTACAGCCTGAGATCTTTTCTGGATAAATACACCATTTCTGGCAGAAATATTTTAACGGTATATTTCCAACAGCAACATCTTCAAACCTTAAAAGTAATATGTAAATCTGTGGACATTTCTGTTTGGGTATGTTACCAATCCTGCACTGTACCTTTAAGGGTTTGATAGGAAGTAAGCAATACAAGTAAAACTAATGGAAAGAATTGCAGGAACACAAATTTACATTAATTGTATTCCCTTCTGGAAGCTTACCTTTGCAAAAATGCACAGCTAATGTCTGAGAGAGAAGGGGTAAATCCTAAAAAGACAAAACAAAACACCAAAGAAAAAAAAGTAATTCCGCATTTCTGTTTAAGTTGCAGGGTGTGCAAAACATTTCACAAATGTATACAAATGTCACATCCAAATCAGGCAGAGAATGATTAGAATGCAATAACGCAGGCCCTAGTTAAGTGGGCCCCCGACCCCACGCAGTGAGCTTCAGAATGTGTACAAACTCAGCTAATTCCATGTATGCAAACTACATACATACTCATTGGAACACCAATATAACCAGAGATGCAACCAGCCAACGCAAAAAAAATCTGAAAATGACTGTATACGTGATTAGCTAGATAGTTATTTGTATGCCAACTATAGACACACAGCATGATCCAAGGTAGTGCTGCAGAAGATATTAGTGAATATCATCAACAGTGGCGTAGACAGGTTCTCAGACCTGGGGGGGATGATCCTCTAGCTGGGTCGTACTTTGGTACCATTGATCTCCATTATACACTGGATAGGACACGCGTATTCCTTTTGTACAGCGCTTCCTGTAAAAACGCGCAGCCCCGTTTAGGAGGGTTGCGCATGCGCTGATGAATGCCATCATGATAGTTCACAGTAGTTATTTATAGATAAAAATAAGGCTAACTTAATACAATATCGTTGAGTTGATGAGTTTTGTTTGCTCCAAATTACAAAAATGTATCGCCACCCTACCAAATAGGTTACCGGCAAACTACAGCTTACTACGATCATTCAAAAAAGGCAAATGAAATAAGGATTCTAGAATTCTATTCCCACACACTTAAAATTATTGTTCTGCAGATTAAAATGCTTACTTATGGAATCAAATCCCTCTTTTTGTGTCATCCGTGCACCCGGCATTCGTAGGCCTACATCCACAAAAGCATAACACATCCAATAATCCATAGTAAGGTATTTCCTCCAAAAGTTTAATTCTAAACCACTCAAAAATCAGCAAAATATATGGCAAATTTATTGCCCCAACCCCAAAACTTCATTTGTTTGTGTTGCGTACGGTCTATGCGCCGACCCGCGCTTGAAGTTTCTAAACCCTCCTGAGCAAACGCACGCATTACACAAGATGGCGCGCGATGTCCTATCCAGTGTATTATGGAGATCAATGTTTGGTACCTTGTTGAACGGATCAAGAGTCGTGCACATACGCACGCATAACGAAGACCAGCAGCGTTCCTAGCAGTTTATCCTTGCGTTTCATCTGTCAAACGCATGTTGTTTGCTTTTAACAATAATTAAATACTTTTTTAACTAGCATTCATTGCATGATTATACTTAATTATACTTAAATTTCCCCCGATAGAAACCGGGGGGGGTGATTGTACACACCATCACCATCCTCCCGACCTAAAATTCTGGGGGGTGCAACCCAACCCCCCAACCTCCCAACCCCCCAGGTATCTACGCCCCTGATCATCAAAGGAGACTTGACAATAAATTGTACAATTTAAAAACATTTGAAAAGGAAGAAATCACAATTGGGGTGACAAAATTCGAAGAAAAAAAATCTGATTTCAGATTAAAATCTGAAAAATTGCATCGCTGTATAACAAATACAACTATACCAAACATTTGGCTTTACCGAACATCATCCTTGGCTCCCAATTTTTGTGTGTTTACAGTACATACCCAATCTATGGTTTCTTAAATCACTTTAATGAACTAAAATATCTGTGCATCCCGCAATGTTCGTTAGAGCGGTGTTCCACTGTGGATGTACGACTTTTCAAACAGCAACACTTGATTTAACAGCTGTCAAACTTCAAAATACGGTACACCGATCACTCAGGAGAAAGCAAGCATGTCCCAAACCACTGGTTTTGGATGTTTTTTTTTACCTTGAAGTCCAGATTGCTGATGTGATTGTCAGTGCCTGTTATTCTGCCCAAGTGGTCATCGTGGGACACCACGATCTGTTTGTCCTTGGTGATCTGACAGTCTAGCTCCAGCATATCCATGCCTGAGGTCATGGCACTGCAAGAAATACAAACGACGAGAATTATTAAGGTACAGTACAGGATTGGTAACATACCCCTACAAAAATGTTCACAGATTTACGTATAACTTAAATCAGGGTATGAAGATGGTGCTGGTAGAAACATAGGGTTAAAATATTTCTGCCATAAATGGTGTATTTATCAAGAAATTAGTCAATCAAAGACCAAAAGCAGTTTTGATCTCATGGTAAGATCTGTTTTACAAGAAACTTTGAGTCGGGTTTCCGCTATTTTCTTGTGACTCAAATGACCGATTGAGCTCAAATGTCCACAGGTTTATCATTAGATGTACATGATGGACCAGACAAAGTGATATTTCAATATTTTTTCCGGGGCCAGATACGATTTTCGAAATGAACAAATATCGTCATATCGAACAAGCTTTATAGTGAGTGCTGCTCTGTGACATTTAGCAACTATGTATTATACCTTTTAATAACTACAAGTCTATTCAACTTGTCTATGACCAGGAGCACCAAACCAATGACCAGGGGCACCAAGGCAATGACCTGGGGCCAGTAACACAATGACCTATAGATGACATTTCAATTTTGCCTTTCCTCTACACACTTACTGATGATATGCTGTTATTGTGTTTTCCAAATGTTCACCAGCACCTAAAAAAAGTAATAAAAAAACAAAATTGATGTAAAAAGTACTGCATTCAATTTAAAAGTACAACGTCCATCAAAATAAAACACAAGTACATGTAATGTATGAGCATCTCACCTCAGAGCTAATCAGTCATTATTCAAATTCAGTGCCTTAATTTGCATAAATTTGCATGTGCTCTTACCCCCTCTGTGTGCGATCAGCCTCGCGTTGATCTTGGTTTGTTTCTTGCGGTGAATCAGGAGGGGAAAGCGCAGTAGAACGGCAGATAAGACGACATAACCTCCGAAGACCGACAGAGGTACTATGAGTGCTGCCGACATGATGGTATCTTTAGAACGGTGACTCTTTTAACAGTAGCGCAAACAAAATGGCAGTGTTTTTCCTAATGTACTGATGACTGATGGTTGGTACATGTATTAAAAGCCGATACTACTGCAATGGAAAAAAGAAATAGACTTTGAATCAGTCCTACATTTACTTTAATTAATACTGTTTTTTTGCCCACCTATATATACAGCCCAGAATGCCAACAGTGCAGTTTCAGTGCACTGTTAAATTTCAATTTCAAATACATAAGGTGGAACGCTACTATAATGAACACAACGGAATGCACAGAAACTGTTCGTTGTAGTGGTCGTTTGTTATAGAACAATGTTCAGCATGCCTAATTGCACATACACTATATACGAATTGGGAGCCAAGGATGATCTTTTTTTTTTTTAATATGCATGACTGTGCGCATGCGCCACACACGCGACTGGCAAAAATGTGTGGAGCAGAGCCACAGCTGCCACAGAAGATTGCCGCCGTCCGATCATGATCGTCTGGTTTTCCGTCTGAAAACATCGACAAGACAAGACAAAGCAAGACAAAAAGTTACAGGGGTTACCTCAATTAGTACACTCAGGGTAGCTTCTACAGTAAACTAACTTACCTAAATACGACTGGGTCTCGGTACCAGCTAACCTGAGTGTACTAAACTGAAGTAACGCCAAGTTACATACAGAAGTAAACTGTTGGCACACCGATTTGGCTTGCAGTGGAGCAGATACCACCGTACACAAAACAAATCAACTGGTTGTGTGGTACAGGCATGCACGTCGAGTATTAGTGATGTATAGAAGGTCAATCCTCGAAAACTAAAAGACTCGAAAACTAAATGACTCGAAAACAGGTAGGCTACACTGAGGATATATTTACTTTAGGAAAGAATTCCACTGACGGCTATCACTTGTGCACAGACCGATATGGGACCAACAGAGGGCGTTTTCGAAGTGTATAATTGTAGGTCCAAAAAACCTGAAAATCTCACTTTTTAGATAAGCTACATGTACACCAGTTTTCACTCCTGAGATTGAAGTTCATCATGACTTGCATCAAATATATAAAGTTAACTCTTGGAGGAAATAACCAGATAACCCTGTTTCCGTCATGGCCGTCAGTGGAATTCTTTACGTACTTTATATTTTGGTAAATGTCTCTTTACAAAAAGTTGCTTTAATCCCTTTCCCGTCACGTCAGTGAACCCTTACCAGTTACTGGTCTACTTATCTAGGCCTACATTAGTTTAGTTTTTACCTTCAAAACAATACACATTGAATACAGAGCCTCAGAGGCAGCCATTTATCTCATAAATAAAGGCCCTCCGTTGCCAACGTAGCATGCAATGATCTATAGCTTAGGTTTACTTTACCCATGGAGGAAGGAAGAGACTTCCTTCCTCCATGCTTTAACTAAAAATAAACTAACTATAACGTTAGGGGAGTAGCCTAGGGCTTTCTAAATCATCGGGCTAGGCCTACAGCAGCTAGTCAGCTACCAACTCGTACCTTTTTAAAAATGCAGCACTTCGGCACCACAAGACAACAGACAATCTTCTGACCAGTAAACGTGTGTAACAACAACCCCCAAGTCCAAATTAAAAGTAGAAAACCATCTGGAAATTGGTTGAGTTTCAGTGACAAGCGAGCATGACTTGGTGTTTTTATCAGCAGGTGGAATCTCATGTCAGAACAGCGCCCTCTATAGGGCAAGAGTGAAAATGCGTCCTCATAGATTGAAATTAAAGGTTTACTGTAATCAAATTTGTGAAAGGGGTGAAAGTGCTTATAAATTATTGCTTAATACATAATTAATGACTATATAGATTCATATTTTTATGCAAGTGCTTAATTTTGACCAAAAAGTTAGAAAATCATACATGCATGCCCCGCCCCCCAAAAAGTCCCCCTTGGTACCGATCCAGGCAACAATAGCGTGTGACGTCACCTAATGACGTAAGCAAGGTTTTTCGTTGTGAAAAGTGTGGTGCTAAATTATGTGTCCTAAAATACCTCCTTTTTCTATATACAATACTTTTTAGCACAAACAATGATAGACAGGTTGAGTTTTATACCAATACAGATGTATTTAACTTTATAGAGGCAGTATACTCCCCAGGGAGTTGAGATGGTTTTAGGAATGTAAATTATGACCCAATAAATTCAGAGCCATGTATCTTTTGGCAATTTGGCACTCCATAAATCCAGTAATTATTATTATCAAACGGAATAGTAGAAATTAAATTAAATCTAAATTGCATATCAAGGAGAGACTTTAGCGTCTAAAAGTGAACATTTGGGAGACATCTGCAAATAGGGGGACTTTTCGGTGTCTCCCTATTATACCAGCTACCTTTTAAAGACATATTTTTGCTGTCCATATTTTAATAGAAGACAGAGAATGCTCTCAATATGAACATAATGTCAATATCAAGTTCATTGGTTTGGAGGATGTTTAGAAATAGGTAAGTAAAGTTTGTGCACGACCCAATGAGAAAGCTAGTCTCCCTAATGACCCATTTAACAACACAACCAACACATCGTTCTTGAAGGAAAACAATTTACCGATTTACACTAAATATTTTTGTTTGTTTGTTTTTTATTTCTACTTCAGCAGTCTACAATATATATGTGCACTCAGGATACAATAAGTTGTTTGTTAATATTTTGTGTAGAAAATAATCTCTGATTCTCCTTTCATTTATCTCTTTCTTCTTTCTTTCTACATTAAAAATATTTCACTTTTTTTTTTGCTTCATTTTTATTAATTTTTTCATTTTAAATATAATTATAAACCGAAGTTATACTTGATTTGACATGATTTTGATACAGAGTCCAAGGGTGTTGAAATTAAAAACTCAAAATATAAATGTTCCTGAATTTTCACTTCTAATTACAGTTTGTAATTTTTTTTATACAGACATAATTCGCAGATATAAGTTTCGATGATAGTGTGGGTTTTTTTTTGTCCAGAGAGTAAAATCAAAACCTCTAAATTATAATTGTAATGATTTTTGTGATAATTGTAGTGACTGTGTTGATTTTCTCTATTCCAGCAGAGGGCCTGATTCTATGGCTGTGATCGTGGAAGATCCGCTAACAGTTCATGCTTACCACAAGTGTGGGTTTACAGCCAATATTTGTGACTTTTGTTAAAAGGTAGTATCATACTTTGGTAGCATACCGAAACAGAAATCTTCACAGATTTATCTATAACTTAAAGGGTATAGAGATGGTGGTTGTATGTATGCCATTACAATTGTTCTGCCTGAAATGCTGTATTTATCCAGCAAAGGATACAACAAATGGCCAAACAATTTTGATCTTTTAAAGATAACAACAATTTCACAGATGATGTTACAGTATCCTTGTTGATATTTTTGCCCATGAATCTGCATTTCTTTGCAAAAACCAAAGTATGATATTAATTACCTTTAACTACAAACCCACATGAATGCCACAATTTACCACACATATTTCTCCCTTAGGTAAGTGTGGTATCCTGAATACTACAATACACCACAGTGTGGCTTTCATGATAACATGTAGTTTATGATTCATTTTCCCCTGTGGAGGCTGTGGTAATGTGTGGTAAGCAGGACATTTGTTAGCCTTTTATAGTACAGAATGTCTGGGCTATGTAAGTACAGACATGACCTCCATGACCAGAGCCATGGAATAAACCCCAGGTCTCGAATCCCCTAAAAGTCACTCAACTCTTCCGAGTTCCAAAAGAGGTTATTCACCGATGTCATAAAATCACGTGGTTGGCAGTCAAGATTTTTCTTTGTTGTCCATGGTTACGCGTAGGACACTGTACGTTGCATGTGCACTAAAGCGTATTGTTTTGCATGCGCAATCATTGTGCTTGACGGCCAATTACGTCACATGAATAACCTCCATACAAGACCACAGTTTTGCACATGAAATTCACTATACATGTATTCTGCTCAAATTGGTGCGGCAATAGAGATATCCCAAGATTTTGTGTCTCATCTTTCTGTAATTAAAAAAACAATCAGATTTACATCCCTTTTTCTACCTTTTTTTATGTCATTATTTTCTTTTTGCAATTTGAACATGAAGATTTCACAATTAAAATATCCATCACCCATGACATCATAATTTATGCACAAAAAATATGCAGAAAATGACCGACGGTTCACTGCACCAAAACACATAGAGTAAAGCCCAACATAATTTAAGCAAACTAGGGGCCTGTTTGTTAAGCGCACGGGATCCCAGATTTGCGGATCCACGTCCTATGCAGGGTGCGCTAAAATGGGATCCGGATCAGTAGAATCCGTGATCCTCTGCGTTAAACAAACAGGCCCTATGTATCTGCAACATATATAATAATATTATCATTATTTAATGTGGAGCACTTCAAAGCAGGTTATATACAGCTGAAGAAGGCAGTGCGTATTAACAATAAAAAGGGAGTAATATGGGATATAATACCGAGGTTGACTAAGCAGCCATGTTGGAGGTCAGAGCTTTCAATTCAAGTCAATTCCGACACAAAACATACATATTTTTTTAAGTTTTATCATCTTGCATGATATGTACTGTAATATGCAGTAAGCACGTGCATAAGTCTAACGCAGTACAGTAAACACACACATAAAAAAAACCTGTCTTTATTGGCTCCGTGGATGATACCGCCCTCTGTCTGTTACATGCATGATAGCGCCCTCTACTGCCTCAGTGCATGATAGCGCCCTCTACTGCCTCTGTGCATAAAGGCATGCATGATAGCGCCCTTTACTGCCTCTGTGCATAAAGGCATGCATGATAGCGCCCTCTACTGCCTCTGTACGTAACAGCTCCCTTTTACGACATTCATGCAAAACACCAACATCTTTTTTATGCTCCACACAAATTCACTTCACTTCCAAACCGGCCTATGTTTTTTTTATACAACAACAAAAATATAATTGTATAGTACAAATTAATATGGGAACGTTACCCATTCTACGCTTTGATATAATACAGAGAATACGGTAGGTCTTTCTCAAAATTGACTTCCACCAGTCGTGCTCTGCTAGTCAGAATGAATGACTCGTGGACAATGGCCCGCTAAGATCTCTACCTTTCTAAGCCAAGACCGTAAAAGACGCAGTTAGCCATAGCTAGGGCATAGACCCTTGTTTCTCCTCCAGTTCAGGAGACTGTCAAAGGTACAGTACAGGATTGGTAACACACCCAAACAGAAATCTTCACAGATTTACCTATAACTTTTGGGTATGAAGATGGTTCTGGTAGAAACATACTGTTAAAATATTTCAGCCTGAAATACTGTATTTCTCCAGACATTAGTCAAACAAAGACCAAACAGTTTTGATCTCGGGGTTAGATCAAAACCATTCTTTATGTTTTATAAGAAAAATTTAGTCGGTTTTTCGCAATTTTGTCTGGACTCAGATGTCCAATTGAGCTCACAGGTTTATCATTTCTTGTACATGCTGGTTCAGACAAGTGAGTTCTGCTCTGTGACCATTACCAATCATGTATTATAACCTTTAACAATTGCTCAAATATAAGCTTGTTCAGCCCTGGTTCCCAGCTTATGGCTGTTTTCACTTTGGCTGTGGGAGACTGGGAGCCTATCTCATTGCCAGCAAAACAGGCAATTGCTACAAAGCAGCCCCCCTCCCAAGAAACAAACCCACTTCACAACAATTACTTCTTAAAGAGTGACAGAACCTGCTTAGTTCATACCGTCCATCATAATTATAATATATTAAACCTGATGTTATAAAATGGCTGTAGTGAAGTTACACCAGTGCAAAATACAGAGTCAATATCACCACTGGAAGAAATCTTGAAAAGAGTATTACATGTATATTTCATCAGTGGTTAGACAAAAGTTCGGCTTGCTATCAAAAAGCCTTGAACTTACATGTTAATGTAATGGCACAGCAAACTTAAAGGCCCATGTCACACGAGGCCAATTTACGGGCAACCAGTTCCAGGCGATCTCCAAGAAGAAATAACATTCACCTTTAAATCTTGATATAATTTTATTGTAGATACTGAAAAACTGCCCGAAAAGTGAGTTTTGCGCAATCCAAACTTTCCTGTTTGTTTTGTCATTGAAAAGTGAATAAAGAAACAGAGCGAAATTTGAACCGGCGACCTCCTGAATACCGTACAGGCGCTCTACCAACTGAGCCATCCAGCCCGATGTTGGTGGTGTCCCAAATAGTCAATTGTCTTTGTTCGTTTGGCAGTCAGTCAGCTTCTCTTGTGGCTGTTTGTATTTGGTGTGCTTGGTTGCCTCCAAGCTGCCTGTAAAAATTATCTCATGAGATATGGCCATATTATTCTGACACCCTGTTTTTGTTGTTTCGGTTTTTTCTTTTTGTGGATTACCAAATGCCAACAATCAGTTTTGACTTAAAGGGATGGTACAGAATTGGTAAGACAAAATACACGTCAAGATCACAGATTCACATAAAACTTACACAGTATAATGGTGATGATAGGAGAAAACATCCCATGAAATGTTTTTGTATGAAATGCCATATTCGTTGAGAAATAAATGAAACTATTTTCCGATTGGAAGAAATCGCTTCAAAGTGTTTTATTCATTTGTTGAAATGTGTAAACGAGTTTTCACTATTTTCTCGTGACCCAGATGGCCGATTGACCTCAAACTTCTACAGGTTTGTCAGTTAAGGTATATGATGGATTGCATAATGTGCTTTCACAGTCAGCAACGGTTTTGTCGCAAAAACCAGTTCTGTACCATCCCTTTAAGCTCATGATAGCGTGAGAAACAAACCTTACACTATATTCCATTCTGCTGGGAAATATCCTAGTTTAACTATCTTACACATATTTTCTTTTTCTCTTTTTACTATTTTCAATATCAAATGATGATTCTGTATCGAGCAGAACGAAATTACATTTCAATGATTAGTTTCGGACACATTAATAGATCAGTACAAACTATGTCGCTCTAAAGTAGCGATCCTGACCTCCGATTTTATAGACCACAAGTTTCCAATCAATCTTTTCAATTCCTATCATAATTTTATCGACTCGAGAAAGATTAGTATGCATGATTGAATTTCGATTAGTACTTTAACACTACAAACACAAAAATTACAAGAAAACTCTTGCTTTTTTTTACAACCTTTTTTTTGTTTTTGCTTCGTCTTCTATTAAAAGGAACGTCGTTTGAAATTATCTCAGGATAAGCAGTGGAGGAAAATTCTCTTTGACAATATAACGAACCAGTAGGCCACGCCCCCTTGACAAATTGACCAATCACAACGCGCTATTTAAGATCCGACAAATTGCCGCCATTTTGTCCGACAAAATGTTTTACATTTTGTTTTCTTTATGACATACTTTTGGTTGAGTTTACTTTTGTTTCGTATGTACAAGGCAATTCTTTTACAAATCCGAGTTTTCTTCTTAACCATGGTCAAGCAGTGTTTATATTTTTCATTATAATTCTGACTCTCGCTGCCCTGGCTGAGAGGAAATGTACATTTTGGGCCTTTCAAGAAACCAAAATCCAACGTAGAGAGATGCCCTCTGTGGTTGAAGGTATACAATTCATCGTGTTTGGGCGATCATGACACGTTGTGTGCGTGTGCGTTGTTGCTTGGACGTTGCTATGGTAGGCGTGGCCTACTGGATCGGTATATTGAAAAGCACAACCCATTACTTATCACGAGATAATTTGAGAACGGTCCGTTAAATAATGGAAAAATACGATGCTTATAATATAAACACATGGGCATCAGCTTTCTGCTTGTATACATTAACTCCGCTCTTTTCTCTTTTTTAAATTACGATAATTTGGTCAACCATGATACGTGTAGTAGAAAAATAGCTGAACAAATAAGTTAATAACTGGGAGAAGCTTTAGATATTTTGTAGAGTTACAAAGCAAATCCAGTGTGAGAATTCGCCAAAAACTAAAAACTTGGGAGAAAATCGATGAAATGAAAAGAAATCAATAAAAATGTGAATTGTTGTTGTTTCAAGGTAGTATCATACTTTGGTAGGAAAACAAATTAGAAATGTTCACAGATTTACCTATAACTTTATATATGGTATAAGGATGGTGATGGTAAAAACATGCCATTAAAATTATTCTACCTGAAATGTTGTATTTATCCGGAAATTGGTGAAGCAATGACCTAAAACATGTTTGATCTTTAAAAGATAAAAAAATAACGGTGAAAATATTTCAGAAATTCTGTGAGCGATTTTCACAGTTCTCTCAAAAAGTCGGTCCCGTATGGGACTGGGAATTTCACAGATGACTGTTACTGTATCTTCCTCGATATCTTTGCCCATGAATCTGTATTCTTTTGACAAAAAACCAAAGTATGATACTACCTTTAAGTGCATTCTGGGGTGAAAACATCGGGACAAATTCAATGGACTTTGGAGTTTGTGATCAAACGTGATTGACAGCTTGAAAAACAAAAAAACCCACATAAATACAAGGTTTTGTTTTTAAACTGACAAACTTTTAGATAAAAAAAAAACTGGTCAGCTGCGAGTGTCCTGACACTTTTGGGTAACCTTTACAATCAGATAATAAACATCAGTTATACTTTATCTATCTATTTTTTCAAATAAACATAAAGTTTCTGGGTTAAAGAACTTCGCACTGGAAAGATTGGACTTTTTGTGTTCTGGGGTGAGAAAAAAAAAACGTACACTGTTGACTTACATTAATAATTATTCAGTACAAAGAGACCTATAGGCTATAATTGAGTATTAAACTGTACATGTATTTCTTACGCACATTGGAGATTTCACCTAAACCTAGCAACCTCCCCCCCCTCCCCAAAAATCAGAAAAGTGCAAATTCCATTTCCAAAATCCTTGGATTCCGTTTCAGGCTGAAAAATTTGGCTTCAGACTGAACAAAATCTGTTTTGTGCTATATAGTTCCAAAAAGTTGTAAAACATGCAGTAAATCGTATACTAACTTTCACTGACTGTTTGGGCACTGGAAAAGTGTCGTAACTTTGCTCAGTGAGACTGTTGTCAGACTGTGTTTTGTCACCAAAAAAACAGTCAACAATTGCAAGACTAAACCATGATTCAGTTAGCCTAGGAAATGTATATCAATCTGTTCACATAAATGATGCATTTTATGAATTTAATTCAAAAATGGATCGAATTCCGTTTCAAGGAGCATATTATGTGAATTCCGTCCGTTTTTTTCGTTTTTGCGGAAAATCAGTGGCTCTATCAATAATGCATCTTTCGAAATGTGGCCCTAAAAGTTCTTTAACCAAAATGCGAACTATATGAGGTCAAAACAAAAATTAAAATTTCTGTAAGCGTGCTAGGAAAAAAAATTTGTAGAGTATAATGTCAATGTGCTGCATAGTGTTTTGAAAGCTGATTTAATAAAAGTTAATTAGTTTTGTTTCACAATTTTCCATTTTTTCCCCGTTCGTTTTTGTTGTTGTTGATGTATTTTTGACAGATGCATTTACTAGAGATAGAAAGCTGCACAGGAAAGATTTTTTTTTTGATGATTTGTTTTCCCTTTTGTTCAATTTGATCAATGTGCGTCAATTATAATATATGTACAGAAAACTTCAATAAATTTACCTTTTTTTATACTTAATTTCTTCAAATCTGTAATATATTTTTTTAAAACAACTTAACATACAGTATTATGTATTACACTTTAATATCAATAGTGTTCTAGAAATGGATCACGCCAAATGTTTCCAAAGCCAATTGGCCGGGAAAACAATTTGGCTACAACTAGTACAAACCGGTTTGAGACCAGAAAACTCAGCTCAAACGATTCACTGTGTACAAAAAAACAACTTTCCCAGCAAAGCACCAGTTTGGACAGGAAAATCAAACTGGTCAAAACCAGAGAAAAACCAGTTTTGCTAACTGCTCCCAAAAAGTTGCAGTAGCCGGACATCTAAGAAGGAAAAACCACAAAACAACAACAACAACAATTGGAAGCATTTAAATAAACAAATGACATAAACCACATTATCGTCTGTTTCCTTCCCCCAAAAGAATCTTTCCCTTTTTGAAAAAGACACTGCAAGAGTTGTTTTCGTTTTCGGAAAAATCCTCAAAATATTTGGCCAACTTCACTTCAAAACATTCCTGCATTGACTTTATATGGAGGCTTTCAATTTTATTTCCAAGATGGCTTCTAAAGCGAAAGCCAAATTTGAAAAGCGATGCCAAAATTCCTCTTTCCTCCTTGAAAATATCCCAAACAATAAAAAATCTCTTCATTTATTTGATTTTCCACTTGGGGGAAAAAACAAAAATTCAAAGTTTATTTACAGAATCGTCAGACTGACGCCATGATTTCAAGTCCTGATGCAACATCCCTCGTCTCACGTCTACAAACTGGGATAAATAATCAATTTCTAAGTGACAAAAAAAAATGACCCCAAAAAATAATTAAAAAAACCTACCAAAAAACGTATTTATATAAATGACAATATTTTGGGAAGCAAATGGTGGCACTGGCAAGAACCACAATTAATTTTATAACCGTCTAAAAGCAGTTCAAAGATAAAAATTCTGCTTGTATAAACCTCAAAGAGTACGACTCTATACACATACAATTCATCCGATGAAATAAACTTTTAACCAGTGCTTAACCAGAGCGAACCGGTTGGAACCGGTTGGAACCGGTCGGAACTGGTTGGAACAAGTTTCTGACACCTGAACAATTTGTTTTGTTTGGGTTGCTTGTCTTTTTGAAACAACGTTCTATTGAAAAAAAAAAACTCCGCCTGACTTGCTGGGTTTTAATACCTCTAGCTTTTTGGAGACGGCACCGGCGCCGACGGGCAGCTTAGCTCATCTCGCTGGCTTCTCCTTCCGCCTTGGGGCAGAACTTGCGGGCCTCCTCGAAGATCAACTCCTTCAGCCTCTCCTTGGGGAACTCATCCAGCTCCATCTCAAACTTGAAGGGCTCCTCGGCCACGGGCTGGGGGAGAGAGAGAGAGAGGGAGTTAGAGGGAGGGACAAGGATGGTGGGGAGGGATTTCACAAGTGAAGACTCTTTTATATCACTGAATCAATCATGGATGTAAGTGACCGACGAAGTCATTTCCGGAAAATCACTGAAGGCCAATAAATTGCGCAACCGAGAAGAGTGACTCACGGCAGGGGTGCAGACGCCCTTCAGTGTTTAGGGTTCCCACTTCTATCCATTTATTTGTATCAATGGTTTTGGTATCTTGTCCCCTGTGAATGTCTCGATCAATGATATATCCTTCCTTCTTTTATATTTCTAACGTTCAAAGTCATTTTGACATGTGCGGTTGCTATTTTGATCGATGTAGGCCAATCTGTATGACGCATGTCCATGCCAGTCGGAAATTTTCCGGAAATCTTACATCCCTGAATACTCTTTTAGGAAGATGTGTGGTCCTGAAAAGGACCGATGAAAGTGTGTTCTCGACGTTTCGACTAGTATGCTCTAGTCGTCCTCAGGAAAGAGAGAGAGTCAAAAGTCTCCAATTTCTACCTTCAGTTCCACTGAGCTGGTTTTTGCCTCGTAGCTTTTTACCGAGAGGCTTTTGTTTGGGGTGAGCATTCATAAAAGAGAAAATAAATGGCCAACCTCTCCCTTTTTTCATGTTCCTGGCCTCTTTGGGGTAATAGGTAGCTCCAGACTCACCCTTTTGGAAAGTTTACAACCTGGGGAAAACCCCGAGCCTGTTCGCTTACCTCATCTGTTGGGTCGTGATACTGGTCTAAGTAGGGGTGCTTCAGGGCGTCTTCAACCGTTATTCTCTTGTCGGGGTTAAAGGTCAACATCTTATCGAGGAGATCCAGAGCTGGGAACAGATCATTCAAAATCAGCAAGTTAGGGAGAGGGGTAGTTTATGCTTCTGATACGGTGACTACTTGAGGCTTTTCTCAATGCTCGGTTCCGGCTCCAGCTCCGGCTCCAGCTCCGGCTCCATTTCATGAATCCATTTTAAAATAACAGGTATCAAAATAGAGGCTTTTGGCTGTGGACCTGTTGTTGGACTTTGTTTGAGTCAATACCAAAGGTCCAGGAGTACACTGTTTCATTCATTCTGTCAGGTTTAGGGAAGTAAGGCATGAGACCTGTGGAAACAAGTGTTGGAGTTTGTGGCAGTGCACTGGCATTTTTTTTGTGGGTAAGGCTACCCATGGCCTATAGTACAGTTGCACAGGAAGTTGTGGTGGTGCACTTGTGTGATGAAAGGCACTGTGGCATTTTGTTGAAAGGCACTGTATGTGCCATTTTTTGTGATTAACGACTGTTGGGCTACTGTAACACATCAAGGCATAGACACATCCATACCAAGTGAATCAAACTCCAACAGCTGGGGCCTGTTGAAGTTTGTCAGGTTCAGTACCAATCCCTACCAAACCTGTGACCAACTGTTGAAGTATGCTTAGCTCAGTATGCTTCCTAGTACAAGGGCATAGGGGGTGAGGGTTTTAAGGCAGAAATTTCATGGTTAATAGCAATCTCTTGTGCTAAGCACGGCAGTGAAATTGGCCCCTTAGGCACAAGCAGAGATGCTCACCTTTAGGATCACCATTTGTATAGAGTGAAGTCCAGGGAACCCGGGGCTTGTGGGGTAGCGACTCCAAGTAGCCACGAGCCTTGTCGTTCATGATGCAGTTCAGATCCTCCTTGGACGGAGAGCCCAGGATGTTGAGGATGTGATTCAGCTGATCCAAGTCTGTTGGCATCGAGGTCAAGGAATGTTTTATTTGTTTAAAGGTAGTATCATACTTTGGTAAGAAACCAAAACAGAAATGTTCACAGACTTACGTTAATCTTAAAGGGTATAAAGATTGTGATGGTAGAGACATACTTTTGACATTTTTTCTGCCTGAAATGCTGTATTTATCCAGAAAAAGAGTCAAACCAATGACCAAAAACAATTATGATCTTTTAAAGACACAAAATACTTACAAATGGGGTATTACGGAGACACGTTAGCATCTAAAAGTGGCCATTTGGGAGACATAGGGACTGGTACCAGCTACCTTTTACAGACATATTTTTTAATCAATTATAACTGATTAATTACGGCACCCCCGCCGATAAGGGATTCGATTCACACTGCTGACCCCAGCTAGCTTGGTGGCCTAGTAGGTATGGCATCTACAGTAGTAAGCAGGAGGTCGTGGGTTCGAATCCCACCTGAGCCAGCATATGATTTTTTCATGTGTGCTCAAAAGGCACTTAGTGAAGTGCTTTTCTACGTGGTTGAAGGGCAATAAATTGTTTGCATATTTTTACTGCCCATATTTTAATAGAAGACAGAGAATACTCTCAATATGAACATATTTCAATTTCAAGTTCATTGGTTTGGGGGAAGTTTGTAAAGTTTGTGCACGACCCTATGGGAAAGTCTCCCTAAGGTCCCATCCTCGGTTAATAATAATAAATGTTATTATCAATCAATTGTTATTGTTTCTCTCTACCAAAGGATACAGTGCTTTCCTGGGAAGATGGGTTTACTGTTGAACATCTCGGCCAAGATGCAGCCAACGGACCATATATCGATGCTCTTGTCATATCCCTTGGAGTTGAGCATGATCTCCGGAGCGCGGTACCAACGTGTGGCCACGTACTCTGTAAGGAATCCTGTGTGGTCATGGACTGGATCGGCTATCCGTGCCAGGCCAAAATCACAGATCTGTGTAAGTATTGATAACAAGAGTGAGAACAGGTTTTAGTACATGATAGCCTCTGTTGCGTCCCATACAGTTCATGCCCTAGGGACCGAGACAATGGTGACCTGGGGCTTCAGAGGATGACACTGAGGCAATGACCAGGGGCACTAAGGCTATGGCCAGGGGCACCAAGGCAATGGCCAGGGGCACCAAGGCAATGGCCAGGGGCACCAGGGCAATGGCCAGGGGCACCAGGGCAATGGCCAGGGGCACCAGGGCAACGACCAGGGGCACCAAGGCATTGGCCAGGGGCACCAAGGCAATGACGAGGGACACCAAGGCAATGACCAGGGGCACCAAGGCAATGGCCAGGGGCACCAGGGCAATGGCCAGGGGCACCAATGCAATGGACAGGGGCACCAGGGCAATGGCCAGAGGCACCAAGGCAACGACCAGGGGCACCAAGGCAATGGCAAGGGACACCAAGGCAATGGCCAGGGGCACCAGGGCAATGGCCAGGGGAACCAGGGCAATGGCCAGGGGCACCAGGGCTGTGACCAGAGGCACCAGGGCAATGGCCAGGGGCAACAAGGCAATGACCAGGGGCACCAAGGCAATGTCCAGGGACAGCACAAAAGCAATGACCAGGGGCTCCAAGGCAATGACCAGTGGCACCAAGGCAATGACCACAGGCACCAAGGAATGACCACAGGCAATGAGGCAATGACCAAGGGCACACACCAATGCAACTGCTTCCATTGCCCCTATGAAGTTCAAGCTCTGTCATGTATGCACACAGTCAATAACGGAGACACAAGTTGCCAGTGATACATGAACCGCTATTCTTCAAAAATATTCCCACCTCCGTGACACAAACACATGGATTGGGTTTCGGTCCGTGCAAGTTTCTATCTATAGATTCAAGGCTTATGAGCTTCAGCGCTTTGTGTGGATTGGGGTCACTCTCCAATCCATGTTATGATGGAAAATGAACATTTGTACTGAATTAAAAGGGAATACGTGACAAACACCTTAAAATAAGTCTGTTTTTTTTTACATGGAAAGGAAATTCCCACTAACAGTTTCTGTAAAAAACTATTTTAAGAAAAATAAAAGATCTTTCAGGATGGTTTATTTAAATTTCATTTACCGGGATAGAAAAAGGCATAAATACAGTACTTTGATAGATAAACAAATATGCAAGTGATTAAAAAAAAAAAATCTATTTTGTATTTTTCAAGAGCGATACGATATTGTTGAAATGCGGACGTTGTTGAAAACATAAACAGAAAATATTAATGTCTTGCATTATGTTGTGAGGCTTGTTTATAGTAAAGTGCATTAGACTTGTTTTTTAAAAACATAAGCCCATGAAAAACATACATGCTCATACACATCAGGGACAGATAAATCGAGAGTTCTTCTAAACTACATTGTCAAACAGGATGGCCTTAGGAGCTTCCTGCAATGACACGACGGACAAAATTCTTCCTCCCTTGCGTGGCTCAGGATTGAGTTGCGGAAAGCTCAGGGCAAAGATGGGGAAGATGGATCTGTCATTTAAGACGTCTGAACCTCTCAGAGTCAGAGGCCTTTTTTCGAAAAAGAGGCTGAGGCTCAGGCTACAGCTCTAACATCCATATGCTGAAAATATAGGTTGTGGTTTTTCAATGAAGCTGAAGCTCTGTTTTCCTTTTTCAAACCAGAGAATATATTTCCAAACCGCAGCTAAAAGCCTCTATTTTGATACCCTTTGATGTTAGAATGGATTCACGAAATGGAGCAGGAGCCTGAGCCAACATGTAAATTGCTGAAAATATAGGTTGTGATTTTTCGTTGGTTTTCCCTTTCAAATCAGAGAAACTGCTTCTGAACTGCAGCCAAAAGCCTCTATTTTGATACCCTTTGATTTTAGAATGGATTCACAAAATGGAGCTGGAGCCGGAGTTGGAGCCCGAGCCTGAGTTTTGAAAAGGCCCACAGACAGAGTTTGACAGAGAGAGGGGAGTTATGTATCATGAATGCAGAGAGGATTGAGATATCAGGCACCGATGTCTACATTCATGAAATCTGCTTAATACAACAATGACTACATGTACCTGTAAATGCCTTTGGGTCTAACATTCTAAAGATCCTGCTCGGCAATCCAAACTCTAAAACATACATCATGACTTGATTTACAATTCCAACCAAGATGTATTATAAAGATGGATCTTAAGACAGCAGCACATTTTAAAAGTTAGGGGTTAATTTCGAATGACATAAAGACGTTAAAGTTGTGAATGCAGCGTGTGAACGCTCTGTAAATTTCAGCTAAAGTTGCTTTCTCAACCGAACTCCCGCTGTGATATTTTAGCAGCGATGATAGCAGGGAAATTAGCAACTCGTGTGAACATGCCTGTCAAGTGCTAGGTGGTAATTGCCGCTTAATGAATCCGTCAGGTCCTCACCTTAAGATCGCAGGTGGTGTTCAGCAGCAGGTTGCTGGGCTTCAGGTCACGATGGAGCACGTTGGCCGAGTGGATGTACTTCAGTCCTCTCAGGATCTGGTACAGGAAGTAGCATATGTGGTCGTTACTCAGCCGCTGCGTCTTTAGCAGCTTGTACAGGTCCGTCTCCATCAGGCTCTGCACGATGTAACTGGTTGCAGTTAAGGGGGACGTTAAGGAAAGCTATGCAACAAACAAACTATTTCACTATTAGCTTTTTATATCCTACCAATTCAGTCAGCTTCCCTTGTGGTCATTTGATGACTAAATTAATTAAAAGCCGTATCAGTTCTGGTCAGTTCTTATTGGCTACTATATGTAGGCATAATATAGGAAATTTGCTATGATCGCTTTTTTCATATTGAGACAAACAACAGTTATTTAAAAAGGAATCAACGCGATCAGTACAAAACAATTCACACATCCTCTTTGAGTGATCCCCCATGTACCGTTCCCAGGTTGCAGCATTGCTGCATGTATCATTGAAATGATCCTTGGGGCATGGCAGTATGTGCATGGTTTCATGGCTTCTGACTGCCAAACAAACAAAGATAATTGACTATTGGGGTCACCACCAACGTAGGGCTGGATGGCTCAGTTGGTAGAGCGCCTATACAGTATTCAGGAGGTCGCCGGTTCGAATCCCGCTCCAATAAATTTTTCTTAGTTCACTTTTCAATGACTTTAAATTTAGTCGGTTTCCCTTGTGGTTATTTGATGATTAAATTTAAACTGTCAGAAGTAATATCATACTTTGGTTTTTGCAGATTAGGGGGCAAAAATATCAAGGAAGACACAGTAACAGTCATCTGTGAAAATTTCAGTCCCATACGGTGTCCAAGTTTTGAGAAAACAGTGAAAAACGGCCACAGTATCTTTTTTAAAACCTTTTCACCGTTATTTTTTATCTTCCAAAGATTGAAATTGTTTTGGGTCATTGGTTTGACTCTTTTCTGGATAAATACAGTATTTCAGGCAGAACGAAGTTAACAGTATGTTTCTACCATCACCATCTTTATACCCTGTAAGCTATAGGTAAATCTGTGAAGATTTCTGTTTCAGTATGCTACCAAAGTATGATACTACCTTTAATAAGCCCTGCCTATTTCAGGAAGATTATGGTTTCCACAGGGCAGGGGAGAATCACAGAGGTTTTTTTTATAAATAACTGGAACAGGAGGCTGCGAGGGATTAGCCTAAATTGGTCGGGGGGATAACAGTTGAATGATTCTGGAAGGGATGGGATGAGATGGGAAGGGCAGGCTGGCCTTGCTAGACGTCTGTCTGCCGGCTGGCTCTCAGACTTCATCTTTTATACTTGGCAGCTACATGTACATGTACAGTACATGAACGTGCACAGTACAGTGTGACAAACATTGTGTGTCTTGGAACACCAAAGCCCTGTCCGCACTGGACTTTTTTTTCCGGGGATTTAACCGAGCCGATGGGTAAATGAAAAATGGGCAAATATTACCGGTGTCCGCACTTGGACTTTTGACTCGGGTAACTTAACCGTGCACGCACGAAAGAATTACCGAGCTGACAATACTTGGCTTACATGTATGTGGGTACCCGACTCGCACTGTCCGCACTGGACTTTTCGTCTCGGGTAAAGTGTCTCGGGCATTCTACCCGGGCAGAAGTTGGCCGGTAGAAATACCCGCGCGGCTCAGGCAAAGTAACTGAGAGGTAGACTTCCTGAGACGTCCGCACTGGACTTAAAATGGGTACAGTACCTAGCGTCTCGGTTACTTTGCCCAAAAAAAGTCCAGTGCGGACAGGGATCAAGTTAAAACACCGACTAGCATCTATTCACCCAATCAGAAACCTGAGCACACAGTCCATCCCAATACTTTAAGAATCAATTTGTTTTCCTTTCAATTTTTTTTTAATTGTCTTGCCATTATGTCAACAGGTCAAGGAAAGGGCGGAGCAATTCTTTTCACTGAAGCTGCATCCGAATCTGTTGTCTAGAGCTAGGTCTAGGTCTTCGCTCCATTGGAAATACGTGGAGACACCAAGACAACAGACCTAGCCGTAGCTCTGGCTGCATCCGAATCTGTTGTCTAGAGCTAGGTCTAGGTCTTCACTCCATTGGAAATACGTGGAGACACCAAGACAATACACCTAGCTGTAGCTCTGGAAGCCTGTTTCGGACACAGCCTAAAATTAAGGTACACCAACATGGGCATGTGCATACATGTGTGGGGGTGGGGAAAAATCGCAATACAACCAGAGGGCATGAAAGGGGTATAACACGGACAATTGTCTCATACTTGTTGTAAATATCAGGCAGGTATCATACATGTACCTCCTAGCTTATAGACCTAAAGGCAAACTTTGCTGCAAAGTCTCCAAGCAGTCGTTGAGACGTCTCTTAAACGTCTCGCAACGTCTCATCAGTCTTTCTGGTCTACGAAAGGTCTCCGCAGCGTCTCTGATACGTCTCTGAGACGTTCGTTTGAGAGTCAGTGAAAAAGGATACACATCTTTCATCTCGTCAATTGTGTTGGCGTGGATAATGTCTTGGATGTTGATAATCTGCACAGGTCAAAAGAAAAATAGAGAAGAAAATGCCAACGTTAAATAATTATCAGTCATATAACAAAATGGTGACATAAGGGTTGTACAAAATGGAGGCTCAGGCTCAAGTTAAGCCTCAAGCTCAGGCTCAGGCTCAAGCTCAAGCTCAGGCTCAGGCTCAGGCTAAGGCTCAGGCTCAGGCTCAGGCTCAGGCTAAGGCTCAGGCTCAAGCTCAAGCTCAGGCTCAGGCTCAGGCTAAGGCTCAGGCTCAAGCTAAGCCTCAAGCTCAGGCTCAGGCTCAAGCTCAGGCTCAAGCTCAGTTTTGATCTCGGGGTAAGATCAAAACCATTCTTCATGTTTTATATAAAGAAAAAGTGAGTCGGATGTCCAGATTGAGCTCAAATTTTCACAGGTTTTATATTTCATGCACATGGATCAGACAAAGTATGAGTGCTGTTCTGTGACCCTTACCAATCATGTATATATATATTACACATACCGGTACATGTATGTACAGTACATGGA
Organism: Astropecten irregularis; assembly: GCA_963971285.1. Lineage (NCBI taxonomy): Eukaryota > Metazoa > Echinodermata > Asteroidea > Paxillosida > Astropectinidae > Astropecten > Astropecten irregularis. The sequence goes on from OZ020247.1 coordinate 10,259,519, forward strand.
GATAACATTTTGTATTCAGCTTATAATATATTTTATGGAAATAATATGCAATGCATATAGGACACCTATACACTCTACTTGATAAAGGTAGAAGTGTGTTTTGTATCTGTATATTATGAGCCTTTTTTTTATAAGGGTCAAGAACTAAACTACCTCAGGGCAGCTTTAAAGTCACATCATCAAAACTGATAAGAAACTGCAAAGTGTTTGACATTTGCACAGAAAGATTCTTAATGGCACAAATCTCGGGACGATAACTCCTTTGGGAGATTTAGAGCTCTGGGTCAGCTCACGTGCCATTTCAGGTTTGGTCAGTAATTTCCTTTCTGTTAAAGGTAATATCATACTTGGGTGTTTTTCAAAGAAATTACAGATTCATGGGCAGAAATATCAAGACAGATACAGTCACAGTCGTCTGTGAAAATTCCAATTCCATACGGTGCCCACTTTTTGAGAAAACAGTGAAAAACAGCCACAGTATTTTTTAAGTCTTTTCTCTTTTATTAATGATCTTTCAAAAGATGAAAAAGATTTTCGGTCATTGTTTTACTTATTTCTGAATAAATACACCATTTCAGGTGGACAAATTTTATGTTACTACCACCACCATCTTCATACCCTGTAAGTTATGCATAAAACTGTGAACATTTCTGTTTTGGTTTCTTACCAAAGTACGATACTACATAAATGTAGTATCATACTTTGGTAAGAAACCAAAACAGAAAAGTGCTATTATTTGCCATTTGAAGCACAAGTTTACTGTACGTGTACACATTTATAAAGCAAAAAATATGGACTTGTTTTTCGGCTAATATACATGTCCAGTGTACCTTGGGAATCGAGCTTTACATGTATATTGGCAATAAGAACCAGGAACATTTAACATATAGAGCAAACTGTGTTTCTGCAAATCTCTTTGGATTGTGTGTTCTTTCCGGGAGTAGGCCTACCGCATCAATTTGATTCCGGCTTTTCTTGTTAAAGGAATGGTACAGAACTGGTTTTTGCGACAACACCGTTGCTGACAGTGAAAGCACATTATGTAATCCATCATATACATGTACCTTAACTGACAAACCTGTAGACATTTGAGGTCAATCAGCCATCTGGGTCACGAGAAAATAATGAAAACCCGTTTACACATTTCAACGTATGAATAAAATGCTTCGAAGCAATTTATTCCAATTGGAAAATCGTTTCATTTATTTCTCAACGAATATGGCATTTCAGACAAAAACATTTCATGGGATGTTTTCTCCTATCATCACCATTATACTGTGTAAGTTTTATGTGAATCGGTGATCTTGAAGTGTATTTTGTCTTACAAATTCTGTACCATCATTTTAAAGGCCTAATACATGATTGGTAAAGGTCATAGAACAGCACTCACACTTTGTCTGATCCAGCATGTACGGCCTACATGTACATGAAATAATAAACCTGTAAACATTTGAGCTCAATCGGACATCTGAGTCACGAGAAAATTGCGAAAACCCGAACTCAATTTTTCTTTAATATAAAGCATAAAGATCAAAATTGTTTTTGTCTTTGTTTTACTAATTTCTGGATAAAAACACCACTTCCAGGAGAAATATTTTAACGTTATGTTTCTACCAGCACCATCTACATACCCTGAAAAATATACGTAAATCTGTGAACATTTCTGTTTACCAATCCTGTACTGTACTTTTAATAGCAAAATGCAGATTTGCACATTCTGCACATAATTATACAAATTCTGTTTTCTTGCATGCAGGTAAAACATGTTGAGAATCAGTATACACTCAACTATGGGTCAAATTCCGTTCAGTTCAGTTCACTTGAATTGCAGATTTGGCTATGAACTGATTCCTAGCAGGCCATTCTCCGACATCGCCATGGAGACGGCGAGGGGAACCCATGGTCAACGGCAAAGATAATATAGCGCCGCAAGATAGCCTACTCAGCCCAAAAAGTGAAGTATCATTTGGCCGCCATTTAAGTAAGCAGCAGCGTTAATGTTATTAACGTCAAATTCAACTGAACATTTTAAGATAAAACTTTCACCCAAATAATTTTTATAATCATTATTGTTTAATTATTAATTCGGTCAGAATCACATACCAAATGAAACAGTAAATTTGGCTTACTAAAATGGCCGCCCGTGTGTACTTCATCAAGTTGCGCGTGGTTTTGAAAGATTAGGCTATCTTGCGCAGCTATAGGATCTTTGGTCAACAGGTCTCAACATGGCCAATAGACATATAGCACTAGCTCCGTGTACAGAGTGATGCCTGCTGGGTGCATCCATGTTTGTGTACAAACCTATGGAAAAATTGTACATACTGTACATGTAGATGTATCTATGCAACATTAAGATCCATCTTAATAGCGTTCCGCACTAATGACGTCACACCATGCATGCACGTACCCCCACTCACCACACGTTTGCATGGCCACGTTGCAATGTTTGTCTGAGGTTCGGTGCTATTTGTAGCGCAAGTGCGCAGTGCTATTGACATGTACAGTAGGCCTACATGTACATGTACATGTACTGTAGAATTGTTCTTGTTTATTAAATTTGAGAGAGCATCTTAACCGGGACAACCATTATGTAGTGCATTATGTGAATGCTGCAGGTGGTCATCTGACATCTACATGTAAAATGTCACCATTGATGGGCATACATGTAATTAAATACAAACCCTTGAATGAGATTGGGATGGTGGGGTGGGTAGAATGGTGGGAGGGGGATGCAGCTTTCTAACGCCGACAGGTGCAGCATTCTTGCCACCTGTAGTACAAATGTAGATGTAGATGTACATGTACATGTAGGCTACATGTATGTTCAGACGCAGTACTCCGGAGACCGAAAAAGGTCTACCCTTTACTCATTTTATAAATTTCAGGTCATTATTTTGGCCGATGAGCAATTTGCAGCAGTTTATTAATGTATTGATTCTATGTACATGTACATGTACATGTACTTTAAATGCACATGTGCTGTATGTGTTTAAATGCATTTAAACTATGTACTGTAGCAACATCCTTTTTGTAATATTAATCAGTGGAGTGTCACCCATACTGCATGTGCCATGCATACTGTTTAATACAGTCTAAGGTGTTACTGACTTGATGGGGAAAACAGATTGAGTGTTGCATACATAGTGTACATCAACCACAAACGTGCATAACATTTGTAGTGAGTAAATCTGTACTAGTCTGATCGTGTAGATAAATTTACAAGACATTATTTTCTAGTCTATGTCTACTGGTGAACATGGACAAACAATTTTTTTTCTGTAATGTATTCATAATGTAGATACATATTTACAGTACAAGATTGGTAACATACCAATTATTTCCGCTTGAAATGATGTATTCATCCAGAAATTACTCAAACAAAGACCGAAAACAGTTTTGATCTTGGGGGTAAGATCAAAACCTTTCTTTTAGTATGATAAGAAAAAATTGAGTTGGGTTCTCGCTATTTTCTCGTGACTCGGATATCCGATTGAGCTCAAATTTTCACATACACCTGTACATTATTTCATGCACATAATTATTGGATCAGACAAAGTGTGAGTGCTGTTCTGTGACCTTTATAACTTTGACATTGAGGCATTAATTTAAATTCAAACTGATGTTAAATTATTCAGTACACCGCTGGTTACTAGAAATTTACCATAAGTGGTGGCTCGCTCCTTAATTAATGCCTCGCTTTTTCCGCCGTCATTCACAATTTGCTATTTAATTACTGAATAAATCTCCACGGACTCTTCCTAGTAATGACAGACTCGTCTGGTAACATTCATTCTCAAGTCTCTTCTCTCTCCCCGGGAATTCTCTAATCGACTTAAGAGCGCTCCGCTGGACATCAATGTTTGCCCTGAACATACACAAGCAGGTACGCTGAAAAAACACCTGCCCCTCGGAACACGTTACTCAACATGTAGCCTACACTGTGTACATACTGTACATACATGTACATGGACAGTGCGTGTGCCGTATTACCTTAGTCAATGACTGACAACAGGTTTATGACTGACATGTAGGCCTACATGTTGCTCCACAGTTCCAAATAAAGGTCATTTATTAATACTTAGTGCAATTAGACATTACACGTACATGACATGTTAACCGCTCTTCCAAACTGGTAATCACATGTACATTTTGACAGCAGTGGAATTCTCAGAATGTTCGCTTACATGCACCTGTAGATGTTTAGGGATGGGTTACGTACATGTAGGCCTACATTGTACATATATACATGTATGAAGTGAATATAATGGTGGGTAGCCGTGTCAGTCAGATAACATATAAAATATAAAAATACAAGTAGCTGTATTTTCATATTTTATATATATGGTATATGAAGTGGTAACATTTAATCGTCATTTTTGGATTGAAACAAATGACGGCTGACTGAAGTTGGGAATACAAACCAGTGCCAAGCCTCTGTAGTATTATCATGCAGGAAACTGTTCAGCCACATGCTGACTAAAATAAAAACATGTACATTACATGTAATGTATTGTGTACTGTGTAGGCCTACAGTGTACAGTGTAATAGGTCACTACATGTACTGTACATGTAGGTCAAGAACCTGTGAATTTCTCTGAACGATGGAAATTCTCAGCACCCATAAAAAAAAATCCTGGGACAAACCCTTAATGTACATTGTACACGTGTACATGTAGGTGAACTTGTATACATCTTGTATGTATGTACTGTATATTCAAACAGTTCTGTGTATTGTTTTACACTGTACACATGTATGTTTTTGTACACATGATGTACATGTAGGCCTACCTACAATATATATACATACCATGTACATGTATATATACATGTACATGTACATGTATGTATATATGTAGTTATTAATATTATGAGTGCATTTGCACAGGTATAAAACACATGATTGTTTGCATGAAATCCCATCAGTAAAGGGTCCCTTTTGGGGTACAATCATGTTGGTTTCCTAACTTTATACCGTGCTTTTTGTGTTTTCCATTGTACACAAGTATACTCATAGCTGCCAACCTATCTTAAAGGAAATTCGGAATACTTCTACTAAAAAAGAGGAATCACAGAGCAAACTACATAGGAATACATGTGTATTTCCAAGCCAAAAATCAGAATCTGTTGTCAAAAACTTGTAAAAAGTGATACATTCTTACCCAAAAAGAGGAATGATTCCTCCAAAAGAGGAATGGTTGGCAGGTATGTACATGTATACTGTGTTGTTTTAATAAGGTGCTTGTGGAATAGTTGAATATATTTGTTAAATGTGTGATTGTAATTTGTAAGTACCAAATTTCCTGTTTTAACCTATAGATTGTGTACTTTTACTGCGGCCAAACGTTTGCCCTAAAGTGCCCAAGTGGAATGAATATTAAAGAATTTGTGTATCGAATTGAACTGAATTGAATTGAAAAATAAATAATGCTCAATATTAAACAAGCACAGATACATTGTACAGTGATTATACACATGTAGGCCTATTCAATGTTCTTAAATTCATAAAGTGCATACATTTACATATCAGTATACTATACAGTATGTATGGATACATACATGAACATGTACTTGCTACACATACATACATGTACCTCACATGTGCAAGTTTGTGTACAAGTATGGACTTTGAATGACACACAGACCAATGCCTAGGTAATAAAACCCCATAAAAATACCATCGCAGGCTCATCAATCTGACCAAACAACGAGGAATAATACAAAACACGACAATCTCAATCCCCTCTGCTAATACTAATAGCCTAATGGTGTGGAGAAGATGTCACAGCCACCAAGGCAATAAGAAAGTGCGTTCAACTCTGCATGCCCACACTGCCAAGCACTGACACAACATGCAATGCTATAGGCCTACTGTGTACAGATACATATGTGTACATGTACAGTACTGCATCAAGGAGACTGCATTGGACCGGACTAGACACATACACGCATAACTAATACGTGCACCGCACAGAATCCAATTACGGTGTAGCAATCACTTGGGGCCTGGAAGCAGGGACTGAGAGTTTTGGGCGCATGACGTGAGGCACGAGGGTCCTTCTCCCCTTGATTAGGTTTGTCCTTTCCGGGACCATTAAAGAGAGGAAGCCACGGACCCGTTTAAAGGTAGTATCATGTACTTTGGTAAGAAACCAAAACAGAAATGTTCACAGATTTACGTATAACTTTGGTATGAAGATGGTGGTGGTAGAAACATACCGTTAAAATTGTTCCACCTGAAATGGTTTATTTATCCAGAAATTTGTCAAACAATGACCGAAAATCTTTTTGATCTTTTAAAAGATCAAAAATAAAAGAGAAAAGACTTAAGAAATACTGTGGCTGTTTTTCACTGTTTTCTCAAAAAGTGGGCACCGTATGGGACTGAAATTTTCACAGATGACTGTATATAGTATCTTCCTTGATGCAACATAAAAACACCTTTTTCAATCTTCTTTTCAAGGTACATACGTGTACATGTACATGTAGCTTATAATTTGTCCACACATATCTCTTTCCATTTAGGATAGTGTACAGTACAAGTGCGTACATGTTATTTATAGGCCATTGTACTGTACACTCTCCATTCATACGTGTACACGTGTACTAGTGCATTTCCTTCCTGTATTAAAGTAGTGTATTTAATACCTAATATAAGTACGGGGGTGGATTCACCAAACTCATCGTAACTTACTATCAATCGTAGGACTTATGGTGCATTGTAGCCCTACACATGTACGTACAGTACATGTAGGATACGATGGGTTATCCTTCGCAACTCGAGTTAAGAACAATCGTAGGGCTTCGTGAAATCGACCCAACAGTACATTATGTACATGTGTACAGTATGTAAAATGTTCTAAGATCTACATTGATCAGTACATGATAATGTACATGGAGATGTACATGTACATGTACACTGTATTGCCTACATGATGTGGACACAGTGAATACAACTTAAACCATACAAGTACTGCACATGCCTATGGTGCAATAGCACACCATGTAGTTATCACACTAATAACCTTGACATGACTCAAATCACAAAACACTACTTCCTGTTTTACGTTTGGTACCTGGGACCAATTTCATATTGTAACTGTTAAGCACAACAATTTGCTAAGCATAACTTTTCTGTCTTAATACATGTAAAACCAGGGTTAACAACCAAATTTCCACTTGTTGTGTATCACTTGTGATTGTTCTTTGGCTGTTGTTCGCTGACCATGAATATCAAATGGAATTTTCAATGGTGGTTTGTTTTATTGGGCGAGACATTTGGGTGTGCTTAGCAAATTTTTGTGCTTAACAGTTTAACGAAGTTGGCCCCAGTTCATAATACATATATCAATACAGTAATGAAGTCATCTCCTTGGTTTTTTTACAACTTACAACCTTAACGGTAAATACATTTGCCTTAATGGTACATGTACATATTGATTGGCCTTAGCGGTACATATTCATAATGGCGTTAACGGCAAACAGAGAGTAGGCCTATAGATGTAGTGAAGATGGCCGGACACCCCTATGGCTAAACCCTGCCACTTGATACGCTTCACTGGAGGCTTTTTAAAGAGCAAACTGTCCGTTTACGTTTAATCAAGGGTGATTGAATCGTCCATGCTTTAATACCCAAAAGGCAGATGGAGGGAAAGTCCTTGCCCTTCATGGTGGCCCAACACTCCTGGCTAATACAGGTGAAACTGCTGGTACTGTACATTGTGTACACTGTGCAATGATTACATATATCAGATTATATTAACCAAATCTATTTTGCTTGTACTTGTGCTTGTAGTGTAACATAACACCTGTTTCCACTGGCAAATGGCCCAGAATCAACAGCCTAGACAGCTATAATGCACTAACTATAGGCCTACAGTACAGGTAGTGCTCATGTACAAACACATGTAGGATCATTGTACATACACATGAAGGATCATTGTACATGTACATTATAAAAATTCCTTCAAAACAGTTAAACATTTCTTCTTTTCACTATAAAGAAAGGATTATAATATTTTTCTAATCTAAAGGAAATTTGAAAAGTGAACAAAGAACAATTGACTGGAGCGGGATTCGAACCGGCGCCCTCCTGAATACCGTACAGGCGCTCTACCAACTGAGCTATCCAGCCCTACATTGGTGGTGACCCCAATAGTCAACTATCTTTGTTCGTTTGGCAGTCAGAAGCCATGAAACCACGCACACACCGACATGCCCCAGGGATCGCAAGCTGCAACCTGGGAACGGTACATGGGGGATCACTCAAAGAGGATACGGCTTTTTAATTAATATAATCATCAAATAACCACAAGGGAAGCTGACTGAGTTTCCCTTGTGGTTATTTGATGATTATATTAACTAAAGGAAATTTCTTATAATGTTTAATTCATAACCAAAGTTGAAATGTTTCCAAGTTTTAACTAGACCTGTGTTTGTAGTTAACAAACACTGAGCTGTTTCGCGTATGTTTTAGAAAATATATATAATATATATAAAATTGACCCAGGACAGAGAAATAGTTTATCAGCGGTGTCTTAATTGTCCTAAACAACTACATGTACCAGGAGCGTCGTCACTCGTCCATCAATACACGCATACAGATAGATGTACATACACACGGCCATGAGAAACACAGAAATGGCAGAGTCTACTATATTGTGCTTATGGGCGGCGGAAACAGGAAAATGACTGATTTTCTAGCTTGCCGTGCTACGTTTAAGTGTACACAATTAGCCCACTACTATGGATAGCCATATCAGCGGTCCAAAAAGTTCCAAAGCACGCGTTTTGTGTTATGTTTGACTCTAAATGGTTAAATTAATTATCAAATAAAAATCAAAAATCAGTTGATGACGTCATCGTGACGTCACTTCGCACTAGGGATACTAATACCATTTCCTACCTACCCACCAAGTTTCATTATGATCCGATATTCGCTTATATGTGTTTCTGGAAAAAAATGGCAAAATTAAATATTCAAAAATCGATAAAAAATCAGCCGGTGACGTCATCGTGACGTCACATCACATTTTGGATAGTAGTAAAATTCCCTACCTACCCACCAAGTTTCAACGCCATCGGATATTAATCCCTTATATGTGAACCTGAAAATCGGCTTTTTGATGACGTCATCATGACGTCACACCTTTTTGGTAAATTGTGGCATATGCCTATAACTTACAAACATTAATACCGAAAGAATTTTGAAAATATGATTTGTCGTTCATGAGATATAAAGAAAAGGTCCAAAAATTGAATAATTCGTATAAAATCACATGATGACGTCATCAACACGTGACTGCAATTTTTGTCTATAACACGTCCCCATATACTTACATACCAAGTTTGAGCTGCATCGGACCTGCCGTTCCGAAGATAAAGAGCCTTAAAATTTGCACTTTTATGATGACGTAATTGTGCACGTGATGACGTCACGATGACGTACTTACGCGGGACACTATTCGGGGTGGTGGTCTAACTATGTGACAAGTATGAAGTTGATCGGAATTCGCATAATGGTAGAAGTGACTTGTAGAAAATCCCTGTGTTATGTCTATGGGAAAAAAGTGGAATAAAAAAAAAAATAAAAAATAAAAAAAAAAATAAGAAAAACAAAATAAGAAAAACAAAAGCTGTTCCGCTGCATGCGAAACAGCTAATAAAGAAAAAATCTGCAGACTTTTAATTGATGTCCCTAAAATCTTCTTTAAGAAAACCCCCGAAAATAGACAATTCAGGATGATGGCATGTGACCAACTTGCACTAGTGTCAGGGCTAAACATTCACATATTTTTTACTGACAATAAGTATTCAAGAAATCTTTGGCGAAGCAATTAATGCATTGATGTTCGTCCCTCACGTGAGGGACAGATTTGGATCACGCTCTTTGATGCTTTGTTCCTATACACTAAAAAATTCTTCAAAAATCCCTCCATCTAACTTTGTTTGAATAAAAAAAACAAAAGCACAGCTCAACACACAGAGAGTAAGTAACCAAAATAAAGGATTTTCACGCCCACATCCCGTATCGGTCAAAATAAGGATGCCCCCGGCACTGAAGAAAGCAAAGTGATTTTCAAATTTTCAAATTGGATTGGGCGGAAGATGAAGTATCACTGGAGTATAAAATGGAAATTATCTCCAGGCTGAACTCAAAAGATGGCAGAGAAAAATGAAGTGTACGTCTTTAAAGGTAATGTCATACTTTGGTTTTTGTCAAAACAATACAGATTCATCGGCAAAAATATCAAGAAAGATACAGTAACAGTCATCTGTGAAAATTTCAGTCCCATACGGTGCCCACTTTTTGAGAAAAACAGTAAAAAAAACGCCCACAGCATTTCTTAAGTCTTTTCTCTTTTATTTTTGATCTTTAAAAGATCACAAATAATTTTGGTCACTAGTTTTACTCTTTTCTGGATAAATACAGCATTTCAGGCTGAAAAATGTTAACGGTACATGTATGTATGTTTCTTACATCACCCTTTTTATATCCTGTAAGTTATAGGTAAAGGTGAAGATTTCTGTTTCGGTATGCTACCAAAGTATGATACTACATGTACCTTTAACGCAGAAACTAAAACCATAAAAAAAAACACCTCGAGGGAAGTCTGAAAACAGGAGAAGTCTTCTGAAATTCTAATCTTTCAGTGAAGTCACTAGACTCTTCTCTGAAACACTTTAAACGTTTCTCAACAGCTCATATTTTGCCCGGGAGAGCCTGTGGGTCTGAGATGCTTCAACGGGTCCATTTTCCCGGAGTAGACACAAACCAAACCTACCAAGTACTAAACCGTGACACGTTGTCGGCACCACGGTACATTATGCTTGCTCAACAACTGACTGAAAGCAAAAATTTAATTCAACAATTCCATTCTATTTTCTTTTTGTCATTAGGCATCACGTGACAGTGCCTTTATTAAAGGTACTGTACACATAATTTGGTAGCATACCGAAACTAGAAATCTTCAAAGATTTACCTAGATAACTTACAGGATATAAAGATGGTGATGGTAGAAACATACTGTTCAAATGTTTCTGCCTGAAATGCTGTATTTATCCAGAAAAGAGTAAAAACAGTGACCAAAATTATTTTTGATTTTTAAAGGTCAAATATAAAACAGAAAAGACTTAAGACATACTGTGGGCATTTTTCACTGTTTTCTCAAAAAGTGGGCACCGTATGGGACTGAAATTTTCACAGATGACTGTTACTGTATGATATTACCTTTAATAATGTTTCAACAAACATAATGGCGAGTTTAATACTACCACTGTACCAGCCTTCCTCTGGTATGTTCAGATGTAATGAGAAGTTAATGAGGACATTAATTTGTACAATATGGTATGAAAATCCTGTCAGTGGCAGATGGTAGTGATATGCTTCGGGTCAATGTGCTTGAATTCCATCTCTGGTTGTTATTATTAAAACCAGTCCAAACTGGTGAGCATCACCAGCGAGCGCTCTCGACTAATGAGGATACCGACATAATGTAATGACAGATGACGCACATGTGGTGGTAGTGACTGAACATGTCATGTAAATTGTAATGAATGAATGTGTAACTAGTACATTATGTGTGTGATGCCTGGTACTGTACCACAGGGATAATGAATTGTAATGTGGTTAGCCATGCGTGTAATTACATACGAGCAAGTCGGAGGACATACACACGTACAGGGTATCATTCATCCATATACAGTGTGTCCCCCCAAAAAATGAGACAATTTTAAAGGTACAAATGTAGTATCATACTTTGGCAGCATACCGAAACAGAAATCTTCACAGATTTACCTATAACTTACAGGGTATAAAGCGTACAACATAATTGCTTCCAACAATTATAACGTGCATCACAAGTGACTCCAAATATCACTTAGGAAGCAATTGGTTTCTAATAACAATAAAATATTGTTATGTTTTCAGGTCTTAAAGGGTGGCCGCAATGATATTTAATAAAATCCACCGAAATAATTAATAAACTTTTTTTTAAATATATTAAATTTGATTTAAGTTTGTTTTTTTGTTTTCCCCTGGTACGGGGACCAGTTAAGCATTACTTGATGGCTTGTGAACCAGCTACCGGGTACCTGAGATGACGTCATGACGTTTCCCCCTCCCAGTAATAATAAAATGATTTTAACAGCAACACAAGGGAGGCTAAAACTACGACAGCCACACAACGGTGTTTTAAAGACTTTATTCAATAAGTAAAAAAAAAACATTGCGGCCACCCTATTTTGATGGCGTTAATAGGGACGATCATGAAGTCGTAATATCAATTTTATGAGTAACAGTGTATGACTGAAACAGCAGGTGCAGCCCGTCATCACACAGCCCATACACCTGTCAATCAACTCTAATTAATTTGCTCTTTCAGACGTCTGGTCGGAACTTCGGAGTCCACGTACATAGGCCAGTGGTCTCTGTCAACCATATGGTTCATAGTGGTGCTTGCAATCCTTGGGCAAGACGTTATTTCACACATATTGCTGCTCATCACAGAGGAGCAAATTGCTACCTGTGCCTGATTAGCCTTAGTGCATCTTACATCAGCCGGGGCTGCAAACACGTACTCCCCGAGGAGTTGAGATGGTTTTAGAAATGAAATTCTGGCCCAATGACCAGGGATAATAAATAATAGAAAATGCATCAAGGTACATATGTATCTTTTATTGTAATAGATAAAAGTATTATACAATATTGAAGCAATTTACCTGCTTGGAGTTGCATGTACAAGTGTGTAGGAGGGCCTGAAGCATTTTGATCATTGGTGATCTTTATAGCCTTCAATAAAGATCCTGCTAGGATCAAAACGCGTTTTATAAATTTCAGGTCATTATTTTGGCTGATGAGCAGTTTATTATTTGTATTATTTATGACATGATGGCTATCTTATCTTCCTCTTTATTTGGCCATTATTATGGCATTTAAAGGGAGCATACATGTACATGTATACATTTGCAAAGCTGTGCGTTTTGGCTGAATTTGGTACTTAAACAGAAGTGAAGGTCTTAAACTTCCTTACAGACGTTGTTTACACTTTGTTTATCTGGATAGCAGAAATGCGGCCGAAATAATCTTGCCCCCTCCGAATCCTTCACGGTTACACCACGCTTTCGAAATGCTACTAAATCGTTCGGACGGACGATCTTTTTAAAAGACACTAAATCTTGATTTTCTTGAAAACCCCAGCATCTGATGAACCAAGATTTTCCATGGTGACTGTTTGCACTGTTTACGAACTGTCAAGTCCATTTTCTGTCTCAAACTCAATAATTTGTTTTTTGGGGAGGCCTTGCAAATCCTGTACGCTGCCTTTAACCAGTATTTCCCCCTATCTCGTCTTAATAAAATACCCAAACACTTTCATGCCATGCACTGCACACAGTAAGCTAATTGGAATGCTACTGCTAGTGATATTCTATTTATTTATTTTTCATCTTCCCCTAGTGCATTCAACATTAGTGCTTAATAATAAATAAATCCAGTTCATTTCACTTTATCAGCTCTTGAAGTCACAGCAATGTAATCATATATCATCACATTCAAAAGCCCAGGCTAGTAGTATTCATCCAGGTGAAATGGGAGCCAATGGCTAGGCAGCTCGGTGTGATTTATTAGGCCCCCCCCCCCCCCTGCTGCCTCCCTAGCAACCAAACACCCCTTGTTCTCCTAAGGTCCTATTATAATCTTTCCCTTTCTTGACAACGGTAACCCTGGCAACTGTGTCCCAACCAAATGACGTTTTCCACACTTCGGCCGCATAAAAGTGCATCTCATGTTGCAATGAATATTTTGTGCCTGCATATTTATTTCACATTTTAGATGTGAATACAATTTCATAACTTGCTATCAAATCCAGGATCTAGAGCTTTCTAAGATCCTCCGACGGTTTCAAGATGGGTTGGGAGGGTTATGACGGGACCGTAGACAGATGCCCATTTCATAGAGCTGCTTAGCAAAAAAAAATATCGCTAAGCATGACATTTCTGTCTTAATAATAACAGGATTATAACAATTAATATTTCCATGCGTTGTGTACAGGGATGAGATTGACCAATGATAAAAATGTCTGAAAACAGCTGACAGGGAGCATAAAAAGTCTGAAATCGGAAAATCTCCTATACTTTTTTACACAGCCTGTGAGGAAAAAAATCTGAAAACCAAAACAAAAAAGTCTGAAATCAGACATTGATCTGAGAAATCTCATCCCTGTGTGTATCACTTACAATTGTTCTTTGGTTATTGTTCGCTGACCATGAATATCAAATCAAATTTTCAATGGTGGTTTGTTTAAATTGGGCAAGCCATTTTTGTGCTAAGCAATTGTTTGTGCTATTAAGCATCTCTATGAAATTGGCCCCAGATTTGGGATTTACTTACATTTTCATGCTTGAAGCGGGTGAGGATCTTGATTTCTCGTAGAGTCCGCTGGCAGTACGTCTGATGCTCAAATGGGCTGATTTTCTTAATTGCTACTTTTGCTCCCGTTTGATTGTCCAGGGCCAAACTGTTGGTGGTAAAAAAGAAAGATTTACTGTTTAATCATCTTCGTTTTCTTCGAAAAGCAAACTTGACTGATGTGGGATTCGAACCTGCAACACTGAAATGCCACAAACCTGAGAAATGGCGTATGAGGGATTGACACTCAAAGAGGATTGCAGTTTATTAATGCGCTATATTACATAATCACCAAATAACCACAAGGGAAACTGACTGAATTTTAAATCATTGAAAAGTGAACAAAGAAAAGTTGACAGGAGAGGGATTAGAAGGAACAGTATGGTTAAGTGTTTTTTTATTTATAGCAATCATGCAACATGTACATCGTTCTGTAGTCCTACATACATGTACTACTGTATACACGTACAATGTACGTGTATACATGTAAGTGTAGGCCCTACATAATGTACTTCAGCCCTATTATATGACAAGAATTCGGCATTATGAAAGGTGTTGAAACGAATGACCTCTATGGGTAGATGCACATTACTGAGATCATGCAAGGACTTTGCAATA
Organism: Astropecten irregularis; assembly: GCA_963971285.1. Classification (NCBI taxonomy): domain Eukaryota; kingdom Metazoa; phylum Echinodermata; class Asteroidea; order Paxillosida; family Astropectinidae; genus Astropecten; species Astropecten irregularis. The sequence continues at coordinate 10,274,544 of OZ020247.1, forward strand.
TTAAATAAAATATCTCAAGCGCTTGGGATGTTTTCCTTGTTTTCCTTCACTTTGGATTTATAACTCTTTTAGTGTTCACGGTACACACCGAAGGTGCATACGTTGAAATGTACACATCTACACTGTACATGTACACAGGAAGACCACAGAGCGGTTTTCTACCTCCACGGTAAGGCTAAATTAGTGCACAAGCCTTCATAAAAAAAATCCTCCATTGACGTGAGGGTGTGGGCTCTATTCAGGTATTATCATTGTCCATACTTTGGGGGTTATGAGAGCCACACATGAATCTTGTTTACACAGCATTTCACCCTGAGCTTTTGTCAACTCTTGATATTATGAGACTGGAAGGGGGGAAAAAATAAAACATTTCATCCTTTTCAATCCGATTTCCATTCACCGCTGGTAACAAAATACCCCTCTCGTCTCGATTTACAGTCCAAGAAATGATGGTACAGTACATTCTATATTTATCACTCTTACATGTACAAGCAAAACTAAGGGCTACTGACATTTTTGGATGTGACTTTTCAGATACAGACTTTGAATTTTAAAGGGAGCATATATAGGATTTGCAAAGATGTGCGTTTTGGCTGATTTAGGTACTTCAAAAGAAGTGAAGGTCTTAAACTTCCTTACAGACGTTGTTTCATGTAGCTTTTTACGCTTTTTTCATCTGGATAGCAGAAATATGGCCGAAATAATCTTGTCCCCGCCAAATCCTTCACGGTTACACCATGCTTTTGTTACATGTTACTAGATCGTTCGGACAAACTATCTTTTTCTAAGACACTTACATGTAATATTGATTTCCTTGAAAAACCAAGCATCTGATGAACCCAATATTTCCCATGGTGACTGTTTACGAACTGTAGAGTAAATTTTCAATCTCAAACTCAATAAAAAATTGTTGGAGTCCTTGCAAATCCGGTACGCTGCCTTTAATGTAGGCCTACAATGTACACATGTACATTTTTCCACAAATTGCTAAGTGAACTTTGTGTTCGATAATGATCATACATGTACATTTACATGTAGCCAAATATTGTACATGTACATGTAATGTGCAAAACTACATAAATCCATATACCGTAAAGTTCCATGTATATGGCGCACTTTTTTTCACCTCGGCAAAAATCAAAAGTTGGGGGTGCGCCATATACATGGGTACAACCCGCTGGCGGTCTCGAGAGTGTGGGTTGTGATCATTGCATAGCGCCGCGCCTAGTTAAAGCATGTGATGCACCGGCAGCAACGGTAACCGATTAGCACGATGTCTGACTGAAAATTGAGCGAATGATTCATGAAAAATACCACTTAAAAAATCTAATATTTCCGACTATTGCGATTGGCCAAGGAAAACTGAAGTGCAAAAATCGATAAGGGTTAGGACTAGAGACACCGAAAATAGCGTGCGAAAACACGGTTGGAGCGCCGTAATGTGCACGCGACGACGGGCGAGTGGACATGTGCATTTACATTACAGTAAATGCAAGCCCTGGGCCATGATGGTCCGATCGTTGGACTATGGTCGGACGTACATATTTCATTTAAGAATGTCGTGATTGTTCAATAAATTATCAAACCTGTGTCTGGAGTCATTATTTTAATCAACAATAGTCACGTTTCCATTGGGAAATATCCTTATCCTCATGGGTAAAAACGTCAAGTTCGCGACAGCGTTTCGCTGCAACGTGAACCGCCATTTTGATTTGTTTTATTGAAAGTTGACAATTTGTAAAGCGCGCGCAGCTCGTCTAGCCAATCACAAAATTCTCTCCGCGCTATTGCGGACGTAGGATGAACAATTTGAGGTGCATTGAGCCAACTCATACGCTGCTAAACCCGTACGCCGACCAACTCGCCGTTCGCTAATTACCAACTCGTACGGTCGGGTCGGCGTGCGAGTTGGTCGGCGACTCGGCGTATGGTTGGTACGAGTTGCCAGCATTCGTCGGCCCGACCACGTGCAAGTATTTCGTGCGAGGAAAATGCCGATAGCTTTGGATCGAGTCGAACGTTATGATCATGATAGTTGGACACGCAGCGCTTGCAACAAATTGTCCACTCATACAAAAAATACGGAACGGGAATGTACAATTGTCCGTTGAATATGTAGACTGCTGAGGAAGTACTTCGATCGAATACTGTTTGCACGTGTGCACGACAGGATGTAGGCCGTGCCGCACGCTTAACGATAGTAGGCCTACATCATGTAGGCCTCCGTACTGCTTTCTGCGGCGTGGCGTGGCGCAGCGTTGTGTGACACTGACGCACTTCGCGTTGTTGCAAACTCGGGCAAAACATCCCTGAAAGTTGTGAGTTGGATTGAGTAATTCATTGTTTTTATTTTTCTCGAATTTGAAATTCTCAATTGAAATACAAATCACAAATGAGCTGAGAAAAATTAGCGATGCAGTTTTCTAATTTTTTTGGTCGTTCACGGCAATTTTTTTTTTTTCTGCCGGCTGATGTCAAAAGTTGGGGTGCGCCGTATACATGGGTGCGCCGTATACATGGCACTTTACGGTAGATGTGACAGATGTTCCAAAGTTCAATCATGCAACCTTTACGATGGCTTGTCTTATTGTGACTTCAATGCCATAAATTCAGACAAGCTCCAATTCACGGACACAGTAAAACGTGCATCTACATGTAAAACCTCTCCAGTCCATTATCAAAGCTCAATCAATAAAGTTCAGTTTTACACATGTACATGTGGATGCACGTACATGTACATGTACACTAAAGCGAGTTCAGTTTCCCCCCTGTATACTTAACACATGCCCTGTATTTGTAATGTCATTACAAAGCAGGCCCCACCGAGTTTGACAAACTGAAAACATGATTTGACAGGACGCACAGGTGCTCCCAAACTGCAACAAATGGCTATTGGCTAGACTACACAGTACAACACGCAAGTCCACATGACCAGCTGTGGATAGATGATACACGTTGCCATTCACTAGTCTTCTGATCCGTCAGGGAATTCATAAAAAAAAAGCCACATAACATAGGAATAGAGATATAATATGCAAAATTGTGAAGTTGTCAATAAATCTTAATAAGATTGCCTGACATTTAACGGTTGGGCTCTTCAGGCATTCACTTGGAATGATGGCCCTTGGGTTTTATTACGTTTTTGTTTTTTAGTGATGAATAAAATTCTGTCCATTGCTTGGCTGATTTTAACTTTAAGTGAGATGCCCCACTCAGTAGAGTCAGAGAGTCACGGGTAAAGCGGCTAAAGGCTTGCACCGAAATCATTAAAGGCAGTGTATAGGATTTGCAAGGCTTCCAAAAAAGAATTATTGAGTTTGAGACAGAAAATACACTCAACAGTTTGTAAACAGTGTAAACAGTGCAAACAGTCACCATGGGAAATCTTGGTTCATCAGATGCTGGGTTTTTCAAGGAAATCAAGATTTAGAGTCTTTTAAAAAAGATCCTTCATCCAAACGATTTAGTAACATTTCGAAAGCGTGGTGAATTAAACCGTGAAGGATTCGGAGGGACGCAAGAATATTCCGGCCGTATTTCTGCTATCAAGATGAACAGAGCGTAAAAAAGTACATAAAACAACGTCTTTATAAGGAAATTTAAGACACTTCTGTTTAAGTACCAAATTCAGCCAAAACGCACATCTTTGCAAATCCTACATGCTCCCCTTTAATAATAGGGCTGGAATGAATTTCTACATGTTGTACATATGTATGGTTTACTACACAGTCATTACAGTACATGAAGCCTACATATGTATATGTATAGTGTATGATACTGCATTCATCAACCTACATGTACATGTATGTACATGTAAGCCAGTTTTACGGCACTGGCTTACCATGAACATTAAATATGTTGCAGGCACTTAGACGCCGAAAATTAATTTTGTCATGTTTGTGCGAATGTGCGTACGTGATCCTACCGCATGGACCAGTCAAGCATTTCCCACTTGTGTGCATTTACAAAACTGTGTAACTTCACATTTAACTACTTGGGACTACTTCTGACACGACTTGGCTCGTGCAGAAATTTGGCGCCTATCCTGTGAGTAATATATACTGTAGCTGGGAATGATACGACGGTAAACACAGAATTTTACTACTGTATGAGCAGAGTAAAAAAAAAAAAACATTGCCTGGCATGCATTTCTGGCATGAGATCTATAGAACATGAATTTTTTTTTTTTTTTTGCTGAATGTTTCTCTTCATAAAGGCTATTATGTAGGTCAACATTTTCCAAGTACAGTATGTGCTATTCATTCAAATAGGCCTATTAAACCAACAGTTAAATTTTTTGACGCTGTCGTCTGAAAATCCCCTTTGGGCCAGTGGAGGGAGTATGGTTAATTCAATAGCCTGAGGGTAAACTCTAACCCCTCTTCTGATTGGTGGGAAGCAGGCCAATGGCCTTCGTTGCCCTGGTTGTTGGCCTTGGTACACCCTTCAAATGTTTCCATAGACATTATGATTTTCAAATGGAAATGCCCCTTGCAATGGAAAAGTGGCCTTACCCCTTTCAGAGCCAAATTCAAGGCCTGCATTACGTACATATATCGTGTACATGTACCTCATCTCACAAACGCACATCAACATGATCAAGAAAGAAGGCACATCACGAACCCAGACGAAAAAGCCTGGGTCAGACTGCCACTTTAACCTGCAATATTAATACATCAACTGCATCCATCTACACCACTACCCATCTTCTTAAAAAAAACCCAAGGGAACTTGACTCTATCCCCCTACCGCATTCAAACTCTGCACAGCCCCACGAAGGACTGCTCACGTCACGTTCAGGTTTGCTGCTCGCCATTATCTCTCCCCATCCCCCACCCCCACCTTCAGAAATCAGCAAGTCTCCCGTAATATATATAACATGTGACAGTTGGACACCTCGGGGAGGTGGGAGGGGGGAGGTTGAAGGGAAAGGAGGGGGAGGATTATGAGGAATAATTAGGGTCTGCAGTAAGGCTGCTGGTAAACAGCCACCAGATTAGTGCCAGGCTTTATGAAAGCCTTAGAAGTAACCAATCTCCCATGCATTTACATGTAAAAACAAAACCAAACAAACTAAAAAAAAAAGAGAAATTAAAGTAATAAACTGCTGCAAACTGCTCATAATGACCTGAAATTTATAAAAATGCTTGGAGCTAGGAGGGCCTGACGCGTTTCGATCCAAGCAGGATCTTTATCGAAGTTAGGAGGGCCTGATGATGCATTTCGATCCTAGCAGGATCTTTATCAATTCGAAGGCCTTCGATTAAGATCCTGTTAGGATCGAAATGCGTCAGGCCCTCCTAACTCCAAGCATTTAAAAAAAGAGAGAGAAAAATTTCAAATTCCTGCAAGGACTACCCTCACTAACATCACAGGCATTATGCTTGGCAAGCTTTCCTGTACACAGAATGAGCCACAATTGTGAATAATTTACATCATGTACATGCACGGAATGATCAATAGGGTGTCACTGAACATTACATTATTCACATCGTGTAGGGCCTATGCCCTATAGATACATGCAGACATGGGTATCATTAGCTGCAGCAATTGGCAAAATGTACATGTACCCATCTAGCATGTCTAGTGCTCAGGGCAAAATCGTGTAATTTCATATCCTGTTACTGATTGCAAACAAAAATCATGTTAACAGTTAACCTAGATGTAATCACGTGTGACGTGTGCGATTCATGGCATGTACATGTATGGTATATACGTCTTCTTCCATGTGATCGTCACTTTCAGAATGCTTGTAACGATGTTATTCTTTAGATCAAGCATTTTGATCAAGTACATGTTACAATGTTTCTTTTGGATTCAGGATCAAGTTTGTGAAAAGGTTGTTTCTACTACTGTTTCTACAAACATGACAAAATGGACAGAATAAGTACTGAAATTCTACAGTTTACAATTATTATTAAAATTATTCAAAAAATGAACAATCCAATACGAAGTTCACTTTAAAACTAAAAGCAGTTCTAAGCCATTTTTTGTTAATTCTTTATTATAAAAATATTGATCATCATATCCCAAGGAAAAATATTCACAGGATGTTTGTACAGAATGAACAGTTTCTATACCGGTAATTACAGTATAAATGTGTTTGTTTTTGCCTTTTTTCACACACAATGTCCCACCGGGAAATCTTGGAAGATACATGTAATTAGCTATTAAAAGTTGAATTTACATTGTACAAAATATTTAAACAAGGATTTCAGGAATGATAAGACACAGAAGTATAATCTCTATGGACCTTCCTTTTGCAACGTTGGCCCACAGTCCGGAGTTTCTGTTGCCAGACATGTAAATTCACTCTACTTCATCTAAGAGTCAGTCGGGCTGTTTCTTTAATCTGTGCTGCATGCATATTGTACGTGTACGTACATTTTTATGTATATGTATTAGGTTCATGACATTTACTACAGTGCTTTCATGTAAGCTTAATACTGCGCTAAACACACAAACACACACACGTGCACACGTGACGTGAGTAACTAGCCATTTTCAGATTTCGTAACCGAAATTGACACACATTAATTTAATGAATCTAAAAGAAATATAAACAGTATTTGAAAAATGATGTTTTGAGTATGCACCTGCCACCCACCCTGGCCCCATTGATTCCAAGTAAAGTGCACATCCACGTAAAAATCTTCACTATTATACTTTTTGATACAATACATTAAAGGTAGTATCATACTTTGGTTTTTGTCAAAGAAATACAGATTCGTGAGCAAAAATATCAAGGAAGATACAGTCAAAGTAATCTGTGAAAATTTCAGTCGCATACGTTGCCCACTTTTTTAGAAAACAGTGAAAAACGGCCACAGTATTTCTTAAGTGTTTTCTCTTTTATTTTTGATCTTGTCTGGTTGTTGTTTTACTAATTTCTGGATAAATACACCATTTCAGGCGGAACATTTTTAACAGCATGTTTCTACCAGCACCATCTTCATACCCTGTAAGTTATCTGTGAACATTTCTGTTTTGGTGTCTTACCAAAGTATGATACAACTTTTAAGATCAAGACACAGGTGAACAGTATATTTCAAATTGTGGCATCTTATACAATGTATTTCACTTTGCATTGTACAATGTACATGTATTTGAAACACAGTGATAGCTCAAAGCTTGGTAAAAAAAAGAAAAAATGGTTTCTTTCAGTCTACTGTACATAAACAGAGGCTCCGCTGCTTTTTTTTTTTTTTTATTTTTTTTTTTATACTGTTGAGAAGTCAGCGTGGATGCCAATCATGCATTGCCCCTGGTATTATAACGATCGCTCCTGCTCTCTCAGTCTCAACACGCTGACTCCAAAGTCATGTGACCAACCTTTTTTGTAAGAAGTCACGATGTGCCGTTCACATCATGTACATGTATATCAGTATACAAATGGATTTCGGAGGGGGGGGGGGGTACGAGATGGGGGAACAATGACACAGGCTCATTAGTATAATGGAAATTTGATTGGTAAATGCTACTTAGGGGGAAAGAGTGAACGTCCGGTGTATATATACACATGTACATGTATCTGAGACAAGCACTAAATAGTGTAATGAACATCAATGCTAATAACGAGCCACACGACACGCACACTGTATACAATGATTCCCATCACCTGACGTATAATGTACGTGTACTAATGAGGGACTATTCTCCAGGCCAAATCTGTCAGGCCATTTACTCCTGAAACGAGAGTCGTCCGTCCGGACTCCCAGTCCCCTGGATATAGGTTTAATAACCTGAGAAAACAAATCACTGCTGATAACACAGAGCTAGGAGCTATACAGTCATTATTAACTATTCATGGGCTTGCAGAATCAAACAGATTGTGTACAATTTCAATGCACACAAAAAAGGAGAGAAAATATGAGAAGAGACTTAAAAGTGAACGCATCTACAGCATGATAAATAATACAGTACAGTGTGTTCTGATGTTAGGGCTGAGGGTGTAAATATCAGTGCTCAAAATGCTAAATTACAATATGTCGGGACTACAATTTTTAGTCTAATCCTTCTCCCCCACATACAGTGTACATGTATTTATGTACTTCTAGGAGTCTTCATCATCTTTACCAAACACCAGTTTCACATTTACACGGGGCAGCCGGGCAACCAAGGAATACATACATATACAAAGTACATGCCACATGGCCTTTAAAGGTTCAATACATGATTGGTTAAGGTCACATGACTGATCAAACATGTACATGAAATAATGAACATGTGAAAATTTGAGCTCAATCGGACATGTATTGTAACTTTTATAAAGATGGTGCTGATAGAAATACATGTATACTGTTAAAATATTTCCTCCTGAAATGCACATATAATAATCTATCCAGAATTTAAAAAACAACGACCGAAAACAGTTTTGATCTCGGGGTAAGATCAAAACCATTCTTTATGTTTTATAAGAAAAATCGAGTCAGGTTGTTGCTATTTTCTCGGGACTCAGATGTCCGATTGAGCTGAAATGTTCACAGGTTTATCATGTACATTGTACATGTTGGGTCAGACAAAGTGTGAGTGCTGTTCTGTGACCATTACCAATCATGTATTATACTGATCTTTAATAATAGGGGAGGCCAGATAAATATTTTTCTCCAGGATTTAATTTAATATGGCCCCAGTAGGCACATGTACAGTATGCTGACAATTCCCCAGCAGAAAGCTTCCTGGAAGTCCTTGCTATCAGCAAACACCAGACAGATATTTATAAACGATCAATGATGTGTGGGGATTCAATCAATGAAAAGCCTATTTCCTGACCTTCACATTATACAAACATGTATAAAGGTACAGGAAAACCACATACATGTGGGCCTACTGTACACGTACTACTGTATGCTTGATTGAATGAGGAATCAACAATAATGTAGGGCCTACATGTACAGTACATGTATGTACATGTATGTATGCATCTAGTACATTGAACAATTTACTAGGCTAGTACACCTCATAATGGTTTAAAAGATATATTTTATGCCAATGTTCCAATTCTAGAATTCGAGTCCCAGTGGTTGAAAGTTGGATCTCGAATACAAGTATTAAACTGCTGCAAGAACTCCGCTTGCTACGCTTCACAATAAGTAAATTTAGCCGGCACTCAAAATGGGATAGTTAAACACTGAGTACGGTGCATATATTCAATTTGCATATTAGGGTTCTCATTTCCGACCAACCCATATTTTGGGCTCATTCTGCCGCCGACCCTGTCCAGAATGACCTTAATATAAATTCAAGATAAAAAATAATTAAAATTCCAGAATTTCTATCACAGAACTAAAGCCAAATATTCAAATGAGATTAAAGTGAATACAATGAACATTTCCCATCATTTTCTTGAGGTTTTTGTGTAAGTTCAGACAGATTTTTTTTCCACCAAACTTTTTTTTTCCCGACCAACTGACCCTCCCTCAAGGTGAAAAAGAAATGAGAACCACAGTAATAAAAAGGGGCGCCCTTATATCAAAATAGTAGGCCTACTGCATGAACAGTTTTGTATGTGAAAATATGAAATTGTTGGCCTAGGCCTATTTGTATGAAAAGTCAAAACAATTTAGGATTTGAAACATGAGAAATGCGATTTCTTCCTGTATTTTAACCCCAACAGCTCTAGGGTGAAACCTGCTATCCGGTATGCCGGTCAATTACAAGTTATTTTGATGGGTATTATAAAGCACTGACTTAGGCAACATTCCTCCACGGCATCAACTGACAATAAATGTACACAGCAGGATACCAGTGAGTCCTACACACACCAAGGGCAGTAACTCAACCGGTGGCCGCCATTTGGTGAATGGGGAAGCAGTGTGGCACTGTAGCAGGGAGGATATTTTGGTCTTAAAGGTATTATGTATCATACTTTGGTTTTTATCACAGAAATACAGATTCATTGGGCAAAAATATCAAGACGGATACAGCACGGATGCCCACTTTTTGAGAAAACAGTGAATAACAGCCACAGTATTTCTTAAGTCTTTTCTCTTTTATTTTTGATCTTTTAGAAGATCAAAAAGATTTTTGGTCGATGTTTTACTAATTTCTGGAGAAATACACCATTTCAGGCGGTCAGGCGGAAAACATTTAACGGTAGGTTTCTACCACCACCATCTTCATACCCTGTAAGTTATACGTAAATCTGTGAACATTTTCTGTTTTGGTCTCTTACCAAAGTATGATACTACCTTTAATGTGATGGATGGGGGGGGGGGGGGCAAAGTGGGTCAAATATGAGGAGATGGGAAGGAAGACAGGCTGCAAAGAGAGGACCATGACTGGAGTCATAGTGCTATCAAGCATGCACGTACATGCACAGTGCCCATCACAAATGATCAAGTGTAAAAGCATAATGTTACAAGTGGCTACAGGGTACATGTGTATGAATCCATTATAGGGTGTGTACATGACATGCACCGTACACAATGTCCTTAGTACAGCACACGTACATGTGTATGAACGTGCCAGAGTATAATTACCATACACACCAGAGTATAATTACCATACACTATGCATGCCCATAGTACAATGTGTACATACATTGTACATCTGAAACTCTGTGAATACAGCAAATGTCATTGCCTCAATGTCTCTGGTCACTTGCCTCATGCATGGCCTTCAAAACGTTCCAGTAGACAAATCAGTCTCTCTCATGGCCTCATTAAAATCTATTGAGTGTCCTCAGCCAAGGAACAAATTTACATTTAAACCACTTTACGCACAGGGTGGCAGTGTTTTGAACAAGGTTAACCCATTACAATTTTAATGAACTAGGGGGGCCACTCAAAATTGTCAATGTTTTTGAATTTCGACCCTTTTTTCCCCAAATTGGTATGACCCACCAACTCATCCCCAATTTCGATTAAAAAACAACGGAGAAGATTTTTCTTCTGTAGGCCAACTGTACATGTAAATGCCACAGTCACTGTGCCTTTCAACACACAAGTGCACCACCACAACTTCCTGTGCAACTGTACTATAGGCCATGGGTAGCCTTACCCAGAAAGAAAATGCCAGTGCACTGTCACAAACTCTTGTTTCCACAGGTCTCATGCGTTACTTCCCCTAAACCTGACAGGTATTAAACAGTGTACTTCTGGACCTTTGGTACTGAATCAAACAAAGTCCAACAACAGGTCCTTACTGTTTGGTACCAAACAAGCCAAAAATCAACAGAACTACCTGTGTGAATTTGAAGGAGTTTGGGGCTGTTATGGGTAATTACAAATGTAAGAAGTGGATTTCGCTTTTTACTTTAAGACCTTCAATTTATCTCCTTGACAAACCCACATACTACAAATTTACAAAATATTATTGCAAAGACGAAACCATATATATGTACTTAAAATAATTAGAGAAGAAAAAATGACAAAATTACCAGCAGACAGCCACATAAGTCTTTCCTTGTCATGTATAATGTACCATGAAGACAGATTCAGTGTTTTGCCCCATCCCCACAGAAATTGCCACTGACGGACGATTAAAAAAAAACATGATCATTTCACCAGGCCCATGCTAACAAAGTGACTTACCATTTTGTATATATTTTGGCAACTTACTTTATTTTAGCCTGTGAAAACCTAAGTAAGCATTTAGGCCTACATGTAGTTGAACTTACCGGTAGTCAAATAACACAATTGTTCAATTCAGTCTCATAGCCAAGTGTCAAGTGTTATAATGTGTATGTAAATCTTTCTGAGGGGTTTTCAATCACCTTGGTTTTTGGCAGAGCTTGGTGTGTACAAAAAGGCTTGGTAGCCTTGATGCATTCTTGTTCAAAAACCATATCAATTCCATATTTCCAGAAAACTGCCATGCCTGACATAGACCGGAGGCTAGTCCGAGTAACTTGGACCCTAAAAATTGCCTCATTTGGACATGATCTGGTGATTGAAGGGTCAAAGTCCCTTATGTGTAAAAAAGGTGACAGAGCTCCTTTTTGCCTCTTCTCCAAGTCAAAATCCTATGATTTCACCTCCAAAATGATCCTAAACTGTCTTTTACGGCCAGCTATGGACCAAGGGAGAATTGGAGATTCCAATAATTTTTTAATCATTTATTCATAACATTTATTTCCTCTTCATAAATTCAGTATAATTAACAAATATGAAGCAAATTATTAGAATCTGGAGAGGAGGCCGAAACCCATAAAGCACAAGCTTGTGTTAGGCCTGCCTTACAAAAACAAAACAAAACACAAAATAACAATTAATAATTGTTAAGAAGTAAACAATACATTAATGCACAACCAATAATTTGGACGTTAAATAAACAAAGTGTAATGGTATAATGGCAAGGTTTACTCACATTTTTTAAGAGAAATTTTTCCCTAAAAATTTGCACAGAGACCTCCTATTCATCAGCATTTACAGCTGCCATCTTGTTTTTTAAATTGTACACTGGTACCCGGGTACCATGCAGTGCATCTAAGTAAAGCATCACTGCCATGCAGTGCTATGCACTACATGTATGTGCATTTAATTCAACTGGCAGCTGTAAATGCTCGTGGTAAAAAGCGGATCGTAGGACTCTTGCATCCTGTCTGTGTGTTAAAACTGCAGTGTACGGATAATAACCACATGACATCACAGCGAAAAATTCCCCATATGTACTGTAACATGGATGGAAACAGTGCCGTGTGTGTGTGTGAAAAGCGCAGCGCTGATTGGTCAACGCGCAAGGCAGTGCTCGTGACGTCACGGAAACCATGTGCTGGCCCAACTTGTTATGCATGCACGCAGGGCTGTTGCAGGTACGTACGGAGCACGCATCATGCGACGTGCCTATTCAAACACACACGGTGTACGAGTACGCAACAAACAATCAACAGTCGGCCGTACGACATCTCCGGGTGACCATGCAATTTTATGCATATTCATGTGGCGGTCTCAGTATACACAACCAATAGACCCAACACACATTATATGAATATTTAATGACCCAACAATCACACTCAGACAGTGGTGCTGCTTCGCGGTAAAATTGCAACAAAAATACAGCTAACCAAAGTTCAAATACGACCACGGAGTTTGTGAGTTCTCGAACGTCGGATGATACCACAAAAAAATTGTCAAAAAGTTGAAGAAATGTACAGATTTGTAAGTTTTTGGTACCATTCAAAAGATCGTGGCGAGGTATGTCGATGTGGCAATGATTTGAGTGGGTGTTGCTGAGAATGTGCCCATGCGCGTCAGTTTCATTCATGAAAACTTCCATTTTTAGTCAATGCGATGATGTCACGTAATGAGTTGATCATCGTGATGCCCTCTTGCGGACGTTTCGTGCCAATTCGTGTAAGGGATTTTTCGCTGTGCAGATGACAGTTGTCATTGGCCCAAAATCACTGGCCCTGAAGTTAACATCTTTAAATCTTTTGTACAAAAAAAATGTTTTAATCATAAAAAAAGAGGGGTCCCGAACTTGACAACCCCCTTATGCTGTTATATAGGAATGCATCATGACTTGTCATAAATAATGAATAATAAGATATTATGCACTGCCACTGTGCTGTACATATGGACAGAGTACTCTCACGTAGGGCTACATTGACAACTCCCATAGGCTAGCACACTGACTGACACTGTGAGCGAGTGTGACAGTGTACTGCTTGCACTGTACACAGGGTACATGCACACACACACCATTTGCATGAGTTGAAACAAGCAGAGTCTCCACGCTCCCCTCCCAAATTTCCACCGAATTCCCCGTCACAAACTTACCACACCATGCCGTAGGCCCCTTCCCCGATGTAGGACAGGCCACTATACCTCGGACCGACATCAAAAACCTGTCCTCGGATATGTTCTACCTGTGTTTTTCGATCGTAACTTGCAGACACGAACGCCGCCATGTTGAACTAAAGAGCTATATGAGAGGACGACGTGCATTCATTGGTCCACTACGATCACGTGGCAACCTGATAACCTTCAGAAGATTTTTTTTTTTTCTGTCAATAAAACTCATTCAGTGGGGCTTAAAGAATCCAAACGAACGTCTGCTCAAGGCCGATGCCAAAGTAATAATCATGAATTCAATAAAAGCTTCCTTCACACTCAAGGACGACTACATGTAGAATCAAATAAACTACACGTGCATCGATTTCTAGGCCAAATACTTTCCATGTTTAATTTTTAATTCCAATTTAAAGGTAGTATCATACTTTGGTAACGTAAGAAACCAAAGAAATCTTCGCAGATTTACCTATAATTCTTACAGGTTTTAAAGATGTTGATGGTAGAAACATACTGTTAAAATCTTTCTGCCTGAAATGCTGAATTTATCCAGAAAAAGAATAAAACAAATGGCCAACATTATTTCTGACCTTTTAAAGATCAAATATAAAAGACACTGAAAGACTTAAGAAATACTGTGGCCGTTCTTCACTGTTTCGGTGGGCACCGTATGGGACTGGGAATTTTCACAGATGACTAAATTACTGTATCTTCCTTGATATTTGTGTCCATGAGTATTTCTTTGACAAAAACCAAAGTAAGATATTACCCTTAAATCCCGCAAGATTTTTTGTTTCAGTTTTAAGTCGCAATACAAACACAATGTATGCAATTATAATTATAACTTTTTCTGAGAAAGTTCAAGATCTAAATTGGATTGTCAATGAGTTAAATTAAGTTAAATAAATCAGGTTATTATACTTCAGCACCGCCTATTGCAAGCCCAGTGATTTTGTTAGGCTACTTTTTTTCCCAAACAGTTAAATTTCCTTTAGAAAGTTCGGCTAAATAAATTATATAATTTGTGCGAAATACTACTGTTGTGATCAATAGAGGAAATTAAGTAGTCCCTGTAATATCAAAAGCGCATGCAAAATGTTACCTACTTAGAAGCAGCCTAATTATTATATTTTGCTAACAAATCCCCTAACTAACTTGTTACTGAATCTTCATGATATGTATGAAGATTTGTTATATTTATCATTATTATGTCAACCCAGCTTCAACTTGTTTACAACGAATGAAAAAAAAGACATGACAAATTAATCAATATCATAAAGAAAGTAACAAGGTCGGGACAATACAGTGGTCACGATCGACGCCAGAATCACCTGTATGCAGTTTTGCTTCTTGACAACCAAATAGCGCCCTCTCGTGCTCCTATCCGAGGCGCGTAAAATTATTTATTTGAGACAAGGCGCGGGCGCGTGTAAACTTTTGTCGCGTGGCCATTGTTCGGTAATAATGATTTTATGAGCTAAAATGTTTTGCGCGCAGAAAATATGAGCAACAAAAGTTGAACCATGGTTTCCAAACACTCCTCAAATCAACCATCATAACAAACATACGTTTTGACGAGAACGGACGGACAAATTTTGCTCTTAACTTTCGGTAAGTTGTGAAGATTTGGAACATTTCACGATCAGTGTTTTTGAAAAATCCATAACTTGAAAGATGTTATGGTTGAAAGTTATGATTGAAAACGATTTAGCTGTTCCTTGGAATTGAATAACTTGATTAGCAGCTTTTTTGATCTTTAAAAGATCAAAAATAATTGTGGTCACCGGTTTGACTCTTTTCTTGATAAATACAACATTTCAGGCAGATTAATTTTAACGGTCTGTTTCTACCATTATCATCTTTATTAACCCTGTAAGTTGTAGGTAAATCTGTGAAGATGTCTGTTTCGATATGCACCAATGATACTACCTTAAACACACCTGTGAAAATTTGACTCAATCAGACATCTGAGTCACGAGAAAATAGTGAAAAACCGACTCAACTTAAAAAAAAAAAAAAAAAAACATAAAGAATGGTTTTGATCTTACCCCGAGATCAATGCACCATTTGAGGCGGAAATCATTAATTGTTTTAACGGTATGTTTCTACCAGCACCATCTTCATACCTGAAAGTTATAACTCATACGTTAATCTGTGAACAATGTTGTACATGTCCTTTAAGGCAATAATTACTCGAATCAGTATGAGTAGCAATTCAAATTTGAATCATAATTAAAAGGAAGTAGGTTTGCGGTGACACCATGTAATCTCTCAATCTGTCAGAGTGTGTGGTTCCGAGAAGAACCGGTGGTATTATCTTGACGTTCCGAACAGCAGTCACTCTCCTGAGGACGAACAGAGCACACTGTTCGAAACGTCGAGAAAATACCACTGGGTCTACTCAGAACCACACACTCTCACAGAAGAGAATACATGGTGTCACCGCAAACCTATACCATATTTTTGTTTTGGAAAAGTGAACAAAGAAAAACTGACTGGAGCGGTATTCGAACCGGCGACCTCCTGAATACCGTACAGGTGCTCTATCAACTGTGGTGGTGACCCCTGTAGTCAATTATCTTTGTTCGTTTGGCAGTCAGAAGCCATGAAACTACGCACATATATATATATATTTTTACTTCATCCACCATGCATAGCTTCAAGTCTTATTTATCTTTTTATGATTTAGATAATAACTAATATCGGCAAACAACAACAAAAACAACAACAAACATGAATCGAGCAGCAACAAAACGACAGGACTCCCCGACGGAGCAGGAAAACGAGCAGCGTATGGCAGAGGAGGAGCTGGGTCGTCTGCACCGGCAGTACCGCATCGTAGAGGGCAATCGTAAGGCCTACTTCGAAGAAGCCAGGAATATCATCCGAAGACAAAAGTAATTAACTAGCTTAACCTTATCCAATGTTTTGATGAAAGGTAGTATCATATTTTGGTTTTTGTCAAAGAAATACAGATATCAACTTATTATCAATGTCAACAGAAGTATTTTAAAATATAAAACCTGAAAAATAATGCGATTTTTGTTCCCTTTTCTAATTCCATTTACTGTCAATTACAACTCCAGGTCCCATATCGACTCCTTGACCGAGGAACAGCAAGGCATCGAGACAGACCTGAAGCTGGCTGTGAACCAGAGCAACGTCAAGAAGGACCAGTCCAACAAGAGAAAACTCCGCAAACTCCTGGAGGCTTACGAACAAGACAAGGCCGAGGTGTCCAAGGAAGAGGGCGCCATTCAAACATTGGACGAGGAGGTAAAGTTTATGGCTTCCAATCAGCCGACTGAGGTCCAATTTTTTTCCAGAAGGTTATGAACTACCGAAGACACATCTGAAATGTGTATGCCAAAGGTTTGGGGTTCGAATCCTGCCATTATTCAATTGCTTTGTTGTGAGAGGAGATCGAACCTATCTGAGGCGCCTTGGAAAATTAACTTGAACTTCAAAACTGGATTCGATTCACCCCGATAACCCCAACTTACCCAGTGGCTAGAGCCTAGCGGTATGGTATCTGCACTAGTGAACGGGAGTCTCATGGATTCGAATGATTTTTTTCAGTCATGTGCACCCAACAAACACAGTATACAGTGCTGAGTATACAGTGCTCATCCACGCCGTTGAAGGGCGGGCCTAATTTGCATAACTTGAAGTAGTTAAACAAGTAAAATTAAACAATTCGTATTACGTATTATAGGGCTGGATGGCTCAGTTGTAGCGCCTGTACGGTATTCAGGAGGTCGCCGGTTCCGAATCCCGCTCCAGTAAATTTTTCTTTGTTAATTTTTCAATATAAATCCGAGTTAAATCTATTGAGGTGAGATTTATTGCATCTATAATAAAGAGCTTCAGTCAAGTTCCTGTTAAGATATTTCATCATTTTGGTGCCCCTTCCCACAAAATTTGACTGAGATGGTTTCCATTTTCATTTTTCACGAAGGTCACGAAGTTAGAGCACATGCTCCAACAGAAATACAAGGACTTGGGCGGTTTCCAAGTAGATGGAATTCGTCACGTGAGCACCCAGAAACGAATCAGAGTCTTGGAAAATCGACTGGACAAGGTAGCTATGGGCGTTTAGCCGTTTACGAAACCTGGCTAAAGGCTAGGCTTGGTAATTATTTTTCTACCGCCATTTGAGGCCCACAAAACGAAATGAAGAGATTCGGCCACACGACGAAGCCGAAGAAAAGCTCCAGCTTCGCCATGTATCTCAAGCCCTTCATTTCATTTCATTTAGGACACAGAATGGCAGTAGAAAAATAAATCCCAAGCCTAGCCTCAAGCCTCATTTTCGTAAGGGCCCTGACTAGACACTTCCAAACTTTATCCATTGTTTATGGAAAAATGTCCCCAGTTTTCAGAAATATTCATATTTATGTTTTTCTTTGGCTTCATTTTAGTGATTTTATTTTGAAACATGACTTGGCGTCTTACTTCTTGATGCTTTTTTTTAACACTTGAAAAGGCCACCGTTGGTTTCAACACGATGCTGACCCACAACACGGAGCTTAGAGAGAGGATTGAACACCTGAGGCGAGAGCGCGCCATCTACGACAAGCTGTACCGCAAACTCAGCAAGGAGCAGTACGAGTTGAAATGCCAGATCACAGAGATGATAGATGAAGCCACGGCCGCATACGATACAAGGTAAGACCCAGACTTAGGTTGGTGGTTGTTGGTGGTGATGGTGACTGGTGAGTGCTTTTGTGGTGATCGAGATGGTGATGTTGAATAACAGCAGCAGCTGCTGCAGCAGCTGCAACAACAACAGCAGCAGCAGCTACAACAACAACATCAGCAACAACAACAGCAGCTGCAACAACAACAGCAGCGGAAACAACAACAGCAGCAGAAACAACAACAACAGCAGCAGCAGCTGCAACAACGACAATAACAACAACAGCAGCAGCAGCAACAACAACAACAACAACAACAACAACAACACTCCATCAGCAGCAGCAGAAGCTGCAACAATAATAACAACAACAACAACAACAACAACAACAACATCAGCAGCAGCAGCAGCTGCAACAACAACAACAACGACAATAACCTCAGCTAAATCATACATGACTATCTGTCTCTCTCTTCCAGAGATGAAGCCCAGTCCAAGATGGCTTCCCTGCGTGAGCGTACCGAGAGAGAACAAACTCTCTACAGTGTTGAGATCAAGGAGCTCAAGCGAATCATTGACCATGATCAGAAACTCAAGGACTTCATGGCGGCCAAGTGCCAAGAGAGGACTGAGATGAAGGCCATAGAAGCTGCCAAGAGGAAGAAGAAGGGTGAGTACAGGACTTGGTAAGAGGGTCATCATCAAGCCTCAAGGTGATGGCTAAAGAAACGGAGAGCTTAGAAGGAAGGTCCTTCTAAGAAGACCTCGAGGAGTGGAAGCTATGGAGGAAAAAAACACATTCAAGGAATCACATTCTAGTACTGAATACCTTTAGGTTCAATTTTCTGCAGCAAAGTCTAGTATTCATCAGGACACCAAGCAAATGCATGCTTTCTTTCCGAACCCCAACAAAATATAACACATTCCATTGGAGTTATAACTTCCTCCATGCTTTCAGCTACGTCTCTAAGAATTTTGCAGGCTCCTGACTTCAAATAGCCTGATGATTTCTCCAACCTTGTTCATCCATATCTCCAGAGGACAAGAAGGCCAACGAGCGTGCACACAAGGAAGAGATCGAGATGTTCGAGCGAGCCTTCGAGAGAATCCGCTCGGTCACGGGCAAGGACGACCTGGACGATCTGGTCCACGACTTCGTCCAACAGGAGGATGTGAACTTCGCCCTCTTCAACTACGTCAACGAGCTGAACAACGAGGTGGAGGTGCTGCACGAAGTGATCGGTGTCCTAAACGGGGACATCGAGGCCTTCCAGAAGCAGGGCATGAAGCTGGATCAGAGTCGACAGATGATCCTGAAGGATCTAGAGGTAATGTTCGACACTGAGAAAGTCGACGAAATAATCTAGCATCCTAAACCCTCCTTGATGAATTTGAATGTCGATGACTATGAACAGCAGATACCCAGATGGCATAAAGTACCAGCTTCTACTACCTTGTTATCTTAGAGTTGAAGACTTTATCGTCCTCCATTCTGAATCATCCCTTTTTCTCTCAGACGAATCATTCGACTGCCGAGAAGCAGTGCAAGCACAAAGAGAAGGCCCTGAAGCGATCGAGCAAGTTCCTGGACCAACTGAAGACGGCTGTGGAGCGGACATTCAGACGTCTTGGCTGCGACGATACGGCCATCTGTGACCTGCTTGGGTCTGGGCGCGGCATCAGCGTCCGGAACATCATGATGTACCTGAGCCAGATCGAGCAGACTACCAACGACTTGATGCTCATACAGCATTTCCTGCAGCTTAAGGTATGGTTACCATCTGGGCGTGACTGCAGCAAGATTAAACTGTTTTGCCAGCTCAAAATCGCACTGCCAAAAGATATTGCACTTTACATATTGCATCATAATTATTTAATATACTCTTCTTTAATAAGGCTAAATAATGTTTTGAAGTTACAATTCGCATTATCCCATGGCAAATTCTCCAACTTTCACCCATTAGGCCTAAACAAAATACATGCATTAGTTGGCTTGACTCTCATTTAAAAAACCTGGCCATTAAAGCAGAGTGTGCACTGTCAACAATTTCGGTAACAATTTCGGTAACATGTTGCCCTACCTGTGGGCACCATGTTACCGAAATTGTTACCGAAATTGTTGACAGTGCACCCGACTTTGGGCCCTGTGTACACTGCAACATTTAGACAACACGAATCACTGAGATGTTGCTGCGTAACATGTTACTCAACTCACGTTTTGCTCTGTGTAAACTGACAAAATTTTCATCAACAACGTACCTGGGCAACATGTTGACCGAGATTGTTACTGCATTAATGTTGACGGCATATACACTCTGCTTTACTCATGTACTTTGATAGGAAGCACACGCCTCAAAGGGTGATGGCGTACAACCTACACATCAACCCAAGCAGAGTGGGAGTATAGTGGCTGCCAAACTCCGACCCACACCACGTGTTACCATTGCCATCATACCGCCCTCTCTCGAGTAAGTCCTCTCATTCTTCAGTATAAACCTACGGCTCTTTCAGGGCGTTTACGAAACGGCGGATAAGGCTCAGGCTCCAGCTCTGTCATCCGTGTACTGAAAATATAGTTTGTGGTTTTTCATTGAAGCTGAAGTTTTCCTTTTCAAACCAGAGAATCTACTTCCGAACCACAGCCAGAAGCCTCTATTTTGATACCTGTTATTTCAGAATGGATTCACAAAATGGAACCGAGCCTGAGACGGAGCCTGAGCCTCCGTTTCGTAACGCTCCCAGTTTCAGTATAGGAATACCTTAAATATGGGCCTTTACGAAATGAGGCTTATGTTAATAAGGCTAGGCTTGGGATTTATTTTGTTGCTGCCATTTTGCGTCGTAAATGAAATGAAGGGCATGAGATACATGGCGAAGCTGGAGCCTTTCTTCGGCTTCATCGTGTTGCCCAATACCTTCATTTCGTTTTGTGGGCCTCAAATGGCAATAACGAAATAAGTAACCAAGCCTAGCCTCAAGCCAGGTGTCGTAAAGGCTGTATATCTCTCTTTTGATTTGCAATAAATAAAAACCCGAGCAGCAAGTACATTACGCCGTTTGTGTATTTCTATTTCCACCTTACAGGCAACAACTAGACATCACCGTAACTGCGGACGACGCAGAGGAACCAATAAGCGACGAGGTTCAACCTCTGACCCTAGATGACCTCAGACAAAAGGTCATGAAGACAGTGCGCAAAAAAGATGCCCTGCCATCACTGAAAAAGCCCAAGGATACTAAGGGACAAAGTGAGGGACTGGGAAGTCCAGGACCTAAGGATGCCAATGCTAAAACAACTAAATAGAAAATATGAGGGAAAATGGGGGATGCTTTATCTATGCCAATAAAATTGTGTCTTGTGTCAGTTATTTCAAGCAGTATGTAGGCGATGTAGTATGAAAAAGGTTAATAATGTGCAGCTTCAAGAAAACAAAACAAATTTAAATAAAGCATAAAAAAATCAAAAGAACACATCCGAGCAAATATTTATAGACTTGTCTTCTGCAGGGACTCTGGAATCGGGGCATACATACTAATCAAGAGCAAGTCTCAGCAGACTTACAGCGCCAGTTAAAAAATATATTTATATTGAAAATCATTATTAAAGTACTGTATTACCACAAAATTCCTTTTTTATAAAAAGCCAGTAGGGGCAACATCAATATGAAGAAATTGAATAAAGGATACGTATACACAACACTGAATTTTTTGAGTTAATTTCTTTATTGCTGTCCGTGCATTGTTCTTTACTGAATTTAAAATGGCAACAGAATTTAAAATGGCAACAGGAAAGCAGAATATTTCACTGAATTTCACAGCGTGGATGATGTAGGCCACGAGAGATGACTATCATGAGTGTCGATCCCGGGGGGATGGGGGATATATCCCCCCAATATTTGAGGAGGGGGGGGGATGGCGTATATTATCATCCCCCCAATATTTCAAGGTTGAATATCATTCAAGTTTATTGTGTAGAAATATTACATGATCCTTGTTTTTTAGTCTTCGTAGTGAATTTATACTGTTTAATTCTTCTGAATGACGTTTTTAAATGCTCTAAAATGAAACTTTTCGACTCTGTTTTAATTAAAACGTCCCTGGTTTGGGAGGGGGGTATACCAGGCGCGGTTCTAGAGCCAACATTTTTGGGGGGCTAGAAGAGCCATTATTTTTTTGGGGGGGCTAGAAGACCCAATATTTTGGGTTCTTCTAACACTCGCTTCTGCTATGTCTTATAAGGGGTCGAAAAACATGCACATTATAGCCCACACAACGCGTTTTGTAATTTGCGCTTAATAACTGCAAAAATCCAGTATTTTCAAGAGTTTTTTTTTTCACTTGCATTTTTTTTGGGGGGCTAGACAACATTTTTGGGGCCCCCCCTAGCCCCCCCCCCCGTAGAACCGCGCCTGGGGTATACCCCCTCCGACAAACTCTCCCCGCTCAGTCGCTTCGATCGCTCCCTCGCATAGGACACCAAATCACCAATCATCCCCCCAAATCATGAAAAGAAATCGACATCTATGGTGTCGATTCTGGCAATTAGGTCTTAAGTGAATAATAAAGTCAATGTAAACTCACTTATGGTGAAATCAAAGTTTTGTATATAGGCCTATGCCTGTTAGTGTTACAATTATACTAGCAGGCGTGTGTGGGCATCATGACATTCATTCTAAACAGCAATGTGGTTACCAGTGACACGGATCGCTTCGTACACCTCCATGGAGCTTTGGTAGATGTACTGTTCGGGCATGATAAACCCGTAGTAACCCGTGTCTCTCAGCTCGGGGGCGAAGGTGTAGGGAATGCCTGCCTCGCTGTAGGCCCAGTCAACGCTCGAACCTGGGGCGATATCTGCGACAAGATCAGAATACGAGAATCGATGCGGTGTATAATGGAAGCTGCCCGTTATGGTTATTTTTTAATATAGTTACACTGTCTTGCAAAACCAGATATTGTTCGCGGACCAAGTCCAACAACACTTAGGCCTATGGCATTCTACACACCCTGAATCAAATAATTTGTATAGTATAGCGCCGCTCAAAATAGCCTATACTCGTCCCAAAAAATGACGGTATCATTTGGCGGCCATTTTAGTCAGCAACAGAGCTTTTTCTGATGTTATTAACGTCAAATTCAACTGTTGTAAGACAAAACGTTCCCCCAAATAATTGTTATCATCATTATTAAGGACTATTATTATTATTATTTATTCGGTCAGAATTACACACCAAAATGAAAACAGTAAATTTGGCTTACTAAACTGGCCGCCTGTGCGTACTCCATCTGGTTGCGCGTGATAATTGAAAGAGTTAGAGGCTATCTTGCGCAGCTACTGTATATGATCTTTGCTCTAAACTATTATGAAAACAGACAAACAAGCAGATGAGAACACAGACAAACAAAGAGAGACTTTGGAGGTGGGTCCAACAACGCGCGCATGCTCACAATTTCGCGCGCATGCTCAGAGCTAGCAAACCAGAGACTTCAGTCTGCTGCCGCCAACGTCTCAAAAGTTTCTCATTAGCTTAGGTGATCGAGTGCACATAAGACAAACAAGCGAAGAAATACACAAACAGGAGTACACAAAGAAAAGGGAAAAGGACGGAAAATGTGTGACTTACAGATGACGTCAGCGATGTTCCCCGTCTTGAAAGTTAGTCCATTGACGGATTTCAGAGCGGCCATGGCCTTGTCGGCGAGATTTTTCTGTGTGATGTGAAAATTGATCGGTTTTTTTTTCTCATTTGAGATAACATTCAAAGTCCATTGTCAATAACAACAATGGTGCTTAGGCTTTGCCAACATCATAAGAACTTCAGGGACCTTCGTAAGTTCACAACTGAGCCCTAAGATAGATCGTAACTGGATTTATGTAGGATAGCAATCGTATCCTACGTAGGGTTGCAATGCATCACAAGTCCTACGATTGATAGTTAGTTATGATGAGTTTGGTGAAATCGACCCCAGGACCGTGCTTTGAACTTTTCTGGTTGAAGGTAATATCATACTTTGGTTTAAGAGTAAGAGTATGAACTCGAAGAAGAACCATTCATTTCTGAACTGTGTGAAATAAAATAGTAGAGAAGAGCAGTATTTCTCAGAGTTGTTACGCCGTGTCCCAATTCTCTGGCTGCGACCACAAGTAACACACAAGTCAATGGAAATGGCTGCAGTCACTGGCTAGTGGCTGCCATAGGTACATGCGTAATTTGCAGCCGCAGCCAGAGAATTGGGACACGAGCCTTTATATATAGGGATGCATCCAAGTAAATAAACTCCCATAGACAACAGTGGTAAATCCTCCAACTTAAAAAATCATTTAAAAATACACAGAACTCTCACAGCTGTTCAAGTTGCACAGAAAAATGATGATGAACATGTGACCTTTCATTTTCTTTTCATTTTATAGTATAGGGTGACGATTGAATTTTTGCGATATACTCATTCTCAGCTGACCACCCCTAAAACAAGGTATGGATCACTCCAGTCAAAGAAGCCATTTTCAAAAAAACATCCCTCTGCAAAGCGACTGAAATAGACCCACTTTCTCACCCAATTGCATCAAAAATGGTCACAAATGGAAGCCCAGAGTCCAGGCAGGAGGTCCAGTGCCATATTTCTTCAATCCTTCATTTTCATAGCTCTCACAACTCTCTTATTTAAAATATATTGAGTGCTTAACTTCCATTCATGAGCTCGGCGGACGGATTTTGACACTATTTACTTGGGTGCACCCTTAGTACGCAAGGCCGAGTCTGCTGCCACCAAGAGGTTGAAATGCATGCTTACCTGTTCATAGTAGTTAGGCGGTTTGGAATACGTCCAGCCGTACGGCACCATCCAAAACTGGCTGAAAGCGTGCATGTCAATGAACACCTTAACGTTATACAATCCCTTGATGTAATTTGCAACGGTCCGCACCTCGATCTCAGAGAATGCTGAGGGCCCACGGTAAGACTGGGAACAAGGGTACGTGTCAGATTGTGGATCTAAGTAGACAATGTGAAGAGAATATATTAAGGGGAGGAGCGTGTAATATGAACACTGAAAAACACAGCGAATTTGATTTTGAGGTTGATTTCTCGCAGCCCTGCGATTGTATTAACTTGAGTTACGAAGGCTAATTCCCATCGTATGGGGCCTATCCCACGTAGGGCTGCAATGCATAATTAAGTCCTACGATTTATAGTAAGCAATCAGCAGTAGAATCCACCACTAGCAGCACCATGCAACATAATATATTCAATGTCAAAACAAATGGCTTGCAGCACTTACGGTCCCAGTGGTCGTCCCAGTTTCTTTTACAACATTAAGCAACAGCAACGAGCAGCAGCATTAAGCAGCAGGGCAGCAGCATTAAGCAGCAGCAACGAGCAGCAGCATATAAGCAGCAGGCAGCAGCAGCATTAAGCAGCAGCAACGAGCAGCAGCATTAGGCCATAAAAAAAAAATTGTTGTATTGGCGTAACGGAGGTTTGGAAAATAGGGTAGGGCGGGCGGATTCTTTTTTTTTAAAATTAATTTTTCCTGGGGTATTAAATGCTTTCCCCCCTGTATATCACAGTATTTGACGTGTCAAATAAAGACAAGAAATGACATAACAACTTTAACCAGTCTGGTTTCCTTCTTTTGCTCCTTTTAAGCTTTTAATCTGCATAGAAATTTGCGATTTAAAAAAAAAAAAAAAATCCCGATTTTTGTTTATTTATTTATTATTATTTGGGTTTTTTTTGTTTAAAATGTTTACGGTCGGGGCATATTTTTGGGTCGGGCGGGTTACGCCAATACAACAATTTTTTTTTTATGGCCTTAAGCAGCAGCGACAAGCAGCAGCAACGAGCAGCAGCATTAAGCAGCAGCAACAAGCAGTACAGAGGCATTAAGCAGCACGACAATAAGCAGCAATTGCATTAAGCAGCAGCATCTAGTTAGGCAGCACGGCAATAAGCAGCAGCAGCAAGCAGCAGCATTAAGCAGCAGGCAGAAAGCAGCAGCAACAAGCAGCACCATTGACAGCAACAAGCAGCAGCAACAAGCAGCAGTAACAAGCAGCAGCATTAAGCAGCAGCAACAAGCAGCAGGCAGCAAGCAGCTGCATTAAGCAGCATCATTAAGCAGCACCTAGGCAGCAAGTAACAGCCGCAAGCTGGTAGCAGCGAGCAGCATGAAGCAAGCAACAGCAAACAGCAGCAGCAGCAGAATCCACCACTAGCAGCAGCAACATTCCATCTATAAAACAGAAATGGTTTGCAGTACTTACGGTCCCAGTGGTCGTCCCAGTTTCTGTTGGGATCTGTGCCTAAGCACATGTATCCAGGATTGGGCGTTTTGGTCTTTCTCCACATACGATCGTACTGCGAACAAACAAAAACTTGTAATAGACCTTTTGTTATACAAACATTGGCTGGTGGCCAAATGGGCGGCCAAATTTTGGGAAATCATTTCGTCTTGTCGACAGACGGCGTGACCAAAATGAACAATTTTGCAAGCTTTCTTTATTAGCTGTGTAACTTTATCAAACGTTGTGTACAAATCATGTACAAATTGTGGTTATTCTTTATGCCTGGCTTTGATGGCTCGCCGATAGTTTCCTCTATGTTGGTTTGGCAGAAACTCGGGCTGCTTGTCTATTGGTCTTTACGAAACCTACCTTATAAGGCTAGGCTTAGTACTTTTTCACTACCACCATTTGAGGCCCACAAAACCAAATGAAGGTATTGGGCAACATGACAAAGCCGAAGAAGCTCCAGCTTCACCATATCTCAAGTCTTTCATTTCATTTAGGACACAAAATGGCAGTAGCAAAATAAATCCCAATTCCCAACCCTTTAGCCTCATTTCGTAAAGGCCCTATGTAATAGCCGCATTCGTCATACGGTACGATAGCAGATGCCCATTGATTGGTCAAAACCTAGAGGTCAGTGCTGGGTTGGCTTGCATAATTAATTAGGAAATCATCACGCATGAGATAGGCGCTTGCTCGCTGTACAGTGAGTGAGTCTATCACATAGACTAATTTATAGGATTACAAGCTAAGATGCTTAGCCTCTTTGGCATTGTGAAAAGTCTATGAAAAAAAGCTATATTACAAACAAGAACTTATACAAACCTCGTAGCTGTAGATATAACCATCTGGGTTGAGCACTGGCATGATGTAGAAATCAACCTTATCCAAAAGATTCACAATCTCCGCGTCACCGCCCTCGTATTTAGTCACAAGCTGCGAAGGAAACAAACACAAGCCGGAGGAAAAAAATGAAGACATTTCCCACAATTTTATATAGAGCTGCTTAGCACAAAAATGTGCTAACCATGACATTTCTGTCTTCATAAAAACAGGATTAACAACCAAATTTCCATGTGCTGTGTATCACTAGTGATTGTTCTTTGGCTGTTGTTCACTGACCATGAATATCAAAATTAATGGAATTTGTAATGGTGGTTTGTTTAGTATTGGGCAAGACATTTTTGTGCTAAGCAGTTTTTTGTGCTTAGCAGCTTCATGAAATTGCCCCAGTGCCTGAACGTGGCGTCAAGCATGTCATGCACTTACCATATTAACAATCCTCAATAGCGTAGCAATGGGCAGCCATTCCCTGGAGTGTGTTCCAGTATGCCACCAGAAGATGGGCTTACCAGATCCAGGCTTGCCGAGCTATATCGGTATGAAAGAGTAAAACACGACTCCAAATTAAAGGTAGTATCATACTTTGGTTTTTGTCAAAGAAGTACAGATTCAAGGGCAAAACAAGGAAGATACAGTCACAGTCATCTGTGAAAATTTCAGTCCCATATGGTGCCCACTTTTTGAGAAACTCGTGAAAACGGCCACAGTATTTCTAATAAAGTCTTTGCTCTTTTAAATTTTTGATCTTTTAAAAGATCAAACAGATTTTCGGTCGTTGTTTTACTAATTTCTGGATAAATACACCATCTCAGGCGGAAAAATTTTACGTTTCTACCTGCACCATCTTCATACCCTGTAAGTTATACGTAAATCTGTGAACATTTCTGTTAAGTTACAACGTGATACATTTTATATATTTGGCCGAACAAAATATCCTATAAGTTTCCCTTCCTTGAATTACAGCAGCAATGTGAGTTGGTGCCAGCAAAAACAAAATTCTGCTGAAAGCACGTAAATATTTTAATACATGCCTTGAAGGTGAAGCA
This sequence comes from Astropecten irregularis, assembly GCA_963971285.1. Lineage (NCBI taxonomy): Eukaryota > Metazoa > Echinodermata > Asteroidea > Paxillosida > Astropectinidae > Astropecten > Astropecten irregularis. The sequence goes on from OZ020247.1 coordinate 10,303,089, forward strand.
AAATACTTCCAATGCTAGTTTAAGAAATGCCCATTTGAGGCTTTGCGTGGTGACTATTATTGGTATAATGTGGATCGGTTTGCGGAAACACCATATAAGAATCATTCGTATATACTTTCACACTTCTTATTTCGTTCGTACTTCTCGTAAGGTCTCAACGTTTCGACTAGCCTGCTCTAGTCTTCAGCAAGGGACCAATGCTCATCTCCTGAGGCTGATGAAGACAAGAGCAGGCTAGTCGAAACGTTGAGACCTTACGAAAATACGAACGATTCTTACATGGTGTTTCCATAAACCGATCCACATACCGGGGGTACTTCATTCTCGTTTGAAGACCAGCGAATGTGCTCCATCAAATTAATATGGTACGAATTCGCTGATGTATTAACAGGGACACCGTCAGAAATCGTGGCACATAAAAGGAGTTATAATGAAACTATTGGCAATAGGCCACGGTGCATCCATCTTGTCACCTTCCTTTGTATACCCATTGCAATAGATAACAACAATTCTAAAAAAGAAAACGGGTACCAGACTACTTTGAATCCAAGACTCGGTCTGATTGCACTGTTTCGAATGTAGGATGGATAAAGTCTGACACTTCATTTTACCTTCATAAGTCTGAGCGTGTTACCCTCATAGGATTTCGCACTTAGGTCTTCTCTCTTGATGATACCCGGATGTGCCGCGGCCATGTCGTCAACCCATTGCATGATCTGAGAATGTAACAATCGAACGGGAACAAAGTGATTATAAAAATGAATTTGCAAACAATTTATTACCCTTAAACGACGTAGATAAGCACTTCACTTAAGTGCCATTTTGAGCACACATGAAAATATCATGCACTAGCTCAGGTGGGATTCGAACCCAGGACCTTCTGCTTACTAGTGCAGATGCCATACCCACTAGGCTATCGAGCTAGCTGGGGTCAGCAGAGTGAATCGAATCCCTTATCGGCGGGCGCTGTAGTTTTCCCAGTCTTTTTCTGCAAATGGGCGGACAATTTAAACGCTGACGGTCATTCCATTTGGCGTGAAACTGCAAGGCACCTCAAAATAGTAATTCAATTTCACTTCATATGCAAGCAAAATGTAGGCCTAAAACAAGCGTCAGGCGAATAAAAGGAATAGCTTTTCAATTTAAAATTCCATTCAAACAGCATTCAAATTCGCAACGGCTTTTGGCAGCGTGTTAAATTGAATGTCGATTTTGCATGGCTAAACTGAACGGCTGTCGAATTTAATTGAATGCATTGCTATATAAATACGGATGAATCAAAGTGAAAAGTTTCAACCGAGGAGGCAAAATCACATCATAACGAATGCGTGAAAATGAAATTGGCTGCTCATTTGCCGAATATTTACGGGGAAAATCTTTATTTAAATGAATGTGGCACAGCCAATCTTGTTGTCTCACACAAAATACTTGAAAACAAACTTCAACTGTTATTTTGCTACAAAGGTCAAAGATGGAATTTAATAGTGCAAGAAAGCTAGAAGTTTCGAGTTGGTTGGCTGGTTTAGCAGGTTCATGTCACCCCTTGCTTAAAGGCAGCGTACAGGATTTGCAAGGCCTTCAAAAAGAATTGTTGGGTTTGAGACAGAAAATGGACTAAAACAGTGAAAACAGTCACCATGGGAAATCTTACCATCAGAAGCTGGGGTTTTCAAGGAAATTAAGATTGTGTCTTTTTCTTTTTAGCATTTCGAAAGCGTAATGTAACCGTGAAGGATTCGGAGAGGGGAGATTATTTTGGCCGTATTTCTGCATTCTGCTATCCAGATGAACAAAGCATAAAAAGGTACATGAAACTACGTCTGTAAGGAAGTTTAAGACCTTCACTGTTTAAGTACCAAATTCAGCCAAAACACACATCTTTGCGAATCCTATAATTATGCTGCCTTAAAGCCTACCTCTGGGAATTTATGGTAGACGTCATATCTGAAGTTGGACAAGGAGGCGATGCCACCCTCCTGGCCAATGGTGATCTGGTCGGACAGTTTCTGCACGTCATCGATCATGACCGAGGATTCTAAGCCGTATCTACTCAGCATTTTACGCACAGAATCCATGGTGTTCGGTCCAACCATAATGTCTGCAGAATCACCAGAGTGCTTCGGCTCGCTCCAGAAATCCACCTACACAACAACAACAACAACACCAAAAATGAGAACAATAACAACAAACATTGCAACAATGCTCACTAAACTGTTACTTTTATCGTATTTTCTTTTCTTCATGTTAAAGGTAGTATCATACTTTGGTTTAATTGTCAAAGAAATGCAAATTCATTGGTAAAAATATCCAGACAGATACAGTACCAATCATCTGTGAAATTCCCAGTCCCATACGGTGCCCACATTTTGAGAAAACAGTTAAAATACGACTACATAATTTTTTAGAAATCTTTTCACCGTTATTGTTGATCTTCCGAAGATCAAAATTGTTTTTGGTAATTGGTTTTACTCTTTTCTGGATAAATATAGCATTTCAGGCAGAAAAATGTTAATGGTATGTTTCTATTTAATATCAGCACCTTTATACCCTGTAAGTTGTAAGAAAATCTGTGAAGATTTCGGTTTTGGTTTCCTACCGAAGTATGAATCTACCTTTATTGCCCAATATTGGTGTTTTTCACCATTCAGAATTGCGGTTTCAATCTGTAGTTTTTTTGTTTTACCCAAACCTGATTCCGTGATGATGAGTTAATTTCAATAGAATTGGCCAAGATCACCATTCCTTATTTCACCCGTCTTGTTTCCGAAATTTTCTCTGACTCATTTGCAAAAAACAGAAGCTTACAATTCGAATAAAAAGTGGCGAAATGATAACCTAAAGGCCTACCTTGTCCACCAATATCCGTTTCATGTCCATCACGGAGCGCGTCTGGCCGTCATCTTTCGGGACGACACGAAGAACTTTGTACCTGCAAGCAAGAAACGAAGATATCACTCAAAGTATTAAGCCTTTTACAGTTACCGAGTCATTGAAAAGTGAACAAAGAAAAATTGACTGGAGCGAATACCATACATCCGAAAAACCATACCAGCACTCTTACCAACAGGGACCAATTTCATAGAGCTGCTTAGCACACAAAAAATCGCTAAGCATGACATTTCTGTCTTATGATAGTAAAAACAGGATTAATAACCAAATTTCCATGCGTTGTGCATCACTTCCAATTGTTTTTTGGCTGTTGTTCGCTGACCATGAATATCATATGGAATTTTCAATGGTGGTTTGTTTTATTGGGAAAGCTATTTTTGTGCTAAGCACTGATTTATTTTGCTTAAAGCAGCTCTATGAAATTGGCCCCAGATCTATCCAGCCCTATGTTGTTGGTGTCCCTAAAGCAAAGTGTACACCGTCTAAATTTTCGGTAACAATCACGGTAACATATATTGCCCAGGTACGTTGTTGCTGCAAATGTTGTCAGTGTACACAGAGCAAAACGAGTTGGGTAACATGTCGCAGCAACATCTCGGTAACATGTTGGCCAAATGTTGCTAGTGTACGCAGGGCCCAAAGTCGTGTTGCCTAGGTGTGTTGCCCTAACTCAATGTTACCGAAAATTGACACCGGGGGCCAGATTCATGGAGCTGCTAAGCACTAAAATTTGCTTAGCACAAAAATGTCTCGCCCAAGAAAACAAACCACCGTTAAAAAATTCTATTTGATAGTCATGGTCAGCGAACAACAGCCAAAGAACAATCGCAAGTAACACACAGCACATGGACATTTGGTTGTTAATCCTGTTTTCATTAAGACAGAAATTTTATGGTTAGCACATTTTTGTGCTAAACGACTCTATAAAATTGGCACCAAGGAACTAATACTGATTGGAGTCTTACCCATCGTAACTGACTTTACCGAGGCAGGCGGCCACAAGACCCGCCAGGAGGATGAGACGAAAAACGGCCATCGTGTCACGAAAACGAGAAATGAATGAAAATATTCTTCTTCGCGCTCTGCTATTAATAGAGAAAACTTCGCCTTGCACAAACCTGACGTGATGACGTCGGATTGGGTGGAGAGTAATGGGACCACCATAAATCGCGATAGGGCGTTTTTATTTTCTTTAGTGTCTAATCGTTATCACGTGTGAAATTGTCATGTGGCCATCGACAAAGGGAACTCAACCAAAACAGAATTGATACTTAAAGTCTGAAACATGTGTAATGATTACAAAAATACTGTTTTATCAGTGCTTTTATCATTATTTGTTTTGCTGACTGACGTGTTATGAACTATTAAAATTAGAAATTTCCTGGTGCTGATAAAATTTATGATATGTTGTGTCTATTTGTTCATTTTGTTGTCTTTTTGTTTCAAAAGCATGGTGAATATTAATTTATGACGTGCGGTGTAAAATTAAAAGTACGGTACAGGATTAATATTAACATGTATACAAACAGAAATGTTCACAGATTTACGTATAACTTTCAGGGTATCAAGATGTTGCTGGTAGAAAGATCACCGTTAAAATATTTCCGCCTGAAATGGAGTATTCATCCAGAAATGTAAAAGTAAAAGAAAGACCGATCTCGGGGTAAGATCAAAAACATTTTTTTATGTTTTATAAGAAAAAGGGTTTTCGCTTTAATGTTACTCAGATGTCTGATTGAGCTCAAATGTTCACAGGTTTATCATTTCATGTACATGCTGGATCAGACAAAGTGTGAGTGCTGTTTTGTGACCTTTACCAATCATGTATTACACCTTCAATATGCGAAAATGCGACCACGGCTGGCTTTTTCTAAACAGCTAGAAAGGAGTGAAATTATGGGGGTCGGGGAGACGTCAAGCCCCCTTCCCTGAACCAGATGTCACCCCCGGGTGCACCCATCTGAAATCTGGATTCAGAAAGAATTGCCTTATATTGATATTCACATCGTTATCTTCAATGCCCCCGTTGAAAATTGGTGCAAAAATTTCGACCTCAGTTGAAAAAAAAAAAAACCAACAACTTTATGCACACCTCACTGCGACGTTACCTCAGTTTAGTATCACTCAGGTTAGCTGGTACCGAGACCCAGTCGTATTTAGGTAAGTTAGTTTACTGTAGAAGCTGGGTACCAGCTACCCTGAGTGTACTAAACTGAGGTAACGCCCTAATACTGGCGTGATAGATTTAAAGGTAGTATCATACTTTGGTAGCACCGTAGCATACCGAAACAGAAATGTTCACAGATTTACCTATAACTTACATGGTATAAAGAGGGTGATGGCAGAAACATACTGTCTTGTATTTAGTGGGTAACATTGTTTGTTTGACGGAAACAGCTTGTTGTTACTAAGAGCTGCCATTTTGGAAAAGTGATTTATTTATATCACAACTTCACAAGGCATGTGCGTCATAGTGCGCATGAGTATTGGTAGGTTTGTCCATGGGTAGCACAGTACATTACACATAAGGTTAAGATTTTCCTGCCTGAAATAATTTATCCAGAAAAGAGTAAAACCAATGACCAAAATAATTTTTGATCTTTTAAAGATCAAAATAAAAGAGAAAAGACTTAAGAAATACTGTGGCTGTTTTTCACTGTTTTCTCAAAAAGTGAGCAACGTATGGGACTGAAGTTTTCACAGATGACCGATACTGTATCTGTCTTGGTATTTTTGCCCATGAATCTGTACTTCTTTGACAAATCCCAAAGTATAATGTTACCTTTAATATGCAAAATAATCCCAACGTTGATTCCACATTACACTTTTCAACTTTGGTAACTTTAAAGAGTCTCTGCAATGGAATTATGGCTTAAACATGTGCCAATAAAAAACTGTACATGGGGACTATGATTTTACCCACTTCCTCACATTGATTTAGGGTTAAAACAGGCTGTTGTTTTTTGGTTTGTGTGCTAATTAGCATCTCCATATTCATGAGCAAAACTGTGATGTCATCTGGGGAACTGAGAGCAGTATTAAACCCAATTCATTTGTGCACAAACAGTTTTATAGGTTTTCTGACAGACCTTTTCCTCCTCAATGGGTTTTATTTTGCCAAATATGTTCCTTTCACTCAACTGGTGGTGTAATTTTTTCACCAAACCAAGGTCAAGTTTGCCTCTTCATTTTGTATGTGTTTTCATTATATTTTTGCTGTTGGTTCCCTACATGAGTATGCGTGAAAAAACCCCGTTTTACAAAGCCATTCAAAGGAAAACCAAATGATGGTTTGCAACCAAAATAAGACTTGCCATTCATTATTTGTCAGTATAGGCTTATTCTCTGTATGAAGGCAATAAATTAACCTGACTGAAAAAAAGCAATATTTGAGGTGGGGGGATGGCGTGTATCATCATCCCCCCAATATTGCGAGGTTGAATATCATTCAAGTATATTGTATAGAAATATTACATGATCCTTGTTTGTTTTTTTTTAGTCTTCGCAGTGAATACTGTTAAATTCTTCTGAAAATCGTTTTTAAAATGCTCTAAAATTCGACTTTTCCACTCTGTTTTTATTAAAAAGTCTCTGGTTTGGGGAAGGGGTATCCCACCTCCACTCACCCCGTCATGATCGCTTCGTTCCCTCGCATAAGACACCAAATCACCAATCATCCCCCCATTCATAAAAGGAAATCGACACCAGTGATCAAAGCCGTCTCATATCTAGGTCTTTTAAGTACCTTAGAGCATAATAAAATCCTGGCCACTGACTTATGGCCATATTGACGCTTTATACACCAAGAAAATGACAAGCAGTTGACACAGAGTGCATCCCTCTGATATCATTTGCTTTTATTTACCGTCTGAGCATTTCAAAACGGTCCATATGACATAACGAGTATTTAAATCACAATAATGTTGACACAATGTATTAAGATAATATTCTGGCAGCCAAAATTAGTTGCATTGTAGCAACTTCCAAATTAGTTTAAATTGGAATAAAATCATCAAACAACGACAAGAAAAACTGACTGAATTTAACAAGCGTGCAGCAGTCGCAAGTCAAAACTGTCCATCGTATATTGGAAGACCGTTTGTGATTTGTGAGTGTATCCGAAGGAAATAAAGAGAGACCGTGCATGCAGAGGGATTTTAGTGACTCATAATATGTTGGCCGGTGACTTTGATGGCTTCAAACACCTCATTGGCACTGTCTGAGATGTACTGTTCGGGCATGAGGAAGCCGTAGTAACCCGTGTCTCTAAGCTCGGGGGCGAAGGCGTGTTGGATCCCAGCCTGACCATAAGCCCAGTCAATACTCGACCCAGGAGCAAGATCTGTCAACAAAACATTAAAAGTATAATACGTGATTGGTAAAAGTCACAGAGCAGCACTCACACTTTGTCTAATCCAGCATGTACATGACATAATGAGCCTGTGAAAATTTGAGCTCAATTGGACATCATTCTGAGTCGTGAGAAAATAGCGAAAAACCGACTGAATTTTTCTTATAAAACATAAAGAATAATTTTTATCTTACCTTGATATCTAAACTGTTTTCGGTCTTTGTAGTATTAATTTCTGGATAAATACACCATCTCAGACGGAAATATTTTAATGGTATGTTCTACCAGCACCATTTTCATACCCAGGAAGTTACACGTAAATCTGTGAACATTTCTGTTTGGATATGTTACCAATTCTTTACTTACCTTTAATAATTAATAAGAGTGTCTGCAGATGTATCGATTCACGATCTCGAGACCGTCAAAAATTGAAAACCAAGTGTTTGTTTCTTTTCCCTTGTTTCCCTTGTTATTATTAGCTAGGGTTTAGATAAGCATAAATTATTATGGCCTATAGTACATGTACAAGTATTATTAGAAAGGGTTTTGGTAAGCATGGCGTATACGTATATAGTAAAAAGTTTAACCTGAAACAAAGCTATCGATCAATCGCTTATCCCGGAGTTAGGTCAAGGCTATACGCTGTGCTACTGCCGTGACGAACTCAACATTAATAATAAATGCATTTTCAAGTTTGGCACGGCAATAGCACGGCGTTTAGCGTGAATTTGGCTCGGCAAATTGAGTTCGGCACGGCAAGCTCTTTGCCTCGACAGGGTCTGCCGCGCTATCGGTATTTGGAACGGCAGTGGCACGATAAGTTCGGCGTCTTAGCGTAACTGCTGCGCTATTGCCGTATAAAGACTATTGCTGCACTCATTTGATTTAAGTTCGGCACATCAATTAGCACGGCGTATATCTTGGCCTTACGTCGCTTCAATTCCTTTGATATTGAACTATTCATACAGGGGCCAATTTAATAGAGCTGCTAAGCACACAAATTCGCTAAGCATGTTGACATTTCTGTCTTTATAAAATCAGGATTAACAAGCAAATTTCCATGTGTTGTATATCAGTTACAATTGTTCTTTATAGTTGTTGTTCACTGACCACGAATATCAAATCAAATTTTCAATGGTGGTTTGTTTAATTGGACAAGTCGTTTTTGTGCTAAGCAATTCTTTGTGCTAAGCAGTGCTATGAAATTGGACCCTGGAAAACAGATTAGAACGAGGTTGTAGAATATTTCAAGACTTACAGAGGAGGTTGGCGATGCTTCCCGTCCTGAATGTCAGTCCGTTGACTTTCTTGAGAGCAGCCATGGCATCATTGGCTACAGTCATCTGCAAAGAAATAAAGCTTTGCATTATTAGTGACTGCTACCAGTACATGCACTAAAACTGCTGCAAACTGCTGCTCTATAAATAAAATAATGGTGAAAAAAATTAAAGAAATTCCCTGGGCGTTTTTCACTGTTTTCTCAAAGAGTCGACCCCGTGTGGGACTGATATTTTCACAGATGACTGTCACCGTATATATCTTTTTTGATATTTTTGCCCAGGAATCTGTATTTCTTTGACAAAAACCAAAGTATGATATTACCTTTAATTCATAATCGAGTCTGCTGCTACCTAGCGGTTGAAATGCATGCTTACCTGGTCATTGTAGTTAGGGGGTAGAGACTTCGTCCAGCCGTATGGCACCATCCATAACTGTGTGTAAGTGTGCATGTCAATGAACACCTCAACGTTGGACAATCCCTTGATGTAAGTTGCAACGGTCCGCACCTCGATCTCAGAGAATGCTGAGGGCCCACGGTAAGACTGGGAACAAGGGTACGAGTCGGATGCGTAATCTGTGACATTGTGAAGAAAATAGTCAGGCTCGATCCATTTTCATGATGGACAAAAAAAAAAAAAAAGAATCCAATCAACAGCGACCATGCATCAGTGACAACCGCGACTTCCCCTAAAAGCCATATCAAGGTCCTGTCAAACACTACCGATGTAGCTCGCCGGAGCTAAACCGGGGCACGAAATAAACAACGGCGAGAAAATCGGTAGAGCTCCGTCGAGATAGCACTTAGTTAAAGCCCTGTCACACCTATCGGTATCGGTACATAGTACGGCAGCACAACGGGTTTACAGCAGTAAGAACGGACGTACATCGATAAGAACGGTTTCACATCGGTAAGAACGGTTTCACATTGGTAAGAAGGGTGATTTCACATCGGTAAGAACGTTTGTATATCGATAAGAACGGTAGTACATTGATAGGAACGGTTGTACATCGGTAAGAACGGTAGTACATCGGTAAGAACGGTTTCACATTGGTAAGAACGGTGATTTCACATTGGTAAGAACGGTTTTACATCGATAAGAACGGTAGTGTACATCGATAGGAACGGTAGTACATCGGTAAGAACGGTAGTACATCAGTAAGAACGGTAGTACATCGGTAAGAACGGTAGTACATCGGTAAGAACGGTTGTACATCGGTAAGAACGGTTGTACATCGGTAAGAACGGTTGTACATCGGTAAGAACGGTTGTACATCGGTAAGAACGGTTGTACATCGGTAAGAACGGTTTCACATCAGTAAGAACGGTTTCAAATCGGTAAGAACGGTTTCACATCAGTAAGAACGGTTTCACATCGGTATTAAAGACATAGGCGACAAACTTAGCATTGGCAGGCGACGGTATAAAGAAAATGAACATGCTCAAAACTGTACTGCGGCCGATGCGCTGCCGGAGCGAGCAACGGTATTGCAACGGTAGTACATCGGCAGCATCGGCAGTACTCCGGTATGGCTTCGTTGTGATAGGTAGAGCACCGATATCGCCCCGTAAATGGACCGGTGGCTCTGCGGTGGCCTCAATGTGTGCCGTACTGGTACCGATGTGATATCGCAGGCCTTTTGATGCACTGACGATGACTGCCAGGGTTTTTTTTTTTACTGGTAGTTTGTAAATGTAGAACAGTGTGGAACTTACGGTTCCAGTGGTCGTCCTATATAGTTTCTGTTACAGCGAGCAGCAACACAACAAGCAGTAGCAGCAAGCACCATCAGCAAACAGCAAGCAGCAGCAAGCAGCAGCAGCAGCAGCAGCAAACAGCAAGCAGAAGCAAGCAGCAGCAGCAAACAGCAAGCAGAAGCAAGCAGCAAGCAGCAGCAAGCAGCAAGCAGCAGCAGCAGCAGCAGCAAACAGCAAGCAGAAGGAAGCAGCAAGCAGCAGCAAACAGCAAGCAGCAGCAGCAACCAGCAGCAGAATCCACCATTAGCAGCAGCAACATCCAATGTTAGAACAGAAATGGTTTGCAGTACTTACGGTCCCAGTGGTCGTCCCAGTTTCTGTTGGGATCTGTGCCTAAGCACCAGTATCCAGGATTGGACGTTTTCGTCTTTCTCCACATACGATCGTACTGCGAACAAACAAACAAAAACACACCATAATAGACCTTCCTTATGTTATACAGACATTCGCTGGTGGTTGGCATGGGCGGCCAATGTTGGCAAAAGGTAAGTTAAGACGAGCAGAGTCGAAGGAGAATGTGGCTGTCTGAATGTATTGACATTATAGAGTTTGCAAACGACTTTTCACACATAGGGGAAACCATCTCTGCCATTGTGTAGAAAAATGTGTATAGTTTTAAGTGTCCCTGCTATACAAAACAAGATGAAGACTAGAGCAGGCTAGTCGGAACGTTGAGACCTTACGAGAAGTGCGAAAGTACGACCGATTCTTACAAAGTGTTTCCGCAAACCGATTCATATACCAATTGTCACCATGCAAAGCCTCAAATCTTTCTTAAGAACTTGTCTAGTATACAAACCTGGTAGCTGTACTTGTAACCGTCTGGGTTGAGCATTGGCATGATGTAGAAATCAACCTTATCCAAAAGAGTCACAATCTCCGCGTCACCGGCTTTGTATTTGGTCACAAGCTGCGGAACAAAATAATTCATGATTAGTGACAACTTGACTGGTATACTCGTAAAGAAACATCCACACAGAAACAGTTGGCGAGCTTGAACCGATAGACAATGGAGGCTGGCTAATGCACTTCCTTCCTTTTTACGATTCAAAATAGTGCGCCATCAAGAGTTTGTAAAACGTAGGCCAATCACAATTCACGAAATTTGTTTGTTCACCTAATGCGACAGTAGTCTGGTTCCCAGACCCAAGAATACACGGGTTTACACTTCCAAAAGTGCGCATGCGTGATAGTGCCTCGTTTCGAAGTCGCGATAAAAACCGCAGAAGTGTAAACACGTGTATTGTCTTCGACAATGGACGGGCTTACACTTCGAAAAGTGCGCATGCGTAGAAGTGCCTCGTTTTGAAGTTGCGATAAAATCCAAGATGGCCTCCGAAGTGTAAACCCGTGTATCTCCCGACTATTGTCTGTAAGATTTTTTAATAAGAGTCGTCAGGGAATCTTTGGGCAGGGAACCAGACTAATGCGAGGGACGTCACGGACCGATTCCGCGCATTGTGATTGGCCAACATCTCTGCAAACTCCTGGTGGCACGCACCCCGGTATTGGGTTTGGAAGGGGATTCAGAATGATCTTGAGGTGTATGTACTTACCATATCGACTATCTTCATCAGCGTAGCAGGGGCCAGCCATTCCCTAGAGTGTGTTCCAGTATGCCACCAGAAGATGGGCTTACCAGATCCAGGCTTGCCGAGCTAGATACAGACCACCAACAAAGTAACAAACGGTAAATGATTGATCCTTAAAGGTAGGCCTACTATCATACTTTGGTATACCAAAACATAAATCTTCACAGATTTATCTATAACTTACAGGGTATAAAGATGGTGATGGTAGAAACATACCGTTAACATTGTTCTGACTGAACTTGCTGTATTTATCCAGAAAAATAATGTGCTACTATATTGTGTTTACCTTCATAACTATGAGAGATTGGCCTTCGTACGAGGAACCGATATTGTACTGAGACACCAAGTCAGAATGCGTATTGGCCATGTCTTGAACCCACTGCTCAATCTGAATGAGTAAAAAGAAAAGAAGAAAAAAAAAAAGTGAAAGACAGAAACAAAAGTAGAGAGAACACAATTGTAGGCGCAAACAAGGCGATTGTAATTTATAGAGAGGACGCTTGACATCATTATTTGTAATTGTGTGCTATAGCGTTCAAGATTTCAAGAGGACGGTATAATAATTATGTGGGACATGGAAATGGCCGAAAAGGCCTCATTCACGGCGCATCCATCCTGCATTCGAAGCAGTGCAATCAGACCTATGCAAAGGGTATATACAAGGAAGGTGACAAAATGGACGCGCCATGAATAAGGCCTATATTACCGATTGTCCAGGCTTCTGCATTGTGGAAAATGCTTTCTAGGTTTAGCCTAGCCTAATAATAATTTTATATCAACCGTTTTTATAGAGCGCACATATATAACACGTTTGGCACAACAAAGAGATTTTGCTTACCCAAGCGTAAATTTCAAAATAAATATGATGGGGCAAGGTTATAAGCAAGGGACAGTTTCTTGAATTTTATGCGAGAATGGACAGGTAGCTAGTTTATAAATTCTGCCAGACAGAAGATATTGATTGGTGTTTAGTGCAGCTCGGGGAAGTATTAACCGACGCCAGCCTACCTCCGGGACGGTGTGGTAGACATCATAGTTGAAGTTAGACAGTGAGGCGATGCCACCCTCTTGGCCAATGGTGATCTGGTCGGACAGTTTCTGCACGTCATCGATCATGACCGAGGATTCTAAGCCGTATCTATTCAGCATTTTACGCACGGAATCCATGGTGTTCGGTCCGACCATGATGTCTGCAGAATCACCAGAGTACTTCGGCTCACGCCAGAAATCCACCTGTTAAACCAAAAACAAAGGTACCTGAGAGCCCATGCATTGTTTTGCCATTATTTATTTTAACACTGCATTCCCGTTTTCTTGAATTATCCTACATGTGGGGTGCTGTGGCCTAGTGATCCGGCGTGTTGAACTCAAGGTCTTGTGGTCAATTTACAGACTGTGGGTTCGAATCCAGTCACGGGTTAATGGTGCTTGCGTCCTTGGGCAAGACGCTTTGCATGTTTACATAACGAAGCTTTCCAATGGTACCAGTTTCATCGGTAATAGATCAGTATATACAAAAAAGATATCATCCCTCAAACTTGAGTCGCAGACCTTTTTTCAGGGGTTTAGTAACATAAATATTATATGCCTATATACTAACCGTGTCACTCAGTATCCGTTTCATGTCAATGACGGACCGTAACTGGACATCATCTTTCGGAGTGACTTTCAAGACTTTGAAACTGCAAAAGAAAAAGCACATAATATAATAGATGGACTGCGAAGTTGTTACCACAGGAAAGCATATTCAATAGGCAAGCTGTAAATGCCTTAATAAACTGCTCATCAGCCAAAATAACGACCTGCAGTTTATAAAATTGCTTGGAGTTATAGGAGGGCCTGATGCGTTTTGATCCTAGCAAGTGCCTGTTTGTTACTTTAACGCACAAAATCACGAATCCTGCGGATCCGGATCTATTATTTTAGCATACCCTGCATATGACGTGGATCTCCAAATCTGGGATCATGTGCGTTACACGAACCGTACCCCTTAATATCATTCGATTGAGATCCTGCTAGGATCGAAACGCGACAGACCCTCCTTAATACAATTTGAATAAATTATAAGTATGAAACTGTTATAAACTGCATGCACATCATTTGAAAAAATGATCATGCTTATACACGTATAGGAGGGTCTCGCGTGTCTATCCCAGTATAAGCAATCAACAGTACTTCTCTACATAAAAAGGTAAGTTTGTTTCGCATAACTTAACTCTCTTTTTCTAGACTTTTTCACTAACATTGAACAAAAAATGAAGGAGAAAATGTCATTTCTTCTTGGCAAAATGCCTCAGGCAACCGGTTATATAAAAAATTGTCTCGGGGGAAAATTACGCTCCGTGATACCTACCCATCGTAGCTGACCTTGCCGAGGCAAACGCCCAGCAGAGCCGCCAGGAGAAGCGAGCGAATCACGGCCATCGTCATCGAGAAAATGAGAGTCGTTGCTGGGTTCAATCCTTATACATTTAAATGGTGCTGGGCTCTCCACTAAGTAACTTATAAACCTGGACTTTTTTGCGCGTGTGTAGATAAAACAATATTAATTGATATTAATAATTCTGAAAAAAGACTTTTTTTTATCGCCCGTGTGAATTTTGTCAGGTGATTATTCTCGGCACGCGATGGATAATGGAATTGCTGAAATGCTATCTTTAAATTTATTCGGCTTTTTAGAATTGTAAAATTCTGATCATTTTCTCACAAAATAAATGAGTAAGATTTTTTGTCACAAAATAAATGAGTAAGATTTTTTGTCACGGATCCTTATAATAATTATAGGGGACTAGTCATAAAATGCGAATTTCAAATACATGTACAACCAAATAATGTTTTAACTGTTTGCCTTGGTAAACTTGTGACGATTTTCAGTTGTGTACGAATTCAAGTTTGCCCCGATCTGCAAGCACTGTATGCTTCAACTACGCCATTCTTGGGTTCACCAGTTTTCCGGTATAAGCGATAAAGAATGCCTTATGGACTTTCGTTTATCACTCGGAGAATCTCGATAACGTCTGCAGTTCGCCCAGTGCTTGACTGGGAAGCAGGCAGATGGCGTTTTTATCAAATATCAGGTGTTGTAAACTCTCAAGGTGCACTTTTCAACTTAAGGGTGCATTCGTTTAGCTAACACGGGTCGGTTCTTACTTGGAATGGTCGTGTTTTACTGCACAAAACAAGCGAGAGAATGGGGACGAGGTTGACTGGTATACAAATAATGAATGTTTATGAGTTCTACGAATGTGAAACATTCATTATTTGTTTTATATAACATCTAAGTAGATCTTTGTCATTTGATTTTGATTTGAGGATAACATTTTAAGAGTTAGCGAGACAAAAAAAGCTTAAAATCTTGGCAAACTTTATTGCTCTTATTACAGTAACGCGCGTTGCACACCAACGCGTACGCGCGCACGCAGTGACAAATAAATGGAACGCCGCTTGACCAATCACGTATTAGAGTCCCTGGCGTGCAATGGTACAAATCGGATGGCACCAAAAATGCACGGTGGATGGTACAAATTTCAACGGTTGTGACGTAAGCCATGAATTGGTCTATTTATCAAATATCACGTGACATACAATCCTCCAATCAAATGACAAGGATCTACTAAGGTGTTATATAATATAGAATATAGAATGCACCCTAAAAGATCTGTCTTTTGCAACGCCACAGCCTGAGTTTTTGCCAACCAACGGAGACTATATATGGAGAGCCATCAAAGCCGGGCATAAAAAATAACCACAATTTGTATATAATTGTGTACACGACGATCTCATAAACATTGAAAGATATTGCAGAATGTAATGGAAACAACACAAGCAATGATGGTATGTATTTTGTATAGAGCTATAGAAAGTTTTTCAAAATGTTGAATTTGGTTACGCCGTCTTTCGAGAAGACGAAATGATTTACAACATTTGGCCGCCCTTGCTAAGTATTGGCAACCACCAGTCAATATTTGTAAACAAAAGAAAGACAAAAGACTTTTGCACGGGAATACAAAAACAAATTAAGTGATTTTGATGGCAAAGTCAAAGATGGGGTATGGCCTAAAGATGTCTGTTTCGGTATATGCTACCAAAGTAAATATTACGGGACATACGATATAATTTAAAGGCACGACTTCGCAAGATTCACAGATTTGACACTACAACTACGAGATGAAAATGCATGAATTCCGAATTGACACCTTATCAAACCCGATTCCATCGAAATAATATTTAATATCGAACTATTTATGTAGTCCCCATCACTTAAAAATAACAACGTGGATGTTTCACCGCTAAGTGCAAACATCGCCCTCATTCGGCGGTGCTGTGAAGAACAGGCGCGGTTCTACGGGGGGCGGGGCCGGGGGCTGTAGCCAGCGGCGTAGCTAGGATTTTTTCAGCAGGGGGGCACTGGGGGGGCCTTGGAATTTTGTGGGGGGGCACCGGGAATTTTTTCAAAACTGGAGATTTGCAAAATATGAGAAATGCGGGGGGGGGGGGGCGGATCCAACGGGCGTGGGGCAACCTTTTCTTCAAGCAAAAAACAAAAAAACTTTGATCGCCCCGAAACGCATCCGTCGCTATTGAATTGGCGCATTTTTTTTCCACGCTCCTTGGAAAATCACGGATAAGCGCGAAAGCCTTGCGGCCGGGGTCCAGGGCCCGCTTAAGGGCCGTGGAAGCTAAGGGGTTTTAGATATTCTTTGGTGCAATCTGAGCCTTATTTTGGAAGCAATTGTTCCGATAAATGTATCCATTTATTTATATTATTACTTCATTATTTCTTTTTAATCCAACACTCTTGAGCGGGAGAAATTCAATCTGGGGACCAGACTAACTAGCCAAACCAGACAAAATGGCAGATGGGCTGTTTTGAAGTTGCAAGAAAATTGCATTTTTACACCGATTTCTTCACTGTAGGGTTTTAAGGGCTCAGGAACATTTGCTGATAGTAAAAAATATCATTTTGGAACAGTAAAAGCTGTTAAGTTGTTTTTATTTCCTTTATAGAAATCTTGCCCTACAGATAACGCTTATTTTTTTTCTATACCAACGATTTTTTGTGGGGGGCACCTGGGGGAGCACGCCGAATTTGTGGGGGGGGGGGGGGGGGGGGGGGGGGGCAAGTGCCCCCCCAGGCCCCCCCGTAGCTACGCCGTTGGCTGTAGCCCCCCCCCCCCCCCCCCCCCCCCCCCCCCAAAAAAAAAAAAAAAAAAAATGTTGTCTAGCACTCTAGCCCCCCGAAAAAAAAATGCACGTGAAAAAAAAATTCTTGAAAATACTGGATTTTTTCAGTTATTAAGCGCCAATGACATACAAAAAAAACGCGTTGTGTGGGCTATAATGTGCATGTTTTTCGACCCCTAGTTAGACAAAGCAGAAGCGAGTGTTAGAAGAACCCAAATATTGGGTCTTCTAGCCCCCCCAAAAAATAATGGCTCTTCTAGCCCCCAAAAAAGTTTTGACTCTAGAACCGCGCCTGGTGAAGAAGATAAAAACGCGTTGGAAATTAAAGGGGATCGGAAACCGAGTTCCTAGCCGAGCTGGGTCCAAAACGAACCTAATAAATCTTAATAATCATGATGATTAAAATGTTGTTGCAATTTGATTCTTGCCCATTTTGAATGGCAATATTCTCAAACAGGATTAAGTATTTGTTATAACTGTTGCCTTTAATAGAAAAAAGCATTCTTGAAAACTGTTTTCTTGTGTATCTAATTAAGTGAGTGTAAGTGCCCTACCCCATTATGACTGTACACTTGCACGTAAAGGTAATATCATACTTTGGTTTTTGTCAAAGAAATTCAGATTAATGGGCAAAAATATCAAGACCGATACAGTAATTAACAGTCAATCATCTGTGAAAATTTCAGTCCCATTATGCGGTGCATGCCCACTTTGGGGGAAAACAATGAAAAATTTTCACAGTTTTCTCTTTAATTTTGGTCACTGGTTTTACACCCTTTTCTGGATACAGCATTTCAGTGACGGTAATATTATGTTCACCATGGTTTACACCTCGAGGTAGAATTAAGTATAGGTAAATCTGTGAAAATTTCGAACTGTTTCGGTAGGCCTTGACGGTACAAAAACCAGACAATTACAAAGAAGTGTTTTAAAACTCTTATCATTTTTGAATTCAAGTACCATGTACTCAAATAAGTTTAACCAAACAAAATTCGATTCAGCTCAAAAACGTGACGTAAGTGTCTCATGGCCGGCCGGCCTTGTCTGAACACGATTTTCCAGTTTCAGGAGTATTAAAACAATTTACCGGTTTAAAGTGCAAACATTGACCTCTTATCGAGGTTAAAGAAATGCGCGTAAATATAAACTGGATTATCGGGATAGTCGTCCCCATTGACCAATGGCAGTGCAGTATTGTCCCATGCACAGGCCATAACTAGAAGGTCAAACCGTACGTACACAAAAAGAATTACCATTGAGCGCGCGGGGAAAAGATTTTTTTGCCGCATTGCAAAGATGGAGTATTACAGGAACAGCAATTGGGTTGTATTCCACTCCTCCCAAACCCCGCAAAATGCCCGCCAAAAGACAGGTTCTTGGGCTTCGTATTTCCAGCGATTCCACCAAGGTGGCAGAGATCACATGGAAGACATGATCGCGATCCGTTACGAGAGGAGAGCGGATCACGATTGCGTGTTTTTCGGCGTTTTCGATGGGCACGGGGGCAAGGAAGCCGCCGTGTTTGCACGCGATTTGCTGTGGGACAACATCAAGAGTCAGCGTGGGTTCGAGTCCAAAGACCCAGACAAGGTTAAGCAGGCCATCCACGAAGGATTCATGAAGACACAGGAAGGCATGTGGAAGAAACGAAGTAAGGGAGTATACCCATTTTTATGATTTATTAAAGGTGACATCCTTGGAAATAAATGTAGGCTAAAAAGCTTTGATTCTTCTGTTTAGAAATTTAACATTTCAGGAGGGCGGGCTTCATCAAAATGTGCGGGTCACTCCCCAAATTGCCGTGCTGGTTTTGATAATTCATTTAGTAATTGTGGACAAGTGGGGCCCAAAACTATTTATTATTTATTATAAAGGACAACAACTTTTTATTTTTTGTATACATGGACCAGTCATGCCAGTTAAATAAGAGACTTGTCTATACGTTACTCAGGCAGGCATGCAACTTTTCCTCAGATCAGCTGATTTCCTCTTTTTTCTCTTCATTCTTAGGCCATAGAAAATTGAAAAACACTGTACAAAATATGGCAAAGATTTTAATTTCCTCTTTTTTTGGAAAGTCCAAGTTGCATGCCTGGTTACTCGTTAGGCTAAAAAAAATAGAGTGGGGCTAGGCCTAGTCTTTTAGCCCACGGCACAAAGATTATTTTCAGACAATTGTTAGCTTTTTACTGTTCCGAAATGAGATTTTAACTTGAAGCAAATGTTCCTGGGTCCTGACAACCAGCTAAATTGAACATATTTTCAAAAAAATATTTTAGTGTAAAAAATAAATAATTGTCTCAAAATAATCCTTGTGGACTAAAACAACACTTACCCCATCCCCATAGGCATAGGGCCTAATGTTAGTGATAGTCATTTTTGGTTTCTTCAATATTATTTCTAGCAAGGTTAAATTTGTCGAAAGAGGGCAGGGTTTTGATTTTGGAGGGAAATTATGGGATAAAATGGTAATTTTCAGTTAAGTTGCTTAATCCAGCCATTTCATGCGATCTTTCACAGGTAATTGGGGCACTACGAAATCGGGATATCCCAGCACTTCAGGGACCACTGCTTGTATAGCCATCGTCAGGGCCAGAGAGATGTGGATCGCAAACGTCGGAGATTCACGTGCCGTTATGGGAGTTTTGGGTCCGAATGGCGGCGGCCTGAAATCGCGCACTGCCACCATTGACCACAAGCCGGAGTCGCCCAGGGAAATCCGGAGAATTGAGGCGATCGGCGGAAAAGTCCAGGCCAAGAATGGGGTCAAGAGAGTCGTCTGGGAACGGACCAAGCTCAGCCACAGCGGACCGGTCAGACGCAGCACCAGCGTGGATCAGATCCCATTTCTGGCGGTAGCACGATCTCTAGGTAAGAATCAGTGTTCTAGCCATGCCGGTCGGCACTGGTCGGGGATAGCCGGCACTCGGCCTTTCCGACCGGCACTGAGATGAAAAACTATGTTACTGACCGGCACAAAAAATCTTGAAAATCACAGGAAATGCACAAGTTACAACACAAATGCTGTGGTTTTTTTTTTTTCACTTTTTTTTTCAGACTAAATTTTTTCTTATAAAACTCAAAAGAATGGTTTTGGTCTTACTTCGAGACCAAAACTGTTTCAGTCTTTGTTTAACAAATTTCTGGATAAATACACTGGTCATTTCATGCGGAAATATTTTAATGGTATGTTTCTACCAGTACCATCTTCATACCCTGAAAGTTATACGTAAATCTGTGAACATTTCTGTTATGGTATGTTACCAATCCTGTACAGCTCGCAACCTTAGCAATGTTGCAGCCTGAGAAATGATTGTGGTTTGTTTCGGGTAATCCTTTTCTGATTGCAGGTGATCTATGGAGCTACAGCACTCTGCATAATGACTACATTGTGTCTCCCAAACCGGACATCAATCACTACGTCCTAGACCCTAAGGTCCATCAGTGCCTGGTCATCGGCAGTGACGGCCTGTGGAACATGCTCAGCTCCAGCGATGCTATCTATATCCTCTCCAAGTACTACGCCGAAAAGAAACAAGTAAGATTCAAGAAAGATTTGAGGCTTTGCATGGTGACAATTAGGTATGGGGCCGTCCTTAAAGTACGTACGCACGAAATGCCGACTTTTTTGACCCCCCTCCCCCCTGTACGCATGGCAAATGCATTGGTCCCAACCGCCCCTCCCCCCCTGTACGCATACGCATTCCACATTAGGTTTTCACTTTTTGTAGTGCCTTGCTTTAGCATCATTAAAATGTCAAAATAATCGGGGCCGGTACCGTTATTGGGACATCACTTTCAAATTCTGTGATAATTTTAAAGTGTAACCGTTTTTTATACATTTACAGACGTAATTTACTATTTTTTATTATGTTGAATAAAAAAAACAAAAAAAAAACAATCCCGATGCTTTTTTATCGTTTTTCCCCATCTCTTTTCGTGCGAAATGATTATGCAAATTTTTCGTTTGCGTACAATACGCATTGGCCTGATCCCCCCTGTATGCTTGGCGTACGCGTCGGTAACAACCCAACCCCTCCCCCCCCCCCCCCCCCCTTCGTGCGTACATACTTTATGGACGGCCCCTATGTGGATCGGTTTGCGGGAGCACCATGTAAGAACCGTTGATCCTTTTGCACTTCTGTTTTGTTCGCACTTCTCGTAAGGTCTCAACGTTTCCTGATGATGACTGGAGCAGGCTAGTTGAAATGTTGAGACCGAAACAGAACGAAACAGAAGTGCGGAAGTATGAACGATTCTTACATGGTGTTTCCGCAAACCGATCCACATACCAAGTAAGATTCAGTTCTAAACTGTCGCCAAGGTGTTTAGAGGGCATGTACAACATTGGTAAAGGTGACAGAGCAGCTGCAGGCTGCTCTTGATTTGATTTGTCATGGAATAAAAACAAAATGTAAAATTCTCAGCTCAATTGATCATTGGAAACACTGCAAACAGTGAGGAAGAGTTGCAAGTTTTACTCCAAATTTTGTGGGAATAGCTGTCTCATTTTTTATCTTGCCAAGATAAGAAAGGTTTTGGTGTTTTTGTTTTACTCTTTTCTGGATAAATATGGCATTTCAGGCTGAAATATTTTCACAGTATGTTTCTACCATTACCGTCTTTATACCCTGTAAGGTTATACGTAAATCTGTTTGGTTTTGGTTTGTTTCCAATGTTGTACATGACCTTTAAGTAGTTTTTGTAGCGGCCATTCCACCATGGGCAAATCTCTGAGCTTAACAATCGTCATTTCAAAGCACTGCTTAATAGGAAGCACAAAAAGAGTACCCAGCGGAACGCCGCTATAACAAACACGCAGGGATGCACAGAATTACGGGAGTTTGCAACACGTTGGCCAATTTGTTGACAAACTGCGCATCTTTCCACATGCGCAGTTTGTAGACAAAATTGATTCCGCGCATTGTGATTGGCAAACGGGTTGCAAACTCTTGGTGGCGCACTATTGTGTGAATCGCATGTATTGTTCTTTATAGTGGTTGTTCGTTAAACTGCACAGTGTTCAGCTTGCCTATAAAATTGTACATAAAAATTGGGAGCCAAAGATGATTGTATAGCAGTGTTTGTTATAGCGTTCCACCGTACATTCTTACTGCACAGTAATGTATTTTCAATACAAGTGATAAGCTATGCAAGTAATAAGCTGCTGCATGCAAATTGTTTCTCAGCAGCCAAAATAATGACATGAAATTTATAAAAGTGCTTGGAGATGGAAGGGCCTAATATGTTTCGATCCCAGCAGGATCGAAAAGCGCCAGGCCCGTGTTTCTATCCTAGTCAGGCCCTCCTAACTCCAAGCAGTATTGAATTTGAAATAATGTTGCACGGTTTCCAATTTTGCCTAGCCGGTATACCGGCTCAAAAAAAACCGCGGTATTCGGTATTACCGGCAACTTCTAAAAGCACAAATTACGTCATCTTATCTTGTGATCGGACACCCACAGGAGTGTGTCATACATCGTGAGTGGTTCAGCCGCTAGTTTTTTTGGCAATCTTAAGATTAAGAAATGTTACAAAATGTTTTTTATTGGCAGGAATTTAATTCAATAGCTTTGAAACAACATCGTTCAACCATGAATAATTTTTTTTTATCGTCCGACGTCGCACCCAGAGATCGTGTTTATTCTTTTTTTATTATAATCAAAGTTTAGGAACAGATTTGGAGCCGCGGAGACAATTTTCCTACCTTCCGTTTGCATTTATTTACTTCTCGAGCCAGGTATATTCCATGGAAATAAGACTGCATTTTTATCGACAAAAATAGATAAAGTTAAGCCAAATCTACGTCCAGTCTGCTGCACAAAGTGCACACATGCATCAACCACGAAAGATGTTTACTTTGCCTTCCTTGGTTGGTGCCCGACAATATACCACATACATTGGCAACCCATTAAATGGGACCAGCGATTTGCCTGACCACGTGCAAACTTCCCAGTGGCAAGTTCAGCTGTCACAAAATGCAGTGACCACCAATAACATTGATCGTGAGAGCCAGCCAAGCATTATTATTGGACGAAGCTTTTATATGAAAGGGTCACCAACCTTTTTCCCAGGAATAAATTCAAGATCTTTTCCCACACTATTATGTCTGCAAATGAACTGTCTCCAGCTGTGTCTACACATCTTCTATACATAATTGACAGGTCTTTTGTTAAGCTGGGTTCAGATTTCTGGGTCACGAAACCAGAAACCACAAACTTTCTTTTGTCGGCAAACACAAAGGGATCTCTAAGATCTTATCTCCATTTAGTTTACAATCTGGCTGTTGCCAACAGAAAAATAACAAGTGGGGCTCTTCAAATCTTACAATACCGCGTTTTTTTTTTCTAAACCGACTTGGCCGGTATTTCGGTATTTCAAAAAAGCTTCGGTTCGGTTTCGGTTTTTGTTTTAAACCGCCACTACTCGGTAATACCGAAAAACCGTGCAACCTTAATTTGAAACATGTCAGGCACGTGTTTCCATCCTAGACTTTCCTAGTCAGTAGTCAGGCCATCCTAACTCTCCTAGATTAAGACTGAGTGTGCTGGAGTTAATTAGTATTTGATTTGCCTTGCTCACACAGGGAACGAAAATGAGGGAGACCATGGCACAGCGACTCGTCAAGAATTCCATCAACCGATGGGTGCTACGTTCACTACGTGCAGACAACACTACAGCCATCACGGTCGTGTTTGACTTCCCAAAAGAGAAGCCCAAACCAGCGGAGGTCAAGAGCAAACCGGAGAAATCCACAGAGGGAGAGACACCGACGTCTAGCTCGGTGACCAAAGTTGAAACAGACTCTCCTAGCACTTCCAAGGACGACATGAGTACGCCAGATAAACCGGCCGGAGAGGTAACCGATTCAGAACCCAAGAAGGAAGAAGAGCCCGTCGGCAGCAAGCTCCGCATCCGAGGAGAGACGGACTTTGTAGGTGTCCAGGGCTTTGGCAGCTTCAGACCCAAGCTCAGACACAGCAACATGTACCGTGATTTTGTCTTCCGCTTCCACTACCCCGAACCAGAGGAGAAGAAGTGGCCCTTTGAAAGCTGGGGTCAAAAACGGAAAGCCAACGAAGATGAGGACGACAGCGACTGTGAAGATTACTGGCAAACGAAACGATGGAAGCCAGACGGCGAGACCTACATCAATACTCCGGTGGTCGAAGTGACAAACTCAAAAATATCAAAACGTAGGCCCTCCTACACATCACCCTGGGTGTCTCCCGAAGACGTGGCACAGCCACGAAGAAAAGGGATGATAAGCCCGAGGAAATGCGGAAATTGTTATGAATGCCGCATTGGCATGCCTTCCCTCTGCAGCAAGAAGCCCAAGGTTGAGATCATCCGGGAATACAAGCTGGATCCCAACTATAAGGAAGACGAAGACAAAGAAGATGAAGAAGAAGACGATGATGAAGATGAAGATGAAGGCGATTGTGGATGCTATGAATGCCTCAAGGGGAGGCCGGAGTTCTGCTACGAAAAAGAAGAGGAAAGCGACCCGATACTCTACAATGAGGTTGTAAGCCCTAACTGCAGATGCTACGTGTGGAAAAATGGGAAGTCTGTTTTGTGCACGCCGACGAATATATCCAAGAAGCCCAGACAACCCAAGAAGAAGGTTGGCAAGGACTTTAAACAAAGCAGGTATAACACCCGTAACTCGCCGACGGAGCCAGAGGTACCCTTAGCCCAGAGGGCTCTCCGAAGCCTAAACAAAAGTGCCACGCAGTCCTCCAAACCAAAGAATCTCTACACGCCCGCCAAACGGCAAACAACCAGGCGACGTAGGTCCAATATTAAGAGTTGCTAGGAGTGCGTAACTTTGAATTGACCGAAGTACAATGGGAGACTTTTGAGAACCGGTCTTCAAGTCAACAGGGCACATGCACGCAATTGTGAGCATGCGCGCGTTGTTTTGCACGTGCGCTGTTGTGCGTGCACTGTTGACTTGAAGACCGGTTCTCCAAAATCTCCCATTAAGGTATGTAGACTGATTCAATATATGCATTTAATGTAGTTTTCAATTCGTTTGTACACATTTCCAGGGTCATTTAGGGCCTGTTTGTTCAATGCACAGGATCCCAGATTTTGGGATCCACGTGCAGGGTACGCTAAAATGGGATCTGGATCAGTAGAATCTATTATCCTGTGCATTAAACAAACAAAGGCCCTTATTCGTCTCTTTCCACCAAACAGACATTTTTTCAATATACATTTGTATTTGTTCTGTAATTTTAAAGAAATACATGTTTACCAAAACAACATGTCAAGCAAAAAGGACTATGTTGGCTGGGCACGAATAATAAGCCAAGTCAAAGAATATCAACCCTTACCCACACAAGACAAATGCTGCTTACCATACATTACCATGGTCTCCACAGGGGGAACTGGATCATAAACTGTGCCCTTACCACGCAAACCACACTGTGGTGTATTCTTGTTGTCAGGATACTATACTTATTACAGGAAAAACCATGTGTGGTAAACTGTGTTTAATATGCAAATGTGGGTTAGGGTTAATGAAACTTTTACTGTAAAATATATGATGTTGCTGTCATGCACATATTCTCCTTACAGACAACTAGTAAGTTGCAGATATGTGTACAGTATATTAACATAATACACCAATCCAGTAGGCCATGTCCCTTGACAAATTGACCAATCACAACACATTATTTAAGGTCCAACAAATTGCCGCCATTTTGTCCGACGAAATATTACGAATTAATTATTTTTGTATTCTTTACTACACACATTTCGTTGAGTTTACTTTTTTTTTGTATGTACTGTACAAGGCAATTCTTTTACATACCCAAGTTTTATCCTTAATCATGGTCAAGCGGTATTTATATTTTCATTATATTTGTGACTCGATGCCCTGGCTGAAAGGAAATGTAAATTTTTGGCCTTTCCCAAAACCAAAGTCCAACGGAGAGAAGTGCTTTCGGTGGTTGAGGGTATCATGCAATTTGTCCCGTGTGGGCGATCGTGAAACGTTGTGTGCGTTGTTGCTTGGCCGTTGCTATGGTGGGCGTGGCCTACTGGATCGGTGTATTTGAGTTTACGAGTGTATTCCACTCTTGGAATTAAACATTTTCCACTATATTTCAAGGGCATTTTTGTATAGATAATATACTCAATTTTTGTTTCCTTAAAGAATAAAACAAATAATCTAATATGTTGTACAGTGCTGGTTGATGAAAACTAAAATGGTAACGTAAATATTACAAACCTATAACTTTGCTTCCTAATAATATAAGCCTATGTGTAGTTTTTTCTTTTATAGTAGTTTTTCATTTCTTAAATTCTGTAACGAGATGGTTTGAATACATTATTTTCTAGATATTTCAACAACCGTAAGCTCATTGTGGTTTGATTTTCTTACCTCTTTCGGAAATAAGTCCCAGTACCCTTATTTACCCTTTCCATGACTTGACAAAGCCTAGGGGATATTTTTCTCTCTTTTTTTTTTGTAATTCAATTTTTGCACCCATGCATGTTGGAAAGAAAAACATGATTGTCATATACTGATTTGATATGTAAATATTTGATATAACGCATGAGCACCATTTTAGATGTGTATTTAGTTTAAACACTCTGTTCCTTTAGTTCTTTATTCTTTTGAATAATTTTGTTGTACAATACACTGTATCCGTAAAATCAAAGGTTTTTAAGTTTTGTAATTCTTCCATTTTGTTTTTGTTTTTTACTATGACATTGATTTTTAATGTACTGAACAAAATGTTTTACTTTTTTTCCCAAAAAGTACCTTTTGAAAACTTTGTTTTGTACTGAATTGTACTGTTTCTGTACTGCAACTTGTACAAACAAAAAAACGTAACATGAAAATGCAAAAAACTATGCTGAGAAAATACTTGTAACTCTAGTAACTGTTTTTAACTAATGTTAACGTACGTTCATCTAGGTACGTTCGTCCGACACGAGGCAATGTGACTACAGCCTGAAAAACCTGAAAAAACGTTATTTTGGTATTTATATTGATATTGTAACAAACGTGACCAAATACCAGAAGGATTGTAAATTTAAAATCAAATGAAAATTCCTGGTCATAAAAGATACTAACAATTTATGAAATAATCCCAATTTGGCAGATATGCTGCGCTTCTTAGATATTTATGATTAAATTAAATTTATGTCTTCGAGATAAAAATGAAATGACTGTACATGAATTGAATTTATAGTCTAAAAAACTCTAAACTTCCACCAGTAGCATGGTTTTTAATTGAACCCATACTTTTGTACAAATTAAATGCGGACTAAATACCTTTTTAGATGATGAAAATTACTTTTTAAAAATAGGACTAGAAATACTAAGATTTTTCCAACTGCGACTCAAATGTTTCATATTGAAAGTTAACACGACACGGCACCATTTATGCTCAGAATGCTTTAATGTGTCTGTGTCTCAAAACTGCCAAAAGTCCTAAGTTTCAAATTTTTTTATTCTAAAAAAATGAATTTAATAAGATAATGTCAAATGTATTTTCCACAAGATTTTCATAATGGAAATGTTGGACAGAATCTCAGGAAGACATTTCAATTCAAGATGGCGGAGCCTAGCAATAGTAAAAGACTGCACAGTACACGTACATTCAATTCTGGGTTTGTAACTCATAGCACATTATGGTCAATTGGTTGTTTTCGCAGGTTAATAAATTGTAAATATTGACCCTGGTACTTACAAATAGGTACATTTATTCATTGATGACATTATATCATTGATTGTGTTATAGCGTTTTGCAAACTTAAAGGTAGTATCAAACTTTGGTAAAAAACCAACACAGAAATGTTCAAAGATTTACGTATAACTTACAGGGTATGAAGATGGTGATGGTAGAAACATACCATTAAAATCTTTCCGCCTGAAATGGTGCATTTATCCAGATATTAGTAAAACAACGACCGAAAATCTTTTTGATCTTTTAAAAGATCAAAAATAAAAGAGAAAAGACTTAAACAAATACTGTGGCTGTTTTTCACTGTTTTCTCAAAAAGTGGGCACCGTATGGGACTGAAATTTTCATGGAGGACTGTTGCTGTATCTGTCTTGATATTTTTGCCTATGAATATGTATTTCTTTGATAAAAACCAAAGTATGATATTACCTTTAACATGTACTTCATTGCTACAGATGTAAACATGCAAACTTGTCATACCTATAGGCTTTAATATGTAAAGAAAAGTATTATTTTTTTGGCTAGAATTTTTTAGGTTATTGATGTGAAAACTAATAAAAATGATGTACATTGAATCAATGTATTCTGGTAAGACGTAATACTTTGTGAATGTATTTTTTTGTTTTGGTGGTTTAATTACTTTTATTAAATTAAATTTAATTACTTTCTTTAAAGGTTCAGTCAGTACAGGTTTGGTACCCAAACATACCCAAACAAATGTTCACAGATTAAAATATAACTTTCCGGAAATTCAGGGTATAAAGATGGTGCTGGAAGAAACATACCATTAAAATATTTCCGCCTGAAATGGTGTATTTATCCAAAAATTAATCAAACAATGACTGAAAACAGTTTTGATCTTAGGATATGATCAAAACCATTCTTTATGTTTTAAAAGAAAAATTGAGTCGGGTTTTTGCTGACTCGTGACTCGGATGTCCGATTGAGCTCAAATTTTCACAGGTTTATTATTTCATGTACATGTTTGATCAAAGTATGAGTGTTCTTCTGTGACCTTCACCAATCATGCATTGTACCTTTAAGGTTCAGCGGGTGACCACCCAAATAAACGAGAAAAATTTCTAACACCCCCTCCCTTTTCCTCAAAGTATCTTCAACAAAAAGAAGGGAATTCCAAAAATGAATGACTGCCATATGGCAAAAAAAACACTATAATTGGGCAAGTCACCGTAGCAGTCTTTTCTTCCCCAGCAAAATCATATTAGGGATTGAAAATGCTGGTATGTTGTTCAGTGTATTCATGTATATGTGTGAGTACATGTATGTATACTTGAGGCAGAAAAAATAAATTATCAGTTTTGTAAATTTTATCATGAGCCCATGACTCCAAATTTGTCTGTCAAAATGGACTGACAAAAGTTAGCACTTGGCGGATACATTTAGCTTCCCAAAAATGCGCTTCAAGTGTTCACAAGTACAAGATGTAATCCAATAAAATAATAAACAGTAAAACACTGGCTTTTGTTTCAAACCATTTTCGTGTCTAGTCTAATACGGTTGTTCAAAGGACAATTCAATAGACTTGGGAATCCATACAAAATAAGGTGTGCTAACGTGTCACTTGTAACCACCATAGCAAACATTTAAATTGTCTAATTTAGGGGTGAATAAAACCAAACAAAAATTGCCAGTTTTCCTAACATTATATCAAATTTGATACATTTCTAATTTTATTTGTGTCCCAAATATCTCGCATTCATCGAGAGAAAAACACACTTAATTTTGGCTTTAAAAACGTCCGTCAAATTTACACAGTTACCATAGCAATTTGTAATTCTCGCGAGAGTTGAACACCATTAAGAATTTTTACGTGTTTTTTTTTTTCAACATGGCCCGAAGTGCAGATAAGTCGCTCAAGGTATC
Organism: Astropecten irregularis; assembly: GCA_963971285.1. Lineage (NCBI taxonomy): Eukaryota > Metazoa > Echinodermata > Asteroidea > Paxillosida > Astropectinidae > Astropecten > Astropecten irregularis. Next base: position 10,332,732 of record OZ020247.1, read on the forward strand.
ACAGTATTTTTCACTTTCTTAGATTATTAATACGTCCGTCAATTATTTTCACATTTTGAGATGTCACCATAGCATAAACTGGGGATAGTTTGGAGGGTTTAAAATGTGTAGAAATCCTGAAAATTATGAAACTTTTAGCGGTATTTGGCATTGACAACTTTTTATAACTGTGTCATGTCATTACCAAAGATTAATACAGCGCGCGCAATTGATTTTTAGGTAATTGTGAGCAAGTGGTTCCCGTTTATAGCAACAAGCAGGTAAGAAAATTGTACTGAGAAATTACTTCATTCTAGGGTTTTAGGGATTCAGGAACATTTGCTGAAAGTCAAAGATATCGTTTTTGGGAGCAGAAGAAGCTATAAAAAGTTACTTTCCTCTCCTATAACTTTTTTAGAAACCACTTGTCATTTCCTTTATAAAGTTTTGGGAACCACAATTACCTTTTTTTTTTCTAGCATACAACTAAGAATCTTGCACCAAGACAGCATTATACATTACTTTGTAGAGCTTGATATTGAAAATTGTTTTAAAACTACAAATTTATCCAATTATTACATGATATCCATTATTTCTACAGAATTTCCTGTGATTTCTAAAACCATTTTTTAATCTCCATGGCCAATTGGCATTCAGTGGTATTTCCCATGTAATTTCCTTAAAGGTAATACATGTATAATGCTTTTGTTTTTGTCAAAGAAATGTAGATTCATGGGCAAAATTATCAGGGAAGAAACAGTAACACTAACAGTCATCTGTGAAAATTTCAGTCCCATACGTTGCCCCTTTTTGAGAAAACAGGGAAAAACAGTCACAATATTTCTTAAGTCTTTTCTCTTTTATTTTTGATCTTTAAAAGATCAAATATAATTGTGGTCACTGAATTTACTCTTTTCTTGATAAATTAAATACAGCATTTCAAGCAGAAACAATTATAATGGGGTTCTACCACACCATCTTTATTCCCTGTATGTTATAGGTAAATCTGTGAAGATTTCTGTTTTGGTATGCTTACCACAGATTTTTCCTCATCAACCTAAATGCTCACTCCCACAATGCTTTAGGAACCAGTTAAAAATATTTTTGATATCGCATAATGTTCCACACATTTTTATACATTGGATAGGCCTACCATCGTAAAAAGTTATCCTATTTTCCCTTGAAATTGAAAGAAAAGGTGTAGGCCTATTTTTGTTCATGTCCTTGGCACATCTTTTATGTTTCCGGTAATTGTGGACAAATGGTTCCTAAAACTACAGCAACAAGCAGGTAAGAAAAATTGTACTTTTTTACTGAAATTTCTTCAATCTCGGGTTTTAAGGACTCTGGAACATTTGCTGAAAGTAGGGAGCACGATGGAATATTGTAAAATGCATTTTATATCTGCTACTGTGTGAAAATGTGATGAAAGAAACTTGCTTTAAAAAATAACATTCTAAGATATGTTACCTTAAATATCGTTTGGGAGTAGGCCTAGTAGAAGTTATAAAGAGTTGCTTTTCCTGTCCTATAAATTTCTTGTTTTAGAAACAACTTGTCCTTTATAATGTTGGGAACAACTTGTCCACAATTACCATGTTTTCTGTCAACAAGCAAAGGTAAGAAAATTTTACTTTTTTACTGAAATATTGGAGAAATTTCTTCATTCTAGGGCTTTAAGGACTAGGGAACATTTGCTGAAAGTCAAGGATATTGTTTGGGAGGAGACGAGCAGTAGAAGCTATCAAAAGTTGCTTTCCTTTCCTACAACTTTATAGTTTTAGAAATCACTTGTCCTTTCCTTTATAGTTTTGGGAACCACTTGTCCACAATTACCATGTTTTCTGTCAATACTTCTATGAATCTTGCACCAAGATATTGCATTGTAGAGCTTGCTGAAAAAATTATTTGTGATGTCTATTTTACTCTTATTTTTCTCTGACAACAATATTGAAAGCTGTTTTAAAGCTGTACAAATTGTTTTATTATTACATGGTTAAATTTTTATTGCATTTCTTGTGTTTTCTAAAACCAATTTTTTAACCTCCATGGTTCAATTGACATTTTGTTATTTCCCATGTAATTTCCTTAAAGGTAATATCATACTTTGGTTTTTGTCAAAGAAATGCAGATTCATGGGCAAAAATATCAAGGAAGATACAGTAACAGTCATCTGTGAAATGTTCAGTCCCATACATTGCCCCCTTTTCAAGAAAACAGGGAAAAACACCCTCAGTGTTTTTACAATCTTTTAACTTGATCACTATTTGTTTATCTTTAAAAGATAAAAAGAAAATTGGGTCATTGGTTTATTGTTTTCTGGATAAATACAGCATTTCAGGCAGAACAATTTGAACGGTATGTTTCTACCATCACCATCATTATACCCTATGAGTTATAGGTAAATCTGTGAAGATTTCTGTTTCGGTATGCTACCAAAGTATGATACTACCTTTATAAAGAGAGAAGAAAAATTTGTCACATTATGTAATCTTCACACTCTTAATTTGTTCACAAGTGATAAACAAAACAGGGAAGCAATACACAGTTTTTTGATAATAAAAGCAATGTACAACTGTACACAATTTATTTACCGGTACTTTTTTTTTGGGGGGTGGGGGTGTTATAATTTGAGCACTCATGATGAATTTTACAATAGATCTTTAAGTAATAGAGCTTTTGTATGACCAAGAATTGAGGCAAACCCATATAGGTATAACTTAAATTACACGAGCGCTGACAGGTGTACAGATCGAGTGATGCCTGCTGGGCACATCCATGTTTGTGCACAAACCTATAGAAAACACAAAATTTTGTATCTTTTTGCGTTTGCGTTCTATAAAAGGTGCGTTATCGTAGCCCAATACGCCCACAATAAGACTCACTTGCGCGAGTACATTCTTCGAAAGGCATTCCAGGCAAAGTTTTATTGTTCCACAAATATGCACACAAATCCAATATGACTGCACCCGGAACGGCTTCAAAAAGTTTCTGCACTCAAGAAAACAGAGCTCTTGCTCTAGTAATAATAGCTCTATGGGCAAAAATGGAAAATAAGATTTTGGGCAGTTTTGATCTGCAGTTTCAAAACTTAATCAAAGACTAACCCGTGTTATTTGCAAAATGTTGGTTGAAAAGGAATTAAAATAACAAATTTAGACAAAACTCTCATAGATGAATGCATGAAATATTTTAACATTCAAAAGTGGTGCTTATACTATTATAAACCTGTGTTACAACTCCTAACCCCCAAAATGGCACATTGTAGCTCATTATGGTCTATTTTCTACCCAAAGAATTACAAGACCCATGATAACCTACTTATAGGTCACGTAACATAACGCTGGATCTTACGGTAATGCAACCCAAACCCCTATCAGCGTATGCCATTCACAGTTATGTTTCCTTCCTGCAGTTGAAAACCCAGACAAAACATTACCAGGGGGTCAGTGAAATGATAAACCCAGTCCTACAGGTGTTATGTGTAACATTCCATGAGTCAAGTATTGTGAAAGTTATGTCCTTGGCCCAATTTCATGGAATCTGTTAACGTTGGCAAAAATTCTTCAGTTACGTTAGCAATAGCAGACTTCTTTGGTTATGGTTAGCATATTTTACAGGAGAGTTTCCTTTTTGGTACGATTACCCTAGAAATTCTTCGCTAACCGAAAATCTTGCTTACAGATTCCATGAAATAGATTTTACACTAAGCAGTGTCCATAAGCACAAAAGATAGGCCGTAACAGAGAAATTGGGCCCTGCACTCAAATACCCCTTCACAACAATAAGTACAGTACTTGCCCAAAACGTGTTTTTATTTTGAGAACCTGTTGCTAAGCTACCGACCCGGTGTCTATAAAAATGATGGCACGATCGGGTAACATCACAATCTAATCCAGGCCACCAGGGGCCAAATTCACAACCCTGCTAAGCATAAAAATTTGCTAAGCATGAAATTTCTGTTTGTGCTGAACATGAATATCTATTGGAATTTCTAATGGAGGTTTTTGTCTGTAGCAATTTCTAGTTTAAACGCTTGAAAAAACATACGTACATTCCCTTATCAAGCACTATAGTTCTGAAGAATGATTTAAAGGGCGACTGAAGTACTTTTTTCAGTCAGGTTATTTTATTGCCTTCATACAGAGAATATACGGACAAATAATGAATGGCAAGTCTTATTTTGGTTTCAAACCAGCATTTGGTTTTCCGTTGAATGGCTTTGTAAAACGCGGGATTTTCACGCATACTCATGTAGGGAACCAACAGCCAAAATATAATGAAAAAACATAAGAAATGAAGAGGCAAACTTGACCTACAGAAATAGTTTGGTAAAGAAATTACACCACCAGTTGAGTGAAAGGAACATATTTGGCAAAATAAAACCATTGAGGAGGAAAGGGTCTGTCAGAAATCCTATAAAACAACTGCAACTTTTTGTGCACAAATCAATTGGGTTACTGCTCTCAGTTCCCCAGATGACATCACAGTTTTGCTCATGAATATGGAAATGCTAATTAGCATACAAACCAAAAAACCTGTTTTTAACCCTGAATCAGTGTGAGGAAGTGGGTAAAATTACAATCCCCATGTACAGTTTTTTTATTGGCACATGTTCAAGCCATAATATTCCCATTGCAGAGACCCTTTAATAATACACAGCCTTTATACACTGCACAAGTATCGCCTTGCGTGGCAGGAAGTGCATAGGTTTTGTATTAATAGGGCCACTGATTTTCCGTTTCAGAAAAGTGCAAATTCCATTTCCCAAATCCTTGGATTCCGTTAAAGGCTGAAAAAAACAGTTTCAGACTAAACAAAATCTATTTCGCGCTATTCAGTTCCAAAAAGTTGTATAACATGCAGTAAATCACATACTGTACTGACTATGGGCATGCACACGTTGGAAAAGTGTCGTAACTTTTGCACAGTGCAGACTAACTTGTCAGACTGTGTTTTGTCACACAAAAAAACAGTCAACTAATGTAAGACCAAACCATGATTCAGTTAGCCTAGGAAATGTATAGCAATCAGATCACATAAATGATGCATTTTGTGAATTTAATTGTTGAATTTACTAGATTTCGTGAATTCCGTCCGTTTTTGCGGAAAATCAGTGGCCCTACGAGAGCTTCTCTCCAACAGGTTAATAAAATATCCTCGGTGACGCAACGCCCTGTCCGACAGAGCGTCTTGTGTATAACAGTTAACAAGAAGTATAGGTATCCCATCATGCCTCTGCCATGACCATATCTCGTGCCATTTGGAATGCCGCCAGCAGGGAACCCAGTTGGATTTTCTCGTTGGTTCCTGCTGCCAGACGATGCCTGCCAGAAAAGAAAGCGAAAACATTCAGAGAAATTTCAATGAGGACTAAAGCAGACTAGTCGAAATGTTGAGACCTATAAAGAAGAAGTGGGAGAAGTGCGAACGATATAGAAGTACGAAAGTATGAACGATTTTTACATGGTGTTTCCGCAAACCGATCCACATACCAATGCAAAGCCTCAAATATTTATCAAAACTAAAAGAGTTTCTAACTAAAAGAGGTTGTGGGTTCGAATTCCACCTGAGCCAGCATGTGATTTTTTCACGTGCTCTCACAAGCACTGAGTATACAGTACTCATCCACGTCAGTGTAGGGCAAGCCTACTTTGCATAAAACTAAAAGAGGTCGTATTTCAATACACCTATCCAGAAGGCCACACCCCTTGACAAATTAACCAATCACAACTCATGATTTTGCCATTTTAGATTTTGTATTCTTTACTACACACTTTTCGTTGTGTTTGAGTTTTATCTTTAACCATGGTCAAGCAGTGTTTATAGTTTCATTGTAAGTCTGATTTTGGATGCCCCGGCAAGAGAGGAAATGTACATTTTGGCCTTTTCAAAAACCAAAGTTCAACGGAGAGAAGTTTGTGGTGGGTGAGGATGTGCAGTTGTACGGCACAGCGTGCGTGTGGGTGATCGTGACATTGTGTGCATGTGCAGTTGCTTGGCCATTGCTATGGCGGACATGGCCTACTGCACAATGATCAACATAACACTATCAGTAATGTGACCTCATTACACCGCATGTGTGTACACTGAAGATACAATCTTTTGTCTCTTTCTAACCTCACATGTTCAGTTTAGGGGCATGTTTAAATAAAGCTTCGCCGGTATGTAATGCTATAGAGGGGGGGGGGGGGGGGGGGGACTTACTCGATGTCTGCCATTTTCTCCAAAAGGTGTACCCTGACTTTCACCGGAAAATCAACTGCAAAATCAGAGATAACAACACAGAACTGATTATCATGTGCTAAATCTAAAGAACTTGTCAGCAATGGATATCTCAGTTAGTAGAGCACCTGGGCGGCATTCCAGGGTTGCAGGTTCGAATCCCACTCCAGTTAAATTTTCTTTGTTCACCTTTCAAACTATAAAAGCTTCCCATTGAAGGCTATGTGCAGCCAAACTGACCAGTAGAATATTTATATACAACGTTACTTACTGACCACAATTGATAAAGGATAATACTTACTTCTGTGAACGTATACATGAACCTCTGTCAGTATGTCTTGAAGTGCCAATCCTTTGAGGGTTTTCAGCTTCATAATGTCTGTTTACATTCATTAAGGAAAGATTTGTATACACTTATTGTATATTTGTCATCAACACTAATACTGAATTCTGGTATTCCAACCAATCTAAGGAGGGTGGTTGATGTCATGACTTGAAATTTCATTGTTTTGGAATGTGTACGAACATTTTGTAGATTTATTCATACCTGGAGACAAAACATAGGAGATTCTTTCAACAATTCCAAAGCATTTTGAACAGGAACATTTCTTACCGGTACTCTGCTTTGGTTTTTTGTCAAAGAAATGCGGATTCATGAGCAAAAATATCAAGAAAGATACAGTAACAGTCATCTGTGAAATTCCCAGTCCCATACGGTGCCCACTCTTTGAGGAAATATTGAAAAACGCCAATTTTTTTTTTTTTTTAAGAATCTTTTCAACATTAGTTTTGATCTTCTTTTAAAGATCAAAATTGATTTGGTCATTGGTTTGACTCTTTTCTTGATAAATACAGCGTTTCATGCAGAAAAACTTGAACGATATGTTTCTACTATTGCCATCTTTATACGTAAATCTGTGAAGATTTCTGCTTCGGTATGCTCCCAAAGTATGATACTACCTTTAAATTAACTTGATGAGATCAGTCATAACTCGTACATAATAAGCGAGCCCAGCAATCTCTGAGATATGAGATATATCCATTTTCATTCAAATCAAATCAAAGGATACTTCTGTACGCCGTGCTGTAATCCTTGTTCAGCATCCAGTCAACAATGTTCTCAATGTCCGATCTTAGCGGGTGCCCTGTGCACTGGTAAACATTCTCCTCGGTGACTTTATCATATGCCATATGTGTACTCTGTAGAAAAAAAGAAAAAAAAAACACACGAACAATCAGTCTATTAAATTAATTAATACCGGTAATCAAATACCATTTCTCAGGGGTCAATTTCACAGCTTTGCTTTACTAAAAATTTACTAACCATGAAATTTCTCTATTAATCATAAAACAAGATTAACAACCAAATTTCTGTGTGTTGTTTATCACTTGTGATTGTTCTTTGGCTGTTGTTCGCTGATCATGAATATCAAACTGAATTTGTAATGGTGGTTTATTTTATTGAGCAATTGACATTTTTGTGCTCAGCAGCTCCATGAAATTGGCCCCAGGTTTGCAGGATTGGTATTGTTTTGCAGGATTGGTATTGTTTTGCGATTGTTCGCGTATCTTAAATGAACCTAGGGATATAGCAGTATGTGAGTGGTTTCATGGCTTCTGACTGCCAAACAAAACTATTGACTAACTATAAGGACACCGCCAACATAGAGCTCAGTTGGTAGAGGACATGAGCAGTATTCTCCAGGGGTCACAGGTTCGAATCCCACTCCAGTCAATTTCTCTTCATTCATCTTTCAACAAATTTATTGAATTAGTTTGCTTATTATACGATACAAAAGCTAAGTGCGCATGTAGAGTCGTCAATTCGGGGAGCAAAAAATACAAGGATGAGGAACGGAACAATGTAACATGAAAAATTTACTCTCAGAACGAACGGAGACCAAGTCCTTAAAGGTTTAATGTAATCAAAACTCATATAAAGTTAAATACATCTGTATTGTTATAAAACTCAATCTGTCTATCATTGTTTGTGATAAAAATATTGTATATAGAAAAAGGAGGTATTTTTGACCCATAATTTATTACCCCACTTTTAGGGACAAAAACCTTGCTTACGTCACATGCTGAACACCACGCAGTATTCTGTGGTGCGAGCCTATACTACTATCTTTAGGTGACGTCACGCACTATTGTTGCGTGGATCGGTTCCAAGGCGGACTTTTTGGGGGGTAGGGCATACATGTACTGATTAGTAACTTTTTGGTCAAAACTAAGCACTTACATCAAAACATTGATGTAGTCATTTTAAAGCAATTTCAACCCTTTCCCAAATTTGATAACAGCAAACCTTTAAGGTTTGGTCTTACCTGAAGAATGTTGATCGACCTTCTCATATCTCCTTTGGATAATGTGACCAAAGCGTTCATCCCATCTTCAGAAACGTTGACTCTGTATACAATTATGCAAATTGAAGAAATCATACTCGAATTCAAATGAATCAAGGCTGTTCTGATCTTCCCGACTTGGAATTAGATCCTGACTGACAAGGGAATCAAGAGTGGGGCGTCTGACCTTCCTGAAGAACAAATATCATGGCAGCTATCCTGACATCGCATGGCCACCTCGTTAGAATGCCAAGATACGTAACAATTCACTAAGAGAAGAAGCTACATATTTTGAACTTGCATGTTGATGCACATTATTAGACTGGTAACCAGTTAGTTTTGCTCGTTAGTTTGAATTTGTGCGATTTTCCAATAATGAACATTGCCCAAATTCTGTGCCGGTACACCCTGGCCATAATAAGGCTCAGTTCAAAGAAGCAACTGACCAAAAATTGTTTTTTAATAATCGGTTGAATTCTGCATTTCGTAATCTTTCATGATATGACCAGGAGTGATGACCGCTAGGTGAACTTTGACCACAAGCTTAGTGCACTACTTATTATAGCTTTAGGTCAGTTGTCCACAAGGCCAAGATGGCTGGCAGTTGCCTGAAGCATTTGGTTAAATACTCATCTTAATGCCAAGTGTGAGAAAGCAAGAAAACGATAGAGCAAGACACCAACAAGTCCGCCAGAGCCTGGCTGTCATTAGTAAGAAATGTTACGAAGATTCTGTGATACTCACCCCTCTGAATCAATGACGTGTTGTATTCTGGGAACCATCTGTTGTAGGTTAAGAGGTCCAAATCGAAACCTCGTACAGCGTGACTGGAGAGCTGGGATGATCTTGGACAGGTAGTTGCAAATCAGACAGAACCGTGTGTTCTCTGTAAACTTCTCAATCACTAGTTGGAGAAAGGGGATACAAAGATCCAATCAAAACCTGTGTAGGAATAGTTGCCTCCTATAACCTCTGCCAACCTCACATTTCCTGACGGCAACCTTTTCTGACCTCAAACCTCCATTCTGCAACCTCTACTGACCTCAAACCTCTCCACTGCAACCTCTACTGACCTCAAACCTTCCAAATGCAACCTCCACCAACCTCATTTCTCTGCACTGCAACCTTCACTGACCTCAAACCTCTCCACTGCAACCTCTACTGACCTCAAACCTCCCCTCTACAACCTCCAACCTCATATCTCTGCACTACAAACTCTACTGACCTCAAACCTCCCCTCTACAACCTCCACCAACCTCATATCTCTGCACTGCAACCTACACTGACCTCAACCCTCCCCACTGCAACCTCTACTGACCTCAAACCTCCCCTCTGCAACATGTACTGACCTCAGACCTCCCCAGTGCAACCTCTACTGACCTCAAACCTCCCCACTGCAACCTATACTGACCTCAAACCTCCCCACTGTAAACTCTACTGACCTCAAACCTCCCCACTGCAACCTCTGCTAATTTCAAACTTCCCCACTGCAACCTCTACTGACCTCAAACCTCCCCACTGCATCCTCTACCGACCTCAAACCTCCCCACCGCAACCTCTACTGACCTCGATCTTCCCACAGCAACCTTTAACGACATCAAACCTCCACACTGCAACCTCAACTGACCTCAAACCTCTCCACTGCAACCTTTACTGACCTCAGACCTCCCCATTGCAACCTCTACTGATCTCAAACCTCCCAACTGCAACATCCACTGACCTCAAACCTCCCCACTGCTACCTCTACTGACCTCAAACCTCCCCACTGGAATCTCTACTGACCGCAAACCTCTCCACTGCAACCCCTACTGACCTCAAACCTCCCCACTTCAACCTCTACTGACCTCTCCTGAGTGCATTTTGTGCATCGTTAGTCATTGCATCAGCCTCGTCTAAGATGACCAGCTTGAATCCGGACTTGAAGATGGTTCGGGTACTAGCGAAGCTCAGGATGGGACCTCGGACGATACCGATTCCTCTATCATCGGATGCATTCAGCTGCAACGTGAAGAGAAAACATACAATTGTTGAGGAGGTCTGCTATTAGAAGGACGATGATGACCTCCAGCAACATCAATAGCTGAAGGCTCTTTGATCTAATGTCTCCGATTTCCTTGCAGCATTCTGGTCTACCCTCAAGAGCTTGACACAACCTACCTCTAGGACCATAGAGTTGAATTCTTTGGGAGTGTAGAGCTGCTTAGCGCAAGCTAGAATGGTGGAGGTCTTCCCCGTGCCAGGCGGTCCGTAGAACAAGAGATGAGGAAGCCGGTCCTCATTCATGAATTTCTCGACTGTTGGGGAAAAGAGGTCGGTTGAGAAGGAGTTTGATCGGCTTTTCTTATCCATACTAGCCAGACTCATTTTGGGAGGTAATTGTGACAATCACCATGCTTTCATACAATTTGCTAACAGATATCATACCATTCTTGTGGCTGCAATTTGAATTCAACTTGTGCTAACCTAAGCAACTTGAGTGTTTCTGACTAAAATAGCAAAAGAAAGCCGGCAAGGGTTTGAATCTCGTCTGAAAAATCTACACGTGTCAGGCTGAGCATGGTCGCCATGGAACAAATTGCAATGGCACAGCTAACCACACATGGTTTTGGAGTTTTCCTGTGGTAAGTGTGGTATACACGTATACTGAATACCACAACACACTGTGGTTTCATGGTAATGTGTGGTTTATGATCCAGTTCCCCTGTGGAGACTATGGTTATGTGTGGTAAGCATCTGGGGCCAATTTCATGGCACTGCTAAGCACAAATATTTCTTAGCACAAAAATGTCTTGCCCAATAAAACAAAGTAAACAAACCACAGTTAAAAATTTTGTTTTATGTTCATGGCCAGTCAACAACAGCCAAAGAACAATCACAAACGATACACAACACATGGCAATTTGGTTGTTAACCCTGTTTTGATAAAGACAGAAATGTCATGCTTAGCAAATGTTTGTGCTAAGCAGCGCCATGAAATTGGCCCCAGGTCTTAGGTGTATATCGAGCCAGATGGTTACGTTGAATCATGGAGGAAGAAAAGCAGACCTGTTTCCTTCCTCCATGGTGAAATCATAGAGCAACACCTTGCTCTGGTTAATTAAATAAAGCTGTGATTAGCTTACTCGTTGAAATGATCTCCCGATGAGATATCAGATCATCCAGTTTATTGGGGCGATATTTTTCCACCCTACGGACAAAGTACAAAATAATAAATATATTCATGTGTTAATTTAACAATCCTCGGTAATATCATACTTTGGTTTTTATCAAATTCAAAGAAATACAGATTCATGGGCAAAAATATCAAGACAGATATACAGTAACAGTCATCTGTGAAAATTTCAGTCCCATACGGTGCTCACTTTTTGAGAAAATAGTGAAAAACAGCCAAGTCTTTTCTCTTTTATTTTTGATCTTTTAAAAGAACAAAAAGGTTTTCGGTCGTTGTTTTACTGATTTCTGGATAGGCCTAAATACACAATTTCAGGCGGAAGAATGTTAACGGTATGTTTCTACCACTAGGCACTACCATCTTCATACCACGGGTGTAAATTATACGTAAATCTGTGAACATTTGTGTTTTGGTTTCTTACCAAAGCATGATGCTAATTACTACCTTTAAAATCACATCATGATTAATACAATTTAATATTAGTGTTTACAAGTTACAACAATACAAGTCAGTAGGTCACAGTAAAAAGTACCTAACAACAGAGGGCGCTTAACACAATATCACTGCATGCAGACAACGTAAAACGCAACATGACAATCCTTGGAATAAAACATTAATTTTTCGAATCATATAAAGACGATCTTTCAACCCTTTGTTGGAAGACCAGCACTGCACAATCTGCTGGTAATAAGTATATTGCTTAAAATATCAAAGGAAAGTTGTTAACGTATATTACCAAGGTAGATTTGCTGCACGTTTCTTCTCCATACCGTCCATGTTGACTTTCTTGTGTTTGGCGCGAATGGATTCACAAGCTGCCTCCCTGACGTCATTACTTCACGTGATTGAAAGGTGTGTGTACTTTGAAGTACGTGTGGATTCATCCATTATTGTAGGTGGGGTTCATATGTCAAAGTGGACCTTAGCATTCATATTTCTTGATATATGCGCAGTATCCATTAAAAAATTCATGTAAATATGCAATACGTGTGTAGAACGAGTTTTATTTATGATGAATGAGCCTTTATTTTATAAAAGTGAAGCGTGTTTAAATCATCCCTCCAGATGATTCATCACCAAAAAACCCGGTCGTTAAAGTGGTATCGTCAAATAGGAAAAAAAATGTCAGTCTGTGTTGTAAGTAGAACGGACGTCTGAGGCATGAAATGTTCCGTCAATTTTTAGTCGAAATTTCTCCCGATCAGAAGCTGGATTCATGAGTTGAAATTCTTTCTTCCACGTCTTGTGTTGTTTTGTTGGTGGCAGCCATGGCAGACGATCCGTTGGTAGTGTCCAACGCCCTGGACAACTTGCGGGCAATCCAGTCGGTCATCGACGGGCGAATCTCCAGTTTAGACGGCTTGCGAAAGCTGGGTAGCAGCGACTACACGCAGCATGAAATAAGGACTGTCGAGGTAGGCCTATAAAAAACCAAACTGCACCATCTTTTTGACACAAGTGTGTTATTTGTTATTGTAACATTCATCGATTTTATGTGTACCACCACCAGTGACACTGGTCAATTAAAACTAGGGCAGTGTGAAGTAGGCCTACGTTTGACTTTGAATCATTGTTAGGAAAATTTAAGGGGAGCATTTTATTATAGGATTTGCAAGGCCTCCAACATTTTTTAGGCCTATTGAGTTTGAGACAGAAAATGGACCCAACAGTTCATAAACAGTGCAAACACTAACAGTCACCATGGGAAATCTTAGTTCATCAGATGCTGGGTTTTTCAAGCAAATCAAGATTTAGTGTCTTTTCCAAAGATCGTTCGTCCGAACGATTTTTGGAACAAACATAAAGTACATGTAAACTATTCTTCATGTTTTATAAGAAAAATCGAGTCGGGTTTTTGCTATTTTCTCGTGACTCAGATGTCCGATTGAGCTCAAATTTTCACAATCACAGGTTTATTATTTCATACATGTTTGATCAGACAAAGTATGAGTGCAGTCCTGTGACCTTTACCAATCATGTATTGTACCTTTAAACTGATTCTCATTTCTGAGTCTGACTCTGTCACAGAAAATTTTTTGTGAATTTTGTTTGAGCTGATTAGCACTATTGTTGTTCGTAAATGGAGGAAGTTGGTTGGGAGGAACCGAGGAAGATTCACTTTGTTCCATTTTCGTCCAATCCGATTGACCTACTTATTCTCAAAGCTTAATGAATTCCTTGAGGGCAATTTGTGACACAAGTTTACATTCTATTTCTACCTCGATGTTTAAACTAGGTACAGTACATGATTGGTATAAACATACCCCAAAACAGGAACGTTCACAGATTTACCTATAACTTTCAGGGTATGAAGATGGCGCTGGTAGAAACATGCCAGTAAAATATTTCCACCTGAAATGGCGTATTTATCCAGAAATTAGTGAAACAAAGACCGAAAACAGTTTTGATTTCGGGTTAAGATCAAAACCAGTTGTTATGTACATGTATAAGAAAAATTGAGTCGGGTTTTCGCTATTTTCTTGTGACTCAGATGTCGGATTGAGCTCAAATTTTCACAGGTTTATCAATATCATGTACATGTGTACATGTGTTCGGTCAGACGGAGAGTGTTAGTGTTGTTCTGTGACCTTTACCAATCATGTATTCCAGTGTGTGATAAAAACACAGGAGGGTCCCGAACTTAATAATCACCAAAAATTTATTTCCAAAAAAACTTTGCTTTGGTAGTCACCTGTGTCCTGACTTTAGATACAAAAAGTAGAACGCTACTCTTTCCATCATAAATACAAATGGAATTTAGGAGACATAGGAACAATTTGAATTTAAATTTAAAATTACTTTGGAAATTGACCCTTCTATACTTGGTGCGGTTTGTGACCAAGAAAATAATGGAGGCGGTCATATCCACAATTCTTACAAAACATTCAACATTTTTGGACAGAACAATCATGACAATTTGTTACAACATACATGTATGTATTTCAAGCACATTATTATTAATATTATTTATTACTGGTAATGACACTACGGATTCATCAAAAGCGCCCTAGGCACTGTAGCTTGAAAGCCTAATGAAACCTTTTATGGAAAGATGATGAGAAGAAGATACAGTTTTAAAAGTGGGATGAAAACCCCAGAGTAATATTCTGGGTAAAACCCACAGAATCAGGTAGGGACTGAAAACCCAATCAAGCCGGACTTGAACCAGGTCCGCAGAGGTGAAAGGCGAGGAAAGAACCACTATGCCAACCTGACTCTCGACATTACAACATGGATTCGAGTACACAGACTGTTTGAGTGGGAACAGTGTTGTTTTGGTAAATCAAAGCTAATAAAATTGGTCATTGTGTAGTTTCTGTAGCTAGTAGTATGCTTGATTGATTGTACTATAGAGATAGGAATGGACAGTTTGTAATTTAGTCAAACTTAGGGTTAAATTGAGTCTTTTCCAATTGTCCCCTCCAGGTCCGATTGTTACACTTAGTAAAATTGTTACAAAATTAATACAACTTTTTGTAACCTATGTGCGCCTTTATTTTATCAAATTCTTGTAAATTTATGCATATCAATGAATAGGTTTCTGTTGAGTGTTTTTCTGAAGTAATTTAACAACATTGGCAAATTGTATTGTTTTCTTGATTTCACCCCACGTATCATCCCCAACAGGGAAGAATTTGTCCAATTGTAAGGCTATGCTTTTTTATGTAAGGGTAGTATCATACTTTGGTAGCATACCCAAACAGAAATATTCACAGATTTACCTATAACTTACAGGATATAAAGATGGTGATAGTAGAAACATACCGTTAAAATTGTTCTGCCTGAAATGCTGTATTTATCCAGAAAAGAGTAAAACCAGTGACCAAAATTAATTTTGATCTTTTGAAGATCAAAAATAAAAGAGAAAAGACTTCAGAAATACTGTGGTCGTTTTTCACTGTTTTATCAGAAAGTGCGCAACTTATTGAACTGAAATATGCACAGATGACTGTTATGGTATCTTCCTTGATATTTTTGCCCATGAATCTGTATAAATTTCTTTGACACAAACCAAAGTATGATACTACCTTAAAGTTTGTGGATAATGGGTTATCAGAATTATTGACAGTCCGAGGTTAGTAGGTGACACAGCCTCACACATGGTGACTAATCAGCATAGAGAAATAATTCAGCAATGTAAACATGGCCCGTTGCTGATGACACAACCGCTGAATAATGTTAATGTAGGCCGGCTTATCTGGCCTCGTTATAAGTGTTATCAAATGTAATAGGTGTCAGTTTGTGCCATACCATGTAATTCTTTGTAATCTCGGTTTACTTTGGAGAAGGGGGGGGGGGGGGGGGTTCAACTCCAGACATACATTCCGTAATTTTCGGAATATTGGCCGTGGCTTATAAATTGATTTTCACCCTGAAAAATATCCCTAGGCTTATGATCCAGGCGACTTATATGGCAACATCTGAAGAATAAAACCAACTTGAGGGTATTCCTTTCTCCATACATACATGTACACGGATTATATTTTGTTATGATTTAGGTATTCGCGATCATTTATTGTCTGCACATGGTTTAAATTTGAGAGATATTTCATGGCTGACTGCTTTCATTGCTATTCAGTTTTAAGGCTAGAGTGCAGGATTGGCAACATACCCAAACAGAAATGTTCACAGATTTACCTATAACTTTCAGGGTATGAAGATCGTAGAAACATACAGTTAAAATATTTCCATCTGAAATAATGTTTTGATCTAGAGGTAAGAACAAAACCGTTCGTTATAAGAACATTTGAGTTGGATTTTCGCTATTTTTTCTTGTGACTCAGATGTCCAATTGAGCTCAAATTTTCACAGGTTTACCATTTCATGTACATGTACACACATGTTGGATTAGACAAAGTGCGAATGCTGTTCTGTGACCTTCACCAATCATGCATTACACCTTAACATGTAAATGAGCTTGAAATTTTGTATGAAAGAATATGCATACGATACAGATACATATTAATAAACTTTTTATTGTAGGGAAATGCAAGTTGGGATGTATATTACCCGTACCGGTACACAAAGTCAAAGTGAAATTAACCGAGTCATCAGTAAATCTTTTCTGTAGGTAGTCACTAAACTTTCTCCAGCATTAAGATTAAAGTCAACTCCATGTACATACATGTACACAATTTACATGATCATTGACTGACCCATCTTCAATACATGCTTAGCCCTTTTTGTCCTTTCTGTCCAGTTTAGAACAATTGCTATTGTTCTACTATGAGAAACCTGTCCTTCATCTGCACGTAATGTATTGAGCATGTTGCGGCACGTACATACATGTACATGTTATAGTGTACATGATGTGCATGACCTTGACTTATTGTCCAGGAGAAAAATCAGCTTGCTTAGTAGATTTGTCCTAGTCCTGCAATTTCACTGTCATTTTTTAATTGTCCGTATTACAGATCATCTTAATTCTCTACTTAAACATGCAGCGGGACCGTCATCAAATGAACAGACTATTGTAGCTAGTACTGTCCATACTGAACGAATAGGCCCTATGCCTGTTTAAAAGACTTCCTTTTTTGTGTTGCTGACAAAACAGAGGAGAGACTTGAAACCAGTCTAATTGCTCCCAGGTTTCAAGGAAATGGAGTACATGAGTCACACAGGCACACACAGGCTGACTGTGCATAGTAACTGTGCATAGGGCATTGACTCAAACCTGCGTGCATTTAGCAATATAGCCAATAGGGCACTGTATGTACAATGTATGATACATGCATTGTACAGGGGACTTCATGTACATGTAGAGGACATTAAGGTCACTGGCATCAGGTTCTGAGAAGAAACTGACCGAAGTTTTTTCTGTTTTTCATCGCGTACATGGGCTTTGGGCTGACAAGTATTGACTTGGTTCATACTAAGAATTGTGGTTCATGACATGTTTTCATCAACCGTACACGTACTGGTGCTCTTACAATTTTCTGTTTTTGTTGAAGGGAGGGATTGTGTTGTACATTGTATTTCCTTGTATGCTTCCAAGTTCCATGAATTTTCATTTTAGTTCTGATGCCGGGATCGATTTCAGAAAGCCCAACGATTGATAGTTACTCGAGTATTGAAGGACCCATTGCATCCTACATGTACATGTATGTAGGACTGCAGTGCATCATAAGTTCCACTGTTGCTTATGAGTTACGATGAGTTTAGTGAAATCGACCCCTGAGATCATACATTGTACAACTGTAGGCCTACATTATGAATTAAAGGTACATACATGTACAGTGTAGAACATGATTGGTGAAGGTCACAGAGCAGCACTCACACTTTGTCTGATCCAGCATGTTCATGAAATAATAAACAGAAATTTGAGCTCGAGCAGACATCTGAGTCACGAGAAAATAGCGAAAAACCAGACTTATTTTTTCTTTAAATAAAACATGGTTTGATCTTACCCCGAGTTCAAAACTGTTTTCGGTCGTTGTTGTACTAACATGTAATTTCTGGATAAATACACCATTTCCGGTGGAAATATTTTAACGGTATGTTTAGAATACCAGCACCATTCTTCACATCCTGAAAGTTATATGTAAATCTGTGAAAATTCCTGTTTGGGTATGTTACCAATCCTGCGCTGAACCTTTAATAAATGCCAAGTCATGTTCAATGCAAAGGAGTCTGGGTAATTGACCAGGGGCCTATTTCATAAAACATACGACGCGTCGCAGAGTTAAGACGCATCCTTTCTCTATGGACTCACCGCATCTACGACATATACATGTAGGACGCTTCGCAAATCGAGTTGCGACGCGTCACAGAGCTTTATGAAATCAGCCCCAGGACTTTAGAAAAGTTATCATAGCGATTGAATTACATATTTGTTTGTTTTCTGGCAGAAGATTTTTTCTGTGTTCACATGACTTTCATTTTTTAATTTTTTTTTTTCAAACTTGAAAGAGTCCTCGTCTGGCGATTTCAAAATAAAATCTGAAATCTGGCTTGAATTTCAAGCAATTAGTGAACCCAGACATATATGACTGACTCATGCTCACAGTGTAGCATTTGGGGAATTGGACTGAGTTAGCCTGACTGGGTCGTGAAATGTCTGATAATGTCATTGGGACAACGTCGGTCGGTCGTCGTGCCGTGTGTGTGCGAAGTAAGGGTCTGTAATTGGTCAGAGTGTGCGTGATTCACACGTAGTCACGTACATGTAGCATCTGATATCAATAAATACAGTGTATTATACATGTACATACGTCCCAGTCTGATCCATCGAGCACAATCTGACATCTTGGATCCGGTCCAACTCACTGCCAATCAATAGAAGACATTTCAAGATCATGCTTCTTTTCCTACCTCCATGCTTGTACTGAGACATGTAGGCCTATCATTTAATGGGCAATCATACTCTCCTAGTTTACCAAGTTTTTTTACTTGGGGTGTCTGATTTTAAAATGGAACCTGCTACAGTACTGAAAATAGCAGCCTGCAGATACTTGAGCAAAGTCACATCCTGAATGAATGTGAATTGTTCCCGGTCATAGTGGTTACTAATGTTTGCAATCATGCATCAAGATTCTTACATTTGTGATAAAATCATGGCTTTAGAATTAAGTTTGCATGGGAATTTTAATCAATTGCAGAGCAGAAGACAGGTTGCCTGTCAAGTAGAACTAATAGCGCTCCGCACTTGCGCTAAAAATTGCACCGGTTCTCAGACAAACATTGCAACCATGCAAACGTGTGTGTCTGTGCACGTCCATGTACACTACATGTGTGAGTCAATGTTTGTCTGACCTGTGGGGAATTTGTGACGTCATTAGTGCGGACTGCTATTTAATATTTATATGCATGCATGTTACAGTATCTGTTTGAATTTTACAAGTTTACATGTGTACAGTTTGCAATGTACTGCACATGGAAATTTACATATGTACAAAGTTATGCAAATTTGATTGGAGCAGGAATTAAGCCTCAAATACATGTAGGTGGAAGTCAGTTTTCCATAATTTGCGCAGTAAATTTGTTACCCTTTTTCTTACCTTTAAAAAAAGAAATTTATAAAATTGTATACATATTGTATACATGTACATGTAGCTCGACTGATTCCACTATGTGGTACATGTATACATGTGTACATGGCAGAACAAAAACCAGCTACATACCGTGTGCATGTGCATGTACATGCACATGCACACGAAGACGCAGGCGGTTTAAGACATTTTGCAAGGCTGGCTTATACATGTAGTTAGGCTGCCCCGAGAAATGTCATTTACATGACTTGATTGCGTACATGTAAATTGCACAGTGGCGTCGTCAGGTCATCATGTTCACGTGTCATCATGGTTCCATGGCCATTGCACACACACACATGAAGCTTTCAGGACTAATTGGATTATAATAACATAGGGATCTGCCATGGCAAATAAAGCGTGCATTTTGTCAGTTGTGCATTCATGGCACATTCCCAATGTGCCTGGCTAGACCTATGAGTCCAAGACCAGACAGAGAATGTATTTCAAGACTGTGTTAGGTTTCTAGACCAGGGGGGATTTTTTTTTTACAACATGGAGGTATTTGAAGTATGCAAACGACCATTCAATTGCATTGTATGTCTGTGTGTAGTGCATTAATAATGTAGGTCAACAAAATCATGAATGTCTCATGATGAATTTAAGACCCTACAGGGCTCGAATTTCGTGAAAAAAAAAAACACTGGACAGCAGGTCTAGTAACTGAAGCATTTTACTAGACCTGAACTTACATGTACATCTCACTAGACCTGTGGCATTCATGTACTGTACATAGGAAAACCGTTATTATATGCAATGGGAGACTTTTGGAGAGTCGGTCTTGAGTCAACAGCGCAATCACGCAGCACACGTTGTATTGCGCGTGCGTGCGCTGTTGTCTCAAGACCGACTCTCCAAAAGTTTCCCATTGTGTACAAAATCATCAATTTAGGCAGTATTTTATTGTGCAAGGAAAACAAAATCACTAGACAGCCGGACTAGTGCAGTACACACTTTATACCAACACTGAAATCACTAGACTCGGTCCACGGTCTAGTGGATATTTCGAGCCTTGCCCTATCATGTAGCCCCTACACAGTGTTTTCATATAGGGATATTGAAGGCGAGATTCAAATGATAAAACGCATGCTACATTTCACTGCTAGAGCTTGGCTCATGTTTTTAAAAAAGTTCAACCCTAGCCACATTTCTTGTATGGTGGAACGCCCCTATAATGAGCACAGGGGGATCCAGAGAAATTTTCCGTCATTTCATTAAACAAATTTAAAGCTGCCAGTGTTTTGGGTCTGGGATCATTGTTTGCACAAAACCATGGAGCCAAGTGGTACAGTATGTTCACACGAGCTGCTAACTTTGCCGCTAATTTCGCTGGTAACTAGTTAGCAGTGAAAATTTGTGGCTGTTGGAATGCAATTTTAGCTAACTTCACTGTCAACTTTGCTGCTAACTTCACTGCTAAGTCCGAAAGTTAACAGCAGACATTTGTGCTGTTAACAAAGGGTATGTTCACACTTCGTTGCTAACTTCGCTGCTAACTTAGCAGTGAAAATTTGTGGCCGTTAGATCGCAATTTTAGCTAACTTCGCTGTCAACTTCACTGCTACATGTAAGTCCGAAAGTTAACAGCAGAAATTTGTGCTTTACATTTATGATTTAGCCTATTTTTTTTACATGAGTTGATCCTGTTTCTATAGTAACTAGTATTGTGACATAACACTTAGCAATTATGTACAATAGGCCTATGTTACGGTCTGTCTTTCCTTTCTTGAAATCGATTCAGTAGTAATTTTTCACAAAATGTTATTTTGGGAACGCTCATCATGCACATGTCATGTTGGGAAGAGTTTTACATTGTAATGTATCTCAGAATTAATATTAAAATATGAAATCCACATGATAAAAATCATTAAAAAAAATTTATAAACTGAAATTGTGGAAAATATGACATCTAGGCTAATGTACACAATACACATAGTGTTCTTCAGCATATGTGTGCAATGTGAATTCTGCTATGTACATGTACACATATATGTTTGTAGTGTACTGCATCATTGCCATCTGTTTTCAAGGTTGTCACATTGTTACATTGGAATTCATTTCCTGTATGTAATGACTCTCTTTTTGTTACTTGATCTACATGTAATTGGAAAAGATAAATTAATGAAAAGACTTAAGTCCGATGCCTCCAATTTGTTGAAACAATTTTTTCCTGGAAACATTGATTGATTGACTGAACTTAACTGCTAAATTATTATGCCATGTGCAGATTCACAAGAATTTTCCCTCTTGACACACTTGGAATTTAGGAAACATTTATGGCGTACACATGTGAAACAAAAGAAAATTATTGGTGGATGAATGAATTTAAAGAAATTTGTCAGGCTTCGTCATAATACCTCGGAATTCCAAGCTTTGCATTGATAAACATGTAGGCCTACATTACTTGTATCCCACCACTGATTGTCAATCATACATTATTTTTTACAAAATTTATGAAGATTTATTTTAAAAACTAACTTACATGTACACTGTAGATTATCATACAGTTGTAACTCCAAGCATATTCCATTTATACATGTAGTTGAAACATGCATACATTATTATCTGCAAAACAAACATTGTGTAATTATGTACATGTAGGCCTACATGTTATTGAATGTTGAACATTGTGTACATGTAGGCCTACATGTTATTTAATGTTGAATTTTGTGTACATGTAGGCCTACATGTTATTGAATGTTGAGCATTGTGTACATGTACATTTAGGCCTACATGTTATTGAATGTTGAGCATTGTGTACACATAGGCCTACATGTTATTGAATGTTGAACATTGTGTACACATAGGACTACATGTACATGTTATTGAATGTTGAGCATTGTGTACACGTAGGCCTACATGTTATTGAATGTTGAACATTGTGTACATGTACATGTAGGCCTACATGTTATTGAATTTTGAGCATTGTGTACACATAGGCCTACATGTTATTGAATGTTGAGCATTGTGTACTTCATTTATGTTTAATGGATATTGAAGGTTGCAACCTAATTTTAGAGGCTATGGGAATGCAATATGTGCGTGACCCCGGTCACTGAGGTCACCATTGGTGCCTGGTGATTGTGCCTTTAATTGTTTACAAGGTCCTGAACTCTATTTGACATCCAGGAGGGAACAATAGACAGTGTAGTTGAGGATTACAATGGACCAGGTAGTTGGGGTCAAACAGGCTGCTTGATGTACATGTACACAGGTATAGTGTGTACCAAATCTGATTGAATTCTCATTACATGTACATGTAGGCTTAGGGGCCGTCCATAAAGTACGTAAGCACGAAATGCCGACTTTTTTGACCCCCCCTCCCCCTCTGTACGCATGGCGTACGCAGTGGTCCCCCCCCCCTCCCCCCCCTCCCCTGTATGCATGTACGCATTCCACATTAGGTTTTTCACTTCTCGTGGTCCCTTGCTTTACCATCATTAAAATATCACCGTAATCCGGGCTGGTACCGTTATTGGGACGTCACTTTCAAATTCTGAAATGAATGACTAAAGTTTAATAGGTTTTTATACATAATTTACTGATGGATTTTACTATTTGTTACCATGTTGAATAAGAAAAAAAAGGAAAAAACAAAACAATCCCGGTGCTTTTTTCACGTTTTTTACCTCTCTTTTCGCGCGAT
Organism: Astropecten irregularis; assembly: GCA_963971285.1. Taxonomy (NCBI): domain Eukaryota; kingdom Metazoa; phylum Echinodermata; class Asteroidea; order Paxillosida; family Astropectinidae; genus Astropecten; species Astropecten irregularis. Next base: position 10,356,126 of record OZ020247.1, read on the forward strand.
AATGCTATGCAAATTTTTCGTTTGCGTACGGTACGCATTGGCCTTAACCCCCCCCCCCTCTGTACGCATGACGTATGCATCGGTAACCCCCCCTCCCCCCCTTCGTGCGTACGTACTTTATGGACGGCCCCTTACAGTCATACATGCACATACATGTATGTTGTACATTATTTGTAGGTCTACATGTACAATAGCACTGCGCACTTGCGCTAAAAAAAGCACCGAACCTCAGACAAACATTGCAACTTGCCATGCAAACGTGTGGTGAGTGGGGTATGTGTGGGCGTGCATGCATGGTGTGATGTCATTAGTGCGGAACGCTATTGTACATCGGGGCTCGAATTTCATGAAAAAAAGCTTTGGACAGCAGGTCTAGTTACTGAAGCATTTGACTAGACCTGAACTTTTTGACTAGACCTGTGGCATTCATGTACATATGGAAACTGTAATCGCATACAATATTGTGTCAAAAGTCATCAATTTAGGCACCATTTTAATTGCACAAGGAAAACAGAATCACTAGACAGCCAGACGAGTGCAGTACACACTTTACTAGACCGACACTGAAATCACTAGACTCAGTCCACGGTCTAGTGGATATTTCAAAGCCCTGTACATGTATAGGGCCTATTCCAAGAAATTGAAAATTTTCCATTTTGGTAGAAGACATTTTTCCACTGCCATTTTGCCAAACGCTCTGTACTAATGAGGTCACAAAATCCACGGTTGTCAGACAAACATTGACTCACACGCGTAGTGTACATATGTACATGTTTTTGCATTGCCGTTGCAATGTTTGTCTGAGATCTGGTGCTATTTTTAGCGCAAGTGCAGAGCGCTATTACTGTACGTAGTTTCTCTAGTTTACAAAATTGAGGTCTGTGCAATTTCCTAAATGGATATGGAGGGATATGTCCTTCTCCCATGCAGGGCCTGCTTTATAGAATCAATTACCATTAGAAATTTGTCAAATCACTAGTATTGATCTGTTAAAAAAAATACTCATGACATTCTTGTTCTCCTTCTGTTTTGAATAATGCATTGTTATTGTTTGTATTTGTTCATGTGCAGTATATGTACACTGTATGTACATTGTATGTATTGTTTCTTTTTGTACTAATTGAGCTGTGTGTAGATAAAGTGCCTTGAGCATCTCATTTGATAGAATTGGTGCTTGCATGTAATACATGTAAAATATCCATTATTATTATTAAATACTGATTATTATTACTATATCATGTTATGTAGGCCTATTAGGGGGGTTTTATTGTTTAAATGTTACACATGTACATGTACATGTACATGTATGTGTAGGCTAATTTGTATGTTGCAGCATGTGAACATGTACAATATGCGTATGTATACATGATGGGCTGTAAATGTAAAACAGATGAAAAGGAATAGTCTGTATTGTACATGTAAGTATAACAGTACTATTAAATCATTTATGTACAGTTACTACCATACACGTTATTGTACATATGTAAATAGCTCAGGCTCCATTCACTCTACATGTACACCTGTACATATATAAATGCATAATAATGATACATATGTACATATGTATGTACTGTACATGTACATGTACCTTACATCACATCACATAATTGTTTATATGCAAGATATAAATAATGCATAATACTGTACACGTAGTGCACAATTTTATTTGTAGAACTGTAGGATACATGTATACTGTGCTGTACATGTACATACATGTACATATATATACATGTACTGTACGTGTATGTGCATTACATACCGTACCTGCATCATGCAGTAGCTCTGTGCATATCATTCATGCATGACCTTTGTTTCAATACCTATATTTAGGTTTATTGGGTCACACCCAATTTGATCAGGTTCCGCCCAGTCCTGTGAATTGCATGAACACAAGGCCGTTGCCAGACCAGTGTCTGGGAATCAATTGTACATGTGTACGGTATGTACACGTGCTGTTTGTTGCTTTGGACATGTACATATTTACATGTGGGCCATCCAGTTTGTGCAACTTACATGTAGTCGGACATGTCCGCCTTTATTGCTTTAAAATAGGCCCACATTGTACAGATTCACTCTTCGGACTCGCTGGTTTGTTCCAGACGAGCATCATTTTAGTGCAGACAAACTCTATTCTTGAAAAAAGGCAAAGTAATTTCTGCTTCCCGAGGGGCACTTAAAAATGCACAACAAACGTCTCAAATGTCTAAATTGGGATGACATAAAGGGCCATGGAGGCAGTGGCTAGGACCAGTGGGGTCTTTTAGTCTATTGAGACAGCCTCCTCATCACAACGAAATTACTATAAAAGGCACCAGAGATTGTTTCATACCCACAAGCCTTATAAATGCATGGTGTCCCAGAAAAAAATCAACACTGTGTCGGGAACCAATGTGTTAAAATTAAATTGTTTATCACTTCAAGATTCAGCTATATGATTCAGATTTAGAAGCAAAATCGGGCCGAAATTGTCAAAAAGATGACAAATTGAAAGAGTACTCTTTAAAAACAAATTTGCAGTATTCCAGAATAAGTGGTCAATACACACATAATGTAATGTGTATGAAAGAAAGATGAAAATCAGTTTTTTTCCTCAATTTGGGTCCAAGTTTGCTCAAATTCTACATCGTGATAGCCAAGACATGGCTGTATCATATGTGAATCTTGAAGTGATAAACAGTTTATTTTTAATATAATGGTTTTCGACGCAAGTGTTGCGGTTTTTTTTTTGGGACACCCTGTAAATAGACTGACAGACAGTCAGTCAGTCAGGAAACAAGATGGTACCCGCATGGTATTCATTGCATTGTGTGTACTCTTCAACTGTACTTAACTAGACTAGATATTGATTAAGCCAAATTACCACCAGGGAAATGCATTGGCATAAATCCATACTGGGTAGCCTTGGGCGGGATTTAGAAATCAGATTTGGCCGGGTTCCCAGTTTTTTTTTCTTTTTTATCCAAGGCTGCTTGTGGAATTATTCATGTTTGATTGTAGGAGAGTCAGACTGTAGGCTAGTACTAGTAGCGTCCATTTTTTTTTTTAAAGTACTTTGGAAGACTTAACATACCCACAGGGTAACTACAGTACATGTACACTGTACATGTTTGCCAGGCTTGCCAGCGCATGAATAAAGATGAAATTATCAAAGTGATATTTGTGCATAAATACAGACCTTGTAAAATAGCTGTTTCGTAAGGGGGGCTTTTCGTCTAGGTGTCATAATACATAAATGGACGTCCTTGACAGAAATTTTCAGTCAAGGTTATGAAACCAAAGCTCATAATGCTTTTTAACTTTCTCCATGTTGTAAAGAGGTGCAATTTGAAATTCATATATTAACTTTTAACCGTCAGGTCTGCTTAAAATTCAAACAAAGCATCTTTTAGTACTGTACAGGATTGGTACATATGTGTACATGTAACATGCCCAAAAAGAAATGTTCACAGATTTGCCTATAACTTTCAGGATATGAAGATGGTGGTGGTAGGAACATACCCTTAAAATATTTCCGCCTGAAATGGTTTATTTTTCCAGAATTGAGTAAAACAAAGACATCTTTGATCTTGGGCTAAGATCAAAACCATTCTTTATGTTGTACATGTATTAAAGATGTATTTTTTAAAGAAGAAATGAGTCTGGCTTTTGCTATTTCCTCGCGACTCAGATGTCTGATTGAGCTCTTATTTTCACAGTTTTATTATTTCAAGTACATGTTTGATCAGACAAAGCATGAGTGCTGTTCAGTGACCTTTACCAATCATGTTTTACACCTTTAATCTGAATTGTACGTTGCATGTTTTGGTACATTTGCACATTGTCAGTCTCTGAATCTACATTGTAACCATGGTAACCAGGCTCAGTGTAAACTTAACATTGATCAAACGTTGTCAACTCTACATAACTGAATCCTAAATCCTAAAACATTGGCAGGTTGTTGACATCATTCGATGCAAAATTCTTTAAAAGGCGGACCTAAAAATTCTGGAATTCCTGGGATTTACCCAGATATATCAGCCTTAGTCATCGCGATAATAGCAACTACATGTAGTTAAGGACAATACAATGGCTGAAACCCACAGAGTCATTCACTTGTGCAATAGATGTGATACAGGTTTGAATACAATCCTGTGTCATATAAAGAATCACCAGAATGACTCATAACCTGTGTAATCAAGGGCAAAGGCATTCTTACTTAGCAGTTTTCTCGAAAAAACAAGTTTCCTTTTGTGTGTGAATGGGGGAAACTACTGTTGTTTACAAATTTATTTTTAACATCCTTGTTTGAGGAAATTGAAACATGCACAGGTCGCCCTATTATACATGTACTGTATGGTGTACAGTGCATGTTTGTGTTTTTGATAAGGTACATTACGTACATTGTACATGTACATAACATTGTATGTTTAATACAGCAACACAAATTCTAACCGTTATGTACACGTGTACAGTGATCCTAGATCATGTATAACATGCACGTGCAACTTTTCCTCGGATCAGCTGATTTCCTCTTTTTTCACCTCAATCGTATGCCATTGAAAAATGAAAAACACTGTGCAACGTATGGTAAAGATTGGAATTTCCTTGTTTTTTTTTTAAGTCCAAGTTGCATGCCTGGTATAAGAAGTAGATAATGATAAGATGTGCCGTTCATGTACAGTATAAAGATAACAATTACTATTTACCCTAACTCATCTTACAGTATGTAACTACATTGAAGCCTGCTTTATAGCAGATCACATTTCAGGGATGTGAAACTTCAGATTTTAATATGAATTCCGATTTTTGGGGGTTTAGATTTTAACTCAGAATTTCAGCTTTTTGTACACCTGCTAGGAACTTGTACATTTAAGATTTTTCCTTGGCGTTTTCAGAATTTGTTGTGTGGGTACCACTCAAATCCCTGTTGTTTGTGCACAAACCTATAGGTCTACATGTACATGTAGATGTAAAAGTTTGAAAGCTTTGGAATCTCAAAGAGACTCACTGCCCCGACATACATGTATTAGGCTATAGTACCAGTGTTGTAGTACTCGTACTCATACTCGTACTTGAGGTTTTTTTTCGTACTCATACTTGTACTCATGGAAATGTATGCATACTCGTACTCGCACTCGTGACAAAATACTCGTGCTCATGCTCGTACTCCCGACAAAATACTCGTACTCATACTCGTACTCATACTCGTACTCATGGAAAAGTACTCATACTCGTACTCGTACTCACAAGAAAAAAAGCCTTGTACTCGTACTCATACTCATGACAAAATACTCGTGCTCATGCTCGTACTCCCGACAAAATACTCGTATTCATACTCGTACTCATACTCGTACTCATGGAAAAGTACTCATACTCGTACTCGTACTCACAAGAAAAAAAGCCTTGTACTCGTACTCATACTCATGACAAAATACTCGTACTCATACTCGTACTCATGGAAAAGTACTCATACTTGTACTCGTACTCATAAAAAAGTACTCTACTACAACACTGGGCTATACAGTGCCCATCCCTAGAAAAAAGGCCTAAAAAGCAATTCAAACAAACCATTTTTACATTCATGTACAAGTTCGTCTTCCTAGGAACCAGGTTTGTTATTTGTATCATTAAATTAAGGAACATGACATTGAAAGTTTGTTTAGCGCTAATTTACTGCAGAAAACGGGCTGTAGAAATTTATGGAAATGTGCACTATGTTGAAACTCAAAATTTAGTACGGTGTAGGCGTACATGTACAATTTGTACATGTATTTTTAGTATGTGAATTTGCCATACAAACATGGAATACTTGTATCTTACATGGGCCGTACTGATTTGACCAAGATATCGTGGAGGATAAAAGTTTGGCCCTCCCAAACCGAAAGTTGGAATAGCCTGAGACCCCCCCCCTCCCCCAAACCCCAAAACGGAAGTGCTCCTCACAAGATACACACAGTTTTTATACAATATCTGAACCTGCATTATTTCATCATCATTTATCTTTGCACAGAGGTCTGAAAGGTCAGCTTATTTCCTGTTTCTCAAATCCGATGAAAAGGAACCAGTACTATGTGCCCTACATTTGATACATTGTGCACGTACAATGTAGTGTACATGTACAATATACTGCACATACTGTACATGTACTGTACATTGCATTAATATATTGTACAAGTTACAATGCTGAATGCAGGGTGCAGACCAGTAAATAAATTTCCATAGGCTCCCATGCTAAATAGTCAATTTCAAAAAAATTATTAAAAATACTCCGAAGTTTCTCAGACACTCAAGCTATACACCAAAATGAAGCTGAAAACTTCAATTTTCATTTTCTTTTCAATTTTCTATAGGGTAACCAATTACTTTTTTTTGAGAAAAATCCATCCAAAGGAAAATACCCTGAAAACGGCCATGTTGACTTGTGCCAGACTAAAAAAATGTACCCCTCCCCTACAGGCCCAAGTAGAGCGAGTTTAGGGCCAGAATTCATCCAAACAGCTCAAAGTTAAAAGTCCAAACTCTGGCGACTGGGTTCCATCCATTTTCTTTACAAGACTTCCCACGGCGGGCCCAGCAAATTATTTTATAAAAAAGATTTTGAGGGTATACACAAAATAAATGAACTCAGTGGACTGATCTGGACCATGTATTTACTGGTCTGCACCCTGCAACGTGTTCATGATGTTTGTTTAAAGGTACATATGTACATGTATGTATAATACATGATTGGTGAAGGTCAAAGAACAGCACACACACTTTGTCCGATCCATCATGTACATGAAATAATAAACCTGAGAAAATTTGAGCTCAGTCGAAGATCTGAGTGAAAATAGCGAAAACCCAACTCAATGTTTCTTATAAAACATCAAGAATGGTTTAATTGATCTTACCCCGAGATCTGAGGACTCGCTATATTTTCTTGTGACTCAGATGTCCGATTGATCTCATATTTTCACAGGTTTGTTATTTCATGGAGAAACTCCTCCATGGTTATTTCATGTACATGTAGGGCCTACACTACATGCTAGAGTAGATCAAACAAAGTGTGAGTGCTGTTCTGTGACTTTTACCAATCATGTACATTACTGTATAATGATCATGATAATACACACAATGTACTATGTGTAGCCTAAACTGTATTATATTGACCATGTACATGTAGTTAATGCATTATGCACAGACGTGTGAGACAACATACTTTGTAATATGTGCACATGATTACTGTAATATGTGTCACAAAAAAGGCCCTTTACGAAATGATGGATTAATTAATCTTGGGCTTATGCTCCGTCATCCATAAGCTGAAAATACAGGTTGTGAATTGAGGTTGAAGTTCCGTTTTCTTGTTGGAAACAGAGTAGTTTCAAAACCGTACCCGGCCCAAACCTCTGTTTTTATACCTGTTACTTTGAAATGGATGGAGCCGGAGCCTGAGCCCAAGCCTAAGCCTCTGTTTCGTAAACGCTTTACATACAATGTAGATTACTAATATCACATTTAAGCTTGTACATGTAATACTGGCCTTAATAATCGGTTTGCTAATAAATCAAAAAAGGACAAATTCCACAGCCATAGTAAAATCGACAAGTTTCAAATACATGTACCTAAATCATTCCTTAATTTCTTTAATTCAACAGGCCTTGAATTTGGTTCTGAAAGGGGAAAGGCCATTTTTCCATTGCAAGGGGCACTTTTCCATTGGAAAACCATAATTTTCAATGGAAATATTTGAAGGGGCACCAAGGCCAAGAACCAGGGCAACAAAGGCTATGGCCTCCGTTAAATTCAAGGCTTGATTCAAATATATGCAATGAACTTTATAGAATTGAACGTTTTGAAATGATGCTACAAATGCAAATGTGGCTGCATACATGTACGTACATGTACACAATACTTGCACAAACATTTGAACATGTGTTTACTTACATGTATAATAACCTTGCTCTATGATAGGGTAGTACAATGTCTTTATAAATGCTTAATATTCAGACTATGTTACCTCGGGCACATACATATGATGACATAGCAGTTATGGCAGACCATCATTTGCTGACATTACACTACAGTACATGTATACATATGTAAATGTAAACACGTCAGTTTTCTATGTAGCAAAGGTTACAATAGGGTATTCACATTGGTTTGCTATTCCAAGCTGTGGGATTCAAATCAACAAAGAAAGAAGCCCACAACATTAGGGCCTACACATGTGCCATATCTCTTGCCAAATCTTTAGTTTAAAGGTACAGTACATGATTGGTAACATACCCAAACAGAAATGTTCACATGACTGTCAGGGTATGAAGACGGTGCTAGTAGAAACATACCGTTAAAATATTCCCAGCTGAAATGCTGCATTTATCCAGAAATTAGTCCAAAAAAGACCCAAAACAGAACTTTTTAATCTCGAGGTATTATTCAGAACAAACCATTTACATTGTATAAGAAAAATTGAGTCGGGTTTTCGATACTCGTGACTCAGTTGTCCGATTGTACATGCTTGATCAAACAAAGTGTGAGTGCTGTTCTTTGACCTTTACCAATCATGTATTATACCTTTTATGGTTGACTTAATAGTTCCCCAATGGATAGGCCTGCTGACATCATCATGACGATATTTATGTAATTTTTGCAATTTACATTATTCTAATTTGCTCTCTGACAGAGGTACCAGTCCACTGCGTCAATGTACATACATAATCACCATTGCCTTTGTATTGTAGAGAGCTGTTTTTTTTTTAGCATGAAGTGTGTGTAAAGGCAGCGTGCATAATTACATAAACCTGTCATAAATTATGGGGGGCCAGGTCCCTCCTGCCCAGTGATTGGATACCTGCTTATTTAAACACTGACCTGGGACTGGAGAGTCATATTATCATATTATGCAGTCCCTGGATAGACTGCTGTAGCGTTGCTCATAAATGCCACTGATACATGTACATTATTATGTGTGGCTGTCTAAAATGTACATTACATCACTACATAATGCGTCTGAAGGTTTGGGTTGCACGTCATTGATGCCCTTTTACATATAATAGGCTTAGAACCCCGTCCTATGAAATTTGAAACTGTAGTTGGAGAAAATCAGGCAAATGTGACAAGAATTGTTTTACTATTTCATTTTAAAATGTAAACAAATATGTACAGTACATGTATCCATGTTATCATTATTTTTGTGCGGTAGACTTTCGTATTCATCTTCTATTTTGTCAAAATAGTCATTGAAAAGTGAACAAAGACAAATGTCAAAATGTGTGATTTACTGATTTTGTACTCGTACACGTTATGATTATTTTTGTGCGGTAGACTTCCGTATTCTTCTATTTTGTTTAAGTAGTCATTGAAAAGTGAACAAAGAAAAATCTCAAAATGTGTCATTTATTTTTGTGCGGTAGACTTTCGTATTCTCCTATTTTTAAAAGTGAACAAAGAAAAATGTCAAAATTTGTGATTTTATTTTGGTGACATGAATAAGAGTACTGTGTACCGGTATATTACATACTACATTTGTTTTACATGTACAGGCGTACATGTACATGTGGTACATGTACTTTGTAATTTTTACTAACGGGTTTGATTAACCTTTGACCGATAAGTCCAAATATTCATCCATTTTTAGTGGAAAGCAGATCTTTTTTGACAACCTGTAGGTCTGCAGGGTGAAAATGAGATACAGGATGCACAGTGAGATATTGTCTGTAGTGGTCATTCGTAAAGTGATTTAAAGGTAGTATCATACTACCTTTAAATGTTCACAGATTTACGTACATACATGTATTACTAACAGGGTATGAAGATGGTGGTGGTAGAAACATACCGTTAAAATTTCTCTGCCTGAAATGGTGTATTTATCCAGAAATTAGTAAAACAATGACCGAAAATCTTTTTGATCTTTTAAAAGAACAAAAATAAAAGAGAAAAGACTTTATAAGAAATACTGCACGGCTGTTTTTCACTGTTTTCTCAAAAAGTGGGCACCATATGGGACTGACATTTTCACAGATGACTGTTGCTGTATCTGTCTTGATATTTATGCCCATGAATCTGTATTTCTTTGATAAAAACCAAAGTATGATATTACCTTCGAAACTGGTTTCAGCTCGAAACTGTTAACAATTTAAATGTACATGTAGGGCCTACATGTACATGTACATATAATGTACAGTAAAAGTGTGTTGACATTTCTCTGCCAGTGTAACCGAAGGCCAGGCAAACTGTAGAAGTTCCAAATCTGAGGAAGTTCCGGAACTGGTACCCTGAAAATTATATGCTGTAACTTCCTGGACGAATGCCCGGTGTTCTGCCGTGATAAGATACGACGTGCACACAAAAAAAAGAGCTCCGAGTGAAGTCCTGACTTTAGAATTGTTGAGGGGAAAAGGAATGTGTGTAACTTGGGAAGTCATGAGCACGAGTTGTACATTGATATTTGATTACGGTGTGATGTGCTATGTCACACAGAAGCAAACTGCACACTCGGTTACCATGTGCCAGTCATGTGCTGGTCATGTGATATGCTCACTTGTTATCATGCCCATATGCACTACCACCATTTTGACCAACCCCATTCTAAAATGACCTTTTATACACACATGTACACAATGTACAATTGTACACAGTACAGACTGTACATGTACATGTATACATTTTATTACATGTGAAATATTGTGAATATCATTCCAATTATTTAAATGTGTCAAGCATTTCATACATTATACATGAATAAAGTATCGAAAAGGCGTTCTCATTTAGTTTTTAGACATTTTCAGATCGTGGATTTGAATTAATGTAATGGGAGACTTTGGCGAACCGACCGGTCTTCAAGTCAACAGCGCACACGCACGTACGGGCAAAACCAACGCGCACATGCTCACAATGGCGCAAGCATGGTTTGCGCGTGCGCTGTTGACTTGAAGACCGGTTCTCCAAAGTCTCCCATTATTGTACGTTTTTATGCATCTACACATTTTGTTGTCACATATCATGTACTTTTAGTGTTGAGAGCTTCATACTAATATCTGTTGTTATTTTTTATTTGGGGGGAGGGTATTGGCTCCAGTGCCTTGCACAACTGTGTTAAGTCTTTCATGTATAGTTTGTAAATTTTCTCTCTTTTTTTATGTTGTTTTGCAGGGCAAACTGGCCCAGTTATTTGGCAGGCAACTAGCCATCAAACAAAGAGTGCAGAACAATGGCTACCCATTGTACAATGAGCTCAACCAGTTCCCCAACCTCCGGCAGTGGCTACGTCACGTGGTGGACATACAAGGACAACCTGCAGAGGTAATGACACTGCATGGACACTGCATTGACACTGCATTGACACTGCATTGACACTACATGGACACTGCATTGATACTACATGGACACTGCATTGGCACTGCATTAACACCAAGATGACACTGCATTCACACTGCATTCATACTGCATTGACATTGCATTAACATTGCATTGACACCTAGATGACACTGCATTCACACTGCATTCATACTGCATTGACATTGCATTAACATTGCATTGACATTGCGTTGACACCAAGATGACACTGCATTCACTCTGCATTGACATTGCATTGACACCAAGATGACAGTGCATTCACACTGCATTCATACTGCATTGTCATTGCATTAACATTGCATTGACATTGCGTTGACACCAAGATGACACTGCATTCACTCTGCATTGACATTGCATTGACACCAAGATGACACTGCATTAACACCATTGTAACAAACATGAACGATACTGCATTGCCACAATAACACTGTGACACTCAAACGACACTGCATCGACACTAAAACGATGCCACAATAACACCATATTGACACTGAAACAACACTCTGCATTGACACTATGATGACGCCACAATAACATGACACTGTAACGACAATGCCTTTGACACTACAATAACACCATAATGACACTGAAACAACACTATATATGCATTGACACTTTGATGAGGCCACAATAACACCATGACACTACAATGACGTTATAATGACACTGTAACTACACTGCATTGACACTGTGATGACACTATGATGCTGTAACTTCACTGCATTGACATTGCAGTTTTTGTGCGTTTTCTTTTTTTGGTTGAGTTGAAAAGTGCATCCTCCTCTCTTTGCCTGTCGTAAACATCTAAATGAAGCCTTTGCGAGTTTGCGTTGACCTGAAGTGACACACATAGAATGCTGTCTACCCTCCCGCCCACAGCCTGACTTCTCAGAAAGAAAGAAAAAGTCCCTGAATGAAAAAAAATCTGTAAATTCAAAAGGGATCAAATATGGGGGCCGATTGATTGATTGATAACAACGTGGGTTCTCAATGTCTTGTGCATTACCGCAGACTAGACAGGTATAAAGAATGAGTCTCAAAGAGTTTTTTCAGCTTTCTGACAAAAAAGTGACAAATACGCAAGTCTGAGATCTGTGTTTCGTGACCTCTCTTTCTTCTGTAATTGATTTCACTGGAGGTGAGGTGTCTCCAGATTCTGAGGACAGACTGTTTCTATTTCTCCAAAGAGACGCATAGACGGAGGATGTGGGAATAGAGATTAATGAGAGCGGTTTACGTAGGACGTTTACGAAACGGTGGCTCAGGCTCCATCTCAGGATCAGGCTTCGGCTCCATGTCATGAATCCATTCTGACATAACGGGCATCAAAGTAGAGGCTTTTGGCAGCAGTTAAGAAGTAGATTCTCTGGTTTGAAAAGGAAAACAGAGCTTCAGCTCCAATGAAAAAGCACAACCTATATTTTCAGCATATGGATGACAGAGCTGGAGCTCATGCTGAGCCATTTTGTAAACCCCATAGTGATTTGAGTTAATGGGAACAAATGAAATGAGGCTGAATTAATATTCTATTTTTATAACCACAATGTTTTTAATTGAGCATTTGGAAACGGTTTGGAGGCTGGCGTAAGGTCCCATTCGTTAACACAGTGAATGACCGATCACAAACCGACCTCGATATTTTCATTTCAGTCCCCATAAGTCGTTTTATACCCAAATCTGATCGAGTAAAAATGTCTGTGTCACTCTTTTACAAACTATTGTGGTCATAAATCTAAAATAGATACATTTACAGTTCTAAGAATTCGTTTCTGCCGATAAAACCTTCAAAACAACATTTTCTCATCATAATTTTGATATTCCTTCCCACGGCTTTTGAATGGGCTTTTATAGAAAAAAATTTCCTTTTTTGAAAATCTTGTATTTATGGAGGTTTTAGGAAGAAAATGGAAATCAAAATAGATTTCATATTTGAAAGGGAGGGGGTTTAATAGCCAATAAAGTTCAATTACATGTAGACTCGTCACGGAAACTGTTTCGAACTTTTAAAATTGAATTTGAGTAGATGCATGTATTTGCGGCATGATGACTACGTCAGCCCGCCAACATTAAACTATGCCACATCCATCTAGATCTATAAAAGTGTTGTGTGCCCTGTCGGCCTTCCGACGTGCGCACCGGGCCTTCTACATGTACGTAGACCCGTTGAATTATGTCTTCTTTTCCTTGGTAACAATTACGTAGAGCCTGAAATTAATGCAGCCCGAACGGCTCAGTCAAACAGCCCATCGACGTAAGTGCCATGTTTGTAGCTATGAATCTACCAATTTAGGAGGTTCTTATAATATAAAGGGAATCACAGGGTTGTCTGCTGATCAAATGTCAGGGGAGGGGGGCAAGGGGGGTGGGGTAGGGGAGGGTGGGTGGGGGAAAATACTATCTAATCTCTGTTCAGTCATTGATAGAACCCTAGACTTGCCAAGGTCTGCTGTTGACTTGAAATGCATGCAGCCATGCACGGTGCACTGATTTGTACATTGAACTTGATAGTAATAATGTACTGATCTCTGTTCGGTCATTGGAAGAACCTTAGACTTGCCAAGGTCTGCTGTTGACTTGTAATGCATGCATGGTGCACTGATTTGTACATTAAACTTGATAATGTAATGTTCTGTACATCCCCGGTGCAAAGTGTGCTTACTGAACCTTGCTTAGTTTTCAAACTGAGTAGGACCAAGTCTAATAACATTCATTCCCAGCAAGATCTTTCTCAAAGATCCTGCTAAGATCGAAACGCGCCAGGCCCTCCCAACTCCAAGCATTTTATATAATTATTTCAGGTCATTATTTTGAGCAATTTGCAGCAGTTTATTACTTACTATAACAAACACGCAGAGATGCATAGAAATTGTTTGTCATAGTAGTCGTTCGTTATAGCTGTTCAGCAGGCCTATAAATTGTATATGAAAATTGGGAGCTAAGGATGATGTTCGATATAGCCATATGTTTGGTATAATGAGTGTTCGTTTTAGTGGCGTTCGACTGTATGGCTAATGTTCACTCCCAGTCTTTTTTCTGTGATGTACATGCACATGCACAGAGACGTGTACATGTACATGTATGATTCTGCTTTTCATATTATATCATGGCTGTGCTGTGCCGTGGCCTGGCAGAACCGTTCTCACTAAGGCCCGACCTTTGTATAATTTTTCCCTCATGTGTCCAGATTGAATCCTGTTAATATTCCCAGGACTTTTCTGACGGGTGTACATACAGTACATGTATGTCACTCATTCACCTATTCTACTACATGTAGTACATGTACACTGTACACCTGTACATATGTAGCTCAGCGTACATGTACACATACACGTACAGTACATTCTAATAGGGCCATGACCATCAGTTTTTAAAGGTAGTATCATACTTTGGTTCTTATCAAAGAAATACAGATTCATGGGCAAACATATCAAGACAGATACAGTAACAGTCATCTGTGAAAATTCCAGGCCCATACAGTTCCCACTTTTTGAGAAAACAGTGAAAAATGGCCAGAAATTAGTAAAACAACGACCAAAAATCTTTTTGATCTTTTAAAAGATAAATAAACGAGAAAAGGCTTGTGGCAGTTTTTCACTGTTTTCTCAAAAAGTGGGCAACGTATGGGACTGAAATTTTCACAGATGACTGTGATTGTATCTTCCTTGATATTTTTGCCCATGAATCTGTATTTCTTTGATAAAAACCAAAGTATGATACTACTTTTAAGTACATAAGAACAAAGCCAATGTCTCCACAAGGATACAAATACCAGTATGTGTTTATACATGTAAACAGTGTACATGTATGTACATGTATGCAGATCTTACTAATGGCTGAATTTTCTTGTATTTTCGGTCGAAGCAATACAATTTCACGATATAGAGGACACTGCTCTCCTGAGACGTTATTTTGGGGACATTAGATCGACTACCATGGCAACCACCAAGGGCACCGGGACAATTAATTTGACGCACATCGTTTTTCCTCGTAAAAAATCTCCTTGAAACTCCTTTAATAACCAATTGATGTCTCGGAGCTATCATGAATTGAAATTTAGATATTGTAAATTTTTAATTTTTTTTTTTTTCGTGCAGAAAATGTTTGAGAAACTGCAAGACCTTTCGGTGTTTCTGGACATGACGGAGCTGGACATCCGATCCCAGGCACTGAACTGCGGCATCGAAGAGAAATCCATCAAAAGATTGTTAGCCGCCAGCAAAAGCATCAAGAAGGCCTACAAAGGTAACCAAAAAAAGCAGGGAAAATTGTGACACGTTTTGTTTCCCCCAAAATTACAGAAATTTGTGAAATCACCTGACGAATGATTTTAATAACAAAAAATCAAGAAATGTACCGAAAAGTGAGAGGAAAATGGCGGAGATGCCAGGCATGCAAATTTTTCCTCAGATCAGCTGATTTCATCTTCTTTTTCTTGTTTTCCCCCTCTTTACTCTTATGCCATTGAAAAGTGAAAAGCACTATACAAAGTATGGTAAAGATTCAAATTGCCTTCGGTTTTTTGTTAAAGGTATAATACATGATTGGTAAAGGTCACAGAACAGCAGTCATACTTTGTGTAATCCATCATGTACATGAAATAACACACTTGTGAAAAATTTTAGCTCAATCGGAGATCTGAATCACTAGAAAATAGTGGAAACCCAACTCGACTCAATTTGTCTTTATATAAAACATAAAAAATGGTTTTGATCTTACCTCGAGATCAAAACTGTTTTCGGTCTTTGTTTGACTAATTTCTGGATAAATTCACCATTTCAGGCTGAAATATTTTAACGGTATGTTTCTACCAGCACCATCTTCATATCCTGAAAGTTATACGTAAATCTGTGAACATTTCTGTTTGGGTATGTTACCAATCCTGTACTGTACATTTATTAGTCCAAGTTGCATGCCTGAGACACACATCTGAGAGAAGGTCATTCTAGAGTTTTGACTCGGAGATGCTCGGCCATGTCTCTGGGAATGTCTGACAAGATGAAATGTTTCTTCCTACCAACGCGTCTTGATTTTTCCTCGACCCAACACAGCCCAGCTGTACGGTGCCAGCACTAACATCAAGGACGTCTCCGACAAGGAAACCACGGACACGAGTTCATGTCCCTCCAGTAGCCCCAAACAGAAGCGGACCTCCACGTCCTCGATGGGTTCAGCTTCCTCTGAGGCTCCCAGCATCCACTCCTCCATCACCCCACCCCCTTACATGAGCGAATCTTACCCCAGGAACGTCTACACGGTCACCCCTCCGCCGACGCCCAAACAGTGGAGCAAGAGTAAGACCAAAGGCACGCCCCCGCCCAATAAAAAGATGATCACAGTCAACTTGCCCGTTCCCGAGACCCAGTTGAAGAGGAGTAAATCCACAGAAGCTTCGCTGCCTCATCGAGTGGACATTGAAATAGGCGGATCCTTATCCAGGTAAAAGTCATTCATTTTGTTCGAAACTTGTTTGTTTGTGCCAACTGTATCGTTTCAGTGAAGCGATTCATAAGATGATAAAAGGATTTACTGTCGCACCATGCGACATCAATGGGAGACTTTGGAGAACCGGTCTTCAAGTCAACATATTAAGTGAATATAATCAAGCGATATTGTGTTACACGTTTGGTGACTTGAATTTTGTCACCTCAAACCTTTTGAGATTCAAAATGTGATGTATTTCCTTACAAATACTACAATACTACTTACAAATTTAGAAAATGATCTCTGTTGGATTTGAACCCCCAACTTCACTGATGAGCATGATCCAAATCTGCCCCTCATGTGAGGGACGGACATCAATGCATTCATTGTTTTGCCAAAGATTTCTTGAATACTTATTGTCAGTTAAAAACATGTGAATGTTTAGCCCTGACACCAGTGCAAGTTGGCCACATGCCATTTTCAATTTGTCTATTTTGTTTTTTATTTAAAGAAGATTTTAGGGCGTGAGGGACGGTCATCAGGAAAAATTACTACATTCACTTGAGTCTACAGATTTTTTTTTTATTATTAAAACTTGGAAACGTTTTCAACTTTGGTTAATTAAATATCATAAGAAATTTCTTTTGGATTATAAAAATATTATCCTTTCTTTTTACAGTGAAAAGAAGTAATTTTTAAGGGTGTTTAAAGGAATTTAATTTGTGTTTGTGAATGTTACCAAATTTTGGATCAAGAAGCTTCTAATACAACATTTGCTTGCTCTTTGGGAGTTTCTTTTTTTCTGAATGGGTCGTTAATTTCATGTTGTCAGGATGAGGGGAAGTAAGATTCCGGCCGTCCTGAAGAAGCAGAGCTCGAGCGGAAGCTGCGAAGCAAACCTGAACTATTCCCGGCGTTTCTCCGAGGACCTGGTGGACAGCCGGAGGATGTCGCCCCAGAAGGGCTCCCCGGGACGCTACAATTCCGTTTCAGCGTTTGAAACCGGAAAAGCAAGTAAGTTCCCGACCCCCTCCCTCCTCCACGACTAGCGCCACGCTTTCAATTTGTCACTAAAAACTGCATCATTGCTTCAATGCCTTAATAGCTTTGGCAAATAATCAAACGTTCAGTGTTACTGCGCGCTAAAAGGTTACATGCCTGTAAGCGACTCCAAGGAATTGAAATCAGATTCCTAAAATGGAACAATCGGTAAACATCGGCAAAAGAGGTTGTGAATACCGCCGCAGAAAACCACCAAAAAAAATACATCAGTGTGCATGATTCATTGGCCAACACAGAACGCCCCCACATGCAACGAAACAACAACATAAAAAAGAGAACTTGACAAAAAGACAAAATAGCCTTCATCCTGTGAAATACTTTAAGCAGGAAATAAAAGGAGATTGGGGAAGCATTTCCAGTCCGTCGTCGTCCTAAAGTCACACCAGTAGTAGGCCCCTGGATCTGAGTAATACAATATGACCCTCGTACCGACTGGGACTTCGTCGTCCTCTAAGCCGCTCAAATCCAATTATATCGTAATAAAGACCGTTGGTTCTAAGCTTTCAACCCAAGATGTTTCAAATCCAATTTGTCCAAATCATCGGCAGATGAACTTTAAATTTTTTAATTTTTTTATTTACGTGATTTGTTTTGCACGTTTATATTTTGTCAACATTTTTTGTTGGCAAATTCAGTAATGAATGATTTTACACTTTTCTTTGTCCATTTCCCTAATAATTTTAATAATATTTTCTTTTCTTTTTTTAATAAAACTGGCCATCACAGGAATGCATCCCCATGCCTCCTGTGGGGAAGCATTTCATAATAACATATTCTCTGTTTTTTTGTCTCTTTTTATGTTTTTTTTTTTAACAAAGAAAAGTTAACCTCAAAAAAGCCGAATGACTTTTACACATGCACCGAAGTGACCATGTTTATTCTTTGAAACTCTTAAAGAGGACGTTCAACACTCAACAAACCTCGCTTTATTTGTTAGAACTGTAATCTTTAAATTACTTGACATGAGAAAAAAATGTTTTTCTCACACTGAACACAGAAAGAGGGTGTTTTTGGATGATTTTTCTCTCAGCCCGCAAGCTCCCAAAAATGTTCTGAATTTCGTCAATGGGGGCAGCAGACAAATCTGTGCGATTTCATGACGTCAGATATGGGAGCTTTTTGTTGAGAGAAAAATTCATTGAAAAAGACTCTCTTTCTGTGTTCATTGTGAGATAATTTTTTTTTTTCATGTCAAGTTAATTTAAAGGTAGTATCATACTACGGTAAGAAACCAAAACAGAAATGTTCACAGATTTATGTATAACTTGGTGGTGGTGAAGATGGTGGTGGTAGAAACATACCGTTAACATTTTTCCGCCTGAAATGGTGTATTTATCCAGAAATTAGTAAAACAATGACCGAAAATCTTTTTGATAAAAAAAAAAGGGAAAAGACTTGGGCACCGTATGGGACTGAAATTTTCAAAGATGACTGTTATTGTATCTGTCTTGGTATTTTTGCCCATGAATCTGCGTTTCTTTGACAAAAACCAAAGTATGATATTGCCTTTAAGGATTATAGTTCTAACAAATAAAGCGAGGTTTGTGGAGTGTTGAACATCCTCTATAAAGTCCCTCTAACTAAGTAACCACGCTAAGCACGCTTGCTTGGAATGCATTTGTTGTTCTTTGTGGTTTTAGTTTGTTGCTTGCATGTGGAATGAATGAATGTCTGTGCTGATGACATTCAGACTAATATTGTACATCGTTAACATGACAATGGTAACCAGGTGATAACATATTTGTACGGAGTTGCTTAGATTTGGTCCATCGTTACGTTGATTGCTTTGGTGTGGCGATTGCTCGTTAAAACGTGTTATTAATTGCAAGAACATGTGGTAATACTCGCCCTCTGAGTAAAATTCCAATCATTCAAAATGGAGAAACAAAATTGCTGTGTTAATATGTAATTGGTTGACTAGTGAATTACATCGTTAACTTCTGCATTATGATTCACAATAGTGGATTCATTAATGTGTATTATAAGTCAGTTACTCAGTCAGAGTTTAACTGGGGGTGGGGGCCAATTTCATAGAGCTGCTTAAGCACCAAAATGTGCTTAGCACCAAAAACCTTGGTAAATTAAATCAGTATGCCATCCAAAACTCCCTGTGAATGTTATGCTCAGCAAACAGTAACCGAATACAAGTCTTAAAGCATTAAACATCACATACAAATTTGGTTGGTAATCCTGTTTGACCAAGAAAAACTTTTCAAGCTTAAGCAAATTCTGAGCTTAAGCAGCTCTATAATCCGTTACCATTTATAGCCAAAAGTCTTAACTTAACGGTAGCACATTTTTTTTTACTTACAAGTAGCATATTTTTCACAGGAGAGTTTTCTTTTTGGTAACAGTAAGCAAGGAATTTCTGCAGAATGCATAATTATATGACGGCGCGTTAGCAGAAAATAATCACGGTTACCCTAGAAATATTTCGCTAACCGAAAGTCTTGCTTACGGATTCCATGAAATAGATTTCACGCATAGCAAGTACCCATAAGCACAAAGATAGGCCGTTACGAATTCCATGAAATAGGGCCCAGCTCTTCTCAGAACAACACTCAATCTCAAAGGAGTAATTCATTTTAACGGTATGTTTCTACCACCACCATCTTCATACCATGTAAGTTATACGTAAATCTGTGAACATTTCTGTTTTGGTTTCTTACCAAAATATGATACTTCCTTTAACATCATGCTTTACAATTGTTTGCTGAGCATTTGCTGAGTTTTGGCTGGCATACTGATTTTATTTACCAAGGTTGTTGGCGCTTAAGCAATTTTTGGTGCTTAAGCGGCTCTATGATGAAATTGGCAGTTTGCAGCAGTTTATTACCCAGTACTTGTAATAGTTTGACATGTGCATTGTGACTTCTGTTACAGCAGTGATGTACATTATTTTTAATATTGATTTCTCAGATACAAAGTCACTTGATCTCCGCATGCATACAGAATTCATCTGCTGAACCATCCATTGCTACATCATTAAACTCACTCCCTAAAAGCTTCAAATGCCTATTAAAGGTACAATACATGATTGGTAAAGGTCACAGAACAGCACTCACACTTTGTCTAATCCATCATGTACATGAAATGATAAACCTGTGAAGATATGAGTCACGAGAAAATAGCGGAAAAAAAACCGACTCAACTTTTCTTATAAAACATAAAGAATGGTTTTGATCTTACCCTGAGATGATCAAACCTGTTTTTTGCCTTCGTTTGACTAATTTCTGGATAAATACACCATTTCAGTCGGAAACATGTTAACGGTATGTTTCTACCAGCACCATCTTCATACCCTGAAAGTTATATGTAAATCTGTGAACATTTCTGTTTGGGTATGTTACCAATCCTGTACTGTGCCTTCAAATCTTTCGCTGCAATAACTCGTCATCCACGCTTGCCAATAAATGATTGCGCCATCTGAAAACCGAAAAACGAAAACATTGATGAGGGATTGTAATGACTGACAGGCTGCTTCATGTGACTCTTCCCATAGAATCACCACCACCTCCAGTGGTCGGGCCAGTTCTTAGAGTAAAGTCTACCTCCAATGGACCCATCTCACTTAGCAAATCAGAAACGTGCCTAAGATCAGGTATCAAGTCAACCAAATTATTTTTTAAAAAGGGAAACAATCTTAAAACCGTTATAGTCGAGGTTTAGGAGTCTTAAATTTCAGAAAAAGTTTCCATTTATTTATTTTCAGAAATAGTGTAGGTGTTGCAACGAATCTTGGAATCGTCGGATTTACAAAACTAGGAAAACTAGGATTTGAAGACCGGTTCTCCAAAGTCTCCCATTGTCACCATGCAAAGCCTCAAATCTTTCTTAATCCCAGTTTTGTTGACAGATTTACAAATCCGTTGTTGTGTTCAGAGATATTTGCGTTCAGATTGAAAAGGGCAGTATTTCCAGTCTATTGGTTTATTTGGTTGTTGTTTGTTAAATCTGTGACAAAAAACAACTTGGATTTAATAATTTGAAGGTGGACGGCGAGGTTTAAATACATTTCCCACGTTCCTTTTCATTCGGCTAGCCTAGCGCCATCAATAATTATGATAATAGACTGGTTCCCAGTCAAACTGTGGGGTTACACGCATGCAGCATTGGCCAAACTTCTCGCTGCCGCTGAGCATGCTGAGCGTGCAGACCATAGTTTTTATCTACTTAATATCAACAATGTGGGGACTGGCAGCGAGTCTATTTAACAGATTTGCAAATTCGGTACCGAAAGTAGGAATTGGCTGGTAGAGGGCGTTTATGATATAGTTCGTTTATGATATAGTTTCGTCAAATTCGTAGATTCGTTGCAACATAGGAAACACTATTAGCAACATTGAGAATGGAGACCTTTTTAAAGTGGAACACGTCAAGTGATGACCGTGTAAGACAAATTATCTGTAGTTTGCCTAACCAGTGTGCTTGAATGTTCTGTATAGCAAGTGTGTACGGTAATTAATTTGCATGTGATTATTATCCCTCCTATGCATGGCATAGAATAGCACCCTTTTTGTAGTGAGTTTTGCTGCTGCACAAATAGAACCTATTATTGAAAGACAAATTTACTGGAGAAGGATTCGAATCAGTGACCTCCTGACATGCCTGAACACTGTACAGGCGCTCTACCAACTGAGCTATCCAGCCGTATGTTGGTGGTGTCCCTAATAGTCAATTATTTTTAACTTCTGACTGCCCAACGAACTAAGATGATTTAATATTAGGGACACCACCAACGCAGGGCTGGATAGCTCAGTTGGTAGAGCGCCTGTACGGTATTCAGGAGGTTGCCGGTTCGAATCCCTCTCCAATCAATTTTTCTTTGTCTGTCTCGGAGTGACCTAGGTGACCTACTCGAACGCACCTTAAGAGAGGTCACATGTTGTTAATACTGTAAACCTATTACTTGAATGTACTGTACTTGCACCATGCATAGCCTCAAATCTAACTTAAACCACAAATTGCCAGATTGTCGTCAAGTATTGTTGTCAATTACCCTAGAAATTGTTCTTGAGAGTCTCTGGTTCTTTGTGTGTTAAATTGAGGTCCGTGCCACATGAGGCAGTTTGGAGGCAGCCAACTACACCGCATGCAAGAGGAAAACCTTGCTAGTACGGAAGTTTGTTGGGTTTTTTTCCGGAGGTTTCTCACTGTCCCCTAGAAAATTATATGAAAATGAAACTTGGATGAAGGCCGTTTTCTTCTTGGAGATTGCCTGGAATTGATTGCCTGTAAATTGCCTCGTGCTGCCTGGGCCTGTAGTGTGAAGGACTTGAAAATATTGTTCTGTAATTGGGAATACTTTAATACCAATGATTCTACTCTAATTCCATTGCAGATACGTTAGCGGTTCCTCCACGTTCCCCCAGGGCCTCCCGTAGCAACATGGTGCATTCCATTAAACACAGGTTAGTAGTATGACGTCATATGCTCAGTGGCAGTTCTACAGGGAGGCTAGTGGGAGGGGGGACTTGAGCCCCCCAAAATTGTGTCTAGCCCCCTCCCCCCTCCCCCACCCCCAAAAAAATGCAACTGAAACAAAAATGCTGAGTAATACTGGATCTTTTCAGTTATTACGCGACGAATACATGAGCATGAGATTACAAATGCATGCTTTTCTACTCCTAAAAAGACATAACAGAAGCGAATGTTAGAAGAAGGGTCTAGTCTAGCCCACCACTGTGGCTCTTCTAGCCCCCAAAAAAATGTGTGGCTCTTGTAGCCCCAAAAATATTGGCTCTTGAACCGCGCCTGCATATGCCTTTTGCCTAGCAACACAAATGACTGCTAAGTCGTCCTGATTCTTAAGTTAAAAAATAAGACGGGGAAAAAAAATAATAAATGAAGCTTTACGGTTGTCTTCTGATTAGGGGTGCAACTTTTCCTGTGCCTTGTTGAAGCCAAAGATAATACGCATTATTCACGGTGCATCTGTTTTTTCACCTTCCTTGTATACCCGTTGGAAAAGATTACACCAATTTGTAATAAGAAAATGGGTACCGAACTATTTTGAAATAGAATTGAATTGAAAATGAATTTTTTTTTATAATTTGCTTTCTTCGTGAGATTTTCATTTCCAAATTCCATTTTTGCTGTCGTTTTCAGATTTAGCAGAAAGAAATTTTTCCCTCCTCACAACTGCGACTATTGCCACAAGATGATGGTGAACGGTTACAAATGCAAAGACTGCAAGTGAGTTTATTCTACAGTTCATACATTTTAAAGCTTGCCGTGAATTATTTGAAATCTTGCCCAGTCAAAAGTGGACAGAGAAAATTTTGATAGGAGCCGGATTCGAATCTCAGAGCTCTTGAATACTGCACCGGTGCTCTGCCAACTGAGCTATCCAGTTCTATGTTGGTGGTGTTCCGAATATTCAATTATAGATATAGCTGTATGTGCGTGGTGTCGTGACTTCTGACTGCCAAACGAACAAAGATGATTGACTATTAGGGACACCACCAACATAGGGCTGGATAGCTCAATTGGTAGAGCGGTTATGGTATTCAGGAGGTCGCCGGTTACAATCCCGCTCCAGTCAATTTTCCTTCGTCCACCTTTCAATGACTTCAGTCAGTTTCCCCTGTGGTTATTTGATGATTTAATTATGAGTCAATTATCTTGGTTAGTTTGGCAGTCAGAGGTCATAAAACCACTTGCTTACTGCAATATCCCAAGCATCATTTAAGAAACATGTAACATGAGCAATGCTTCAACCTGAGAAATGTTAAACGGGGGATTGCTCATAGAGGATGTGGCTTTTTTTTTATCAATATAATCATGAAATAGCCACGAGGGAAACTGACTGGATCAATTTTAAGTCATGAAAAAGCGAATAAAGAAAGATTGACTGTAGCGGGAGTCAAATCTGTGTTCTTCGGAATATCGTACAGGCGCTCTACCAACTGAGCTATCCAGCCCTATGTTGGTGGTGTCCCAAATTGTCAATTATCTTTGTTCGTTGGGCAGTCAGAAGCCATGGACCTTATCGAAGATAGCGCATAACTGGCTTTGCGCAAAGCACTCTGGGAAACACAGAGTTGCTAGGGCTGGCGCTGAGTGCATAAAATACAGACATAAGAATTCAACTTTGAATAAGTACTCAACTTTACACCGCTGGAACAAGTGACTCGACAGTAACATTCCATGGACCGTTGTGCAGCATCGTTGCGTATAACAACTCAAAGCGTGTGGTAAAACTTTACAATTAAAAATTACCCACTGTCCTTTGCGCGCGCATGTGCAATGCCGAAAACAGGCTATCTTCGATAAGGTCCATGAAACCACTCGCATACCGGCGCTCTACCAACTGAGCCATCGAGGTCTATGTCGGTAATTTCCAATGTAATCAGAATGTTCTTTGATCTTACAAATCTTAAAGTGATGTTTTCTTAAGCTTGTGAATAATTTTTGATTTCCCTTGAACCAGGTATGTCTGCCATAATAAGTGCCACGCCAGTGCGGAAAAGGTTCGTTCCTGTGGCCTACCTCCTGGTTATGAACAAATCTTCAAGGATTCCTACGAAAACAGATACGGAGGTACCGTAAAAAACCCCAAACATTTCTTACCATTTGAACACAACGCATACTCAAAGGGGTTTTATGAAACTGAGGCTCAGACTCCACCTCTGTCATCATTATAAGTACTGAACATTTTAGGTTGTGGTTTTTCATTGAAGCTGAAGCTCTGTTTTCCTTTTCAAACTGGAGAATCTACTTCCGAACCACAGCCAAAAGCCTCCATTTTGATACCAGTTATTTTAGTATGGATTCACAAAATGGAGCCGGACCCAGAGCCTGGGCCTCTGTTTCGTAAACGCCCATAGAGGTCATTATTTGGATAGTCATTTCTTACATACAGTCCATGTTGACAATAATCGGAACAAAATAACACAACGTCAACTACATGCACAGACAACACATTTTATGATATTGACCTAACTACATTAATATTAAAGGTACAGTACAGGATTGGTAACATACCCAAACAGAAATGTTCACAGATTTACGTATAACTTTCAGGGTGTGAAGAGGGTTGTGGTAGAAACACGCCGTTAAAATAACAATTAATGGTGTATTTATCCAGAAATTAGTCAAATACCAAAATCAGTTTTGATCTCGGGGTAAGATCAAAACCATTCTTTCTGTTTTATATGAAAAATTGAGTTGGGTTTTCCTTAATTCTTGTGACTCAGATGTCCAATTGAGCTCATATTTTCACAGGTTTATTATTTCATGTGTATGTTTGATCAGACAAAGTGTAAGTGCTGTTCTGTGACCTTTACCAATCATGTATTTTACCTTTATAGCAGATATGAATTGAAACAAACTAGTCCTAGGCTAAAAGTGGCATGGACTTTTATTGGGAATGTTTCTTTTTTTTTTCCATCCGTTGACAGGAAGCGGAACTCCATCGCCTCTCCTTATCAGACGAACAGGTAAACAAAGTTTGAATGATGTTTGTTTACTTTCTTTTTGGCAGGGTAGATGGTAGTGAGCCATGAGACCAAATCGCTTTTGTTCAGAAACAGTGTAGAAATGTTGTGTAGAATAAGTGTTTAACATGTACTGATTTTTTATTTAACTTAGGGGCCAAAATGAAGCACTTGGTACATAAAAGTTAAAATTTATATAGTCATTAATTACGCATTAAGCAATTATCTGAAAGCACTTTCATCCCTATTACAGGTAACTTTTAATTTTTTTTTTTTTTTCAAAATTTCTATTTAAAAATGTTGAAATTTTTCTAATATTGTGATCTTGTTGTTTATTGTTCTTTGTTGTTTGGTTTGATGCACAGCTCATTCTGAGGCCAATCTGCCGCACCCTGTCTACGATCACCGGTACCCGTCGGCGGTCCCAGCCTTCTCCCACGGCGAATCCAGCTCCAATCCATCGTCAACCAACTCATCTACGTCGTCCAGTCCAGTTCCTTTCACCGGCTCCTCCTCTAGTACAACTCCGCCCACCCCTGCTCACCCCTCCCCCTCGCCGCATATGGATCCACATAAGCCTCAGTTTCAGTTTCCAGGTAAGGGCGCCCTCGTCATTTGATCAATAAGCCATTTGCGAGTTAAAGGGATGGTTACAGAACTGGTTTTTGTGACAAAACCGTTGCTGACAGTGAAAGCACTTTAGGCCAAAAAAAGAAATGGTTGTGTTGCCCTCAGCGACCAACTGTAAAATGCCAAAACCTTGGGTCGGGATTTTTTAATTTTTTAATTTTTTTTCTCCGAGTCCTGTATAAAAACTCACCATTTTTGACAGAAAATGTAAGATTTAGCAGTAAAAAAGCGTTTCTCCTCAAAACGACCCAAGACCGTTGATTTATAAGCCCTGGTGAACATACATCCTGTATTTATTGTTAAATGTTTGAAAGTTGGCAAAAATAAATAAATAAATAAATAAATCGACCGACCGACCCAAAATTTTAATTTTTCCATTTGAGGGCAACACAACAATGTTTTTTTTTTTGGCCTAATGTAATCCATCATATACCTTAACCGACAAACCTGTAGAAGTTTGAGGTCAATCAGCCATCTGGTTCACGAGGAAATAGTGAAAACCCGTTTACACATGTCAATGAATGAATAAAATGCTTCTAAGTGATTTATTCCAATCGGAAAATAGTTTCATTTATTTCTCAACGAATATGGCATTTCAGACAAAAACATGTCATGGGATGTTTTCTCCTATCATCACCATTATACTGTGTATTAGTTTTATGTGAATCTGTGATCTTGAAGTGTATTTTGTCTTACAAATTCTGTACCATCCCTTTAAATGTGAATAGTATCTGGTACACAAACTTCTTTCATTGCATATAAATACCCCAGTTTGAATTTCCCAGACTAAAAGACTCTGTTGCTATATCACATGATTTGGGGCAAGCTTTTGCATAGAGATACCCATCTCTGGAATGGACTGATTCGTTTGTGCCATTCTTATCCATTATAAACAGTGCATTTGGGCAAGACGTCTGTTATATAACCAAGCAAAAGCTTGATAAAGCAACAGTGCCTTAAGTCTGGAGAATTCAGGTTTTGATATTTACGCACAGTGAAAGAATTCAGTGTACCATATATTGTTAAATTTTAAAGGCTTATTGATCCCATACAACATTGATTACAAACCAAAACAGAAAATGTTGACAGATTTACTTTTTAGGGTGTAAAGACAGCAATGGTAGAAACATACTGTGAAACTTGTTCTGCTTGCAATGTTGTAATTTATCCAGGAAAGAGTAGAACCGAATACCGAAACATTTTTCATCCTGGCCAGATCAAAAATGAGACAGCTATTCCCACACAATTTGGCATAACAATACGGGCGCTTCACAGTTTAGAGCGCCACCAAGAGGGCAGCAGGGAGAGGCCGATTTACACGGTGCATGATGGGAAATTGTCGACTTTGGAGATTTTTCCTCTATACGTTCAATCGTCTTTGCCATTTAACCCACCGTATATCTTTCATCCATACATGGTGTAGGTATTTCTCAATGTTTTCCAGTTTGGATGTGTTTGCTGTGCATCCGAAAGATTGGCAAACATAAACCATTGTGACAACACGTGAAATAAATGCACAAAACGACCCAAGAATTAGCAATAATGTTGAAATTATAGGGGAAAAATCTCCGATGTCGACAATTTCCCATTATGCACCGCGTAAATCGGCCTCTCCCTGCTGCCCTCTTGGTGGCGCTCTAAATTGAGAAACGTCTGTATTGTAACAGTTTTTCGTCGTTAACTATAATTATGTAACCAGTCTTACATTGATCTACTTGAATATTCATCATGAATCTGTTGTTATTCTTTTGCAGATGTAACTCCTAACGGGTTACTGAATCCAAACTTTGAATCCTACAGGTAAAAAACACATAATTATTGTCGCCGCTACTTTTGAAACTCTTTAATTGAACAATTAAATAATGACTGCTATAGTTCTTTGATTTCAACAAAGGAAATTCAAGGAAATTGAAACAAAAGTAATATCATTATTATTGTTTATTTTTGGTAATGACACCAAGGATTCCTCAAAAGTGCCCTAGGCACTGTAGCTCGAAAGCCTGATACAACCTTTTATGGAAAGATGATGAGAAGAAGATGCAGTTTTAGAGGTGGGAGGAAAAAAACCCAGAGTAATATTCTGGGTAAAATCCACAGAATCAGGTAGGGACTGAAAACCCAATCCACTTGTGAACCGAGCCGGACTTGAACCCGGTCCGCATAGGTGAAAGGCGAGGAAAGAACCAAAACGCCAACCTTGACTCCTTCTTGGTTTGTTTCTGAAGATGATTTTCATTGAAATTCGTCGCCGTGTTGTAATGATTGTTTGTGGTAATGATTTGAATGTTTGCTTTGTGTACAGAGATACAATACATGCCTCCATTAATAGCGATAGGACCATCACAGTGGGCTCACATAACTCCAATGATTCCCATGATGTAAGTATGGGTGCATTCGTTTAGCTCCCCCGGGTCGACACCAGTCAACCTCGTGCCCATTCTCTCGCTTGTTCTGTGCAGTAAAACACGACCATTCCCAGTAAGGGCTGACCCGGGGGAGCTAAACGAATGCACCCTATAATACACAGTTCCAACCAGGGACCAATTTCATGAAGCTGCTAAGCGCACAAAAAAATGCTTAGCACAAAATGTCTTTGCCCAATAAAACAAACCACCGTTAAAAATTTCATTCGATGTTCATGGTCAGTGAACAACAGCCAAAGAACAAGCACAAGCGATACACAACGCATGGACATTTGGTTGTTAATCCTGTTTTTATTGAGACAGAAATGTCATGCTTTGCAAATTTTTGTGCTAAGCAGAGCTGTGAAATTGGCCACAGGCCTCAAATTGTCCAGATGGAGGCAGCCATTCATTGGTTCATGACATACCAACCTATAGACTGATTCGACAGCACGATATACTGTCTGCCATTTCTAGAGTGTCCCCGCTTGCCTTTTGTCCGGCAACAAAAGACTTTACGCTCTGCCGCACTCTGCACACGCATGTAACATTTATGTGTGGTCTTTCTTTTTTACTTTCACAGCCTTTTACCGATTCGGATCGAACTCTGCCAGAGAAGGTTGAATGTATTGATGATGTAGAAATGAACGACCAAGTTATACACCGTAAAAACAGCGTAAGTTTCTTATTCTTACAGTTCTCCGCTCTCAATACAAGAAAACTTGTGAAATACGTCTTCGCTTAAAGGTATAATACATAATTGGTAAAGGTCACAGAACAGCACTCACTCTTTGTCTGATCCAGCATGTACATGACATGATAAACCTGTGAAAATTTGAACTCAATCGGTCTTCTGAGTCACGAGAAAATAGTGAAAACCCTACTCAAGTTTTCTTATGAAACATGAAGAATGGTTTTGATCTTACCCTGAGATTAAAACTGTTTTCGGTCTTTGTTTGATGTCTAGCTTACTCACAGTGGTACCGTTGATTTCGGAAGGATTTCACATTGTTTCTACTTAATAGCCAATAGGGCAAAATTACTGATTGAAATTCAAGTAAGATTTAGCTGATCAGGAAAAAGGGTTTTTTGGTACTTTCGGAATTTCGGAAGGATTATTTTATTGGGATCTCGCAACTAAAATACAAGCCTACATTGATGTAATGGTACTCCAACCATGTTTTCGCACGTGTTCGATGTCAGGATTTTGAAAATGTTTTTCTTTATTTTGGGGGTCACCAAAGTAGGTCATTGTTCGTGAATTCAATTATCGGAACACCAGATCCCGACAGAAAAACTCGGTGGGGGTTTCGGAACAAAAAAAATTCCGAGATGACTCGGCCCTAATTTCATGTGTGTTTTTTAATCTTTACAGCAAAGGTCCAATGTGTTATCGGAATGGGATATTCCCCCCGATCAACTAGAGATCACAGAGCTGATTGGCACAGGCAGGTTTGGGCCGGTCTACAAGGGCAGATGGCATGGTGATGTCGCTGTCAAGATGCTTGACATTGACATGAGTGACGAAGAACAACTACAAGCTTTCAAAACAGAGGTTAGTATGTCTGTTACGACCCAATAGTGCCGCTGTGTCGGACTCAGTTGGACAGTGTTTGAGTGTTTGAGTCCTCAAATCCGAGTGCAGAGTACTCCGAGTTCTTAAAGGTCCGAGTACTGGGCCGTGTCCGAGTACATTACTGACGTAATCAGGCCAATTTACATTCCTGACGTAATCAGGCCAATTTACATTCCTGACGTAATCAGGCCAATTTACATTCCTGAGACAGTATACAGCCCGCAGCTGCCTGCAAAGCGTGCAGGGCTAATCAAGCACACAAAGCCATCTCTACCCTAACAGGTTCCCATTTACACCTGGGTGAAGAGGAGCAATATGTGACAAAGTAGCTTGCCCAAGGATGCAAGCACCAATAACCCATGGCTGGATTCGAACCCACAATCTGTAGATTGACCACAATACCTTAAGTACAACACGCTAGACCACCAGGCCACGGTACCCCGCTGAAGTTTCGTATTTCACTTGAATGTTTTTTTTTGTCAATCATCTGTTTCTTGAGTTTAGGTTTCTCAGTTCAAGAAGACGAGGCATGACTACGTTGTTCTGTTCATGGGCACCTACCTTAAACCGCCCAATCTGGCTATTGTGACCAGGTAAGTTAACATTTTTCTTAAAACCATAAGCCTTATCTAATCAGGCCCAATTATCTGTTACCGTAAGCAAAAATTCCTCGCTTAAAGTTGCAGACTTTTTTTGCTTACGGTTTATAGCATATTTCACGAGAGAGTTTTCTTTTTGGTAATGGTAAGCAAGGACGTTCTGCAGAATGCATATGGCAGCGCGTTAGCAGAAAAAGTCAGCCTAGAAATTCTTTGCTAACCGAAAGTCTTGCTTACGGATTCTATGAAATAGATTTCACGCTTAGCAGTACCCGTAAGCACAAAAGTAGGCCGTAACGGATTCCATGAAATTGGGCCCTGACCATGGACATCATTGAATGGTGAACAAATAAAAATTGACTGGAGTTGGATTCGAACCGGCGTCTCTCAAAATACTGTACGGGCGTTCTACAAACTGAGCCATCCAGCACTTTATTAGCCCTTTCGAAGTATGGCAGACACAATAGGAGGGCGCTGTTTGAAGTGGGTATTTTGAGTCAAACACAAAGGATTTTACCCAAACCAAACTGTGCCCTCCTATTGTGTCTGCCATACATCGAAAGGGCTAACTGGCGATGTCCCTTATAGTCAATTATCTCTCTTTGTTCGGCAGTCAGAAGCGATGAATCTTCTTAAAATCTTACATGTATATCTCTCTTGTCAAATTTGATGGTGCACAAATGCCAGTTGCTGGACTAACAAAGTTTGCGGTATTCATCTTACCTAGCTTGTGCCGAGGAATGACGCTCTACACAAGAATACATCAGAGAGGCGAACGGTTTGGGATGAACAAAACCATCGTCCTGGCAACGCAGATCGCTCAGGTATGTCCACGCCCCAACCTCCTAGTACGGGATTTTGAAAGCTGTCACTGACGCGGGAACCAGCTTAGCATATTACTCGATGGCTTGTGAACCAGCTACCGTTCCCTCCTCCCAGTTAAAAAAAATTATATTTACACCAACACAAGGGTGGCTAAAACTACGACAGCCACACAACTGCGTTTTAAAAACTTTATTCCATCAATGTATAAGAAAAAAACACCCATTGCGGCCACCCTTTAATATTTTATTCATTCAGGGTATGGGCTACCTACATGCCAAGGGCATCGTGCACAAGGATCTCAAGTCCAAGAACATCTTCCTGGAGAATGGTAAAGTGGTCATAACGGACTTTGCTCTGTTCAGCATCATGCGGCTAACCAGAGAAAACAGGTAATTCACAGACAAGTCAAATAATTATCAAATTACTGGCAATTTGAATCTAATATTCAAAATATTTAAAAAATCATCAGAAACTCAACTGTATGAGATATTAGGGCTCCCCTTTTTATTACTGTGGTTCTCATTTCCGACCGACCCATATTTTGGGCTCCGACCGAAGAATTTTTATTTTTTTTTTTCCGCCGACCCTGTCCAGAATGACATAATATAAATTCAAGAAAAAAAATTTAACAAGATTACAGTGAATACAATGAACATTTCTCATCATTTTCTTGAGGTTTTTGTGTATTCAGCCAGATTTTTTTTCCACCAAACTTTTTTTTTGTCCAACCGACCAACCCTCCCTCAAGGTGAAAAAGAAATGAGAACCACAGTTATAAAAAGGGGCGCCCTTAAGTTAATTAAGTTATTATCAATGTTAGGAAAGGTCTTACTTTGTGACACATTGCTTGACTTCTGTGAAGATTTCTGTTTCGGTACGCTACCAAAGTATGAAATTACCTTCAATGCTTAGATAAGTTACGGGTTACCTGCTAGAAGTTCATGCAATGCAAATTGACTGGTACTTAGCCAAATTTTCCTTAGTTTGAAATTGATAGGATCTGGGGCCAATTTCATGGTGCTGCTAAGCACAAAAATTTGCTTAGCACAAAAATGTCTTGCCCAATAAAACAAAACTGCCGTTAAAAATTACATTTTCATGCTCCTTCGCTTCGCTCATACGCATGAAAAACAGTTTCCCTCTAATGGACAACGCAAAATTAAGGCAATGGAACACATTCTTTGATTTCAGATATTGATTTATTAGAGCATGGGATGTTAAAAATTTCATTTGATGTTCATGGTCAGTGAACAACAGCCAAAGAACAATCACAAGCGATACACAACACATGGACATTTTGTTGTTAACCTTGTTTTTATTAAGACAGAAATGTCATGCTTAGCAAATTTTTGTGCTAAGCGGCGCCGTGAAATTGGCCCCTGCTATAAAGCTATTCTTAAAAAAATGGAGCTTGATTTTTCCTAGCATAATGGCGGAGTCACAATTTGTCAGCTGGGCATCTTGTTCAATTATTCTGACAGCAGTCTGCATACAGGGCTTGATTTCACAAAAGGCTAAGACAGATCGCGACATGCGTATCAATCTTAATTGCTAAGCAAAAGTGTGATGTCACAATACTAGCTGCTATGGAAACATGAACAACTCATCTAAAAGATGAATCGCAGATCTTTGTAAAATCGACCACAGTTCTCATGCTTTCCTTGTTTTTGTCCGATATCCAGATGGTCCAATGTTATGACGATCCCGGAGGGCTGGTTGTGCTACCTTGCTCCTGAGCTGATCACGGCTCTGCGGGTGGATGCGAGCGGTCGCACCGACAGTGAACTGCCATTCTCAACCATGTCCGATGTCTTCTCGTTCGGGTAAGTGTCCATTCAACTGTCACTATGTGTAATACATAGAGTAATATTAAAATATGTAATGCCTGCTGGACGCATCCATGTTTGTGCACAAACCTATGGAAAACACAAAGTGTTGTACTTTTTGTGTACGTTCATTTGCATATCTGCGTTTTGTTCTTTATAGGTGCGTTATCGTAGCCAAATACGCCCAAAATCCGACGCACATCTGGTAAATGCGCGTGCACTTAAATTATGCCATGACATTGGATTTTATCAGCAGTCAAGTCACCTACAGCAGCAGCGCTCACACGCACTTACTTGTGCATTGCATATAGAGTACACTCTTCGAAAGGCATTCCAATCAAAGTTTTCTTGTTCTACAGACACGCACTCAAATTAATAATGACTGCACCCAGATGGCTTCAAAGCGCCTACGCACGGAGAACACGAAGATAGCGCTCTAGTACTTTTCATATATAGCACTATGATGTAATACTAGAAAATTACAAAGAGTTCAAAATACCTGTGGCAGATTGGTTTGTAATTCCCCTTTGTATTCTCATGCTACTCCATTGTTACGTGACTTACATTGGTTACCTGTAAAACAAAGGATAATATATTTAAAACTCTTTTGATGACCTCTTTTAACCCTAACCCTCCGCACTTACCACACAAAACAAAAGCTACTTACCACACATTACCATAGTCTCCACAGGGGGACTGGATATTAACCCTTACCCTCTGCATCTAGCAAACAAGATAAGAGCTGCTTACCACACTCTACCATAGTCTCAATTGGACTGTATCATAAACCATGCATTACCCTACAAACCACACTTTGGTGTATTGCAATGTTCAGGACACCACACTTACCACAGCAACGACAATATGTGATAGACTGTCGTATACAGGAGGGTTAGGGTTAATAAAGCTATTCATGGTATGACACCAGCATACATTCAGGAACTTGTCCAGCTGAAATCATCATGATGTTATCATTTGCGAAGTTCTGAAGACCGCACACTACTAAAATACCCATCTGGGAAATCAAAGATTACACTTGGTGACAGGGCATTTGTGTATGCTGCTCCCAAACTGTGGAATAATCTTCCTGTTTCTGTTCGGCAGGCTAACTCTCTAGATCAGTTCAAGACCAGGTTAAACGCCCATTTATTTAATGCTAATTAGTTTTTTTTACCCATTTTCAGCACGATTTGGTACGAGCTGTTGGCCGGATGCTTACCATTCCATAAGGAGTTGGCCGAGTCCATTATCTGGCGGGTAGGAAAAGGCATCAAGCAGCCCCTCACGTATATGCAGGCCTCCAAAGATGTGAAGGTATTGAACAGTTTCTCAAGATCCCACGATGATATTTTGTTAGGTTTTGTAGGAGCAGACTTAATGTTATAGAATGAGTCGAAAATTGTCCGATGTGATGATATAAAATGACAATAGTGTGGTTTTGTACCTTGGGGCCAATTTCATAGAGCTGCCTAAGCACCAGAATTTGCTTAAGCACCAAAAACTTTGGTGAATAAAATCAGTATGCCAGTCAAAACGCCTTGTGAATGTTATGCTCAGCAAACAATGGCCGAATACATGTCAAAGGCAGTAAACATCACATGAAAATTTGATTGGTATTGATCCTGTTTGATCAAGGAAGACTTTTCATGCTTGAAGGTAGTATCATACTTTGGTAAGAGACCAAAACAGAAATGTTCACAGATTTACGTATAACTTTCAGGATATGAAGATGGTGCTGGTAGAAACATACCGTTAAAATTTGTCCACCTGAAATGGTGTATTTATCCAGAAATTAATCAAACAACGACCAAAAATCTTGTTGGTCTTTTAAAAGATCAAAAATAAAAGAGAAAAGACTTAAGAAATACTGTGGCTGTTTTTCACTGTTTTCTCAAAAAGTGGGCACCGTATGGGACTGAAATATTTACAGATGACTGTTACTGTATCTGCCTTGATATTTTTGCCAATTAGTCTGTATTTCTTTGATAAAAACCAAAGTATGATACTACCTTTAATAGTCAAATGTAGAGCAATTATGTTACATTTTTCTTATTTGATTTCAGGATATTCTGATGATGTGCTGGAACTTTAACCCAGAGAGACGACCGGATTTCACCGACATCATCAAGACGCTGAACAGACTGCCCAAGAAAAGGGGCGGTCTCCACAGAAGCCCCTCCCACCCACTCCACCTGTCCCGTTCGGCTGAATCCGTCTTGTAGTGATTTGACATCATCGCTACCGTGGGTTTTTTTTTTTTTTGAAAAAAAACAAAAACACTTGGATGAAAAGAAGAAAAACTTTGTGTCTTGAATACTGCCCGCTTTATTGTAAAGGAATCTGCTTGCTATTGGACAACATTTCACTGCTTACGGCCGAATTTCGGCATTGGACTCCGCCCCTGACCTGATAAACTTATGACCGCTGCGGAATTCTGCATTTACTTATATTTCCACACAATTCTTCAGGTTGGTTACCTGAAGTTCTGCAGTCTGAAGCGTGCGTCGGATATCAAGTTCTCAACATTCTTTTTGATTGTGTCTCCATTCCCGTTGCCATTTTGCGTGGTATTTTGAACGGTTTTGAACTTTTTTTGCATGGAAAATTCAATTTTTGATGATCCTGAAAGGTTTGTATTGTATTATCATTTATATTAAACTCAGACCATGACCGTGTTATAGAATTGCATCAGTTTATCGTGTAGTTGTTTATTTAATTCTACTAGTCATCCAGCATAAGATGAAATAAGAAACGAAGAAAATGTATTTGGAGCGTGATTCGAACCTGCAACCACCGGAATACCGTACTGGTGCTCTACCAACTGAGCTATCCAGCCCTACGTCACTGGCAATCAAAATATTCGAACAATCTTTGTTCGTTCAAATTTTCAATCGTTTACACTCACAAATCATTTTTCATGTAATTTAATTGGTTGGCAGCAATATAACTGATAAGGATGATCATGGCTATTCGAGTAAATGTTAAAGGTATAATACATGATTGGTAAAGGTCACAGAATAGAACCCACAGTTTGTCTAATCCAGCATGTACTTGAAATAATAAACCTGTGAAAATGTGAGCTCAATCGGACATCTGAGTCACGAGAAAATAGCAAAAGCCCGACTCAATCTTTCTTATAAAACATAAAGAATGGTTTTGATCTAATACCCCGAGATCAAAACTGTTTTCGGTCTTTGTTTTACTCATTTCTGGTTAAATGCACCATTTCAGGCAGAAATATTGTAACGGTATGTTTCTACCAGCACCATCTTCATATCCTGAAAGTTATACGTAAATCTGTGAACATTTCTGTTGGGGTATGTTACCAATCCTGTACTGTATCTTTAACTCCAACAAATTGGGAAGGGCAGCAGTTAAATATCGCTAAGGTGCTTTAATCTCTATCTTTCCATTAGTGACCTCCGTTACTTTCAAGTTGACGCCACTGGTCAAGTATTTTTTTGAATGTAAACATTTTATTGTTTACCAATTGAAGACAATATTATGTAAATGACTTAAACATCTCCAATAAGTATAAAAAAAAACAAGAGGTTTTCTTTTTTTTTAATTGTAAAGTAATTGTTATCTGTTGTGAAACAGACGTAAGCTCGTAAGAAGCGCTTTGTTTGAATTTTTGAAACAGCAGCTAAAAATGTCTCTTTTTTTGTATTTAAAACTTGGCCCAATTTGGTGGCTCTGCTTTTTTGTATTATTAAAGGTAGTATCATACTTTTGTTTTTAACAAAGAAATACATATTCATGGGCAATAATACCAAGACAGATACAGTAACAGTCATCTGTGAAAATTTTAGTCCCATATGGTGCCCACTTTTTGTGAAAACAGTGGAAAACAGCCACAGTATTTCTTAAGTCTTTTCTCTTTTATTTTTGATCTTTTAAAAGATCAACAAGATTTTTGGTCGTTGCTCTACTAATTTCTGGATAAATACACCATTTCAGGCGGAAACTTTTGAACGGTATGTTTTCACCATCACCATCTTCATACCCTGTAAGTTATAGGTAAATCTCTGAACATTTCTGTTTTGGTTTCTTACCAAAGTATGATACTACCTAAAAGTGACATGTCTTTATTGACTATAGCACTATATGCGCTCTTCCTGCAAACATATTGCACCGTTGGAATGTTGATCTATTTTTTACAAGCTTAGCACAGATTGTTATTGGGTAAGTTCATACGAGGGGTTGGTTTCGGGAGTACTCCCGAGTGGGGTTAGTCCCACTATAAACAAAAGTCGTCGTCAGCACTTCAGGACTAACTTCGGGACTAACCCCGAATGGGGTTAGCCTTTCAAATTTGTGGGACTAACCCCACTACCATGCCCTGCGTGGGTTCTTTTATGACTTAACACCACCTATTTTTATCGTTTGGACACAACTGACCTAGCCCTGATCCCACAGACACGGATAAGCCTGTGGAACATGTGGGAATGGGAAGTGATAAGTGACCTTGACTGAATTACGTAATTCATTTCCAACCCTTCTAGCCCTGCTGTGGCCCCCAGTCCTGGAGTTACCGATATCATATGAACGTAATGTGATTTTGGAGTTTGTGGGCGGGTACTCGAACCCCTGCTGTGGACTGCCACCCAGCCCCGAAACCATACCCATAGTCTGGTGCCCTGACCCCCATTAAGTAAATAGGACTTGGTTGAAAGAGCCAGGAATTTTGGACCATGGGTCGATTTCACAAAGCCAAACGATTGTTTGTATAAACTAGAGTTACGAATGATAACCCATCGTAGGGGGCCTATGCTACGTAGGACTTCAATGCATCATAAACCCTACGGTTGATAGAAAGTTATTACGAGTTTGGTGAAATCGATCCCAGGTTAGGTAATGATATATATAATCCATTCATTCCTGTTGTTTGTTACTGAACTTGTTACGTTCTCTTTTAACTGCCTTTGCGCGGGATGTTGAAGAAGAAACGTGTCTTTTTCGTCTCTGCTAGTACGATTATAAATATCGTAGTATGTTGTGCATTGCTATTTTATACTCTTAACAGGAGCCTTATAGAAATCAACGGTGCTATGCCTTAATTATATCACGTTCATCCAAATATTTCTACAAGTTAAGAGAGTTGGTATACTATAAAGACATTTTGCTGTCTGTGCGCCATACCGATATGAAAAATCACCCAAAAAAAGACGATCAAATTGAAAAAAAAAAAAAAAGACAAATACAGTGAAAACTAAGTTTGCAAAATGTTTTGAGATTCAAAAACTAATTTATTGAGAACATTGTGTATGTTTAACCGATTCATATCATCAAGTTTTGTTCTCGTAGACTAAACAACTCAATTCTTTATAACTTGTTTGGCATTACCTTTTTTTTTCTCCTCCTTCTATATTTCTCTTCGGTTTAAAAATTCTCCCCTTTTTTTTGTCTTCTGAAAATTAATCATAATATGTTGACCAATTATTATGAATTCCTGTTTCTTTTCTTTTTTACTTTGATACTTTAATCATGATATAGTTATTACATAATACAACAATGAATAATTCTTATTTATAATTGAGCACTCAATATTTTGTTGAATATATTAGAGGAATATTGTGAGCATAATTTCATGATTATTGTCGTCGAGTGTATGTTGCTCAGTTGCCTGTGCTATATCTTTGTTCTTATTCTCTCAAGGGTGCTGACTGTACAGAAGAAGAATTCTTCAATTTTTTGATAACATAATGAACTGGATATTAATATTATTAACCTTTTTACAGTCTATTAAATATGCAATTGTAATTCACGTATTAATGTAAATGTCACTACCGATTGTGCAAAAAAAAAAGAAAAATGTATACAACCAACAACAAAAATTGTTTTGGAATAAGTGATCCGGGTTTATAGCTACATTCAATTCTGGCCGTGTTTTGGAGAACAGCACTCTTAAATTCAAAGGCATTGATTTTTTTGGGCGTTTAGGAAACGGAGGCTCCGGCTCCGGCTCCATTTCGTGAATCCATTCTGAAATAACGGATATCAAAAATAGAGGCTTTCCGCTGTGGATCTGAAGTAGATTCTCTGGTTTGAAAAGGAAAACACAACTTCAGCTTCAATGAAAAACCACAACCTATTTTTTCAGTACATGGATGACAGAGCTGGAGCCCGAGCCTAATCTCCCGTTTCGTAAACGCACTATGATTTGAAGTCACGTTATAAGGAAAGGTTTGTGGAAACATCATGTATAAACTCTTTATAGATGTGTGGTTCTGAAAAGAACCGGTGAGAAGTTAGATCCCGACGTTCCGGCCAGTGTGCTCTGGCCATACTCCTCACACACTCTCCTGAGGACGACCAGAGTACACTGGCCGAAACGTCGAGATCTTACTTCTCACCGGTTCTTTTCAGAACCACACAAGTCATCTAGAAAAGAGTTTTAAACATAGTGTTGCCGCAAACCTTTTGTTATTACATTGAGTATTTAGGAATCTTTCTCGACACCATGTCTAAAGATGTGGCCTTATGTGGAGGTTGGTCTGGTACCTAATGTCCATTCATGTCATATAATATGCTTATAAAATAGGCCTTGTCTGTTTATGGTTAACGATATTTGGGGCAGCACAACATTTTACTTTTTCACAAACTCAGGAGTCTGCACCCAAAATTGCAAAAGAGCAGAATTGCCACTTTTGTTATTAAATGCAGTGACAAAAATGGAGGGAAAATTTAAAGTCTGGCTGCGACCGCAAATAACACACAAGTCTATGGAAATGGCTGCAGTCACTGGCTAGTGGCTGCCATAGGTACGTGCATAATTTGCAGTCGCAGCCAGATAATTGGGACAAGGCCTAAGTCCGCATATATATGTCACTTTTTATCTCCAAAAAATTATGAATCTGAGAAGCGTTATGGCCGTAACGCTTCTCAGCCAAAATCTCACAAACGCTACCACCTTTTGAATTGAAACTTTCACAGGTTAGTTTTATGGTATATATATACAATTATATTGGTTTGAAACAAACAATAGGCAAATTACCAAACGTATGCAATCCCTTTAAACACGATTTTACTCAGCTTAAAAACCTGCTTAGCATAAAAACCTGCTAAGCTCCAAAGTTCACAAAGCAGTTTGCCAGTTCAAACCTGACATGTTATGGCAAACAACTGCTGGATTAAATTTAACTTGAAACTGAGGTAAAACTTTCCGTGCTGAGCAAGTTTCTGTGCAAATTATTATAGGCATAATACAGGAATGGTAAAGGTGACAGAACAGCTGCAGCTGTTCATAAACATAATTTGATTTGACGTGGAATAAAAACAAACCAGTGAAATTTTCAGCTCATATCATCAACAAAATCGGTAGAAAACAGTGCAAAACGCTCACAGTATTTTCAAATCTATTCACAGGAGTTCAAAACTGTTTTTGGTCGTTGTTTGACTAATTTCTGGATAGATACAGCATTTCAGGTGGAAATATTTTAACGGTATGTTTCTACCAGCACCATCTTCATATCTTAAAAGTTAAACGTAATTCTGTGAACATTTCTGTTGCGGTATGTTACCAATCCTGTACTGTACCTTTATAAAGACAAATTTTGTTCAATTTTCTCTAATATTGGTATCAGATTACAGTCTGCTTAGCTCATATTCACGGTGGCCAAAAGTTCAAAAAAAAATTTAACTGGCCCATCACATTATTTAAAAAAAAGCAAAATCTCAGATCAACATATGGCCTTATTGATCTCTGTAAAAAAAAATGTTTAACTTATTGTAAAAGGATCGGCTTATATGAAACAAGGCGTGCAATTTTCTATTTATTGCATTTTGTAGACGTAGTAAAACTAGAAGAGGGACAATTTTGGAAGGAAGTAAGAATATCGGAAACGATAGACATGATGGTAAATGTGTACGATAATGAATAATCTTTATATATATATAAATAGCAGAATACACATGAATTTGTACATATTATTATTCAAAGAACATACTGGTATAATGACCCACGCCTTAATGTAATGCGATGTCATTCGAATATTAATTATAATTATATGGAGCTACATTTATGAATGGAGATTTTTTGAAAATGGGAATAAAATACTCTTCTATCTTGTATTGAATAAAAAAAAGTCATCTTTACTTCTTCTTTTTTTGCTTAAAGGTAGTATCATACTTCGGTTTTTGTCAAAGAAATGCAGATTCATGGGCAGAAATATCAAGGAAGATACAGCAACAGTCATCTGTGAAATTCCCAGTCCCATACAGAATGACTTTTTGAGAAAACACTGAAAAACGGCCAAAGTACTTAAAAAAATTGTTTTCACCCTTTATTGTATAATACATGATTGGTAAAGGTCACATAACAGCCCTCACACTTTGTCTAATCAAACATGTACATAAAATGATAAACCTGTGAAAATCA
The DNA here is from genome assembly GCA_963971285.1 of Astropecten irregularis. Taxonomy (NCBI): domain Eukaryota; kingdom Metazoa; phylum Echinodermata; class Asteroidea; order Paxillosida; family Astropectinidae; genus Astropecten; species Astropecten irregularis. The sequence continues at coordinate 10,398,601 of OZ020247.1, forward strand.
GAGCTCATTCGGACATCTAAGTCACAAAAAATAGTGAAAACCCGACTTAATTTTTCTTTTGAAACTCAAAGAATGGTTTTGATCTTACCCCGAGAGCAAAACTGTTTTTGGTCGTTGTTTTACTAATTTCTGGATAAATCCACCATTTCAGGCGGAAATATTGGAACGTTATGTTTCTACCAGCATCATCTTCATACCCTGAATGTTACATGTAAATCTGTGAACATTTCTGTTTGGGTACGTATGTGACCAATCCTGTACTGTACCTTTAAAGGTTTTTTTTTTTTTTTTTTCTTTTTGGGGGGGGGTGTGTTTTGAATGTCAGATCCCCCCACCCCCAATCCCACATCCTTCATCCGGGATCATCATAAGGTTAGAGTTGATAAACACGGAAATAAAGGCCCTGTTTGTTTCAGACACGAGATGATCCGGATCCCATTTTAGCAGTTTCCTGCATGCAATTGGACCATTGCAAGATCATTGGAGAGTTGCTTAACACAAAAATTCGCTAAGCATGACATTTCTGTCTTAATAAAGACAGGATTAACAACCAAATTTCCGTGTGTTGCCTTTTGTATCACTTGCAATTGTTCTTTGGCTGTTCTTTCGCTGACCACGAATATTAAATCGAATTTTCAATGGTGGTTTGTTTTATTGGACAAGCCATTTTGGGGCTAAGCAATTTTTTATACCTAATAGTCTGAAAGCTAGCCACATAAGATTTCAACCCATTTTACCCAGAAGGTTTGAGCCTTTGACCCCTTAAACTTGCTAAGGTTGTCCATGTGATTCAGAAAAAGTTGGTCAGCCTGCCCCCACTAGGTTGGACCTTGACCCCTGACCCCCTTGAAAATTCCCCCAGGACGGGTTATTTCAACCCATCGTACCCATGGACCAAACTTTGTAAAAACAAAGTAGTATGATAGCACATCACACACACACAAAAACTGACTAAATATCTGGTTGGGAAGGTGAGGTCAGACAACCCGCAAAGTGCCTCAAAGGGCGCCCTCACAGACGGGTTATTTCAACCCATCATACCCATGGACCAAACTTTGTAAAAACAAAGTAGTATGATAGCACATCACAAAAAAACAAAAACTGACTATTATTTAAAATTTAAAATATCTGGTTGGGAGGGTGAGGTCAGACCACGCATACTAGACGGCCAGTCGTGTGTAGCAATCTGTGATTCTGAAAACTATGGGCAAAGTGGTCAATTGCTGCGCGTTCAAACTGCGTGCGCTTGGCGCGCAACGCGCGTCCTGTGATAAGGGCATGCATTTCACAAGATTTTAAGCTTTTTTTGTCTCGCTAGCTCTTGATTTTCAGATATAAACGTTGGCATCGCATTACTTTGTAGTACTTCAGCCTAACTAAGTATATATGAGATTTTGTTTTTAATTGAGAAATGGCTTCATTATGGTGGCGCAGGAGGGACATCGCACATCACAAATATTTGCAAACATCGTACATCACAAATATGTTTGCAGATATTTGTGATGTACGACTGTCGTACATCACAAATATGTTTGCAGATATTTGTGATGTACGACTGTCGTACATCACAAATATGTTTGCAGATATTTGTGATGTGCGATGTCCCTCCTGCGCCACCATAGTACTGTTACAGCGAAAAACCCTAGGCTGCGGTGTAAATAGAAAAATAATACGCCCCCCCCGGCCCAAAGAGCGCCACCATTCTCACAATGACATTTCTTATCTACCATTTCAAGATTGGACCTGTTACGTGTTGTAATATATCAGCCGTCATTTCATGGAATAAATTCACTGGCAACAGCCCTCATATTAAGCTCGATTGCCAGATGTTTGGCACGATGAAGTCTTTCTTCCTTTTCTGTCTGCTAGTCTCGTTCTTTTTATCTAGTATTAATGGTGAGACTCAACAAGAAGACAATCAATTGAACGGTGAGTAGAAAATGTGTGCAAAGTCATTTGTAACTAACTTAGTAGGCCCTAATACTAATAGGGCCTACAAAGTTATAGGCCTAGGCCTAGGCCTACTCCAAACTAGCCCCACTAATGTGGCACGAATTTTCGCTCAAGCCACTCCATCCTTAGCCACACGTCCAACAGCCTGATTTACGAGGGATATGTTCGGCTCTGGTGCGCACCCTCTTCAATCACATTTCACACACTTTCTACATAGGCCCCCTACACAAATGTTCCTTAGTGTCTCATCTTCCCAATGGTATTATTATTCGAATGATTTCAATCTTGCATTCATCTATTTTTCGGTCATTCACTGGTGCTACACCGGCGAGTTTAATGGCGCCGGTCGCGCACCAGAGCCGAACATATCCCTCGTAAATCAGGCGGTTGGACGTGTGGCTAAGGATGGAGCGTTCTTGAGCGAAAATTCATGCCACACTAGTGGGGCTAACTCCAAATTAAACTTCCTAGGCTAAATTCTTCTGCTAAATAGGTCTATCACTTGGTCACGAGATGGACCATTTCTATACCTTTAAAGGGAGCATATATAGGATTTGCAAGGCCTCAACATTTTTTGTATTGAGTTTGAGTTTGAAAATGGACTCAACAAATCGTAAACAGTGCAGACAGTCACCATGGGAAATCTTGGTTCATCAGATGCTGGGTTTTTCAAGCAAATCAAGATTTAGTGTCTTTTAAAAAGATCGTTCGTCCGAACGCCCTTAGGGGGTTACCTCAGATTAGTAAACTCATGGTAGCTGGTACCCAGTTTCTACAGTCAACTAACTTACCTAAATACTACTGCCATACTGGGTCTCGGTACCAGCTAACCTGAGTGTACTAAACTGAGGTAACGCCATTTTAAAGTAAACATTTAAAGTAACTATTCTTCAACCGAAAACAGTTTTGATCTCGGGACATGTTTTATCGTCCGGTCATGTGTTTTCACCCGACATGTGTTTTCGCTCCCCAAATTCTACTCCCGTTTACCGCGAGATCGTGCGAGATTCTTTGTGATCAGTACCCCTGAAGTGATGACTACACTCAGGGGTATCTCCAACATTCAGGATGTTGAAAATAAAGTTTCCAGTCCTGAGTGATACTCAAAAGTTAAAAACTATGTGATTTTGGGTGTATATTACTAATTTGCATTTTAAGGCTAATGTTCAAACGTTTATAAAAGACACAATCTGTGGTCAAATATTCCAAACTAAACTGTCGTCTGCTCAAGCAACTTTCATTTTTCAGATGTCAGACGGCAGGTCATGTGACCCTGTTGCGATCTGGGTTTATATGGCGTGCCAACGAGACAAAAGTGTTAAGTCTTTCTCTAATCGGAGTGACAGTGTTTTGTTTTTCTCCTTTAAATTTTAACTTGATGTATCCATGTTTAGGCCTCTCACAATGATGCCAGATATTATGAAAAATGCTGTGATAATATTTCGCACCAAGATAAACAATTTGATTTAATTTTATTGCCTTTAAATATGTCATGTTTGATATTGTTGATAAATTATCTATAATTCACAATCTTGGAATCAAGACTGTTTTAGAACCTTTTTAAAATAAACTCAATTGACCCAGTAAGAAGAATCGAGTCAGGACAATATTCCAGCCGTTTTTGAGTGACTTGGTGCGCCATAGCTACTCCGATGTCAATGAACTTTGCCACTCAGCCAAGGGGGTGAAAACACATGACGTCGCGTTTACATAGCGGAATTGGTGTCCCTGTAAATGACGGACAATATTTTCAAAGAAAAGACTTGAACTTCGAGGATTTTTACAGATAATAATATGGAAGTGTCCAGTTGAAAGGTTTGAGGAGTGATTTTCTGATATTCCATTTCGTTTCCATTTTTGAGAAACTTTCCTGTTATCGGAGCGAAAACCGATAACTGCAGGATATAAGAAAAATCGAGTCAGGTTTTTCGCTATTTTCTCGTGACTCAGATGTCTGATTGAGCTCAAAATTTCACAGGTTTATTATTTCATGTACATGATGGATCAGACAAAGTATGAGTGCTATCCTGTGACCTTTACCAATCACATATTGTACCTTTAATACCGGATTATGCATGCGGCCCAATTAACTGTACATATAGCTCAGATTTTTCTTTTTTTGGCAACTTTGTGAAACCTTGCTAAGCATTTTAGACCCAGTGGGGCGCAGCTAAACAGTCTGATACAGTCCAGGGGCCAATTTCATAAAAAATGTTTCGCACAAAAATTTGCTAAGCATGACATTTCTGTCTTTTAATAAAAACAGCTTAAAGTTAGGAGGGCTTGACGTGTTTCGATCCTAACAGGATCTTTCTCAAAGGCGAACGCCTTAAGAAAGATCCTGTTAGGATCGAAACACATCAGGCCCTCCTAACTTTAAGCATTTGATATATTTCAGGTCATTTTGGCTGATGAGCAGTTTGCAGCAGTTTATTACTTGTTTTATTAATAAAAACAGGGTTAATAACCAAATTTCTAGTACGTGTTGTGTATCACTTGTGATTGTTCTTAATCTTTGGCTGTTGTTCGTTGACCATGAATATCAAATGGAATATCAAATGGAATTTTAATGGTGGTTAGTTTTAGTGAGCAAGACATTTTTGTTCTAAGCACATTTTTGTGCTTAACAGTTTTTATGAAATTGGCCCCAGTCCTGACCCAACGTAAAAAAGTGGCATAGGGGCCTTCAAACAGCGCCCTAGTTTACCATGAAGTTATAAAGCAAAGCTCCATGGTCTATTTAACAATAGTCTTTTGTTATGTTGTTGAATTAAGCAAAAATCATTTCCTAGTTGGGAATTGGGATTGTCCGTATTGTGACATTGACCCACATGTATGATCATTCTGACTAAATGCCTTGTGCACGTCTGCCTATTGTATGCAAAACGGTAATTGATTGACAGTTTATTGTCCATTGCACTACAGGTGCATACTTTGTTTTGTAGTTGCACTTGTATTATTCATGTAGTGGTAGGCATACATGTATGCCCATTGTACAATGTATGTGTAATAACTGTATGCATTAGATCATTAACATAGCAACACGTTTTTATATGGGCCATATATGGTTTTCCTTATCATTTTCACAAACAAGTGTCTGAATTATATTAGTTACAAATGCAATTTTGCTGTTTAATGGCATGTATATGTACATAAGATTATGCAATGGTTGTGAGCTTTGGTATTGGTCAATATCTATCAATTCAAATACTATTCTGATGAGGTACTTAAAGGCAGCGTATAGGATTTGCAAGGCCTCCAAAAACAGTTTTTTTGAGTTTGAGACATAAAATGGACTCAACAGTTCGTAAACAGCATGAACACTGCAGACAGTCACCATGGGAAATCTTGGTTTTGTTATCAGATGCTGGGTTCTTCAAGGAAATCAAGATTTAGTGTCTTTTCCAAAGATCGTTCGTCCGAACGATTTTTGGAACAAACATAAAGGACACCCTCACTTGAGTTATTTTAGTTATCCCCTTTCACTCAAGGTATGAAAATGGTGCTGGTAGAAACATACCATTAAAATATTTCCACCTGAAATGCTGTATTTATCCATAAATTAGTAAAACAATGACCAAAAACATTTTTGATCTCGAGGTAAGATCAAAACCATTCTTCATGTTTTATAAGAAAAATCGAGTCGGGTTTTCCCTATTTTCTTGTGACTTGGATGTCCGATTGAGGTCTAATTTTCACAGGTTTATTATTTCATGTACATGTTTGATCAGACAAAGTATGAGTGCTGTCCTGTGACCTTTACCAATCATGTATTCTACCTGTTGTAAGAAACTTATAATTTATATGTTCATCTGCAGCATGGAGAAAGGAAAAGATGCTCGCATTTGGCTTCTTGAAGTTTAACCCAAATTTGAATTCATTCTGCAGGCAAAATCCATCTGGTTTTAATTCAGAGTTCATTTAAAGAAAAAGAAAACTGACTTTTTAAAGGTACAGTACAGGATCGGTAATATATGTATACCCAAACAGAAATGTTCACAGATTTACCTATAAATTACAGGGTATAAAGATGGTGATGGTAGAAACATACCGTTAAAATTTGTCTGCCTGAAAATGCTGTATTTATCAAGAAAAGAGTCAAACCAGTGACAACAATTTTTGTTGATCTTTTAACAGATCAAAAATAAAAGAGAAAAAGACCTAAGAAATATTGTGGTCGTTTCACTGTTTTCTCAAAAAGTGGGTACCGTATGGGAATGAAATTTTTACAGATGACTGTTACTGTATCTTCCTTGATATTTTTGCCCATGGGTGTATATTTCTTTGACAAAAACCAAAGTATGATACTACCTTTAAATAGTTTACTATTTTTCTTTTAAATCTAACAATCAGATGAAACTGAGAAAAGACCAGCTCCCCCCTGCACCGATAGTGATGTCAACTGCTCCCTGATTGGTGCAACTAAATGGTTGCTATGGCAACAGGATGCCGACTGGGGATGGAACGGGGGCACCAGCACGTCATCCGTTGTCTTGGCGATGCAGCTGGCCAACGAAAGCTGGCACCAGGAGAGAGCGCTGAAGACGCAACTCAGCATCAAGCAAATGGAGATTGAACTTCTAGCTGAACTCGCAAGAGCAGCCAAGTAAAGACCCTTTTCATGCTTAAATTTAGGTAGTATCATACTTTGGTAGCATACCAAAACAGAAATCTTCACAGATTTATGTATAACTAACAGTGTATGAAGATGGTGGTGGTAGAAACATACTTAAAAATAATTCGCCTGAAATTGTGTATTTATCTAGAAATTAGTAAAACAATGACCGAAAATCTTTTTGATCTTTGAATCAAAGTCATTTTGAATAAGTCATTGAAAAGTGAACAAAGAAAAATTGACTGGAGCGGGATTCGAACCGGCGACCTCCTGAATACCGTACAGGCGCTCTACCAACTGAGCCATCCAGCCCTACGTTGGTGGTGACCCCAATAGTCAACTATCCTTGTTCGTTTGGCAGTCAGAAGCCATGAAACCATGCATACACCGCCACACCCCAGGGATCGTTTCAATGATACACGCAACAATGCTGCAACCTGGGAATGGTACATGGGGGATCACTCAAAGAGGATACGGCTTTTTAATTAATATATACGTGAAATATATATATGTGGCGGTGTGTGCGTGGTTTCATGGCTTCTGACTGCCAAATGAACCTATCACCGGATAAGCTTTTTATCCAGCACTATGGGAGAATGATTTCATTGATCTGTTTGTTGAACAGGCTTAGCGGGTGTGGCAATGATTCTCAGAGACACACCCGTCTGGCGAAGATTTCAGTAGGTCGTCTGGCACACTACATCCTTGCTCTAGAGGCCACCTGCCACGACACCAGAGATTTCTTCGGCAATGACCTGGTGGAGGTATTGGAGCGTAACATGAAGCACTTCCCCAGGGAGGGATTCAGCAACCACTTCCAGTATGCTCTCGGCGTGTTGGCTCTTTGCCAGAGCGGCGATGGCGCCGTTAAGGTGAAGCATATCCGTCAACTTCTGAATGGACAGAGAGACGACGGATGCTACAGGTTTGATGGGCAAGGTAATAACATCCATCCGTGAGGACATCCTTTTAACTGATAGCAATTTGAAAAGGCAGGGGTGGATCCTTCCCCCCCCCCCTTTCATCCAGGAAAAATAAAGAATTGACCAAAAAAAAGAGGAAAAACAATAAATAGGGAGGGAGAAAGACTCAAAAAGAGAAAAAAGAGGGGGGGGGGGAAGACAAAATTAGCTAGCTTTGATCACCCCGAAATGCATCAGTCACTATTGAAATGGTGCATTTTATTTCCACGTTTGCCCCGTTTGGGCAAAGGGTACTTGGGTCCAAAATTACCCGTGAATGCACAGCCCTAGTTATATCCTGTTGGTCTGTGTCCTGCATGTTCACCGTACTTTTTTTTTTTTTTTTTTGTTCACTCTAGGTCCTGATGTTGCATCCTTGTCTCTCATGGCTCTGGCGTGTTCCAAAGACAGCTTACCCAGGTACAGTGTGTATTTGCAATCCCGCTTCGAGGAGAAGTTCAATAAGACCGTATCCTGCATTCTGAATAAGCAACAAGATGATGGATCTTTTGGAAATGGTATCAGTACTGCACTGGCCAGCCAGGTAATTACAGGCTGAGTTACAAGTACTACAAGTTACTCACTGTTGTTTAAAGGTTGTATCATACTTTGGTAAAGAAATCATAACATAAATGTTACAAAGGATATACAGAACAGAATATACTCAGAACAAAAGCACATACAATATCAGTAGGCAGTTCAGGAAGGGTCTGGGAATAAGAATGTTTTAAGCAAACGTTTGAACACAGACATCGACTCCGCCTCTCTTAGATCAACAGTGAGCTCGTTCCATAGGCGGGGTGCTGCTACGCTGAAGGAATTATCCCCCATCTTTCTTCTTGGATCTAGGGATAGAAAGCCGGGTGAGGTCAGAGGATGAGCGGAGTCGATGTCTGTGTGTAGCATTGTTGTGAAGTAACTGTATAAGATTAACTAGGTATGAAGGAGCTTGAGCGTGAAGACATTTGTACACAATGGTGAACATTTTGAAGAGAATCCGCTATTTCACAGGGAGCCAATGTAGCTAATTCAACAAGCCAGCAGAGGGGGGGGGGGGGGGGGGGGTTAAACCCCCCCCCCCCATAGATCCGCCACTGACAGTAACCAAAAATATTCTGCTACCGTCAGCGAAGAATTTTTGCTAACAGTAACGGATTCCATGAAATTTGGCCCAGAGCAGTTGTGCTGGATTGTTAGCCCTCATTGGACTATGTTTTGGGGGTAATGTTCCGATCACCTCTGTTTTCGTTGATTTATCAGGCTCTGAATGCTGCCGGCATTGCCCCTTCCATATGGCGTGCCGAGGACGCCTTACAAAGGGTCCTAGAAACACAACACGAGGACGGACATTTTGGGAATTTGGGAGCCACGGTACAGATCCTGCCGCTACTCGCCAGCAGAAACTACGGCAGCCTAAGAGATGTGAAGGCAGCTTGCCTCGTCAATGGTGAGGGGGAAGATTCATTATACATTCTCAAACCAGGAAGAAATAATTTTAAAACCAAAGAATGTGTGTCTTTTTTTAGCCTTCAAAACAAATAATAAACAGCTGCAAACTGCTCATCAGCCATAATAATGACCTGAAATTTATCAAATACGTGGAGTTATAGGAAGGCCTGATGCGTTTCGATCCTAGCGGGATCTTTCACGAAGGCTGTAAAAGATAAACATCCTGCTAGGATGGAATTGCGTCAGGCCCTTCTATTAACTCCAAGCATTTTTTTAGCCTTCGATAAAGATCCTGCTAGGAGCCAAATGTCAGGTCCTCCTAACTTCAAAAATTTTATCTGACAACCGCTTTTGCCACTCGGGGAAGGTTGGCAGTCTGTGAACATCATTCGTATCGAGGACAGGAGGATAAAAGAATTACAATGAAACCATTATCATCCTTGAACAGACGTCTTTTGTTCAAAGTCATCCTCAGACATACAAATCGTTGACGTTTTCACGAAGAGCCGCTTTGCCCACCTGGGCGTTGAAGCATAGTTTTGAGAAAATCAGCTTTGAAGTTTGTTCATTTTTAAATGGAATATTTTCGCCCATTTTTAGAGGACATGCCTATTCACTATACACAGATCACCACTAAGATGACCACATTTGGTCAGAATTTACCCAGTGAGATATTGAATGCAATAGACTAGAAATCAAATAGCTGAATACATACAACTTCTTTTCATAATTTTTTGAAAATGGGTATCGTTTTTTGAGGGGGACACACTGTAGATATAAATCAGTATTTGAATGTTTTCACTTGTTTTATAAATGCCAGGTGTTAAGCCAGGTGTTAAGCCAGGTGTTAAGCCAGTTGATACCCAGACAGACAACGTAGCTGGGGTGACTCCAGTCATACAAGGTCCACCAATCACCATACAGATTTGGGTTCAGAATGGCGTCGACAAGGAGCGAGAAAACGTGACGTTGTCAGTAACTGCTCCGCAAGGGTCCACCCTCTTTGAGTTTCTGCAAGCAGCCGTGGAGCAGTCTCAAGGATCTTTCAGGTATAAAATTAATTTTATTCAGGAGGTCGCCGGTTCGAATCCCGCTCCAGTCAATTTTTCTGTGTTCACTTTTCAATGACTTTAATTTCAGTCAGTTTCTCTGGTGGTTATTTGATGATAATATTAATTAAAAAGCAGTATCCTCTGTGAGTGATTCCCCATGTACTGTTCTCAAGTTGCAGCATTGCTGCGTGTATCGGTGGAATGATCCCTGGGATATGGCGGTGGTTTCATGGCTTCTGACTGCAAAACGAACAAAGATAATTGACTATTGGGGACACCACCAACGTAGTGCTGGATGGCTCTGTTGGTAGAGCGCCTGTATGGTATTCAGGAGGTCGCCGGTTCGAATCCCGCTCGAGTCAATTTTTCTTTGTTCACTTTTCAATGACTTTAATTTCAGTCAGTTTCCCTGGTGGTTATCTTTGATGATAAATTAATTTTAAGTGGCAAATTCAAGAGAATGTTGGAGCAGGGACGTGGAAGAACTTCACTTGTCAGAACTTAAACTGTGTCTGAAGCAATGTAGTGAACATTTTACCATACTTCCGGAATTTTGAAGTGGGAGACTTTTGACTTTCTGGTACTCACCAAGAGAGGGCGTTTGCGGTCAGGTTAACAGCTAGTTCGGTAAAGTGTGTGCGTGTGAAAAATAATCTCTCAAACGAAATCCCGCCGGAAAATATCAGGATCTACTGAAGAAAAACTTGAAAAAGCCGGCCAGCCCCTAAAAAAAAACCTCTGATCTACTAAAGTTAAAGGTCATGTAGTATCATACTTTGGTAAGAGACCAAAACAGAAATGTTCACAGGTTTACATATAACTTACAGGGTATGAAGATGATGGTAGTAGAAACCTACTGTTAAAATTTTTCCGCCTGAAATGGTGTATTTATCCAGAAATTAGAAAAACAACGACATAAAAATCTTTTCGATCTTTTAAAAGATCAAAAATAAAAGAGAAAAGAGTTAAGAAATACTGTGGCCGTTTTTCACGATTTTCTCAAAAAGTGGGCACCGTATGGAATTGAAATTCTCACAGATGACTGTTACTGTATCTTCCTTGATATTTTTGCCCATGAATCTGTACTTCTTTGACAAAAACCAAAGTATGATACTACCTTTAAATGACAGTCAGCTGGGTGGATCATCCTTTGATAGTTTTTTTGGCTGTAGTACGATGTCGCCTGATGTATCTAAACTGTTTGGAATATAAAGACGTGCCGGTGCACAAGGAGAATGCAACAGACGATTTTGAATTAATACCATTAAATTATGACATTGGGGCAATTCCAGCGTAACGGACATGACAATCACACCGTTTTTGTCTTATTCAGAGGATCACAAAGTAGGATTGGCAGTTTGCAAACAATTTTAATTAGGCTTATCAGACACATTTAACTATCAGTGACATATTTAGTAAATTTTATGTGATTTCATGGAACAGTTGTAGAGAAAATGCACTTCTTGTGACCGTAATGGACATGACAGTACACCATATGCCACTTGCCTAATTAAAATTGTTTGCAAACTGCCAATCCTACTTTGTGATCCTCTGCATAAGGCAAAAACTGTGTGATTGTCATGTCCGTTACGCTGGAATTGCCCATTGGTGGTTAATCGCAAGTAAACCGTAAACGTTTACAAACTACATGCCTAGTTATTAGTTACTTCAGTACGAGTTGGTCGGCGTACGAGTTGACCTGCTTCGTGTCGGAACGTCTGCACTGTTTTTGTTTCTCTGCGCCAAGCGGAGAGTCTGCCGCCCTCTACTGACGAAGGTCGCCAAAAGTCTCCCATTGTTTCCTTTTGGGCAGTATACTTGGAATAAAAAAATTAATCCAGTAATGGTCTAATGATTTCAAGACTAGGGAATACAATAGAAAGCCATTTTGCAGGACTAGTGTGAAGAAATGCATATTAAATATTTGGTTGGTTGGGGGTTGATAGGTATTAGGATTTATTGTCGGTTTTAATTAGTCCATTGAAATTAGTCGTCAAACTATATTCCTCAAATCCAACCGTTTTTCCATGTTGCCATTTGGCTTTATGCATATCACAAAGTCTTGGTTTTGTTTTTGGCCAAACTGTTAAAACTTATGATACATGTTTGGTAAAAGTTAGAATAACACTCACACTTTGTCTTAATATCAAACATGTGCATGAAATAATAAACCTGTGAACATTTGAGCTCAATCGGACATCTGAGTCACAAGAAAATAGCAAAAATTCTACTTCATTTTTCTTATATAACATAAAGAATGGAACTTGTGATCTTACACAAGATCAAAACTTATTTTGGTCTTTGTTTCACAAATGTCTGGACAAATACACCATTTCAGGTGGAAATATTTTAATGGTATGTTTCTACCAGCACCATCTTCATACCCTGAAAGTTATACGTTAATCTGTGAACATTTCTGTTTGGATATGTGACCAATCCTGTACTGTACCTTTTTGTGATCTGTTTTTGGCAGGTTCGAATCCAGGATGACAGACTTTGGCAACTCAATGACGAGCTTCAATGGTGTCAGGAATGATGCCATCAATAACTGGTATTGGAGCATTCTGATTGGTCAGGATAGAGAGTCGGCACAGACAGGTGAGAAAGGACGAACAGCTTCGATTTATTACAAAGCGGAGGCTTAGGCTCAGGCTCTGGCTCATGCTCTGACTCAGGCTCAGGCTTAGGCTCAGGCTCAGGCTCAGGCTCAGGCTCAGGCTCTGGCTCAGGCTCTGGCTCAGGCTCTGGCTCAGGCTCAGGCTCAGGCTCAGGCTCAGGCTCAGGCTCAGGCTCAGGCTCAGGCTCTGGCTCAGGCTCTGTCATCCATATGCTGAAAATATAGGTTGTGGTTTTTCATTGAAGCTGAAGCTCTGTTTTCCTTTTCAAACCAGAGAATCTACTTCTGAACGGCAGTTAAAAGACTCAATTTTGATTTGGGCTCAAATTTTCACAGGCTTATTATTACATGTACACACAGGATTAGACAAAGTGTGAGTGCTGTTCTGTGACCTTTACCAATCATGTATTGTACCTTTAACATCCAGCTGTTGTCCATGCTTTTGGTAATTTCTTTATATAAATGAAGATTTAATTTCTCTTTCTGTGATTTGTTTTTCTTACAGGCGTGGACGGAATTATTCCAATGGACGGCGTTGATTACATATTCTTCTACAGAGCTTACTAAATCACCTACGACAAAATTGCCAAAACAATTTTGTCTCGGTTCTAAATATTGGTAATAAACAACATTAACATTTTTTGTAACACAACTCATTATTTTAAATGCACTATCTTCAGTATTATAATAATAAAACAAAAGTGTTTTTGTAATATAATAAAAATGTTAATTTGTCTGTATGAATTTATAATGATTCTGGGTATTAAATTGACATCATACAGGTAAATTATCCGTGCTGTGTCCGAGTCCGGTCAGTCCAAGACCGAGTCGAGTCCAAGACCGAGTCCAGTCCATTTGAGTCAGAGACCGAGTCCAGTCCATTTGAGTCAGAGACCGAGTCCAGTACATTTGAGTCCGAGACCGAGTCCAGTCCATTCGAGTTCGAGACCGAGTCCAGTCCATTTGAGTCAGAGACCGAGTCCAGTCCATTTGAGTCAGAGACCGAGTCCAGTCCATTTGAGTCAGAGACCGAGTCCAGTCCATTTGAGTCAGAGACCGAGTCCAGTCCATTCGAGTTCAAGACCGAGTCCAGTTCATTCGAGTCCAAGACTGAGTCCAGTCCATTCGAGTCAGAGACCGAGTCCAGTCCATTCGAGTTCCAGACCGAGTCCAGTTCATTCGAGTTCAAGACCGAGTCCAGTCCATTTGAGTCAGAGACCGAGTCCAGTCCATTCGAGTCCGAGACCGAGACCAGTCCATTCGAGTTCAAGACCGAGTCCAGTCCATTCGAGTCCAAGACTGAGTCCAGTCCATTCGAGTCCGAGACCGAGTCCAGTCCATTCGAGTTCAAGACCGAGTCCAGTCCATTCGAGTTCAAGACCGAGTCCAGTTCATTCGAGTCCAAGACTGAGTCCAGTCCATTCGAGTCCGAGACCGAGTCCAGTCCATTCGAGTTCAAGACCGAGTCCAGTCCATTCGAGTTCAAGACCGAGTCCAGTCCATTCGAGTCCAAGACCGAGTCCAGTCCATTCGAGTTCAAGACCGAGTCCAGTCCATTCGAGTTCAAGACCGAGTCCAGTCCATTCGAGTCCGAGACCGAGTCCAGTTCATTCGAGTCCAAGACCGAGTCCAGTCCATTTGAGTTCAAGACCGAGTCCAGTCCATTCGAGTCTGAGACTGAGTCTGAGACCAAGACCGACTCAACACATCCGAATCCGAGTCTGAGACCGAGTCCGAGTCCGGCACATGTACAAAAAATGTACATAATCAATCAAAATCACACAGACCTGTATCAATTTGCTCTTGTTTTTTCTTCAAAATTACAAAGACACCAAGTTGAAATACCAGCCTCGGTACAGATTTGCTTTTAAGAAATCTGTTTTTGACATTGCAAAAAAGCTACTGACTTTGCAGTAAAGAAATGAAGTTGACATACGCTCAAAACTGGTCAAATTTGCCGGTCTTGAGCTGGACTCGGCCACAAGTCATCGAGTCACAGAGCTCGAGTCTGATTCTAAGTCCGAGTCATGAACCTCTGAGTCCGAGTCCGAGACCAAGTCCGGCAAAAATGGTCTTGAGTCCAAGACCGGACTCGAGTCTCACAGCACTGCAGGTAATTGATTGAAATGATTTGGGAGACAAAAAATCAATTGACATATTGTTTTTGCCGAATCAGGGGAGATAAATACATATCTGTACAAAATGAACAGTCCGTGAGGAAATTATTATGTTTGAAAAAATTGTAAAAATGATTTTCTTTCAAGAATATGGATCTGTCGAGACCTCTTTTTCAGGGGCCACTTCACAGAGCTGTTAAGCACAAAAAATTGCTTAGCACGAAATATCTTGCTCAATAAAACAAACCACCATTAAGAATATCATTTGATATTCATGGTCAGTGAACAACAGCCAAAGAAAAAATCACAAGTGATACACAAAACATGGGAATTTGGTTGTTAATCCTGGGGTTAATTATCAAGACAAATTTCATGGTTAGCAATTTTTGTGTGCTAAGCAGGGACGTGAAATTGACCTGGCTCCTTCCTATTTTCTGTGGGTATTATATAGTTCCTCATTGCAGGGTTTATAGTTATTTCACAAAAAGGGATATATTAGCACTCACTACTAATCAGTATTTATGCCATTTGCACTAATTAGTATTTACCGCATGCCAAATATTTTTTTATCAACATAATGCTTGATTTTATGGGAAGAAGTTGTTACAGAATGTTGTGATATAAATGTAATTGATAAAGAAAATCCTGCCTTTTTAAAAACAATATATTTTCCATTTTTTTTCCTGATTTATAATTTTTAATTTGCAGGATTTCATGAAAATTGTATTGAAAGTACTTACAAATATTTTTTATTGACAATATTTTATACTGTAGTCTAAAAATAAAGTGAAATTTTTATTGAAAATAAAATAAATCCAAAAGCATTTATACACAATGGAACATTTTCATATTCATGTGTCAATTTCTTTAAAGGTACTATCATGGTAGCATACCGAAACAGAAATCTGCACAGATTTAATACCTATAACGGACAGGGTATAAAAATGGTGATGGTAGAAACATACCATTAACATTGTTCTGCCTGAAATGCTGTATTTATCCAGAAAAGAGTAATACCAGTGGCCAACATTATTTGTGTTCTTTTTAAAGATCAAAAATAAACTAAAAGGTTTAAAAAATACTGTGGCCGTTTTTCACTGTTTCTCCAAAAGTGGGCACCATATGAGACTGAAATTTTCACAGATGACTGCTACTGTATCTTCCTTGATATTTTTGCCCATGAATCTGTATTTCTTTGACAAAAACCAAAGTATGATATTACCTTTAAGTCTTCTAATTAACAAGTTGGCATTACTGGGTGTACTTGTTTGTGTGATCTACTGTGGTATTTTTCTTGAGGAAGGGGAGGGGGCATTTATAAATGTCTTTAACCATTTTGACAATTTGTTAGATATTATTAGTTTTGAATATTAATTAATGATTTTGGCCGGGAGATAGATAATATGCAAATTAGACTTGCCCTTCACCAACATGTATATATGAGCACATGCATAGGCCTACTCAATGCTTGTTGAGTGCACTGCACATGAAAAAAATCATGCACTGGCTAAGGGGGAATTGGAACCTGCGACCTCCTGCTTGCTTGTTCAGTAGGTCATGGGTAATATGGGTTCGAATCCCACCTGAGCCACTCAATGTGCACTCAACAAGCACTGAGTTTGCAGTGCTCATCCACGTCGGTGAAGCCAAAGAGGCAGCAGGAGCTGATCCAGAATTTTCCAAAGGGGGGGGATGTCGAAATAAAATGGGCCAATAATCAATAGCGACGGATGCATTTCGGGGTGATCAAAGCTAGCTAATTTTGTCTCCCCCTCTTTTTTCTTCTGTTTAAGTCTTTCTCCCTCCTCATATTTTGTTTTTTCCTCTATTTGTTTTTTTTGGCCTTTTCTTTTTTTGTTTGCTGGAAGAAAAGGGGGATGTGCCCCCCCTCCCCCTCCACATGCCCTCTGGATCCGCCCCTGGCAAGCCTAATTTGCATATTATCATCAATATTATTATTTATATGATCAGCAAATAAAAGAAGTACAATGACAGTGATAAAAATGTAATTAACAGGGAGTTCGTTGATAACTGTCAACATTATGGATGAGGAAAAAGTTAATTGTCACATTTAAACTTTGTTGAGCTGGTCCCTGGACTGCAAATATATAGGTCATGACCTTTACACGAAGCCAAACCATAACATACACACAATCCAGCGCGTGGTGAATTTCTTGGAAAGAGTCGGTGAACGTAGAGTGGCTGATGCAAGAAATGATTTAAATTGCTGGGTTCTTCTGTCAAGATGCGGTAATTATAATTTACAATATTCGCTGTTAGTGCTAGTTTCGTTATTTCTAGCTCTTGTTAGGCATGCAGCATGTGCAGTCCAGTAAAATCTCAATTCTCGTCCGGAAATTGGGCACACCTGATGCAATGTGCAGGCCCTGTAATCCTGTATAAATTAAATGGAGGATTTGTGTGACAAACTTATCATCCTTCTCCCTATTTCAATTGAACTCCCATCGAAGTAATACTCACCATAGACCCAGTAATTGCTGGGGTGCTGTATTCACTTTTTAAATTGGGACGGCTGTCCTGTCTCGGTGTAATTAGGCCTAACGTTAGGGCCTAACGTTACTTCCAATGTTGTAAGGCGGACTCCCGTGTTCACGCACACAGGAGACTTGAGTGAACACCGGAGTCCGCCTTACAACATTGGAAGTAGTCTCAGTGTAGACCCGTAATATAAACAGGGCCCAGATACATCGCTACTCTGAGATCCTGGATCTGAAACTGTACATGTAGGCCTATCTGGGCCCTGTTTACGGGTCTAGTCTCAGTGTAGTTGCGATGATCGTAACGCTAGGTCTGACATGGGGACTGGGACCTTAGCGTTACGAAGAAGTGTATTCAAACATTGGAGAAAAACTTTGGCCCCACTTAGTTTTCCATTTTCCAAAATCCAAACACAAAATCTGACTACATGGATCTGATTGGTACTTATCAATGAGTCATATAAAACCACGCGTCGCATCTATGCGATGAGTCCATAGAGTATGGATGCGTCTTAACTCTGCGACGCCTCGTAAGTTTTGTGAAATATAGAAGATATAAAATTGAATCATCATTTCGGATGTCAACAAAACGAGCAATATTCAGCCCAACTTTAAGTAAAAACATACACAAAAGTCACGGATTCTGTGACTTTTTCCCATGGGGCTTTGCAAAATAATAAAGAAATACATAAGAATGATCTCTACCCTGTCCAGTCTACATTCGATTTACATACAACAGAGTGAACGGGACCAGTCTATTTGTGTGCAATGCCGCTGGGAAACTATTCTGCGACGAATGTTGCCTGGAAGTCTTACTTCCATGGTTTAGCAATGCAATAATACCTGGAATACCACAGGAAACAAAACATATGGTAAAACTGTGGCGTGCATGCATGTACATATGTGGATTCAGGGATGGTGGTTGACTACATGTACAGTACAAGGAATAGTGTATCATCCACATAATTAACCACATGTTTTTCATTACTTTGCAGTTAAATACGGTGTAGATATCATGCTATCACGTTGATGATACTAGTTACTTCTACACTGATTGGTGTCAATGTCACATCAAAGATGAGGTGTCGTCAGTCGTCATGATGAGGAATCTGATGTACGATGTTAATCAGTCAACAACATTAAGGATGATTGTAACGTAGCTCCACAATAGAGGCCATCAACATGAAGCTGTGGATACATCAGAAAAGCTTCAGTGGTAAGCTGCTTAATATACTTATTACTTTTACAAATACAGTGCAACGCCACTTTAACTAAACGAACACGTCAGGATGCAAAGAGATTGCTCTTTAAAGGTTATCATACTTTGTTTTTTTTTCCAAAGAAATATAGATTCATGGGCAAAAATATCAAGACAGATACCGTAACACTCATCTATGAAAATTTCAATCCCATGCGGTGCCCACTTTTTGGGGAAAACAGTGAAAAACAGCCACAGTATTTCTAGTCTCTTTTCTTTTCTTTTTGATCTTTTTCAAAAAGATTTTTGGTCATTGTTTTATTAACTTCTGAATAAATACTCCATTTCAGGCGGAAAAATGTTAACGGTATGTTCATACCCTGTAAGTTATACGTAATATCTGTGAACATTTCTCTTTTGGTTTCTTACCAAAGTATGATACTACCTTGTCGTTCGTTATAGTGAGCAATGTTCAGCAGGTCTATACATTTTACACAAAAAATTGGGAGGCAAGGATGATGTTCGGTATAGTGGTGTTTGGGCGTTCCACTGTTTTGGTATTTTTTTAACTAGTAAAGTTGTGAAGATTGCATGTAGCATAGAATGGGGCTAGCTAGCCACTGCTCCAGACTACCTGATTTGTCAGCAAGCATAGTAAGTACTGTATAAAAGGTCCACACGGAGCACGTGTGCGTGAACACGTGTAGGCATTACATGCGAGGAAAATGCTGAAAGCTTTGAATAGAGTCGTTACGATCATAATTATTCGTGAAATAACCACAAGGGAAACTGACTGGGTATTTGTAAGTCATTGAAAAGTGAACAAAGAAAAATTTACTGGAGCGGGATTCGAACCGGCGACCTCCTGAATACCGTGGTAGAGCGCCTGTACGGTATTCAGGAGGTCGCCGGTTCGAATCCCGCTCCAGTCAATTTTTCTTTGTTCACTTTTCAATGACTTACAAATACCCAGTCAGTTTCCCTTGTGGTTATTTCACGAATATATTAATTAAAAAGCCGTATCCTCTTTGAGTGATCCCCCATGTACCGTTCCCAGGTTGCAGCATTGTTGCGTGTATCATTGAAACGATCCCTGGGGTGTGGCGGTGAGTAGGGAGAGAATCCCAATGCTTGCCCAATTGAGCTTTCGATGTTCAAGTCTGGACTGGGCATAATAAAAAAAATCGGGAAAAATGAGAAAATTAAATAATATTATTTTATACTGGGCATAATAAAAAAATCGGGGAAAAAATGAGAAAATTAAATAATTTTATTTTATATTATTATAAATAAGATGGAACAAAACAAAACAATAAAACATACATACTTTGTAACTGAAAAACATGATCTATATAAAAACGCAGATAAAAGTGAATATAATCATTATGGGTTGTTTAATGAGGAAAATTTAATAATAAATCCAGCGATTAAAACTTCACAAGAAGTAGTAGAATGTGCTAAATCAAAAATTACTTATAAACATGATGATAAAGAATGTAATTTAATTTTTATGTTACCAACAAATTTTTGTTTTGGAATAAATACAATTAATACTTTTGGTGAAGAAAAAAATCCAGACAACACGACTGGCTATCAAATTGTATATAATTTACAAAATGAGTGTGATGAAATTGTTAAATACTTTGATAAAATGAGATGTACAGTAACTAAATATATTGAATCTGATAAAGATAAAAATATACCAAAAATAACCAAAAATATGTATATAAACATGGGAAAACAAAGTGTTAAACCAATTTATGATGATAAAAACAAAAAAATGTATATTAAACTTAAATCATATGGAAAAGGAAATCAATTAAAACAATATACAAAATTGTTTGATTCTAAAAAGAAAAAGATTGATAACATCGATGAATATATGAATAAATCATGTAAAGTTACACCTGTTCTCATCTGTAATGATATATTTTTTGGTTCTCATGGAAATAGTGGATTTGGTGCAAGTATCAGATTTAAATTAGAACAAGCTTTTATTAGGCAATATGAAACTATACAAATCCCCACTAATGTCATGTTTGATATTGAAGATATTGATGACTAAATCTAGAATATAAAAAAGAAAGCCAAAAAAATAACAAAAAAATTATCATTTTTATTTACACACTAAATTAAGCCACATCCAAATTAGGATGTGGCTTTTTTTTTACGTCGTATGCATGTACACTACTCATATGCACTTGACAATGCACTAAAGGTTATTTACCTTAAGTGTATACACAACACTCGCTTGAAAAAAACAGCCATTCAATGTCACGCGTGGTTGTCCCCAGCGTAAACAGGGTTTTTGTTATTCAAATTTCATTCATGACTGAACGTAGTGTAAAACGCTTAGTCATCCGCTGACACAAAGGTTAAATTCCTAAAAGCGCTCGGGTTTGTTATTGAAATATAACACATGACTGAACCTGTGTAAACCGTCACAATCACAGTCAAACACCCCTCAAAAAATAGACTCGTCCTTTGTGTCGTCATCGTTGTTATTGCACCATTTCGAGTATAATATATATCAAATTAAAAAACCATTTTCAGTCGGGGCTGGGAGGATAGCTCAGTGGATAAGCTCGGCGGTTTGCAACCATGGGGTACCGGGTTCGACGCACGGTCTGTAAAATTGAAATTAACATAACAAAAAATATGAATAAAAAATAGAAAAAGAAAAAATGTTTCTCGTTGAATATTTGATGTGGGTATTTAATAAGAAACATAAAAAACAATATCCTGACATAAAAAAACATGAAAAAAAAATAGAAAAAGAAAGAAAATGTTTCTCGTTGAATATTTGGGGTGATATTTAATAAGAAACATAAAAAACAATATCCTGACATAAAAAAACATGAAAAAAAAAACCTTTAAACTTTGAACCCGGTACCCCAAAAAAGGGGGTCAACAGTGTTGTTGGCCCTCTTTGATGAGTTTAAGGCATAGACCCCGGCCCCTTTACACTCTTTATAAAAACGCCCACGCATTCTGAGTAAAGTATTTGGTGAAAAAAAAAATGATTCAGTAAAAAAAAAAAAATAATAATTAATTAATTTTTTTTAAATATAAATGGATGAGATAGGTATGTGCACTCACAACATCATGATTGATGAAGACAAAGACGAGTATTATTGCAACAAGTGTGGATTAATTATAGGTTATAGTCTCATGGATTATTCTACGGAAAATATTAATGGAAAGTATAATCAGAGATTTTTCTATAAAAAAACAAAGGCTTCTATAGTAAAAAAAGTCTTTGATAAATTAAACATTCAATACCAAATGTGTGACCTTAAACTCGTCGAGTTTAAATTAAAACAAATATTAAAGGGAAAAATATCTAGGGGTCATCCACTCAGGTCGTTAATGGCAGTATGTTATCTAAAAAACATTTTAAACGTAACCCAAGAAACAGTACAAAAGTTATTTCAAGTAGAATTAAAATATTTTAATCAAGCGTTAAAAAGATACAACGAAACTTTTAAAGAGGAGGAGCCGTAGGGCTAACTCTCGCTTGACTTTCTTTATAACTCGGAGGTTTACTCTCCTCGTTTTTAAACGACTTTGTCAAACTTAAACTTAATTTCCAAGTTTTTTCATAAGCTCTTTTTTTTCTTTGGCGAGTAAATCACTCGCCATCGCTTTAGCCTTTTCTTCAACTTGTCGTTCAAATTCAACTTTATTTAAATGTTTAGCTTCTTCTAACTTTGTAGAAGTTTTTAATCTTATTTTTTCTTTTAAGTCGTTAAATTTTTTAAGTTCTGACGTAATTAATATAAATTCTTCGTGAGAAATATCACCATCTTCGATGGCTTTTGACACGTATTCATCTATCGTGTTTAACTTTGCATCTGCTAAAATTTTAATCTGATCGTGTTTTTTACTCTTTACCGTTAATTTTTTGCTTGCGTATTTAAGTACCGCGTAAAATCCAAAGGCACCTATGCTAGTCCCCTCTAAGACTAAGCCAATTGGGGCACTAATAACACCCATTAATGCGGGGATCCCTATCGCGGCTGCAGTGACCCCCAGTACTTCAACCCCGTGCTCTACATATTGAATCGCAGAGATCCACCTTTTTAACTTTTTAAAAGAAACCTCGCGCGAGTTTCTTTCTTTACAGATTAGAGATTTAATATCTTCAATTTTTTGAAGTCGATAAATTTTAGTTTCGTCTTTAATATCATCACCGCTGTTTAAGTTTAGATCAGGATATAAAGGTTTTATTTCATTTACATTTACGGTTGCCATATTTTTAATATATAAGCGTTTTTAAATTATTTCACATTCGATTAAAATCCCCGCGCCTTTGTTATTGATGATTTTTCCTTCCTCGTTTTTAATTGAAAAGGCAAGTTTATTAATTTTACCGTTTTTTAATGTTTTCCCAACGTGAGTTTGGTTTGTTTGGCTTGTGTGATAAAATGATAACATATTTGAAGGAAACCCGTTGTAAAAATTATCACTCGTGTTTAACTGCTCGCAATGAATAAACGTAATGTTAAATGGGTTAATATCGTAATCACCCTTATAAATGACATTTGGGATTAACCTTCCTTTGGGTAAATTGAGCAAATTAGAAACTTCTCGATTTAAACGTAGATTAAGGTTTATATCAGTGACCCTTAAGGTCACCGTTTTACTTTCTCTATAGACTTTAAAGCTCACACCCGGTATCGAGTTTATCAATGACTCGAACCAATCGATACCATAAAATCCAGGTAAAATAATGATGCTTCCTGATTTGCCCTCAGGCAAAGCCGTAACCTCACTCACCGGATGTAGCGCATTTACGATTGGCTCTTTATGTCCTAAAACAACGAGGCTGTTTTTAATTTGTGGTAAACGCATATTTTCTGTTTTTTCTTGATTGTCATTGTTGTATCCATATCGAAGTAAATTTGTGGCTAATACTTGACCTTCTATGATATAGTCTATTCTTTTATTTAATAAATGTATTACATAGTTAACTTCATTTTGTAATTCATCATCAAGTCTATCCCTGGCTAATTCTAGGGTTTGTTTTCGTTGTCTGAGGACCTGTATTTCTTCTTGTATTTTTATTTCCACTTCGTTAAGAATTCCAGTATCATATCCGTCAAACATCTGTGTAATAATGCGTGCTATGACTTCTTCTCTGCTTTGTTGAATTTCTTCGGTTGTCATCGATAAACGAAATTGATTCATTATCTCAGGGGTCAGTTCTAATGGCTTTGTCTGTAGTTGTGAGCTTTTATCAGTTTGTCTATTGTCTCTAGGCCTACCGTTAGTATAAGCGGGTTGCCCATCTATATCCTTTTCCCAAGTAATCTCACTAGATTTAGTTATGTTAAAATAGCCTACCGTAAACACGAGATTTTTAACGCGAATTTGTTTTGAGCCATCTAAATTATCAATCACCTCTTGCAATTTAAACGTTTGTTCGTTTTTTGTCAAATAAAATGTGTGTTGTATTCCGCTCATTCTTACTCTACTTTTATTATAAAAAGACTTATATTATAAATGGGAAACTCTTTAGGCGCTTTAGCTATTATCGTCAATAAAAATCATACTTTTTTTGTACAATTTAAAGATATGTCAACCGCGTATAAATTACCACGCGTTAAAACGGACGAAGCAATCGAACGATGGCAAACTAACCCTTTGTCCTTTTATCAAAACCAATTCAACTTTGCGATTTATTGTGCCACGACCGCGTGTGGAGTAGGTCTTGACCTCCTCCACAATAAAAACCAATATATTTCATCGCTGTTTCATTTTCACGTGTATTATACTATACGAAAAATATTTTATAATTTGGTAGCACCTATACCTGGTGATGATGTATTTAACGCGTTAAATAACCGTTATGATACGAGAGCTTTTACGGACACGTGCCGCGTATTTGGCATCGATCGAAGCAAGTCTTTTAAACAAACGAGAGATATGACCTCAAATGGCTTGGGTACTGCTTTTTACTACAATTCGGGGTCGGTTCCAGTGCCGGGGAAAAACTATGACCCCCACGACTTGGGTGTAAACTACGGTACGTATGCAGGCTCAACTTTTATGGGATTTGGTTTAATGGATCCACCAAAAGGATCGGGTCACGCGAGTACCTATACGGTCACTTACCTTGAACAATCCAATAATGTTTTAGGTGCTTGGACAGACTTTATTTCAAAGACGAGTTCTTTTACCGATGTTGGAATTACAAAAATTAACGAATCGATTAGGGCTTACGTGTACGCGCTTTTAGGTGCACAAGCACAAACAAAAACCAGTGCATTAACCCCGGGAACCGGTTTAGATGCACAGCATCAGTTTGTTACCATCGTAGAAAGTCTTATTAATAGCGAACCAGATTTAGAGCAGAGTATCAATCAATTTCAAGATTCACTGCAGTATGCTAAAACTCCACTCAACTTTGTCGTAAGACCCGGGCTATACCTCATTCCATCAGATATGGATTTAAGGGTAGGCATACACGATGGTTACAATAATAACTTGCAAATTGCACCTTTAACCGCTAAACCGGGATTTCAACCAACCTTAAACGCTCCGATACAAGTTGATGACTTTGATCCTCAGCCAACCCTTGAACCCAAACCCACTCAAGAACCAACAGAAGAACCTACACCACGTTTATCACCTTTACCTAAAACCTCAGAGTCAAATCCTAAAGCATCTTTAGACATTCATCAAGATGAAAAATTATCTTTAACGATAGGAACAGTTGCAATCATTGCGATAGGAGTTTTAGTCTACAAAATTTTGACTTAGAAAAATATAAATATTTAAACCAAAAAAAATACCCCCAAGCTCAAAAGAGCTTGGGGGATTATTTTTTTTTATTATTTTGTTAAAAAACAAAACTACCAATTATTTTTAATATAAGCAATAATTAAAGCACCTGCACCTATAAATAAAGCCCACACGTGTTCTGCTAGCCAGCCAACTGATTTACTTAAAACATTTAGTAACCAACTTATGACGCTTCCAATGACCCCCGGCAGCGCACCTAATGCGGCTAACCCTAATTTTTTCAAAGCGTTTGCTAAGTTTTCCAAGTGCTTGTGTACCCACTCTTTGATGCCACCTCCTGATGGTGGCTCAGGTTTAGGCGCGGGTGGTTCTGGGGTTGGGATACCTACACCTCTAACGGCTGCTACCACCGAGCTTACCAGTGTGCTGATGGCCATAGAAATTGCTGCTAAAATACTCGCGATCGTGACACCTTGCTCTTTAAATAAAAACTTAATTTTTTCTCTAAGCGTTACATCGCTGTCTAACATTATATTGATTGTTTCTTTGACGCGATTGATTTGAGATTTTATTTTATCTGATTCTCTAATGATATTATTAGACCTTTCTCGTATTTCAATGTTTATATTTTCTAACTCTTCTGTGAGTGATCCTATTTGTTCTTCGTCTTCTGCTTTTTTTGCTTCGTTTAATTCTTTTTTAACTCTTTCTTTTGTCTCATTTAACTCAGTTAGCTTTGATTGTTCCAATAATAAATTTGCTTTAAGCGATTGTAATGTTTTGTCTAAACCACGTAGCTCTCTGATATTAAATTCACTTTGTTCATCAATGTTGGTTTCTTGTTCGAGTTCTTCTATAACATTAATCGTTTGATCAGCTGCTTGTGATAAATCTTGTAAGGGTATGTTTTCACTTTGAATATGAGTTAAAGATGTACTTGCTTGTTGAAGCGCTGTGCTTGCTTCTTTGCTGCGTTTTGATGTTTTAAAATCAACAATTTTTAAATCGTTTCGCATAAAAAGAGATCTATGTTTAATTCCTTTATCTTTTGTTCTAGAATATATTGTACTCACAGAAGCAAATTGTTTAGGATCATTATCAAACGTTAATTTTATTTTAATTCCACCTTTTTTGTAATATATTCCATCCTTTTCAAATCTAAAGTTTTCTCGTTTAATATAATCGGAAGTTTTATAACCTTCACTTATTATGCTAGCATAAAAATTATCAATGTACTGATTTTGAAGTTGAAACGAGTAATCAACATTTTCACCATTACGAAGAGCACTTAATTCTTCTTGTTGTTCTTGTGTACCACCACCTCGTAAATTATTTAATCGAGCTTGATTTTCTTCAGAATCGAGTTCGGTATTATCATAAACGGGGTTGTTAAATTGTTGATCGTCTCTATCTTCTGTTTCATTTAACAGGGGATCATTCTCTTGATAATCAAAATCATCCATCTTTAATTATTTATTATATACACATTTTAAACTGTAGGTTTATTTATAATACTACCCGGTAAGATTCCCTGTGTGACCAGCCACTGTTGCGTTGCTAAAGAACCTCCGACTAATGCGGTTAGTTTAGCCGCATCTTCTACGCTAAGCCTATCTAAATCAGGCGATTTAATTTTGAGTAATTTTTTACTTACCATCGAATATCCCATGGTTAAAAGGCTTAACACTGCACCATGATAAACTGTGTTTGCTATTCCGTTTATATCAATATTTGTATTTGCCATTCTTACTATATAAGTTTTTAAAATTTAAATTAGTTCCCCTTTTTTAAAGGTTGATAAAAGGGAAAGCCAATGGTGACTGCTGCTATTAAAACACAAATATAAACTGCGGCGGCAATATCATTTACGGTTGTTTTATCCATTTTTAATATATAAACATTTAAAAAATCAATCCATTAAAAGTTCTTCGGGTTGACTCTGTGGTAGACTTGGTTTTGTTATTTGAATAGGTTTAGAGTTTTCTGGTGATTTGTTTAATGATTTATACAATAAAAGACCTATACCGCCTACTAAAATTAAACCGCCAACATAAAGTAATCTCGAATCAGGGGTATTTTGAATAATCTCCGACTCTGTCTCTTCTGTTTTCATTTTAGCTAATTGCTCTTTCATTTTTTTATTATGTTCTGCTAGGCGTTTACCTTGTTCAACGCGTTTAGCGTTTTTAGGTTTTACGGTTTGTTTTTTAGTTACTTGGGTCACTGGGGTTGTTGGTATCGGTGTTGGTGCTGCTGGTGCTGTTGTTGGGGGTGCTGTTGGTAAAGCTTGCTCCTTCTCCTGATGCATAGTTGTCATTTGAATTATTTATTATATAAGTATTTTTATTTGTTGTGGATTTGTTAAAGTTTAAATGTTTTGTGGTAATAAGTGTTGCTATCAAAGGTGATAGATAGACACCATATTTGTAACAAACCTCACTAAGTGCATAAGCTAAGCTATTACTAATGATAGGATCGTTATTTAAATCATTGGTTAAATTTTCCTCAGAATTTAAGCTAATTCTAATTCCTAAAATATCAGCCGGAGTTGCTAAACCTATAGCTCGTGCATACAAACTCAAAATTGAGTTACCCACTGTAGCTACCACTTCTTTACCGAATTTAACTTGATACCGGTTAAATAATTTTTCTTGATCTGCAGGTGTTAGTGCTTCTATGTCTTTGATGGTGTATTCTTTTCCTAAATATTTTTTTGAATCACCTGCTGCAACTATGCCACAAAGTCGATCTTTATAACTACTGTCGTTTGTTGGTGTTAAAGGTGTATTTACATCGCTATTTATAATTGTTGTCAAGTCGTTCATTTTACTATATAACAACTTATAAATTTTGTTAAAGCAAAATAAATTATAACATAAGTAGCTTAAGTTTAAAGTGATAACAAACTTAATAATAACATCAACGTATTGTAGCATTGGTGTTTTTTATTTATAACAAAATTAAAAATTGCTATAAATAACTTGATAGGTAGTTATTAGCAAATTTTTAACAAAATACAACAAATGATAACAAACTTAATAATAACATCAACGTATTATAGCAATTGGTGTTTTTTATTTATAACAAAATTAAAAATTGCTATAAATAACTTGATAGGTAGTTATTAGCAAATTTTTAACAAAATACAACAAATGATAACAAAAATTAGGTTGTTAATCAAAAACTTGATATGAAACTGGAGGTTCTGTGTTAATAACCAATTTACTATATTTTTTATCGCACAAATGTTTTTTAATTACGTCTCTTTTTTGATCACACACAACATCATTTTCATCTAATGCAATATCAAAACTCGTTTTATCTTTTGTATAAAACATCGCAACCCAACTTGTATTCTCACGATAGTCTTTTAAAACCGAATTATACTTTTGTGTTAATAACCAACAGCTATGGTTATAATGCCTCCCAGAGAAAGCGATTTTGCTCAACGCACATGTTTTTTTTCGATATTTTATTTCCTGCTGACTCGAACAATCATCTATGATAAATAACGTTTTTATTCCATCTAAAATATTTTGATACAAATCTAGGGCTTCATTTAAAGTTATTTTTTCAAAGTCTAAATCACACAAATATACATTTTCATCCATTGATATCCAAAGCCTCGATAAATAAGTTTTATTTTTAAATAAGGTCGGGCAAATGACCACGATCGATTCAAATTTATCACGATATTCGGTTTCCAATAAATCTAAAATCCATTTAGTCTTTCCCGAGTTTGTTTTTCCTACAATTAAAGCACAATGACAAGATTCCATTTATTTTAATAAGCTTTTAAAAAACTAAATTCTTAAAATTTCCATCCTCAATGGTTAATTGCGCATCCATGACTAAAAATACAAACATCGTTAAATCACCCGCTGTTTCAGCCTCTCGAGTCATCTGAATCTGAATTCCTCCTCCGTCGTTTAAACGTCTTCCACTTCCGTGAGCACTATTATCATCAGTTGAGCGAAAATCTAGCCACAGGCCGTATTTATCTTTATAGTAGTCAGCTATTTCTAGACCCACTAAATTTAAATCTTTTACAATCGATTGGCCATTTTCGGTATCACTATCACCAAAAAATTTATTAACTTCTTGCCAGTGCTGATACTCAAACATACCTTGAGAGTAAAGTTGATTGGGTTTTCCTTCAACCGTAATGCTGGTTTTGCTAATGTGGGGGTTGTAAAATCTTTGAGGGTTTTTTACCGTTGGATCTCTAAATAAGATTAAAACGCCTTTGAGACTTTTAATCGGTTGATTAATCATAACGTTCCATAAGGTATCTGATTTGTTGATCGATCTTGTTTCTAAATTATGTACGTGATCAAAAAGATAGTATTTCATTCGTTTGTTTTTTAGCTCTTGTGTCAAATCTCGGTTAGTGACGACTTCGTATTCAAGCGTTAAATCTGAAATTGAATATTGGGCACTTGTATCCGAGCTATTAACGACTTTATCGTGATCGTTAAATGTTAATTCATACGTTAGGGGTTGCTTTAGACTGCTAGGATAAAAAGGATGATGTGCCGTTAAAAGCTCAATATCTAAAGGAATACAATATCGATTACCAAACGCGTCGGAGATAGCTTTATCTTTTCCGCTATTAGTTTCAGCATTAGCATCTGCCGCGCCTAATCTTAATTTTGTGACGTTTTCTTTTTCAAGGCCTACATAGGCCATATTTCGTGTAATGTAGGGATGCAGCCAGTTATCTTTAAAATTGTGAAAGACATCCGCATCGCGATAACTCACGATTGTGTTACCTTGAAGCCTAACATTGATTTCGCGTATTAAGTTACGACATAAGTTGTTAAACACCGTTCGATCACCATCTGACCCTCCATCTAACTCGAGTTTAAAAGCGAGTTTAGAAGTACCGGGTACGATAACATCGTCGGGTCCTAATTGCGGAAACTTAACGATGAGTTTTTGACCAGCCGCAATCGTGCTTGGATTATGAGTGATTGACACTTCTCTTCGTTCGCCTTTAATGGCTTTAGGGATTTTAAGACGCCTCATTGGGTTTAGTTTTTTACCGTAATGATTCATAGTTCAAAATAGTGTGTTTTTAATATATAAGGTTTTTAAATTAGTATAAATAAAAAGATGGCAGGAATAGCAATGATGGTTGGCGGGGCAGTAGTAAATGCGTTAGCGTTTACCGGTAGTAACTTTTTATTTAGTAGTTTATCAAAACAACAAATTGACAAAGAACGAAAAAGACACGACTTAGCATTAGAAAAATTAGCGAGAGCCAAAGAAGATTGGGAACAACAACGCGTTAAATATCTAGATTATTTGAATAAACGTATGATACAACAAAAATTATCAGAAAGAACGTTTAGTAACGTAAACGAAGCGCTTAAAGTGTACAGCGAAATAACGGGTGAAAATTACGATTTAGAATTACCACCTAAACCAAAACTTAGCGACTTTTATACTCCGAGTGATGATCAACAAATTAGAGAACTCGTGTGGGTATTAGGTGGTACAGCCGCAGTGGGATTCTTCATTTATAGATATGTATAAAATAAAAATGAGTGAGTTAAATAAAAAACAAAGAGAACAGCTTTCAGGTTTGTTTTATAGTCCTAAAGGTTATTGGAAAGGTGAGGGTGCTGTCACGCATTTGCATAAAAAAACGGGGGTTGATAAACAAAAAGTTAGATCTTGGTTAAAAAAACAAGCCGTTTGGCAAATTTATTTACCACCTCCCTCATATGTACCCAGGCCGACGGCAATGTCGAGTGATTGGTTAGAACCAAATTACGTACATCAGTTAGATATATTATACTTACCCTGGGATCTAGTTAAACAAAAAACGTTTAAATACGCGTTGACGGTCATAGACGTGGCGAGTCGGTATAAAGAGGCTGAACCCATAACTTCTAAAGTTGCCGGTCAAGTGAAAGACGCGATTATTAAAATTTACAAGCGTTCGTCTTTAACGTGGCCTAAATTAGCACAAATCGATGCTGGAACAGAATTTAAAGGAGATTTTAAAAAGTTGTTTCAGTCTCATGGCGTAGAGATCAGTGTAGGTGTGCCGGGTGTGCATCGATCGCAAGGAGTGGTTGAAAGATTTAACCGGACCTTAGCCGAAAGATTATTCGGTCATCAATACGTGCAAGAAATGCTTGATCCGCAGGCGAGAAACGTTGAATGGGTGGTGAGGTTGCCCCAGGTTATAAAATCCCTCAATGAAGAAACAACACGATTGATTCGAGATTCAAAAGATAAAGAAATCACTCCTACGCAAGCGATCAAGTTAAAACGGGTTAAACAATTACCCTCATCACCACAAAAAACAAACGTTAGTGATCTTCCGACTAATGTTTTAGTTCGTTATTTATATCAACCGGGGGAACAAGAAGGAGGTACGGTGAGGAGGGCTACCGATCCCATATGGAGCGTTAACATGTATCAAATTGAAAAAAGAACGAGTCAATTTAAAATCATGAGTGGTAAAAAAGTTACTACAGGTCCTACGCTTTATTACTTAAAAGACGGACCCAAACGATCGTTTGTAAAAAAAGAACTTCAAATCGTTCCGGATGACACCGAATTGCCAGAATCTTGATATTTAATTTTTTTATTGCCAAATGCTAAAGTATTGATTCCATCGAATAAAATATATCTTTTTCCATCATAAGGACTCAATGAAGTTTTGGTTTTCACTTGCGTATAAATTTGATGTTTGTTAGATTGAATTATATTCATTTGATGTTCTTGAGATTTTTTATTTTGTAAACAATTATAAAAATTTTCAAAGTTAATATTTTTTTCAGTCACGGTTTTTGTTATACCTTTAATTTTTTTAACCTCTTTATCATCTTGTATTAAGATCACATACATTTTTGATCTTAAACAAATGGCTTGTTTTATTACTTGGCCACCGTATTCATCTTTCATTTTTCCAATTACTTTTTTGTTTTTAGGGTCAAATAAAGGGTGAGTGGGTGAATAATTAGATAGATCGTAAAGTTCTGAGTCTCGTTTAATATCCTCGTAAACATCGTCGGTTTTAACGATCAATAATAAACTATCGGTATCGGTATACATGAGATTTATGTTATCGTTATATTTTTTCTTCAAGTGATTGTAATAAAAGTCGTACATAAAAGATTTGCTTAAATCTAATATACTCACTCCACAATAGATGGGTTTATTTAAATACGTTTTTTCTTTGTACCTTTCAAAGAAACCTATATTAGAATCTGTAAATTTAGTTGATGTTTTATAATTAGATTTGGATGCTAGTTTTAATATTTTTTTTATCGATAAATCGCTATCATCGTCTATAATAATATTTCCATCTATTCTATTTCGAACATTTTCCATTGTTTTACCAAAAACGGAATTGTTCATGAGTTTAAAAAAATCTTTTTCAAAATCTGATTTGGCTATTTTTCTGAGTTGTGTATTTTTATCGATGTAAGACCGCATCCACGGTTTTTGCTTAAATCGTAAAACACGATGTACGCGTGTGAGTTTTAATCCTAGTTGTAAATACAGTTTTAACGTTTTATAATGAATGACATATTTTTTACGAGGTCCTAAATGAGCGATGAGTCTGTCATCTCGCGAAGCTTTTTCTCCGCTAGATAACAATTCTTTTTGATAAGGGCTCAACCATTCAGCCGATACGGTTATGTTCTCTGGGGCTAAGGGTAAGTCGTTGTGTAAGTCGTGAAGCTCTTTAGGATAGTCTAGATCTACTTCCAACATAAATCCGTAGTCGTTGTCATCGGCTAAACCTAAAATATGATCGACCGTAAAGTTAGCGACTTGGTAATCGGTTAACCATTTAAAATCGGCGTAGGGTAACGATTGACTCATTGCCCAACCGTATAAATTGTTCGCATCTAAATAAAGTAAATAAGAAGATTCTTTTTCAGGATCGTAATCTTTTAAATATTTATTGTTGGCTTTGTGATGCCTACAACTACCCACGCTAGAATAACCACCTCTTTTACCTTTTTCAAAAAATAAATATTGTTCGATATCGGTTAAAAGTTCTAATTTTATTTTAGAATGCAGCAACAAAGCATCCCAAGACAATCCCGGTGCCGTGAGATATTTCGCTGGATCTAAACGATATGTTTTCTTACAAGTGGTTCTAAAGTTTTGAAACACATCGGCGAGTAATAACGTATCCGTGGTCACGTATAAGTCGTGATAATCACCTAGAGTTTTACAGTTGAAAGTTTTCCAAACCAACTCCGCGTGAGTATATTCTTCTCGCGTAATACCTTTGAGTTTTATCTTACTATAAAACTTTTCAATGGGTGGTAATTGAGTTTCTTTAAATCTATCAAAGGAATCCATATATTCGTATGGATAACACCCCTTTTTTAATAAAAGATCAACATCATCCGTATTATAATCTTTAAAATGTTTTCTAAATAAATGAAATGCGTCTTTAGGGCAAGCAGCGACTAATTTTTCTAAGGAAGAGTTCATAAAATTTAACGAATCTATAAAACGGAGTTGACCTATACTAATACTTATGTATTTTTCCGAGTTTTGAGGAATACAAAATATATTATCGAATACGTTTTTTTCCTTTTGATAATAATTTAATATACTTAAAACCTCTTTTAGTTTATCGATTTTAACATTTATTTTTTCATCGATTATTTTTAGTTTTTGATTAATTAGTTTTATTTTTTCTCTATTACAACGTTCGCTTTTGTTTGCTTTTTGGTTAATTTTTATATTAAGTTTCTTATCGAATGTAATTCCGTATTTTTCTTCAAACGTTTTTATTTTTGAATTATCACCTTTTCTTATATTTCGACGAAACTCGTTAAAAATTTCACGTTTTTCTTTTATGTATCTAATTTTTTTGCGGAGTTTTATTTCTTGCGTTTCGAGTTTTTCTTTATACGCTTCGATTTTTTCTATACGCGTTTTGATTTTTTCTATACACGTTTCATGTTTTTTTATTTTATTATTTAACGTTTCGACGCAAGCGCTTAC
The DNA here is from genome assembly GCA_963971285.1 of Astropecten irregularis. Taxonomy (NCBI): domain Eukaryota; kingdom Metazoa; phylum Echinodermata; class Asteroidea; order Paxillosida; family Astropectinidae; genus Astropecten; species Astropecten irregularis. Next base: position 10,432,800 of record OZ020247.1, read on the forward strand.
CCCCTGCATGATCAAATGACCGTCGTAATTTTTAAAATTGTGAAAAATAACCGGTATTTGTGTTCGATTTGTTATTTTAAGTTTTAGGTTACAATGTGCATGTGCAACTCCTCTAAATTTACCCGTGATGTGGCAGTGATCTCTAACTTTTCTAAATTTATTAATTTTTTTACCGCATTCTAAACACAAAAAATCTGTATAACCTTTACTGTTTGTGACCGCGTTTTCTTCTTTTTCGGATTTGGTTTTGGGTTCACGAGGTATCTCACAATTACAATATAAAACGCTAGTTTGATATATTTCCTTTTCACAAATCCAACACTCGTTACTCGTCATTAATGATTCGTCGATCTCTTCAATCGGTATAGGATTATTAAATATTTGTTTAATTTTACGTTGTTCTTTTAACAATGAATTAATTAAATGCTCGCTAGCGTTACACCCTCTATAGGTTTTTTGCTTCATTAGTTTTCCATCAAATCTTACCACAACATAAGAATAACCGCTGGGTTTATGAACGCTCAACTTTTGAGTTTTTTTCATCTTTTCTACATTGTATTTTTCTAAAATACATTCAAAATCCGCATAAATCACAAACGGTGCATCTTGAAAATTTTTAAAGTTTTTAAATTTTAAAATATTTTTATCTTCTTCTGGAAGGATGACTCTTGAAGGATGAACGGTTAATCCTTGACATATTTCATCGTGAATTTTTAATTTTTGCGGTGTATAAAAATGCGATAGACATCTGTAACAAAAATATAATTTATGCCCATCTTTACATGTACCATTGCTGAATAGGGCCGAAAAATTCTTAATCCAACCATAGTGACTTTTTATTATTTTTTCTCCTTCTTCTTCTACCTCTCTAGTAAATAATAATAGATTTATGTGAATGTCGTTTGTTTCTTTAGAGATATGTAATGGATAAGGAAATTCTTCTTTTTCATCATTACAATCTAACCCAAACACGTTAATATTTAAATTATTTTGTTTTTCTATTTTAGAAATCTGCTTTAAGGGTGTTGGAAAATCTATACCGGTAAAGTCTAACCCATCATTTAACTTATAAGTACTGACTCTTTCATCGTGAATTCTGTATTTTGGGTTATTTTTTTTCTTTTCTTTGATTTCATCCTTGTATAACCCTAACGCAGATCTGATAGCCCATCTAATGCATTGATCGTCGTCATTTTGTACGCTAACAACAGCCTTTTTATGTTTAATAAATGGTGTAAGTTCAATATATGAACTACCAGAAACATTGGTATATTTAATAAAGTTCATATAAAACGCTAATATTTTATTTAAAGTTAAACCCGAGGGTCCAAAATCTTTTGATTCCACTACATTTATTAGCTCAAACAAAATGCTATTAACCTTTTCATTTATTTCATCTTCCCTTAAAATAATATGTTGTTCGGTTCGAAAAGTAAAATCATGTAATGTTTCATCCAAAACTTCAACTTTTATATATTCGAGTTTTATCCTAAATTCAAGCTTAAATTGACCTTTTTTTCTAAAGATCTTTGTTACTTCTTTAATCATATTTTTATGCTGATGTTTAAAAAATGTATTTAGATCGGAATATTGTCTTTGAAGAATTATTTCTAAATTTATAAGATTACCACGAAAAGATCTCACTTCTCTCCAGTTTGTCGCTTCACGAATTTCCTCCGATGATAAATTTTCTTTAATCGTTTTGATATAATCTCGTTTTATTACTTGTCCTCTTTGACCCGTTGGAACAACATTGAGGTTATATTTTCTAGCTAATTCTCTAAGTTCTTGATTATCTTTCTTTATTAAATTTTTAAATTGATTTGTAAACGTTTTAATTGCTTTGATATATTCACGTCTAGTGTGATCGAGCTTTTTAGATAAATCTAACCTAATATTATTATCTTGAACATAATTTTTTAATTTTAAATAATCCCATCTTTTATACCCACTCGGGGTGGGTTGTCTGCGTGTAATAGCATTAATAAATTCACTTTTAGTAAAATCCGTTTCTGGATCTTCTATTGAAATTTTGGTTTCTTCAACAAAATGTTTTAAGTTATCTTTTGTCCAATGGCTAAACCCCTTTGCAATAATTGGTCTAGCCATCTGCTCCGTCGTTTGCTGATTCGTTGTTTGATCAGTCATTATCCTTTTATTATAATATAAAATAATATTATTTAATTTTTTCAATTTTTTCCGATTTTTTTTATTATGCCCAGCCCAGACTTGAACATCGAAAGCTCAATTGGGCAAGCATTGGGATTCTCTCCCTACTCGGTGTGTGCGTGGTTTCATGGCTTCTGACTGCCAAACGAACAAGGATAGTTGACTATTGGGGTCACCACCAACGTAGAGCTGGATGGCTCAGTTGCTAGAGCGCCTGTACGGTATTCAGGAGGTCGCCGGTTCGAATCCCGCTCCAGTCAATTTTTCTTTGTTCACTTTTCAATGACGATCATAATTAGTTGGACATTCAACACTTGTCACACCACATTGTCCACTCACACAAATGCAGATGCAGATAGATACATACAATGTACATGCACAAAAGATGATAATTTTTGTGTGTGTTTTTCATAGGTTTGTGCACAAACATGGATGCGCCCAGCAGGCATCACTTTGTACACAAATCAGCGCTCTAGTCATTTAATACAGCTCTATATATCATGTAATTTTTTTGACAAGCTGCAGTTGTTTTGTCAATTACAGAGGAGGAATTGATCATCAATCCTAAGGAGTTTCCTGGTATTCAAGTGGGCGATATTCTGGAGATATACCACGCTGATGAGAACAAAAGGTGAGATGTTTCATAGAGCTGCATAACAGTGTTGTAGTACCCGTACTCGTACTTGAGTTCTACTCGAGTACTGTTTTCAGAGTACTCATACTCAATGTCCAAGTTCTCTTACTCGAACTACAATATTTGAAAAACGATATTCGATACGGTTCTGGCAAAAAGAAGGCTGAAGGTGGGATAAATAACGTATATGACCCATTCACTGTCTGTGAGGTACAATACATAATAAGTCAAGTTCACAGGACAGCACTTATACTTTGTCTGATCAAACATGTACATGAAATAATAAACCTGTGGAAATTTGAGCTCAATCGGACATCTGAGTTTCGAGAAAATAGCGAAAACTCGACTCAATTTTTCTTTAAGAAATGTTTCATGTTTTATAATATAAAACATGAAGAATGCTTATGATCTTACCCCGAGTCCCGAGATCAAAACTGTTTTCCGTCGTTGTTTGACTAATTTCTGGGTAAATACAACATTTCAGGTCGAAATATTTTAACGGTATGTTTCTGATGAACCAAGATTTCCCATGGTGACTGTGTGCACTGTTTACGTATTGTTGAGTCCATTTTCTGTCTCAAACTCAATAATTTTCTTTTTGGAGGCCTTGCAATCATATGCTCCCTTTAAGCACAAACAAATTCCTTTAGCATAAAAAAATCTCACTACAAGTAATAAACTGCTGCAAACTGCTCATCAGCCAAAAATAATGACCTGAAATGTATAGAATGCTTGGAGTTAGGAGGGCCTGATGCATTTCACTCCTAGCAGGATCTTTATCGAAGGCTGAAAGCCTTAAAAAATCTCACTTGATAAAAACAAAAATGCCAACCATATCTTCACAACGACAACCCAACAACAACCGCAAAACAACACAGCACAATTACATCAACACAACATCAATAACATCAAAATTTTCTAAAAGCCAAATGCTTTGTTTTCAAACAGACATAGGCATAGATGTAGATCTAGATGTAGATATATAGATGTCGTCTGGTTGCTTTTAAAGGTATAATACACGATTGGTAAACATGGTAAAGGTAACAGCACTCACACTTTGTATGTCTTATCAATTATGTTTATAAAATAATAAACCTGTGGAAATTTGAGCTCAATCAGACATCTGAGTCCCGAGAAAATAGCAAAAACCTGACACAATTTTTGATCTCACCCCGAGATCAAAAATGTTTTCAGTTTTTGGTTTTACTAAATTCTAGATTAATATATCATTTCAGGCGGAAATATTTAAACGGTATGTTTCTACCGGCACCATTTTCATATCCTGAAAGTTATAGGTAAATCTGTGAACATTTCTTTTTGGGTGTGTTACCAATCCTGTACTGTACCTTTAAACTTGTATGCATGCAGTTACTGTTTGCCTAGCATAAGTTTTAATTTAGAATGTGAACACTAGCTAGATATTATTGTTGTTGTCACAACATACCGTAGAAACATACCGTTAATCTAGAATTTAGTAAAACAAAAACTGAAAATAAATACCAACCTGGACGCCCTGGCCTTCGCTCTGGTTCAGACAGTACATGCCTTGCAGTTCCGAACATGCACTCTGCTGCAGGAGATTGTGCATTCTACGCTCATGCACCTCGACCTTTGTAACTGTCTCCCTAATCAACTCCGTACTGTAGAGTCATTGGAAGCTTTCAAGAAACACCTTAAAACTTTCTTATTTAATGGTTGATCTGTTTGGGACAGATGGTCGATTTTGCCGGACTTATCCTGGCTCGGGATTGGTTCTTTGTGCTGCAGGGTGTCGCACCTTCCTTGGGATGGATTCTTGTTTAATTCCTGGTGAGGATGTTGCACTGCAGGGCTGGGGATGAGTCCTGGGTTGGGGCATGTTTCTGTGAGGTCGGTTGCTAGTATCATTACACTGCAATTCACTGTATTTGTACCTGTATTTATTATTTATTTATTTGCTTATTGTTTTGTTCTTTGTGAAGCGCTGTGATACAATGTACTTTGTGAGAGCACTCTATAAATGCCTGTTATTATTATTATTAAAATCCACCACGATGGAGACCGAGTAAAGTTGTAGTACAGTTAAAGGATGTTCACAGAGGGTATGAAGATGGTGATGGTAGAAACATACCGTTAAAATTTTTCCGCCTGAAATGATGTATTTATCCAGAATAGTAAAACAACTACCGAAAATCTTTTTGATCTTTTAAAAGATCAAAAATAAAAGAGAAAAGACTTAAGAAATACTGTGGCCGTTTTTCACTGTTTTCTCAAAAAGTGGGCATCGTATGGGACTGAAATTTTCACAGATGACTATTACTGTACCGTCCTTGATATTTTTTTCCATGAATCTGTATTTCTCTGACAAAAACCAAAGTATGATATCACCTTTAAATGTTGAACCCAATGGCAAGAAAAGCGACAACAAAATGAAGCAATGAAACAAATTATTAAAAGTTGGAAATTATTTTATTAAAAAGAACAAAATGATTAAATACAAGTAATTAACTGCTGCAAGCTGCTCATGGACCAAATTAATGACCTTAAATATATAAAAAGGTAAGAGGGCCTGATGTTTCAATCCTAATAGGATTTTTTCATATAAAAGGCTTTTAGCCTTTAGCCTTTCAGAAAGATCCTCCTAGGGTCGAAACGTCAGAACCTCCTCACGCCAAACACAAAACTAAACAAATCATACATTGAATACTGACACACCCAAGAATTTAATATAATTCAAAATTAGAGTAAACATATTGAGCTCCATTCCGGTAATCTGCAAGGGGGTTGTGTGGTAGATGAAATGTCTCAGCGCTACATGACTTGGTGGATGATGTTCGGTCCTCAGAACATGGACCTTATCAAAGATAGCCTGTTTTCGGCGCTGTGCGTGCGCGTGCAAAGGACAGTGGGGAACTTTTAGTATTAAAGTTATACATACGTGTACACGTCGATACGCGTACACGTATAACTTAAGTTGTCTTTTTTCTAGAAGAAAACCTTGCTTTGAGTTGTTATACTAAACGATGCTGCACAACGGTCCATGGAATGAATACTGTCGAGTCAGTTGTTCCAGCGGTGTAAAGTTGAGTACTTATTCATAGTTGAATTCCTATGTCCGTATGTTTTATGCACTCAGCGCCACCCCTAGCAACTCTGTGTTTCCCAGAGTGCTTTGCACACAGCTAGTTATTCGCTATCTTCGATAAGGTCCATTGTTCCTCACCCAAGTGATTTAGAATTGACCTAGGATATGAATGTACAATGGCCAATTTCATAGAGCTGCTTTATAAGCACCAAAATTTGCTTAAAGGTACTACATGTATCATACTTTGGTAGTATACCAAAAACAGAAATCTTCACAGATTTACCTGTAACCTACAGGGTATGAAGATGGTGATGGTAGAAACATACATGTACCGTTAAAATTGTTCTACCTGAAATGCTGTATTTATCCAAAAATTAGTAAAACAACGACCGAAAATCTTTTTGTTCTTTTAAAAGATCAAAAATAAAAGAGAAAAGACTTAAAAGAGGAAATACTGTGCCTGTTTTTCACTGTTTTCTCAAAAAGTGGGCACTGTACGGGACTGAAATTTCCACAGATGACTGTGACTGTATCTGTCTTGGTATTTTTGCCCATGAATCTGTATTTCTTTGATAAAAACCAAAGTATGATATTACCTTTTTGACTCAACTGGTTTTGAATAAAAGGCTGTCTGAACATACCAATACATCGCACATCACCCATTTATCATCACAGCTGTTGCTGTTTTCATCACGTTACTTTTTCTCGATTCCATTAATTTGTGTCTCTGTGCAGTTTTTATCTTTTTCCGAATCGTTCCTCTGACGTCGACTAGCTTCTGGTTCATAGTCTGGGTTATCTGAAAAGGCTGCACGTTTTCAAATTGGCTGGTCACGTATGCTGTTGAAAAAAGAACAAAAAAATTGACAAACGGTCATTGAGTGTTTCTTGGTCTGGTGCCACAGGTTATCAGTCTTGGACATCACCTCATCTCAGTCACAGTCTATTCAAAACCTCCGCAAGTCTCCACGTCAATTTATTAACTGTTATATTAAATAGCTAAATGATGGCCTTTGTGCCAAAACTTTGATGGAGATAGTTTGTTTTGATTAAAGATGACGTTCAACACTCAACAAACCTCGCTTTATTTGTTAGAACTATAAACCTGAAATTACTTGACATGGACAAAAATATCTATCTCACACTGAACTAGTGCTGGGCAAAATCAGGTTATTTCATATCCGGTTACTGATGGGGAGGGGAGGGTCATGTTAAAGGTTAACCTATGTAATTACGTGCAACTTGTGCGATTTATGGTATATACATCTTCTTCAATGTGATCGTCCTTTCTGAGTGCTTTTTATGATGTTATTCTTTAGATCAAGCATTTAGATCAAGTACATAATGTTTACTTTAGATCCAGTTTGTGAAAAGCGTGTTTCTACTTGGCAAAATGGACAAAGTAACTGACTTAAATTCTACAGTTTTTGGGTTGTTGAACTTGAGCATGAGCCAAACGTTGGTCTCCATTTTTTCCCTTTCAGTTTCGGTTAACAGTTTGTGAAATTTTGTAACCGGATGATGAAATCTGGGTCGGTTAACCTATATCCGGATAAAAAGCCCAACACTACACTGAACACAGAAAGAGAGTCTTTTTTGATGAATTTTCTTTCAACATGCTCAACCTCAACCTGCAAGCTCCCCAAAATTCAGATTCTCTAAATTTCGTCAATGGTGGCAGCAGACAAATCTGTGTGATTTTGTGACGTCAGATATGAGAGCCTTTTCTTTATTAAATAAAAAGGCTCCCGGCCATATCTTATGTCATGAAATCACACAGATTTGTCTGCTGCCCCCAGTGATGAAATTCAGGTACCGGGTAATCTGAATTTTGGGGAGCTTGCGGGCTGAGAGAAAAATCATCAAAAAGACTCTCCTTCTGTATTTAGTGTGAGACAAATATTTCTTCTCATGTCAAGTAAATTCAGGATTATAGTTCTAACAAATAAAGTGAGGTTTGTTGAGTGTTAAATGTCATCTTTAAGAAAAATGTACAGGAAGCTTGAATGAAAACCCTAACCTGCATTCCCAGCTGTCAGACGGATGTTTGGGAAAGGGCCTTAGACTCAGTCTTGATCTCAGACTTCTTAGTCTCAGTATATACCAACTCTGATCCAGGACACAGCAGGGGCTTGAAGTTGATTTTAAAAGGCTTGGGATTATAGAAGCCCCAGACCCCAGGCCTAGCGTGGCTTTTCAGTAGCTGGGCCCAACCAGTATTGAACTTTTGTCTTCCTAAGCAAATATTGGTTTCAAGCAGATTGATGCAGTGACTGCTTGCTATCTTGGGGGTTTGGGATCATATCTGGTGGGGATGAGGTGCACGAACTCACCAATGATCGCCTGTACTTTCTTCTGATTCAGTGCCGGCCTGGGCGGCGATGTCATCGCCCCCCGGCCAGTCGCCCTTTCCCCTCGCACGCAGCTGACAATCATCTCGTCCCTGGTGAACAGCATGGGCATCAGATTGCGCGTCAGTAGCTTATAGCTGCAGCATTTTATGGAGCCCAGCTTCATAGCATCGACGAAGACACCGCTCGACGGGACGAGCTCAACCCTAATGTTGGCTTGCGGATTCTAAAATCGATATAAACAATCTGATCATTCATAAAAAATCACTTGCAAACAGAGAAATTTAACGTCAGTATTCAGTAATGTACTCAACAGAAACTTCGACACACTAAGATGATATTTTGTCTCCTGTTTCTGTTCAGACCTGACCTGAGATAGTTCAGGGTTGGTTGTGGGAGATGTTGAACCCACAGAAGAAGGCTCTTAGCCACAGTGTCCAAGGATTTTATATTCTTACTAAGATGATATTTTGACTCCTGTTTCTGTTCAGACCTGACCTGAGATAGTTCAGGGTTGATTGTGGGAGATGTTGAACCAACAGAAGAAGGCTCTTAGCCACAGTGTCCAAGGATTTTATATTCTTACTAAGATGATATTTTGACTCCTGTTTCTGTTCAGACCTGACCTGGGATAGTTCAGGGTTGATTGTGGGAGATGTTGAACCAACAGAAGAAGGCTCTTAGCCACAGTGTCCAAGGATTTTATATTCTTACTAAGATGATATTTTGACTCCTGTTTCTGTTCAGACCTGACCTGAGATAGTTCCGGGTTGATTGTGGGAGATGTTGAACCAACAGAAGAAGGCTCTTAGCCACAGTGTCCAAGGATTTTATATTCTTACTAAGATGATATTTTGTCTCCTGTTTCTGTTCAGACCTGACCTGGGATAGTTCAGGGTTGATTTTGGGAGATGTTGAACCAACAGAAGAAGGCTCTTAGCCACAGTGTCCAACATGTCCAAGGGTTTAAAATATTCTTACGTGTCCTGGAGTGTTCATACAGTAGTCCTGAGTGTGATTGTCGGCCAGATAACTCAGAGAATAGCCATCAGTTTCTTTGATATCCCCACCATTTAAGCTTGAAGGCTGGGAGCCCCTAGTTTCATCAAAGGAGTCTGCAAATTAGACAAGTTGATTCTGTTGAAATACAGTCTTAGAAATATTCTTACTAGTGCCATACTGTAACTTTGCAGATTTGTACCCATTCCGCTATGCAGTTCCTGGGATTCTTTACGTAATAATAAAGGTACAGTTGTACTTTGGTAAGATACCGAAACAGAAATCTTCACAGATTTTATTACTTATAACTTTACAGGGTATAAAGATGGTGATGGTAGAAACATACATGTATTGTTAAAATTGTTCTGTCTGAAATGCTGCATTTATCCAGAAAAGAGTGAAACCAATCTTTTAAAATATCAAACGATTAATACAGCAATGATTTTAAACAATACTGTGGGTGGTTTTCACTGTTTTCTCAAAAAGTGGGCACCCCATGGAACTGAAAATTTCACAGATGACCATTACTATATCTTCCTTAATATTTTTGCCTATGAATCTGCATTGACAAAAACAAAAGTGTGATATTACATGTACCTTTAACTTTTAGCCTTAAATAACCCAAATTACATTTTTACTGGTTTTCATGTTTCCAGCATCCTCACCAGCGCCTTTCACTTTGTGCACCTGTGATTGGCTGTTCCCTTGTTGCCTTGGTGATTTGTGATCGTGGTTACAAGTACAAATATGTCTGGTCAGTTCCTTTGGCATTGGAATTCCAAAACTGTTCAGTGCCATCATGAGTGTACTGTGCAGTGCAGTGATATCTGGGAAGAAAAAGAACAAGAAAATTTTGGATACAAAGTCATTACAAATACATGTATCTGAACCTGAGTTAAAGGGATGGCACAGAACTGGTTTTTGCAACAAAACCATTGCTGACAGTGAAAGCACATTATGTAATCCATCATATACCTTAACTGACAAACCTGTAGAAGTTTAAGGTCAATCAGCCATCTGGGTCACGATAAAATAGTGAAAACCTGTGTACACATTTCAACGATATTATGCGTTCATAATAAAATGCTTCGAAGCGATTTATTCCAATCGAAAAATAGTTTCATTTATTTCTCAACGAATATGGCATTTCAGACAAAAACATTTCATGGGATGTTTTCTCCTATCATCATCATTATACTGTGTAAGTTTCATGTGAATCTGTGATCTTGAAGTGTATTTTGTCTTACAAATTCTGTACCATCCCTTTAGCATGGTTATTGGGCCAGGGGTCAATTTCATAGAGCTGCTTTAAAAGCAGCGTACAGGATTTGCAAGGCCTCCAAACAAAAATTATTGAGTTTGAGACAGAAAATTGACTCATCAACATACAGTTTGTAAACAGTGCAAACGGTAACCATGGGATATATTGGTTCATCAGATGCTGTTTTTTTTAAAGGAAATCAAGATTAAGTGTCTTTTAAAAAGATCATTTGTCGGAACAATTTAGTAGCATTTCGAAAACGTGGTGCAACCGTAAAGGATTCGGAGGGGGGCAGATTATTTCGGCCGTATTTCTGGTATCCAGATGAACATAGTGTTAAAACGGTACATGAAACATTGTCTGTACGGAGGTTTAAGGCCGGACTGTTTAAGTACCAAATTCAGCCAAAACGCACATCTTTGCAAATCCTATATGCTCCCTTTAAATCACCAAAATACAATTGCAGGCCGTAAGCATGAAAAGTCTTCCTTGATCAAACAGGATTACCAACCAAATTTCCATGTGATGTTTACTGCTTTTGACTTGTATTCGGCCATTGTTTGCTGAGCATAACTTTCAAAAAGAGTTTTGGCTGGCGTACTGATTTTATTTACCAAGGTTTTAGTGGTTAAGCAAATTTTGTTTCTTAAAGGTACAGTACAGGATTGGTAACATACCCAAACAGATGCAGAAATGTTCACAGATTTACGTATAATTTTCAGGGTATGTAGATGGTGCTGGTAGAAACGTACCGTTAAAATATTATAAACAGTAAAACAAAGACTGCAAACAGTTTAGATCTCGGGGTAAGATCAAAACCATTTTACGTTTTATAAGAAAAATTGAGTCAGCTTTTAACTATTTTCTCATGACTCAGATGTCCGATTTCTAGAGCTCAAATGTTCACAGGTTTATCATGTCATGGAGTCATGCACATGCTGGATCAGACAAAGTGTGAGTGTTGTTCTGTGACCTTTACCACCAGGTTTTCCCGTCCATGTAGAGATCTGTAAATGCTACAGACTATCACTGCAGTGTTCTAAATAATTGTAGCCTTGTCTTTTATAAACCCCTCAAAACAAGTTTTGCAACTCAAGTTTGAGGGATGATATTTTTTTTGTTACTGATCTATGAACGGTGAAACTGGTATCATTGGAAAGCTTCATTATTCCTCTTTACAATGATGTGCCATCTGTTGTGATTATGTGGTCATGGAATGTGCATTTCTCCTGAATAAAGGGCAAAGTCAGTAAGTGAAATGTTGCAAAATGCAAATGAGAATACACTATGTTTGGACCGTGCTTCCACGGATCATCGCATCAACACCATTCCTCAAACTCAGTCCATCCTCGAAACGATTGGGAAGTCACTACTGAAAACAACGAATTCTGCAACATTTCATTTTGGACAATGCTGCGTAATTGCGTATTAATCAAGACTGTACATTCCATGATTAGCATAAGAAATAACACATTATTGTCAAGAAGAATAATCACGCTTTCCAATGATACCAGTTTCACCATTCATAGATCAGTAGGATTTGAAGCTTTGCATGGTGGAAGAAAAATAACAAAGTGAGGTTGCGGAGACACCATGTGAAAATCTCTTTTATTTATGTGTGGTTCTGAAAAGAACCGGTGAGAAAGGTCTTGACGTTCCGGCCAGTGTACTCTGGCCGTCCTCAGGAGAGTGAGTGCCGTGAAGCGGAAAGGCTAATGGCTATAAAGGTACATGTATCCGGAAGTGCTGGAGCGTGGAGGATTCAGGGTTTGTGTACTCAGCTGTGGAAGGGCGGGAACTGTGGTTTGGGTATAGAGGACCCTAGCCAAGATGAAGTGTAGCTTCCGGATTTTATTTATTTCTTGTTTATCCTGGGTTTACCTGCTCAGTGAAACACACACTGTTTTCCAGAGGTTCCCAGCAATAACAATATGAACTAGACATTTAAGTGTTCGTGGACGAACACGGAGCTGTTCCGACTTATTTGATCAGCTTTATAAGCTCCGATGACGTCATGATGACGTCACGGTCATTTACAAAGCAGCGTGCATCTAAAGTTTCTAACAAAGCTTTTGTGAAAAGAATCATTACCATAGCTTTTGTCATTCTCAAGATATGCTGCAAACATAAATAATGCATTTTGATGAAGTCATGATGACGTCACAGTTCATTTCACAACAGCATGCAAATCTACAGAGTCTAACGAAGCTTTTACAAAAAGAACCAATGCCGTAGCACTTACCGTTCTCGAGATATGCTGCTAATAATAAAATCAGCATTTTTGATGACGTCATGATGACGTCATGGTAAATTTCTTGGCAGCATGCACAACTACATGATGCTACTAAGCTTTTGCAAAAAGAATCATATTCATAGCCTTTGTCGTTCTCGAGATATGGTGGTTACAAAAAAGTCTAATTAAATATGCAAATGAGCTGTCACGTGCCTTATTAATGAAGGATTTTTGTTATAGTGTGGGAATGATCCTTAGCTTATATACGCTTTCCTAAGATACTTCATCTAAGCTATTAATCACAAGAAGATAAGAAAAGATAAGCAATAAGAATCATTACCGTGGCACATGTCGTTTTCAAAATATATGCTTCGTAAAAACAGCCTTTTGATGACGTCATGATGACGTCACGAATATTTTAATGGCAGCATGCACATCTACATGATGTAACTAAGCTTTTGCAAAAAGAATCATTTCCGTAGCATTTACCGTTCTCGAGATACGCTGGTTACAAAATTGACTAATTAAATATGCAAATGAGCTGTCACGTGCTTAATTAATGAAGAATTTTTACAACTCAGTTACGGAATGATCCTTAGCTTATAAGCTTTCAGATGATACCTCATCTAAGCTGATCAGAAGAAGCTAAGAAGAGATAAGCAATAAACAAACTTTGGGTGATAAAGTATAATAATAACTAGACATTTAAGTGTTCGTAGACGAACACGGAGCTGTTCCGACTTATTTGATCAGCCTTATAAGCTCCGATGACGTCATGGTCATTTACAAAGCAGAATGCATCTGCAGTTTCTAACAAAGCTTTTGTGAAAAGAATCATTACCATAGCTTTTGTCATTCTCAAGATATGCTGCAATCATAAATTATGCCTTTTGATGACGTCATAATGACGTCACAGTTAATTTCACAACAGCATGCAAATCTACAGGGTCTAACAAAGCTTGTACAAAAAGAACCAATACCGTAACACTTACCGTTCTCGAGATATGCTGCTATAAACCAAAAATTACCTTTTTTTGATGACGTCATGATGACGTCACTGTAAATTTAGGGGCAGCATGCACAACTACATGATGTTACAAAGCTTTTACAAAAAGAATCATTACCGTAGCACTTACCGTTCTCGAGATATGCTGCTAATAATAAAATCAGCATTTTTGATGACGTCATGATGACGTCACGGTCAATTTCTTGGCAGCATGCACAACTACATTATGCTACTAAGCCTTTGCAAAAAGAATCATATTCATAGCCTTTGTCGTTCTCAAGATATGCTGCTAACAAAATTGACTAATTAAATATGCAAATGAGCTGTCACGTGCCTAATTAATGAGGAATTTTTACAACTCAGTGCCAGTATGATCCTTAGCTTATAAGCTTTCATATGATACCTCATCTAAGCTGATCAGAAGAAGCTAAGAAGAGATAAGCTGTTAACAAGCTTAGAGGGTGATAAAGAATAATAATAACTAGACATTTAAGTGTTCGTGGACGAACACGGAGCTGTTCCGACTTATTTAATCAGCTTTATAAGCTCCGATGACGTCATGATGACGTCACGGTCATTCTCAAAGCAGCGTGCATCTAATGTTTCTAACAAAGCTTTTGTGAAAAGAATCATTACCATAGCTTTTGTCATTCTCAAGATATGCTGCAAACATAAATTATGCCTTCTGATGACGTCATAATGACGTCACAGTTAATTTCAGGGTCTAACAAAGCTTTTACAAAAAGAACCAATACCGTAGCACTTACCGTTCTCGAGATATACTTCTATAAACCAAAAATTACCTTTTTTAAAGACGTCATGATGACGTCACTGAAAATTTCGGGGCAGCATGCACAACTACATGATATAACAAAGCTTTTACAAAAAGAATCATTACCGTAGCACTTACCGTTCTTGAGATATGCTGCTAATAATAAAATCAGCATTTTTGATGACGTCATGATGACGTCATGGTCATTTCCATAATATTAAACTAACCATGAACTGACTAAATAATCAAAAGAAATAAGCATAAACTTGGGTCAGAAAGTGAGCCTCATAACACATCCTCTAGACGATGAACTTTACAGTACTTTCAACATCGTACTACATGTGCTTTCATGCGCTTGAATACTAACACACCTTGTTACCGTGGCAACAGTGCATGGTCATGCACTTGCTGGCCTACCTCTTACATAACAGCACATTCCTCAGACTCTGATCATTTGAGATAAACAATCCCAGCTGCAAATGGGGTTAACTGTATACAGTAATGTACATGTACGTGTACACACTACACACACATAATAGGCATATGCTCTGACATAGGGCTTAAAAACAGCCAATTTTATGATGTCATGATGACGTCACGGCCATTTTCGTGGCAGCATGCACAACTACAGGATGTAACAAAGCTTTTGGAAAAAGAATTATTTTCATAGCATTTTGGGTTCTCGAGATACGCTGCTAACAAAATTGACTAATTAAATATGCAAATGAGCTGTCACGTGCCTAATTAATGAAGAATTTTTACAACTCAGTGCCAGTATGATCCTTAGCTTATAAGCTTTCATATGATACCTCATCTAAGCTGATCAGAAGAAGCTAAGAAGAGATAAGCTGTTAACAAGCTTAGAGGGTGATAAAGAATAATAATAATAATAATAATAATAACTAGACATTTAAGTGTTCGTGGACGAACACGGAGCTGTTCCGACTTATTTGATCAGCTTTATAAGCTCCGATGACGTCATGATGACGTCACGGTCATTTACAAAGCAGCGTGCATCTAAAGTTTCTAACAAAGCTTTTGTGAAAAGAATCATTACCATAGCTTTTGTCATTCTCAAGATATGCTGCAAACATAAATTATGCCTTTTTATGATGTCACAGTTAATTTCACAACAGCATGCAAATCTACAGGGTCTAACAAAGCTTTTAAAAAAAGAACCAATACCGTAGCACTTACCGTTCTCAAGATATACTGCTATAAACCAAAAATTACCTTTTTTGATGACGTCATGATGACGTCACTGTAAATTTCGGGGCAGCATGCACAGCTACATGATGTAACAAAGCTTTTACAAAAAGAATCATTACCGTAGCACTTACCGTTCTCGAGATATGCTGCTAATAATAAAATCAGCATTTTTGATGACGTCATGATGACGTCACGGTAAATTTCTTGGCAGCATGCACAACTACATTATGCTACTAAGCCTTTGCAAAAAGAATCATATTCATAGCCTTTGTCGTTCTCAAGATATGCTGCTAACAAAATTGACTAATTAAATATGCAAATGAGCTGTCACGTGCCTAATTAATGAGGAATTTTTACAACTCAGTGCCAGTATGATCCTTAGCTTATAAGCTTTCATATGATACCTCATCTAAGCTGATCAGAAGAAGCTAAGAAGAGATAAGCTGTTAACAAGCTTATAGGGTGATAAAGAATAATAATAATAATAATAATAAAAATCTAAGCAAAAACTAAACCTGTTCCGACATCCGAAATGTCGGAACAGCTAATAACTAGACATTTAAGTGTTCGTGGACGAACACGGAGCTGTTCCGACTTATTTGATCAGCTTTATAAGCTCCGATGACGTCATGATGACATCACGGTCATTTCTAAAGCAGCATGCATATCTAAAGGTTATAAAAAAAGGTTTTGCGAAAAGAATCATTGCCATAGCTTTTGTCATTCTCAAGATATGCTGCAAAGATCAACTATGCTTTTGATGACGTCATATAGTCACAGTTAATTTCACAACAGCATGCAAATCTACAGAGTCTAACAAAGCTTTTACAAAAAGAACCATTACCGTATCACTTACCGTTCTCGAGATATACTGCTAACCAAAAATTTACCCTTTTTAATGACGTCATCGTTCTCGAGATACGCTGCTAACAAAATTGACTAATTTAAATGAGCTGTCACGTGTTTAAATATTAAAGAATTAAAAATTACTTTTTTATGACTTCATGATGACGTCACTAAATTTTGGGGCAGCATGCACAACTACATGATAAAACAAAGCTTGTACACAAAGAATCATTACCGTAGCACTTTCCGTTCTCGAAATATGCTGCTAATAATTAAATCAGCATTTTTGATGACGTCATGATGACGTCACGGTAAATTTCTTGGCAGCATGCACAACCAGCGGCGTAGCTACGGGGGGGCCTGGGGGGGCACGTGCCCCCCCACAAATTCGGCGTGCCCCCCCCAGGTGCCCCCCCACAAAATATTTTGGGTATAGAAAAAAAATTAAGACTTATCTGTAGGGTACGATAGCAATTAAGGAAATGAAAACAACTTAACAGCTTCTACTGTTCCAAAATAATATTTTTACTTTCAGCAAATGTTCCTGAGTCCTTAAAACCCTACAGTGAAGAAATCTGTGCAACATTTCAGTGTAAAAATGCAATTTTCTTACGCGCTTACGGTTGCGAACTTCAAAACAGCCCATCTGCTATTTTGTCTGGTTTTGCTAGTTATATAGTCTGGTCCCCAGAGTGAATTTCTCCCGCTCAAGAGTGTTGGATTAAAAAGAAATAATGAAGTAATAATATAGATAAATGAATAAATTTATCGGAACAATTGCTTCCAAAATAAGGCTCAGATTGCACCAGAGAATATCTAGAACCCCTGAGCTTCCAGGGCCCTTAAGCGGGCCCTGGACCCCGGCCGCAATGCCTTCGCGCTTATCCATGATTTTCCAGGGAGCCTGGAAATAAAATACGCCAATTCAATAGCGACGGATGCGTTTCGGGGAGATCAAAGCTAGCTAATGTTGTCTTCCCCCTCTTTTTCTGCTCTTTTGGGGTCTGTCTGTTTCCCTTTTTTTTCTGTTTTTTTTTTTTTTTTTTTTTTTTGCTTGAAGAAAAGGTTGCCCCACGCCCGCTGGATCCAGCCCCCCCGCATTTCTCATATTTTGAAAATCTCCAGTTTTGAAAAAATTCCGGGTGCCCCCCCACAAAATTCCAAGGCCCCCCCAGTGCCCCCCTGCTGAAAAAATCCTAGCTACGCCGCTGTGCACAACTACATGATGTAAAATTTACCAGCATATCTCGACAATTCTCAAACATTTACCAAAAAACATTTAATTCTAAATTATAAATCATTACTAAAACATTATTGGAGTATATAGCACAGACATCACACATACCAAGTTTCCTGACAATCAGACATTCTTAATGATATGGAATAAAATTCAGCTTTTTATGACGTCATGGTGACATCACATTTATTTTTACTGCCGCATGCCACATCTTCAGGATCTAACAGAACTCATGCAAAAAGAATCATTACCATAGCATTTGTCGTTCTCGAGATATACTGCAAACAAAAAATAAAGCTTTTTTCATAACGTTAAAATGCTTGGTGGCGCTATTGGTGTGCTCCGATCAGAGCCGTAAGACCACGATCTACAAGTACCTTCGTATCGCAAGCCATGGTCACGAGACTTCACACAAAGCGGAAGATTATTCTTTTGTTTTGAGGTATAATTAGGGCTGTTTGTTGTATTCCAGTTGTTAATGTTTCACGTAGCAATTATATCAGTGACTTCAGTCTCAATGTCACATTCTCCGACAAATGATTTTTATTCAAGTAATTCACGGACATTTTAGAATTAACCGTGGAAAAAAAATCTTCCAATCACGTATCTTTAAATAGGAAACCCAAATTTCGAGTACAATTAATGACATATCGTAATGATGTCACAGTCATTTTCGTGGCAACATACACAACTACATGATATAACAGATAAAAGAATCAAGTTCGTAGCACTTGTCGCTCTCAAAATTTACAAGTATATGAAACCATACCTCCATGATAAAACTGGGGTAATGAAAATAATCCTGATAACACAACCTCCACACGTAAAATAATGGAGACCTTACAGTACTTTCAACATCCTACGTACGTCATGTCTGATCTGTATGCCCTTGTATACACACGTACCTAATTGTTAACGTGGCAACAGTGCCTGGTCATGTACTTGCTGGCCTACCTCTTATACATAGCAGTACATTCCTGAGACCCAGAACACACACGTTGGGCGATTTTTGGCACTTTTTGGCGCCCATGCTTGCCTTTACCGTGACTTTACCATTTCGTCAACTCAAAAACGTTGTGTCACCTCTAAAACATTGCATCAACTCGAAAACATTGCATCAACTTGCAAACATTACATAAACTTGAAAACATAACGTCAACTCGCAAACATTACGTAAACTCGCAGACATTGTGTCAACTCAAAAACTTTGTGACAACTCGCAAACATTACATAATCTTGAAAACATTGTGTAAAATCAAAAACATTGCGGCAACTCAAAAAATTTGCTTGAACTCTCGGAAACATTACGTCAACTCGCAAACATTACGTCAACTCGATAACATTGCGTCAACTCGCAAACACTGCGTCAACTCTAAAACATTGCGCCAACTCGCAAACATTACGTCAACTCGAAAACATTGCCTCAACTTGCAAACATTGCGTCAACTGTAAAACATTCCGCCAACCCGCAAACATTGTGCCAACGTGCAAACATTACGTCAACTCGAAAACATTGCCTCAACTTGCAAACATTGCGTCAACTGTAAAACATTCCTCCAACCCGCAAACATTGTGCCAACGTGCAAACATTACGTCAACTCGAAAACATTACGTCAACCCGAAAACATTTCAAGTCGCAAACATTTCGTCAACTCGAAAACATTGCCTCAACTCGCAAACATTTTGCAACTCTAAAACATTGCGTCAACTCGCAAACTTTGAACTCTCGGAAACATTACGTCAACTCGCAAACATATACGTCAACTCGAAAACATTGCCTCAACTCGCAAACATTCCGCCTACTCGCAAACATTGCGCCAACGTGCAAACATTACGTCAACTCGAAAACATTACGTCAACCCGAAAACATTTTCAAGTCGCAAACATTTCGTCAACTCGAAAACATTGCCTCAACGCGCAAAACATTGCGCCAACTCGCAAACATTGCGCCAACTTGCAAACATTACGTCAACTCGCAAACATTGCGTCAACCCAAAAACATTTTGTCAAGTTGCAAACATTTCGTCAACTCAAAAAACATTTTGTGAATCATTCTAAAATGCCTAATTATGGTTTCAACAGACAGATTTTCCTAATTCAGTAATTGTTAAAGTTTTGCCGATGATTTTACCATCGTGTACGGCTAAAACCATCGTACGTGATGTATCGCCTTCCTGGAATTCTCATACGGCAGCTGCAACAAAGTCACAGCTACCAGTACATCTAAAACCATATTGGTGTGCGACATCCTAACACTTGCTGAGGCTGGAAAGGCTTTATACGTACCTGACTTAATTTGCCCTTATAGTGTTTTTGTGTTGTAACCTTAATTACACGACATATTTCTGATTTTTTTCACAAAAAACCTTCATTAAATATCATAGAAATATTGTGCTATACTCTGCATTGTTCATTTTTGGATCTTTGAAGCCGGCGTGTTCCCTTAAGATAAACCAGTCCCAACTCATTCGGGGATTAACTGTAAAGAGCATGCACCACATGCAGTGGCTGTACACACACATACCATGGCGCCATGCTCATACATTGGGCCCTCGATCTCGGGCTTTAAAACAGCCAGTTTTATAACGTCATGATCGACGTCGCGGCCATTTTCATTGCAGCATGCACAACTATAAAGGATGTTAAAAAGCTTTTGGAAAACTTCCGGTTGAATGACGTTATCACATTCAAACTTCACGAACATAAGGAAGTCTTCCAATGCTTGACACTTACCAAATTTAGCGGTAATCCGTTGTTTATTTTCGGATTACGTAATCACTGTATATCTTTAATCAACCGTAGAGGGCGCTGTGTAACCCGTATGACGTCATCACCTATATTTTCCAAAAGCCCTAGCCTGTCTCTATCTTTTAGACTGTTTAAATGCCCAAATCCATCCGTTTTTGAGTTATTTCGAGTCAAAATTCAACTTCCGGTTGTGACGTCATGATGACGTAACGTCACAAATGTTATGGCAGCATGCACATCTACAGGGTGTTACTAAGCTTTTGCAAAAAGAATTATTTTCGTACCTCCTGCCGTTCTCGAGATACGCTGCGAACAAAAATTACTAATTAAATATTCAAATGACTGTCACGTGACTAATTAATTGAGAATTTTAACACTTCCGTTCCGAAATGATCCTTAGCTTATAAGCTTTCGTATGATACCTCATTTCAGCTGATCAGAAGAAGCTAAGAAGAGATAAACAATAAACAAACTTTGTGCACAAAGCTAAGGGAGCAAAAAGAGCGAAGGAATAATGAAAAATCCGAACGAAATCAATACCTGTTCCGACATCCGAAATGTCGGAACAGCTAATAATAATAAAAATCTAAGCAAAAACTAAACCTGTTCCGACATCCGAAATGTCGGAACAGCTAACTAGACATTTAAGTGTTCGTGGACGAACACGGAGCTGTTCCGACTTATTTGATCAACTTTATAAGCTCTGATGACGTCATGATGACGTCAGGGGTCATTTACAAAGCAGCGTGCATCTAAAGTTTCTAACAAAGCTTTTGTAAAAAGAATCAGTACCATAGCTTTTGTCATTCTCAAGATATGCTGCAAACATAAATTATGCCTTTTGATGACGTCATAATGACGTCACAGTCAATTTCACAACAGCATGCAAATCTCCAGGGTCTAACAAAGCTTTTACAAAAAGAACCAATACCGTAGCACTTACCGTTCTCGAGATATAATGCTATTAACCAAAAATTTCCTTTTTTGATGACGTCATGATGACGTCACTGTAAATTTTGGGGCAGCATGCACAACTACATGCAGCGGCGTAGCTAGGATTTTTTCAGCAGGGGGGCACTGGGGGGGCCTTGGAATTTTGTGGGGGGGCACCCGGAATTTTTTCAAAACTGGAGATTTGCAAAATATGAGAAATGCGGCGGGGGGGGGTTGCCCCAGCGGGCTTGGGGCAACCTTTTCTTCAAGCAAAAAAAAAAAAAAAAAAAAAGAAAAATACAATAAAAGGGAAACAGATAGACTCCAAAAGAGCTGAAAAAGAGGGAACAGACAAAACTAGCTAGCTTTGATCGCCCCGAAACGCATCCGTCGCTATTGAATTGCAGTTTTTTTATTTCCACGCTCCCTGGAAAATCATGGATAAGCGCGAAGGCCTTGCGGCCGGGGTCCAGGGCCCGCTTAAGGGCCCTGGAAGCTCAGGGGTTCTAGATATTCTTTGGTGTAATCTGAGCCTTATTTTGGAAGCAATTGTTCCGATAAATTTATTCATTAGGTGTTCGGGTTCAAGCCGAACACCTATTGTAATTGTTCGAATTTTTTATTTATATTATTACTTCATTATTTCTTTTTAATCCAACACTCTTGAGCGGGAGAAATTCAATCTGGGGACCAGACTAACTAGCCAAACCAGACAAAATGGCAGATGGGCTGTTTTGAAGTTCGCAACCGTAAGCGCGTAAGAAAATTGCATTTTTACACTGAAATGTTGCACAGATTTCTTCACTGTAGGGTTTTAAGGACTCAGGAACATTTGCTGAAAGTAAAAAATATCATTTTGGAACAGTAAAAGCTGTTTAGTTGTTTTTATTTCCTTTATAGCTATCATACCCTACAGATAACGCTTATTTTTGTTTATACCCACGATTTTTTGTGGGGGGGCACCTGGGGGGGCACGCCGAATTTGTGGGGGGGCACGTGCCCCCCCAGGCCCCCCCGTAGCTACGCCACTGACTACATGATGTAACAAAGCTTTTACAAAAAGAATCATTACCGTAGCACTTACCGTTCTCGAGATATGCTGCTAAAAATAAAATCAGCATTTTTGATGACGTCATGATGACGTCACGGTTCATTTCTTGGCAGCTTGCACACTTTTTTATTTGAAAAGCACATCATACATAGTAAACAAGAAATGAAGGACGGCATATAATCATGGGACGAATTTGAATGACATTCATACGAATTTGATTGTAAAATGACGAAATTGATTCGTCTATCGTTCGCTTGGCGACTGCGGTCGACGAAATTGATTTGTCTTCGATCAAAATGTATGGCAAATATATCAAATTGGTTTGTCAAAGTGTCAAAATGGGCGACCAAAGACGAAATTGAACATGGGATATGCAAGGTAATGAATCTTCAAGACGAAATTGAAGTTAACCGCTTCGGAAATTGAATGAAAACAGTTTATAAATGTGCGAGAACACCTATATAAACTCTCCAGGTGGTTATTCAAATGAGGTGCTGTATTGAAATTACTGACAATGGCAGTGGCTAGGTTCGCAAAGGTTCAGTTGATTTAATTGTTGAAGTTTACCTTGAAATCAGTCACATTCCAACATATTGAGTTTATGTACAATGTACTTGCACTTGCAGCGAATGTTGACATTTACGTTGCAGTAAATATCATAATATTATCATGGATGTCCTTAATTCGTATAATAGTTTTCAAAGTAGGTAATTTGTTGTCTTCATAATTTTAGTCTTTGAGAAATCGGGACCTCAGTTGAAATGACATCTATGAGACATAATATATTGACATGGTATTATTTTGTAGTGTACATTGCAGTTGATCATTTTGATCATGGAGAGGTTGGCTACATGGTACTTTGTTAAGGCACTTGATGTATATATTCAAATATTCCATTTGAATCCATTTGCCTACGTTACGAAGATTAAATGGTGTAAGACGGTTCGGAATCATCAGAGCAAGTGAAAACTATACAAGTTGAGTGTTCGTGGACGAACACGGAGCTGTTCCGAATTATTTAATCAGCTTTATAAACTCTGGTGACGTCATGATGACGTCATCGACATTGTCAATGCAGCATGCATATCTAGAGGATATACAAAAGCTTTTGCACGTCACGGTCAATTTTATGGAACGGAGACCTCCTCAACAGATTCGGCCGGATGCAGCCTCTGTCTCTTGTCACAATTTAAGTTAAAATGCTTGGTGGCGTACGTTATTGCTGTGTCTCTATCGACCCCGATCTACGTGTATCTTCGTATCTCAAGCCAGACGTCACATAATGTATGTGATGTATCGCCTTCCTGGAATTCTCATACGGCAGCTGCAACAAAGTCACAGCTACCAGTACATCTAAAACCATATTGGTGTGCGACAACCTAACACTTGCTGAGGCTGGAAAGGCTTATACGTACCTGACCTAATTTACCCTTATAGTGTTTTTGAGTTATAACCTTAATTACACGACATATTTCTGATTTTTTTTCACAAAAAAACCTTCATTAAATATCATAGAAATATTGTGCTATACTCTGCATTGTTCATTTTTGGATCTTTGAAGCAGGCGTGTTCCCTTAAGAAAAACCAGTCCCAGTTCACTCGGGGATTAACTGTAAAGAGCTTGCACCACATGCAGTGGATGTACACACATATACCATGGCGCCATGCACATACATTATGGGCCCTCTATCTCGGGCTTTAAAACAGCCAGTTTTATGACGTCATGATGACGTCGCGGCCATTTTCATTGCAGCATGCACAACTAAAGGATGTAAAAAAGCTTTTGGAAAAAGAGTTATTTTCGTAGCATATGCCGTTACCGAGTAAATAGTATTTTAATAATGACGTCATTTTTCCTTTAAAAGCACATAACTTCCGGTTGAATGACGTTATCACATTCAAACGTATGACGTCATCACCTATATTTTCTAAAAAAGCCCTAGCCTGTCTCTATCTTTTAGACTGTAAGGTTTTAAATGCCCAAATCCATCCGTTTTGGAGTTATTTCGAGTCAAAATTCAACTTCCGGTTGTGACGTCATGATGACGTAACGTCACAAATGTTATGGCAGCATGCACATCTACAGGGTGTTACTAAGCTTTTGCAAAAAGAATTATTTTCGTACCTCCTGCCGTTCTCGAGATACGCTGCGAACAAAAATTACTAATTAAATATTAAAATGACTTTTACGTGACTAATTAATTGAGAATTTTAACACTTCCGTTCCGAAATGATCCTTAGCTTATAAGCTTTCATATGATACCTCAATTCAGCTGATCAGAAGAAGCTAAGAAGAGATAAACAATAAACAAACTTTGTGCACAAAGCTATGGGAGCAAAAAGAGCGAAGGAATAATGAAAAATCCGTACGAAAACAATACCTGTTCCGACATCGGAAATGTCGGAACAGCTAATAATAAAAATCAGAACAAAAACAAAACCTGTTCCGACATCAGAAATGTCGGAACAGCTAATTATGAAGGATGGTGCTACACGTGACCGAGAAGCAGGCTTTCATATACCTTTATAGCCATTAGCCTTCCCGCTTCACGGCACTCACTCTCCTGAGGACGGCCAGAGTACACTGGCCGGAACGTCGAGACCTTTCTCACCGGTTCTTTTCAGAATCACACAAATATAAAAAGACATTTTCACATGGTGTCGCGGCAAGCTCACTTTGTTACATTCATAGATCAGTAACAAAAAAGATGTATCGTTCCTCAATAAACTGGAGTTGAAGAACTTTGTTTTTGAGGAGTTTACCTACCTAGAACATCAGCCAGCTTCTCTTTTAGTATCCCGTTCTCTCGCTTGTACCAATCCAGCTCAGCCTGTAGTTTATCAAGGGTCCTCTCATCATCGCTAACTTCTTCCGATACCTCTTCATCTTTGCTATTAAACTCTTGCCATTCATTGGACATCTTCCATTCGTATCCATTGTACTCCTCCGAAAAGGAGATGTGGGGCTTGTGATAGTTGATAGCCGCAGTCTCCGGTTGGTCGTGTTTTGTCGGGAGGTTTCTCATGATGGACTCCGATCTTGCCCGTTTGTACGGCGGGGTTTCGTAGCTCATTGTATTCTGTTGAGTGATATATAAATGACCGATTCAAGATAAATGATTCTTGACCAGTGGTGGTTCAGGTGAATTGTTCTCGACCCATTATTCTTGACCAATGATTCTCGGCCAATGTTTCGATCTTAACCAATAATTCTTGACCAATAATTCTTGACCAATTGGTGAATTGTTCTCAATCCGTTATTCTTGACCAGTGATGCTCGGTCCATGATTTTCTTTGACCAATGTGTCGATCTTGACCGATGATTCTTGACCGATGATTCTTGACTAATAATTCTTGACCAACTGGTGAATTGTTTTCGACCCATTATCCTTGACCAACGATTCTCGACCCATGATTTCTTTGACCAATGTTTCAATCTTGACCGATGATTCTTGACCAATAGTTCTTGACCAACTGGGGAATTGTTCTCGACCCATTATCCTTGACCAATGATTCTCGGCCCATGATTTCTTTGACCAATGTGTCGATCTTGACAGATGATTTTTGACCAGTCATTTTTGACAAATGAATTCTGATCATATAGACAGCTGAAACAGTTTATAATTGTAGTCCCCGTCCTCGGTCAGTGTTGTGTTCTTAATTTTCTCAAAACAATCACAATCCCACATTACATTTTCCAGTTTTTGATATCACCAACACATTTAAATATTTAAAGTGCATGTACAACATTGGTTAACAAACCAAAACAGAAATTTTCACAGATCTTTCAGGGTATATAAAGATGGTGCTAGTAGAAACATACTGTGAACATTTTTCCGCCTGAAATG
Organism: Astropecten irregularis; assembly: GCA_963971285.1. Classification (NCBI taxonomy): domain Eukaryota; kingdom Metazoa; phylum Echinodermata; class Asteroidea; order Paxillosida; family Astropectinidae; genus Astropecten; species Astropecten irregularis. The sequence goes on from OZ020247.1 coordinate 10,459,161, forward strand.
GTGTATTTATCCAGAAAGAGTAAAACCAAACACCAACAACATTTTTCATCTTGGCAAGATCAAAAATCCCTCTAGGTATGTTTTATAAAGAAAACTGAGTTGGGTTTCCGCCAATTTCTCGGGACTCAGCAGTTTTGTAGTCGAATTTACCAAAATTTGAGTACCAAGTTTTACGAGTCCTAGTACTTTTTAATCGTGTCCTGGACCCAAAAACCGAGTTCAAGTTTTTCAGAGTCCAAGTACGGGCCAAGTTCGAGTACAAAGACATGGAGACAAAGACATTTTAAACTAGAACATTGCACCATGAACTCATTAGAGAATGTGACGCATATGTACATGTGCACAACCTCCTCCCCACGCATACGATCTTTCCTCGCCTTGTTAGTTAGAAAATGCCGTGTGTGATTGATGCAAATGCAGCCCATGGATAGAAGGTTGCGATTTATTTCGCTGGTATTTGTGTAGTGTTCCATAGGAATAGGACGATACAAAAATGCGCACCAGGGATACTGCATGGGCTGCATGGAGTCGATAACACAATACATTCATCATTATTTGTATAAGTTTAGTATCGATAAATTAGTATTAAAAAAATCCGAATTTTTGTGTGTGTGCTTGCAACGGGGATCGAGTTCACCGAGTACAATTTGTCGAGTTAGGGGACGAGTCCGAGTACAAAAACTGACTGAAAAGTTTCCCTTGTGTTTATTTGATGATTATATAAATTAAAAAGCCGTATCCTCTTTGAGTGATCCCCCATGTACCGTTCTCAGGTTGCAGCATTGCTGCGTGTATCGGTGAAATGATCCCTGGGATATGGCAATGTGTAGGTGGTTTCATGGCTTCTGACTGCCAAACGAACAAAGATAATTGACTATTTGGGACATCATCAACGTAGGGCTGGATGGCTTAGTGGGTAGAGCGCCCACAGGTACGGTATTCAGGAGGTCGCCGGTTCGAATCCCGCTCCAGTAAATATTTTTTGTTCACTTTTCAATACTTGTACGAAAGTTTTCAGGAGACCGGTAGTTTGCTGCCCACTATCGACATCCCGCTCCAAAAGTCTCCCATTGGTAGGCAGTATATTGACTGAAGGCGGCCATATGCATGGCAGGGGGCCATTGCAAAAGCTTTTATTGCTCTATAGTGTGTCCTGAGTTCCATTAATTCATACATAAACATGGTTGACAATAGTAAAAGCCCCGACCATGCAAACCCAATTTGAGACCTTGACTGTATCCGGTACCAGAGTGCACCTGATTCAATTAAATTCAATTCAATTCATTTCAATTTATTCATTTGTCATATAAAAAAAACCACGAAATTCATTCTCCCGTGTGCAGTTTGGATAAAAATGAACAAACATCACCTGATATTAATACTGTACTACAGCTATATGGTCAGGACGACATTTGACATAATTTTAGCCAATGCCTACTCGGTCACCATGAACATATCCCCCAGGCCATTCTATCCAGCATGACTTTCCTTTAGCTCCTTAGTTATAGTCCGTGGGCCGTGAGGCCAAATTCGCTTTAGTTTTTGAGTAACGTGACCTTCATCACCGAATTTGTTCCCATTCGGCATGGATGTAGATCTGACATTACTGAACAAGAATTGATTTGTTCCCACGTCCAATTTGTGGTCACTAAAGAGAAATTTGCGATAGAAAATCATCAAATTTTACGTACAGAAAAAACATAAGAATAAACAGCGCCCTCAATCGGTAGAAAGTAATTATCTACATAATAAAACTATAGGAACTGCATACCCGTGCTAATCCTTTACATGATTGAAAACTGATCAAACTTCAACGTACATGTAATAATTTCTAGGGACATTTTATTTGTCGTTTTAATTATGGGAAAATTAGGTGAATGGTGGATGGAAAATATGACACATGTTTTTGAAGATGTTTCTCCCAGCAAATTTCGAGGAAGTAATATAAACTGCTGCAAATTGCTCATCAACCAAAATAAGAGCCTAAAATAATCACGGACCGAGTTGACCTGAAACTTTCTTGGGAATGCCTGACGTTTTGAACCTACCAGAATATTTAATCTAAATAAAATTACAATAAAAATATTTGATGACAAAGAAAACAAAACAATTATCACAATGAAGTTGAGACTTCAATATAGTTGCATACATGACTTTATTCCCACAAAGGAATCTTTATTTCTAGCCACACACACTGTATTATCTCACATGATTTTGCTGTTTAAAAATATTTTGGTCCAAAATGCTTATTATAAGATGTATATTTCTTTTTTGGAAAAACGCTAACAGAAATATCTTGTCACGCATGATCAAAACTACAGTATTCTTTATATTTTATAAGAAAAGAATTGACTAAGTTTTTCAATAATATTCTCTTGAGACTCAGATGGCCGATTAAGCTTAACCTTTCACAGGGGTATTATTTCATGTGTACCCATAATGGATCAGACAGTGAAAGTGACAGTGTGAAGTGTAAGTACACGTACTCTTTTTAACCCTTTGCAATCATATATTTTACTTTTCACCCTACATGCAGCTCATTGCAAAAGCACACATAGCCAATGTATCCTAAGAAAATATATTATTTGGGGTATATTTAGTGTTATGAGCAAGATAATGTTATTATCATAATTGTTTATAATATGCATTTTTAGCATCCTTCGTTGGAATTTCAGTCATATTTTTTATTAAATTCTTTATCATAATTGCAATGTTTGTTTAGTGGTAAAGACTATTGTATGGAGCCCATCACAAAATGAAGTGGTGAAATCTCTGTTTTCGGAACAAATTTAAAGTCATAAAAATAATTGAACAAAATGCTATAAATTGTACAAGCATAGGGCCCGTCTGTTGTGTAAGACCATTGTTTTGCATAATGAATTATCATTGTTCGTGGTGGAAATTCTACATTTCAAAACAAAACAGTCATTAAAATAATATCCCAGTGTTTTCAAAAACCGACTCTCATACATAACAATGCCAAATTGCGACAGCAGTTTGCTGGGAGCAACATCTTCAGAAACATGTGTCATATTTTCCATTCAGGCATTCACCTAACTATCTTTTAATTAAAACGACAATTAAAATGCACAGGTCTAGAAATAATTACGTTGAAGTTTGATCAGTTTCAGTGCAAGCAGGGATAAACAGGGAATTTGCCAGTGTGAAAAGGGCTCTAAAAAGGAATTACTAAACTAAACTTGTAATCTAGTAGTTCTGGATGACTGAATGTATAGTGCACTGCTTTATAAAGGCTGCTTTATGGATCATTCATGCTATAGCTATATACCGTACTTGCTTGCAATTGCTGTAAACACTTTAATACTAAGGATAAACCTGCAACCTTGGATTGTCAAGTTTAATTTAATACCTGTCACAGACCTATTGGCTAACTTAACCTAGTTGTATTCAATTGTGAATACCACGTACGGAACACAACTTCTTTGTACATATAGATTGCACAAATTTCCACGTATTTGGAGTAGTCTACCCACTAATGTTAAGAATTCTCTCATCATTGATTCATATAAGAGTTTTAATGTTTACCTTTGCAACCATTTCCAAAATGTCTGGACATTTCCTAAGTTGCCATTTCTTTGCCATATTTTTGCCCTAATTGTCAATGTACTATACCTGTTGGTTCAATTTTGTCTGTCTGTCTTTCTGTTGTTCCTTTGTTGTTTTTAGTTTTGCCAAGTCTGCTTTCATATATTAATTTTCTTCACATTCGTTGTCTGCCATCTTATTGTTTTATCTATAATCAGACTAAGACCTTGTTTCGATTTTAATTGACCCGCCACTTGCCTGATGTTACTCGGTTTCTCTTCAGTCAGTCTTGTATTATTTCAGCCTCAGTTTTGTTTGTTTGTTTATTGGGGTGTTTGTTTGTTGTTTGGGTGTTCCTTGGGGTGTTTGTTTTTTGTTTTTGTTTTTTTTATTTATTTATTTTTGTGTGTGTGTTTGTTTGTTTGTTGGGGTGTTTGTTTGTTTGTTTGTTGGTTTGTTTTTGCCGGTTAACTAGTAGATGTTTATGTGATTGACTTTTGCCATTATTAATTGTTCCTTCTTATGCCATTGTGATTATTTGTATTTAATTGTAAATCTGTCTTTTTGTGCGCTGGTATTAATTTTCTGTTCTTTGTGCATTTATTTAAAATCAATTTGTCAATCTCGTTTTGTTTTCGATGTATTTATTTATTAATTTATTTTTTAAATTTATTTATTTTTTTATTCATGTATTCTTATTTATTTATTTGTTACTGTTATTGTTATTGTTACTTTAGTTAAATATATTCTATTTTTATGCTCATATATTTAATTGTTGTGTTTGGTCAGCAGTATTGGAAACGGAGGCCCTAGGGTCATAGTTATTAGGTTAACTTTTCCATTTCCCGGCATTTGCTGCTGGCCTGGTGTGGTATTTGTATTTAAACTCATGGTCTGTTCTGTGTATCATCCATTTTGTGTTGTTGAATGCCGAATAAATAATAATAATAATAATAATAATAAATTGACTACGTCTGACCAAGTCAAAGTAGCTGTACTAGGCCTAATGCCAGGCTAGCCTGATGTAGTTGTGAATAGGTAGATTACCCAAATTGCCTTCGTCTGACCAAGTCAAAGTAGCTATGCTAGACCCCTAATGCCAGGCTAGCCTGATGTAGTTGTGAATAGGTAGATTGCCCAAATTGACTACGTCTGACCAAGTCAAAGTAGCTGTACTAGGCCTAATGCCAGGCTAGCCTGATGTAGTTGTGAATAGGTAGATTACCCAAATTGACCATGGACGGTATGTTTTTTAAGTCAAATTGGGTTCACCCTACGTTCTCCATGACCAGACCATGCGTCCATCCCGTGCCCTTAAAGGTACAATACATGATTGGTAAAGGTCACAGGACTGCACTCACACTTTGTCTGATCAAACATGCACATGAAATAATAAACCTGTGAAAATTTGAGCTCAATCGGACATCTGAGGCACAAGAAAATTGTGAAAACCAGACTCAATTTTTCTTATTAAACATGAAGAATGGTTTGGATCTTAACCCGAGATCAAAACTGTTTTCGGTCTTTGTTTGACTAATTTCTGGATAAATACAGCATTTCAGGTGGAAAATATTTTAACAATAATATGTTTCTACCAGCACCATTTTCATACCTTGAGTGAAAGAGGATAACTAAAGCAACCAGTGAGGGTGTCCTTTATGTTTGTTCCAAAAATTGTTTGGACGAACGATCTTTGGAAAAGACACTAAATATTGATTTGCTCCTTAAAACCCAGCATCTGATGAACAAAGATTTCCCATGGTGACTCTTTGCACTGTTTACGAACTGTTGAGTCCATTTTCTGTCTCATACTCAAAAATGAAATAAATGCTCCCTTTAATACCAGTCAGGCTCTGTTTGAATTTGTGTAGGACAGAAAGATTCATTGCCCATTGATACCATGGTTATAATGGTCAAGCCACACTGGACAATTGGGAGGTTTCGCATGCGAGCAGATACGCATACGCATACGTTTAGCTATCTGTAAATGTCAACAGCCTAGGGGCATAGGTGACAAAGTGCGTTAGGCACTCGCCTCTCACCAATGTGGCCCGGGTTCGATCCCGGCTTGGGTCATATGTGAGTAGAGTTGTGCGTTTGGTTCTCTCCTATGCTTTGAGGGTTTTTCTCCGGGTTCTCCAGTTTTCCTCCCTCCACAAAAACCAAACACTTTTGATCTTAAGCTGTGCTTCGTGATCATATATAGGTTGATGTGGATGGCTGCCAAAGGGCGCCCATGAAAGCCTGCTTCTCGGTCACGTGTAGCACCATCCTTCATAATTCATAATTATTGTAATTGCTGGGAACCTCTGGAAAACAGTGTGTGTTTCACTGAGTAGGTAAACCCAGGGTAAACAAGAAATAAATATATGAAATAAATAAACAGCCGAATTACAGAGAACAGAGAATTACGAAAATACTGATATGAGCAAGATATCCATACCTCGAAGACGGACGTATAACGGATAGCGGAAAAGCTGTGACGTCATAAGTACACACATACTGGTGATGTATCCGGCGTGCTAACTGTATCTGTTTGCATGCGAAACCTCTCTACTTAATTAAGCCCTGTCTGCACTGGACTTTTTTTGGGCAAAGTTACCGAGATGCTGGGTACTTTACCCATTTTAAGTCCAGTGCGGACGTCTCAGGAAGTCTACCTCTCAGTTACTTTGCCCGAGCCGCGCGGGTATTTCTACCGGTAAACTTCTGCCCGGGTAGAATGCCCGAGACCAGGCGCGGTTCTAGAGCCCAAATTTTTGGGGGGCTAGAAGAGCCATTATTTTTTGGGGGGCTAGAAGACCCAATATTTTGGGTTCTTCTAACACTCGCTTCTGCTATGTCTTATTAGGGGTCGAAAAACATGCACATTATAGGCCACACAAACGCGTTTTTTAAATGTAATTGGCGCTTAATAACTGAAAAAATCCAGTATTTTCAAGAATTTTTTTTTTTTCACTTGCATTTTTTTGGGGGGCTAGACAAAAAATGTTTGGCCCCCACAAGGTCTTGGTCACCATTCCAAGAAAGTGGGGCCAAGACTATTATCTCACCCTTTTTGGAAAACCACTCATAACATTAATTTGCATTGCCCCAGCCCACATATTGAATCGTCCAAACATATCCCTTCTTTTATAAATATTAATTTGTATGTTATAGAATATTCATCAAGTCTCACAAACAAGTCCTTTTGAGGTAATAACCCCAACCATCTATGTCACCGTTATTTCTGTATAAAAACCCCTATGATTACAGTGTAAGATCACTCTTCTTCTACTTCATCATCTACTGCTACTTGGTTCTACCTGGTCGTCTCCATCGACCTAAGACCATCACCAGTTGCCTCCTGCACAAAGTTAGTCTGGGTAATAAATAAAGATTCCCATTGACCCTATCTTCGTGTTCGGAGTGTATACCTTATTCTATCTACCTACGTGTACTCTTATCATCAGTAATAAGTAACACCAAACCTAGGTCGACACTCAACATATATACCTAGAACAATCTAACTGTTACACTTCTTTAACAGAGTTGCTGACTGGAGTCTGTGAATTGCGTCTCGAGTCGGACTCCAGTCACTATTTTCGTGACTTGCGACTTGTCTTGGAAATACCAGCTTTGACTTGTGACTTGACTTGGACTTGCAACCCAAGTCAGATGCTACTCAAGCGACAAATCAAAGCAGGAAATAACAACCATTTTGTTTTCGATAAATACTTAGCTAGATTTTCCAATGATTTCGCGCAAACTGTCTAGTTTGTGACGCGGGGTGACTAGGTTCGACGATATGCAATACAGTCGCCCTTGCCCCGCATGCTTACATGCTTACAATCAGACTTTTCTTTGGTTTGTTCAAATTCAATGTGTTTTCTTAATTTTTAGATGCATTTACATTATATTGCCTTGATGCCCTTGGGATTTTGTGACTTGCAACTTGACTTGTGTTAACACTTACATGTAAAAGTAGAATTGAGACATCACATCATTTGTTTCCGGGAGTAAAAAGATTCAACAATAATTGAGCACACTTACATGATTGGAAGAGACTTGTTGAGTTTCAGATTCTCGCGGTGTACTGATTCATCCGACGGACTGTCGCCTGTTTTCTAGATAATATACCTGGTCGACTTGCTCTAAGTGCGTCTGAATATCATTCTAATCATTGTGCGGAAGGGGTGTATTCGTTGCAATGTCGGCAATCATGCATGGCTTTAAAAAAGGTCCACTGCACAGCACAGTGTATTGTGATCAGCAGTCGACATGTCCAAATACATGCACCTAATAAAAGGTGACCTTACAATAATCAAACAACAATAGTACGTTTGCACAATCATAAAACCTACCCCTGGACCGGAGGCCCATGCATAGGCTGAGATGTGTTTTCATTTGGGCCTGCATGGATATGCTTGTACATGGACCCCATAATTGTCTGCCTGGGCCCCAAGTGGACGCCAATTGGTGGGCCCAATATATGAATACGTACATATTTTGCACTGTGTACAACAGATGTGGAATCCCATATGGTCCAATTAAATAATGGGTTTTTGGCTGGGTTTGATAAGGACTTTGCCATGTCGGCCCCATATTTTCTCCATATAAATAAAAAAAACTCACACTCCCAGTAGTTCTGTTGTTTTGGCTTGTTTGGTACCAAACAGTAAGGACCTGTTGTACTTTGTTTGAGTCAGTACCAAAGGTGTAGGAGTACACTGTTTAATACCTGTCAGGCTTGGGGAAGTAAGGCATGACACTTGTGGAAACAAGTGTTGGAGTTTATGGCAATGCACTGGCATTTTCTTTGGGGGGTAAAGCTACCCATGGCCTATAGTACAGTTGCACAGGAAATTGTGGTAATGCACATGTGTGTTGAAAGGCACCGAACATTGCATTTTGTCGAAAGGCATTCTGTGGCATTTTGTGTGGTTTGGGACTGTTGGTCTACAGCCACACACCAAGGCATAGACACATCCATACCAAGTAAATCAAACTCCAACAGCTGGAGCCTGTTGAAGTTGGTCAGGTTCAATACCAATCCCTACCAAAAATGTGACCAACTGTTGAAGTATGTTTGGTTCAGTATGCTTCCTAGTACAAGGGCCTAGGAGAATAGGGTTCACCTGGTCCCCGTGTAGGGTACACCATATGCATGGGCCCATTAATTTTTACCATCTGGGCAAAATGTAGTCTTGAGAGTGGGTTTCATATGGGATGTCTACTTTATACTAAAGAAAAGTCAGATTTGCAGAAGTTTGTGCATACATTTTACTATCTCAAGGTAGTATACTTAGTCTAAATATTTAGCAAATTGAACTAGCAGTATGTAAATCTTTCAATTAGAGTACCGGTACTCAAAGTACACACAAAAGACATTTTTTTTTTTTTGAACTGTTCAAAAAGCATAAATCATAGAAGAGATTTGAAAAGCAAATTTAATGTTTTCTCTTCTCACTACTTCTACTAAAAATAATAATTTGGGAGACTAATCATCCTTACTGGCAGCTGGGCTGCTGAATTGCAAAGGATGTGACTTCAACGTGATCGATTAGCTCAGGCTTTCATGGGCACCCTTGGCTGCCAGCCACATTAACCCATATAATGATCACGGAGTACAGCCTGAGATTGAAAGTGTTTGATTTTTGTGGTTTGTGGAGAGAGGAAAACCGGAGAATCCAGAGAAAACCCCTTGTAGCATAGGAGAGAACCAACACACAATTACTCTACTCACATATGACCCAGGCTGGATTTGAATCCGGGCCACATTGGTGAGAGGCATGTGCCTAATCCAATTGCCACCTATGCCCCCTATTACATTTGTTTGATATTGGACAAAATCATATCAATTTCTCTGGGCCAGTTTTGCCACTAAAAATCCCTCTCGGAACCAATCCACGCAACAATGCGTGTGACGTCACTGGCAAAACTAAGTACATTTGTAGGCTCGCACCACAGTAGCTCTTGCTGGCTCGCGCACATTGTACTGTATGTAGGGTTTTGCTCTTCGATTTGAACAAAAAAATGCGGGGTCAGCAGGTTTGCGACTTGTATACTGCGTGGTGTTCTGCCGGTGCATGACGTAGCAAGGTTTTTCGTCGCGAAAAGTGGGGTGCTAAATTATTGCTCTAAAATACCTCCTGAGAATACCTTCTGACGAAATTTCAATGCAAGCCATTCATGCATCACTGAGCAATCACCGATTTTTTGGGAAGGGCCATTTTCCTGCCATTACTGACTGTCAGACAATGGGTGGTTATTGTTGTCATCTTACCTTGGCGTGGCCGCCCACATTCTGACATTGACTACACACAGAGTCACTGCTAAAGACCGAAACCAGCCACTAAATTTGTAATGGCAGGAAAACTGACTTTTTCCTGCCATCAATCAGTAATCGCTCAGTGATGCATGGATTGCATTGAAATTGGGTCAATATAATGCTCAGGGAGATATTAGGGAGCTTTAGATTTTCACGTTGACAGGGCTCGAAATATCCACTAGACCGTGGACCGAGTCTAGTGATTTCAGTATCGGTCTAGTAAAGTGTGTTCTGCACTAGTCCGGCTGTCTAGTGATTTTATTTTCCTTGAACAATTGATATTGTGCCTAAATTGATGATTTTTGACACAATAGGTCTATTGCATACAATTACAGTTTGCGTATGTACATGAATGCCACAGGTCTAGTGAAAAATTTCAGGTCTAGTAAAATGCTTCAGTTAATACTAGACCTCCTGTCCAGTGCCCTTTTTCATGAAATGCGAGCCCTGGTTGACTACGTCGACTGATACGTGATTGCGTCATGCCGTGTTTTTGTGCATGCGTCACCAAGTCGTCACCAACGTTGTCTGAGTGAGTCGAGGATGCACAAACTACGGTTTTGATGTTCAGCACGACGTTCTCGCGTTAGTGGTCGACATGAACGAGGTCTGCGTTCACACCAATCTAAAGCTCCCTATTGACTGCATTAGACTAAAAATCCATTTTTTGAAAATGGGTATCATTTTTTGGGAACACACTGTAGAGTTGAGAAGATATGTATTGTCAGTAGTATACATTCACATCTGGTTCGTGAACAATTTAATGGTTATATCATACTTTGGTTTTTATCAAAGAAATACAGATTCATGGGCAAAAATACCAAGACAGATACAGTAACAGTCATCTGTGAAAATTTCAGTCCCATACGGTGCCCACTTTTTGAGAAAACATTGAAAAACAGCCACAGTATTTCTGAAGTCTTTTCTCTTTTATTTTTGATCTTTTAAAAGATCAGAAAGATTTTCGGTCCCACTTATCCAGATAACCACATGCATGTAAGTTATCGTGCCAAGTTGACTTTTGGAGTGGTAAAAGTCGTCTTGTCTCAATAATTATCTCAACAAGATGACTTTTAGGGAAAGCGAGAAGAAGTCATCTTATCCTGATAATAAGTCTCAGTTTTATGAAGTTGTCTTTACTAGGTTGACTATTCGGACAAGTTGACTTCCTTCTTTCAGTAGGTCGTCTTGGCGAGATAAATTATCAGGATATATTGATTTCTTAGTTTTCACTAAGTCATCTTGTACGAATAAGTTATCTCAATATATTCAAGTCAAGTCATTTCTAGCCTTCGATGAAGATCCTGCTAGGATCGAAGCGCATCAGGCCCTCCTAACTCCAAGCACATATTTCAAGTCATTAGACAAATCCTATACCAAAGTGCTGAACATTGGAGCACTGGTTCAGGTTCAGGTATATTTCTGTAACCGACTGACTTAGACAAGTTGCGTGTCAGTCGATTACCGTACGCAAGTGGTCATAACTTTGCATACATAACAATTAAGTTGGGGGCCAGGTTACCCTACACGTCTAAAGTAACTAAAATTCAATGAACCATATTAGGGTGGGGCGCATCGTGAGCGTGCTATATAGAACACGTATCATAGAGCTAAGACCATTCCTGCACCACGAGCCACGGCAGAAGGAGTCACCTTTCCGTTCCTTCCTTTTTCTATTTACTATTACTATTATAATGTTATTACATTGAGAACATTTATTACAAGGTAAGCTAATAGTATGAGGAGGTCAGACAAGAAGCCGGAGCTTGTACAAAGGTCTGCCACCGTTACATTGAATAATAATGGTTACAATAATTAAGATTAATTTTTAAAGGGAATTGTAAAATATAAATATAAATATACATGTTGCTGGGCTAGAATCATATAACTTGTTTATTTAAACTTAACTTACAAAAGTAGCAATGAATAATGTTACGTATTACATACATGCCAACCATTCCTATTTTTGAGGAATCATTCCTCTTTTTTGGTAAAAATGTATCACTTTTTACAACCTCTTGACAACAGCTATGGTATTACAGTATAGAAAAAGTAAAATAATGGCATCATGCTATATAACAAATACCACTATACCAAAGTGCCAAACATTTGGCTGTACCAAATGGACATTTTCTTTTTCAGCCCGTGTTCAAGTTCATATCCAAGTGCTTGGTTTGGATGGCACAGCCATTTTGTAATGTTACTGGCCTTTATTTTAAGGAGAGTGAGAGTGATCACTCTCCTCTGCTGACCGCTCTCCTTGATGTTTTCCAAGGAGAGTAAAAAAAAGGAGCTCCTGAACAATTTAAGGAGAGCTGCCTTTTTTCAAAACATCACATTCCAGCTGAAACATGCTCTTTATGGAAAATACAAAAATAGTAATATTTTTTTGTAATCTTTTTCAAAAGGACAAGCACAATTTTGCATCTTTTTCTGACAACAGACTCATGCAAACACGAGGTTTAGTGAGAGCAAACTGCTCTCTTAATTTACTGTCATGAGTAGGCCTATTATGTTGATTTAAGGAGTTAGATTTGCAGCTCAAACGTGAGTTTTGTTTAGTGAGAGCAAATCACTCTCCTAAATTCTCTACGTTGATTAAAGGAGAGTGATTTGCAGCTCTCCTCATTTTTATTCTAATGAAGGCATGATGTTAATTCACATCTTTGTGCTAGAAACTGTAACTGTGTCATATGATTTAAGAGGTTTTCACTCTGTCAAAAATCTCGGGGTTGGAACCGGATTGAACCTTGCGACTTTGTTCAAACTTGAAAAGTTTCAATCCCGAGGCAACCCGAATAGGACGGCCGAACCAGATCGAAATCAACCCTGGTAGGGAGCAGGGTTGAAAATCTCAACCCGGTTCCAAACTGCATTTTGCACCTTGATCTGTGTTGTATGAACCGGTTCACCATAAACGTAGTGTGAATGTTGCATCTCTTCGATCCGGTTCAAAAACTTGCCGGGCTGAAGCGGGGCGGATCCTGGTTGGTTTCAACACGGATCAAAAAGAAGATAAGTGTGAAAAGGCCTATGGTCGTCATTATCATAGTTGATGGATGATAACTATTATTCTCTATTCATCTCTTCAAATACCACACCAGTCTTTGGTCCTTTCTCAAAGCTCGGCTCAGGCTCCGGCTCTGCCTCCATTTCGTGAATCCATTTAAAAATTACAGGTAGGGCCTATCAAAATAGAGGCTTTTGGCTGAAGTTAGGAAGTAGATTCTCTGGTTTGAAAAGGACAACAGAGCTTCAGCTTCAATGGCAAACCGCAACCTATATTTTCTGAAAACTGAGACAAAGCCGGAGCCAAACTTTGAGGATGGTTGCTTCATAGCCCTAGGTTTTTTTTTAACCAATATCCAACCTCACCTTGACTTAATACCTAATCTTAATCCTAATCCTAATTTAATTCCTTTTCCATCTCATGGTCTCTTTCATCTTTTTTTTTTTTTTAATAATAAGTCCTTCACTTCCTTAAAGGTACAGTACAGTACAGGATTGGTAACCTACCAAAACAGAAATGTTCACAGATTTACGTATAACTTACATGGTATGAAGATGTTGGTGGTAGAAACATACTGTCCAAATTCTTTCGCCTGAAATGGTGTATTTATCCAGAAATTAGTCAAACAGAGAATGAAAACAGTTTTGATCTTGGGGTAAGATCAAAACCATTCTTCATGTTTTATAAGAACAATTGAGTCCCGTTTTTTGCTATTTTCTCGTGACTCAGAAGATGTCTGAGCTAGAATTGTCACAGCACAGGTTTATCATTTCATGTACATGTTTGATCAGAGAAAGTGTGAGTGCTGTTCTGTGACCTTTACCAATCATGTATGTATTATACCTTTAAAAGCCCCATATATATTTATAATTGACATAAAGCATGGAAGTTTACATGTATCATCTTTGATTCATTGTAGAATAATGGAGATGGTTTTCTTTATCTTTGCAGTCACCTTTTACTCCAGGTGAAAACTCTGAAGAACGTTGAGTTACCTCAGAAAGGTTAGTTAAAATCATAGAGCCATATTAAAATTACTATAGAGCACTAGCTCCATGTACAAAGTGATGCCTGCTGGGCGCATCCATGTTTGTGTACAAACCTATGGAAAACACAAAATTGTGTACGTTTTTTGTACGTTCATTTGCATATCTGCGTTGTGTTCTATACAGGTGCATTATCAACGCCAAATTCGCCCAAAATCCGACGCACCTCCGGTAAATGCGCGTTTCATTTAGGGCCATACGTGCACACGCTCTGCACTTCAGTTACGCAATGATTGCATGCGTCATCAAGACGCGCTACTGGTACCGTTCGCGCGTACTTGTGCGTTACATATAGAATACACTCTTCGAAAGGCATTCCAGTCAAAGTGTTCTTGTTCCACAGACACGCAGACAAATTCAAAATGACTGCGCCCAGGACGGCTTCAAAGCGTCTACGCACGGAGCTAGCGCTCTAGTAATTTTAATATAACTCTATGGTTAAAATACAGTATGCATTTTATAAATTGTTGCTAACCGGGCTATAAGTCCAGGCCTTTTGCTTGCCTTTTTTATGGCTAGCCCACCGGGCCAGCTTACTTCAGACTTTCCGAGCCTGTTTAGATTTTTACTAGCCCGTCCATATGTTGATCCATACCTTAACAGCTAGGTCCCTTTTTTTTTACTAGCCCAACGGGCAACCAAGGAAGTGAGTCTAGCTATAGCCCAGAGCAGTTTTTGCTAGACATTGTATGACGGGCGAGTACTATTTTGAGCCCTGAAGTTTAAAGGTAGTATCATACTTTGGTATAAACAAACCAAAACAGAAATGTTCACAGATTTACATATAACTTACAGGGTAAGAAGATGGTGCTGGTAGAAACATAACATTAACATTTTTCCGCCTGAAACGGTCTATTTATCCATAAATTACTAAAACAATGACCAGAAATGTTTTTGATCTTTTAAAAGATTTCACTGTTTTCTCAAAAAGTGGGCACCATATGGGACTGAAATTTTCACAGATGACTGTTACTGTATCTGTCTTGATATTTTTGCCCATGAATCTGTATTTCTTTGATAAAAACCAAAGTATGATATTACCTTTAAAGGTAGTATCATACTTTGGTAAGAGACCAAAACAGAAATGTTCACAGATTTACCTATAAATTACAGGGTATGAAGATGGTGGTGGTAGAAACATACTGTTAAAATCTTTCCGCCTGAAATGTTGTATTTATCCAGTAATAAGTAAAACAACAACCGAAAATCTTTTTGATCTTTTAAAAGACTTTGACAAAAACCAAAGTATGATATTACCTTTAAGAAAAAAAGTGGCCATATTGTGCTGAAAAAGTTGTTGTTGACAAGCACGGTGTTCTAGATTCAGTGTCACAGTGGATTGATTTTTGTTGGCCTTTGATTTCCGTTTGTAAGCATTTGGCAATTTTATGGGCATTTTTTTCAGGACTTCACAATGTTAGTTTGACTCGGGCAGGTACATGTAGCTAGGTCATGTGCTTCTTTGTTACCACTTTGAATGGTTGTTTTTTTGTGAACCATGGTGCAAGCGTGCTTGGGACAATATTTTCAGTATGGAGGTTCGGGAAATTCAAGTCACGTTTAAGAGCATTTAAAAATGATATATAGAAGAATTAAACATTGTATTCACTGCGAAGACTAAAAAAAAAAACAAGCATCATGTAATATTTTTTAAAATTCAACTTGAATGACATTCAACTTCCAAGTATTGGGGGGGATGAAAGACTTTGACAAAAACCAAAGTATGATATTACCTTTAAGAAAAAAAGTGGCCATATTGTGCTGAAAAAGTTGTTGTTCACAAGCACGGTGTTATAGATTCAGTGTCACAGTGGATTGATTTTTGTTGGCCTTTGATTTCTGTTTGTAAGCATTTGGCAATTTTATGGGAATTTTTTTGTCTGGACTTCACAATGTCAGTTTGACTCAGGCACCTAGCTAATAAATGTGCTTCTTTGTTACCACTTTGAAAGTTTTTTTTGTGGGGGCGGGGGTTGTCCTGGTCATGGAATGTGAGTGTGAAGTAGACCATAACGTGAACTGGATGAAAAGACCAAGATCCTTTATTATGCACTGTATAAATGTCATGGGAATGGAATCACTGATGAATAGGTTGTTTGGTCGCATTGGTTACAATGAAACCCAGATATTTCCTTGTGAACCATGGTGCAAGCGTGCTTGGGACAATATTTGCAGTATGGGGGTTCGGGAAATTCAAGTCACGTTTAAGAGCATTTAAAAATGATATATAGAAGAATAAAAAATTGTATTCACTGCGAAGACAAAAAAAAACCAAGCATCATGTAATATTTTTTTAAATGCAACTTTAATTACATTCAACTTCAAAATATTGGGGGGGATGATAATACACGCCATACCTCCACCTCAAAAATTGGGGGGGATAGGGGGGATATATCCCCCCCCCCCCCCCCCAGATCAACACCCATGGGCTCAGGCCCCCCCCCCAAAAAAAAAAAAAAAATAAAAAAATATGCAATTGAAAAAAAAAATTACATTGTGTAGGCTATAGGTGCATGTTTTTTTAATGCTTATAAGACATAGCAGAAGCGAGTGTTAGAAGAAGGGTCTAGCCCCCCCCCCCCAAAAAAAGGCTTTTCTAGCCCGAAACAATATTGGCTCTAGAACTGCGCCTGAGTTAAACCCTTCCGCCTCTGCCTTCCCCTCTCCCCTGACCCCCCCCCCTACATTAGAATCAAGTTCAGTATAACACCAATAAAGAATCATTTGCCTCCCCCCCCCCATACTTCCCCGCGGCAAATGGTTAGCTCTTCCCCTCTAGATTCCCCCCCCCCCTTTGTACAATCTGGGACCGCCCACCATGCATGACTTTTTTTGCAATTATGGCTATATTCAGACGCAGTACTCCGGAAAATCAAAAAAAGGTCTACCTTGTGCGGTCACAGCGCGGGAGGTTAACATTTCATCCCAAACCCCTTGCGTCCATACTACACAGGGTTAAACTGAAACACTCTATCGTGTCGCATATGCAAAACCAAACTTCCCTTAAAGGTACAATACACGATTGGTAAAGGTCACAGGACAGCACTCATACTTTGTCTGATCAAACATGTACATGAGATAATAAACCTGTGAAAATTTGAGCTCAATCGGACATCTGAGTCACGAGAAAATAGCGAAAACCTGACTCGATTTTTTTTATAAAACATGAAGAATAGTTTACTCTATGTTTGTTCCAAAAATCATTTTGACGAACGATCTTTGGAAAAGACACTTAATCTTGATTTGCTTGAAAAACCCAGCATCTGATGAACCAGGATTTCCCATGGTGACTGTTTGCACTGTTCACGAACTGTTGAGTCAATTTTCTGTCTCAAAATCAATACATTTTTTTTGGAGGCCTTGCAAATCCTATATGCTCCCTTTAATTTACAAGTATATAGTGACATAAATCACTGGTGAGTTAATACTTGTATGCACCCGCTCAAAGTCACTCTAAACCAGATGTGGTTGAGATAGACCGTTCAGATATCTTAATGCCCATTTGTAGACTGGTCTACGTAGTCTAGACCGTCCCTCCTCTGCGGTCTAGGTTTTCGAAGATAGACTGTTTTTAGCACCCAAAAGAGTCTATCGTAAACCGTTCAAACACAAGTAGGTAGACCCTTTTCATTTTAAACTGAAGGTAGACCACTTTTGGTCCTGTCTAAATGCCCCCATTCGGTTTTGATGTACATGTATTTTACCGGTAAAGGTAAATCATACTTTGGTTTTTTCAAAGAAATACAGATTCATGGGCAAAAATATCAAGGAAGATACAGTAATAGTCATCTGTGAAAATGTCAGTCCCATACTGTGCCCACTTTTTGAGAAAACAGTGGAAAACAGCCTCAGTATTTCTCTTTTATTTTTGGTCTCTGGTTTTACTATTTTCTGGATATATACACCATTTCAGGCAGAAACAGCCTAGACAGCCGGACTAGTGCAGAACACACTTTACTAGACCGACACTGAAATCACTAGACTTGGTCCATGGTCTAGTGGATATTTCGAGCCCTGATGCGGTGACCTCGGCCGATTGTGTCATCTGGAATTTCAGGCTATTGTCCGGCAGTAGGCCGGCCTATTCAACCAATGTGTACCCACATTTACGTCAAGCTCCCTGCATACATAGCCCAGCCAGATGACCTCTGTGTGAACCGGTTGGTGTCTAACAATACTGTGGTCGGTTTCACAGATTTCAGGCTTTTAGTTATAATATGTAAATCTGTGAACATTTCTGATTCGATATACTACCAAAGTATGATACTACCTTTAAGGCACATCTGTAGACAGGTTTACGTAGTCTAGACCATCCCTCCTCCAAAGTTGTTGAAGATAGACCGTTTTAAGCACCAAAAAGAGTATATCGTAGACCGTTCAGACACAAGTAGGTAGACCCTTTTCAGTTTAAACCGAAAATAGACCACTTTTAGTCCCGTGTCTGAACGTCCCCAATGTGTTTTAATGTACTTTGAATGGTTACTCCGCAGAGATTATCAGCGTTGACCAGACTATAGCCAACCTCTTCCAGTTGCGAGCTTACAAAGATGTGGTGGTCAATGCCGTGTCGTCCATTCAGGGCGTGGGACTGGACCTGGTGGAGGTCGTCTTCAAAGATCAGTACATCAGCCGCAGCGACATGTGGAGGCTGAAAAACAGCCTGGTAAATAAACAGGTCAAGGGGTCATTGCTACGGCAATAACCAATGATAGCCCCTCATTTGAATAAACAATATCAACCAATGAAAGCAGGTTGAGTGTCATGAATTATTCATTGGAATTATTATTTTATACCATTACTATATTTAAAGAGGATGTTCAACACTCAACAAACCTCGCTTTATTTGTTAGAACTATAATCCTTAATTTACTTGACGTGAGGAAAAAAATATTTATCTCACACTGAACACAGAAAGAGAGTCTTTTTGATGATTTTTCTCTCAACATGCTCAACCCGCAAGCTCCCCAAAATTCAGATTCTCTGAATTTCGTCAATGGGGGCAGCAGACAAATCTGTGTGATTTCGTGACCTCAGATATGGGAGCCTTTTGTTAAAAAAAAATGGCTTCCATATCTGACATCACAAAATCACACAGATTTGTCTGCTGCCCTCATTGACGAAATTGACTCATTGACTCTCGTTCCGTGTTCAGTGTGAGATAAATATTTTTTCTCATTTCAAGTAATTTAACAGTCGGTAGACTTGTTGCCATCTTTTGCCGGTCTTCTGGAATTTTAAAAAGATACAGTATTAACCCATTCCATCCTGGAAGCATCTATTTTAAGCAGTTCCCCAGTATGATGCATCAATTGAATGATTGTTTTGTTAGGGGCTACTCAAAATGTTCAATGTTTTTAAATTTCGACCTTTTTCCAAATTATTTTGAAAAAAATACACCCGCCCACCCCCAATTTCGAAAAAAAAAAAAATGGTTTTTCATCTAGTACAATGATTAAAATACATGGAAAAATCTATAATTAATGCGACACTCTTATGTCGAGATGATGGCTGGAATGTGCACCGGTGCCCTGAAAATTTCTTGCGCTTCATTAGTTGGTATGATGTAACAAATTCAAAGTTACGTCCGGGAACCAACAGATATGACTCTGATTTGGAAACAAAGTTGACAAAGATTGCATTTTTGGAATGCTGGTGCATACATGTATGTCAGGCAATTTTTTAATAGTCAGAATAAAAGAAAATACTGGATTTTAATGTAAAAAGTAAATTTCGATTAACAGTTTACATCAAATTATTTCCTTGACCCACCCACCCACTATTTCTAGAAAAAAAGTAGAAATTCAAAATCATCGAACGTTTTGAGTAGCCACTTATTTCCATTGAATTGCATTAACTAACTAACAAAGCTTCATGCATTATCTGCACTTGCTGCCTGACTTGAGAAAAAAACGTCCAAATGGACCGGTCTTGAGCTGCCATTTCTGCGTCTTCAACTGACCACCAAGTGTCTAGGAGTGAGAGATCTCTCTGAATGACATCTCTCCTGGCTGTCACAACTTACCGTGACGGAAAGACTTAATAATCTAAGACCATGATTGATGGACAAGGAAACACAGAGTTTATATTCACAATATTATTATTTACAAATTTATTATACACAAATCCCCCAATAACTCTTGAATACTGTATAGGTGTTCTAACAACTGAGCTATCCAGCCCTATGTTGGTGTTGTCCTCAATAGTCAATTATCTTTGTTTGTTTGGCAGTCAGAAGCCGTGAAACCACACACATATCTCAAGGATCATGTTATCGATACTCGCAGCAATGCTGCAACCTGAGAAACAGTTTATGGGGGATCACTTAAATTGGGATATATGTGTGTGGCTTCATGGCGTCTGACTGCCAAACGAACAAAGATAATTGACTATTGGGGACACCACAACGTAGGGCTGGACAGCTCAGTTGGTAGTTCGCCTGTATGGTATTCAGGAGGTCGCCAGTTCGAATCCCATTCCAGTCAATTTTTCTTTGTTCACCTTTCAATGACTTAAAAATTCAGTCAGTTTCCCTCGGTGTTATTTAATGACAGTATATGGTATTCCATCTTAAAAATTTCACGTCACTAATCTATGCTAACCATATCTGCGCACCACAATAACAGCTTGCTGTTGCTAAACTCTAACCCTTTCATCCTGACTCTATTTCATCAATCCCGATCCTCTGTGTCCCCTGACCCATCCCCACCTCCACCCCACCCTCCTCTCTTCCCTGTCGTGTCTATTTCTAATCCATTTCCTGTGTGACGTCCATCGACGTATCAGCTTCCTGAGTCCCCTGTTCTAATCCATCCTAACCCTAAACAGCTTAAACAACCCGTCTGGGAATACACTCGCTCCTTTCATCACTCTCTACGGGTAAGATTTGCCGTGGGGGGGTTAACATCCAGTCAGATCCAACATATTATACTTCTTTTGCCAACTGCACATTAATGCTCTTTTACCCTAATCGTCTGCTATACACCAATCCAGTAGGCCACGCCCACCATAACCATGGCCAAGCAACGACGCGCACGCACACATCGGGTTTGTGCAGACAGCGTGTTAAATTCGCTAAAACAACTGTTTTAAGCCGATCTGTTTTTAATAGCAATATGTGTCTGGACGTTCTAAAACAGTTTTTGTCTAAAACCGATCGGTTTTATCCGCCGCTAAAACACCAAAGTTAAAACTGCTCAGGAGGAGGGTTTAGTGCTTAAAACCGATCAAGTTTGCTGCTAAAACACTGTCGGGACAGAATAACTTTCCAACATCCTGTTTCAGTGCAGAGAAGCCTGGCAGCTGGTTACGTAACACCTGTTGTGGCGCGCTTGTTTATATTCAACACACAGATAAATCCGCGCAATTTATTTTATAACTGGAAGCCCGTACGGGGTCAAGGCACAGTGCATGACCTCTTAAAATCAAAAATAAAACCGATCCGTTAACTGCAAACAGTATTAAACGCTGTATGGACGCAACAGAATTTTAACTTATGACTTACCCCCACGATTGCCGAGAGGTTTAAAATTAAAAGGCTGTCTGAACGTACCCATCGTATCCACGATCGTCCACACGCGACGCCTTGCATACCTCCAACCACCGAAATCACTTCTCTCTGTTGGACTTTGGTTTTGGAAAAGGCCAAAAATGTACATTTCCTCTCAGCCAGGGCATTGAAAGTCAGGAATATAATGAAAATACAAACACCGCTTGACCATGGTTAAGAATAAAACTCGGGTTTGTGAAAGAATTGCCCTGTACATAAATGTACAAAACAAATGGCGGGAATTTGTCGGACCTTAAATAACGCGTTGTGATTGGTCAATTTGTCAAGGGGCGTGGCCTACTGGATCGGTGCATTACCATACAAGACGGGATCTGCTTACCACACATTACCACAGTCTCCACAGGGGAAACTGGATCATATAAACCACACATTACCACACAAACCACACTATGGTGTATTGTGGTATTCAGGATACCACACTTTCTACATGAGAAACCTTGTGTGGCAAACTGCAGGTGTGTTAGGGGTTAATCGATGCTACCAAATTTTGGGGTAGGGCAACCTGAATCCAAGTTCTGTATAGACTGATCCAACAGCACGGTATACTGTCTGCCATTACTGCAGTGTCCCCGCCTGCATATTGTCCGGCAACGAGAATTTACGCTCCGTGGCACTCTATGGCTGCGTTCGAGCGGTTACTCCCGGTAACACGAGTGTGATGCGCGCGCAATACTCTCCGGTGCAGGAGTATACTCCCCAACGCTGGAGAGTATACTCTCGCTGACCCGAGTGTCGTACTCCGGCCGTTGGAGCGCTCAGGAGTATACTCGTGTTAACACGAGTAGCTCGCTCGAACGCAGCCAATGATTGCAGGGTGTACGTATGTCCCATGATTAGGGGACGTACACCCTGCAATATAGAGTGCAGCGGACGTAAATTATTTTATTGCTGGACAAAAGGCAGGCAGCGGGGACACTGCAGTAATGGCGGGTGTTTCCTACCTCCATGGTTGCGCCGTCGGATCGGTGTATACTGCTCAGACGGTGTGTTTTTGTCAAGCATGGATAATGCTTTTAACAGTAGAACGTCCTTTTTTATAAAGAAATAGGCCGTGTCCCAAATCTCTGGCTTGTGGCCGCAAATACACATGCCTCTATGGCAGCCACTAGCCAGTGACTCCAGCCGTTTCCATAGGTTTCCATAGGGCGTTTTATACAAAACAGAGGCTCAGGCTCCGTCTCAGGCTCTGACTCCATTTCATGAATCCATTCTGAAATAACTGGTATCAAAATAGAGGCTTTTGGCTGCGGTTCGGAAGTACATTCTCTGGTTTGAAAAGGAAAACAGAGTTTCAGCTCCAATGAAAAACCACAACCTATATTTTCAGCATATGGATGTCAGAGCTGGAGCCCGAGCCTAAGCCTCCCTTTCGTAAATGCCAATGGATTGTGCTTTAGTTGCAGCCGCAGCCATAGATTTGTGACACAGCCTTATTTTGCACTAGTCACCCCTATTCAATGCTTCCCGCTATCTCCCAATCTTGGTTCCCTATAGGTTCGTTCCTGCATTCACATCCAGCAGAAGATAAACTTCACCGGTATCCGTGCCCAGGTCAATGAACTGTGGGCGCGCGGGGAGAAGGTCATGTGCGGGGCGGTTACCGATGATACCCGCGTGGCGTTCCGTTCATCCACGGCCATGGTGTACATGTTCATACAGATGAGCTCAGAGATGTGGCACTTTGATACATGCGGTATGTTTCTGGATTTGTAATTTTTCCGTTATCTTTATATCTGATCAAATTTTAAACAATAATTCTGATTCCAAGGTGTTTTTAAAAAATCATTTTGAAATGCCCAGATTATCATTTGAATATTAGAATTGTAATATCCTGTTTCATTTAAGTGCCAGAAATTCAGCCATTATTATTTTCATTTGGTGTCAGATATTCAAATGTAATGATTAGGCCGTGTCCGAAACGGGCTTCCAGAGCTACGGCTAGGTCTTTTGTCTTGGTGTCTCTTTGTTTATTTCAAATGGAACAAAGACCTAGACCTAGCTCTAGACAACAAATTCGGATGCAACCTTAGATGAAGGTTTCAAACTTTCATGATATATTCAAGTCAGATTTTTTTCAAAGGTTGTATCATACTTTGGTAGCATACCGAAACAGAAATCTTCACAGATTTACCTATAACTTACAGGGTATAAAGATAGTGATGGTAGAAACATACCTTTTAATTTTTTCTGCCTGAAATGCTGTATTTATCCAGAAAAGAGTAAAATCAATGACCAAAAACAATTTTGATCTTTTCAAGATTAAAAAAAAGTGGAAAGATTTTGAAAATACTGCAGGAGTTTTTCACCGTTTTCTAACAAATTTGGCACCATATGGGACTGTGAATTTCACAGATGACTGTTATTGTATCTTTCTTGATATTTGTGCCCATGAATCTGCATTTCTTTGATAAAAACCAAGATTACCTTTACATTGCCACATGAAAATGGGTCTGTCTACATTTATGCATACTTTTGTGTGACTTTTGGAGGGAACCAAGCACAGGAGTTGGAACAGCAAGTAATTTGCCATGTTTTCTCTTTAACTACATCCCATATTCTTGTAAGAATTTGGACAGCCAAAAAGTTTGATAGGTTTAGAAGTACTCAAGATATTACAGAGGATCATTTTCAAGATGTAACGTTTGTAACATGGACAGACATTTCATCATTAAATGCTGGAAATTAGTAATGAAAATAGTTTTTTTGTTCCTTATGCAAAGCTGTCCATTGTGGGATGGCTACTGGTCAATAATAATTTATCACCTCTAGGTATTTTTGAACTACAGTGTCTACATCTTCAAGATTTCACGTTTGTTACGGGGACAGACATTTTGTCCTGAAATGTCTGTCCATGTTATGAATGATAATCAAGTCTCATCCTAATTTCATAAATAACAAATAGGATGCTTTAAAGAGGATCTTCAACACTCAACAAACCTCGCTTTATTTGTTAGAACTATAATCATTAAATTACTTGACATGAGAAAAAAAAAATTTATCTCACACTGAATACAGAAAGAGAGTCTTTTTGATGATTTTTCTCTCCACATGCTCAACCCGCAAGCTAACCCAAAATTGAAACTGTCTGAATTTCGTCAATGGGGGCAGCAGACATTTCATGAAAAGGCTCCGTACTATGACGTCATGAGCTATTCATTTAATGAAAAGCTCATGACGTCATAGTACGGAGCCTTTTCATGAAATGTCTGCTGCCCCCATTGACGAAATTCAGACAGTTTCAATTTTGGGTTAGCTTGCGGGTTGAGCATGTGGAGAGAAAAATCATCAAAAACACTCTCTTTCTGTGTTCAGTGTGAGATAAATTTTTTTTTTCTCATGTCAAGTAATTTAATGATTATAGTTCTAACAAATAAAGCGAGGTTTGTTGAGTGTTGAAGATCCTCTTTAATTTTTAGTGATGGCATTTGCACATCACTAAAGTAATATAAATGGTACAAGCCTGCATTGAATTATGACAAGAATATACCTGTACAATACAAGAATGTATACATCCATGTGACAAACGTTATCATTAATTTCATCTTAAAGATGACCTTATAACTTCCTACTTATCCAATGAATCAACCTATTCATTTTTCAGTGTAACTACGAATGAATACAGGAATGTTTAGGAAACAAAATTTAGCATAAAACCTGATTTTAAATCATCCACCTCCCATGATACACCCAAAAAGTTATCAAATGTATGCATTAGTGTGGACAGACCCAGACCTATTTCTCTTTCATTCACTCATGGACAAAAAGGGAGATACATAGCGCCCTCTATAAAATGTAGATTTAGAAATTAAATCCAAATCATCCATTGATATTATTTAATATTGCATTGATGTCCTTTAATAGTTTGTATAGCTTGAGATTTATCATATAATTTGAATTTTTCTCAATAGTGCATTGCACTATAACTGACACAGTGGACAAATAATACATTTGGGTTTGTTTTTTGTATGACAGGAGATTTATACATTGAGAAGGCAGTGAATGGATTCTTGACGGAGCTCTTTGGCCAATGGAAGACAAGAAACATCAACAGTGAACTGACTCTGGTCCTATTCTCCAGAACCTTCTACCATGCTAAATCACTAAGTACGTGTCATTTCATTTCTACCCTAAGAACTGCTAAATAGACGAGAAGGAACTTAATAACTCTCCATTTAAAGGGAGCATATAGGATTTGCAAGGCCTCAAAAAAATTATTGAGTTTGAGACAGAAAATGGACTCCACAGTTCGTAAACAGTGCGAATAGTCACCATGAGAAATCTTGGTTCATCAGATGCTGGGTTTTTCAAGGAAATCAAGATTTAGTGTCTTTTCTAAAGATCCTTAGCGAGCGATTTTAAACAAACATAAAGGACACCCTCACTTGAGTTGTCTTAGGCGGTTTTCTTCGCATACTTTTCTGAAGAATGGATCTTCTTCAGAACAGTATATTTGCGGTCAGTTTTTTAAATTTAGGACAATTATAATTTTCGGGGGCATTTCGTCGAATCGGGGACATTTTCGGGGACAATTTTTCATCGGGGACGGCCCGGAAATCGGGGACGTTTGGTCACCTTACACTATGCAAACATTCAAATCACATTTAAGCATTATTACACTGATCCAGTAGGCCACGCCCCTTGACAAATTGACCAATCACAACGCGTTACTGAAGGTCCGACAAATTGCCGCCATTTTGTCCGACAGAAATTTTGCATTCTGTACTACACACTTTTCGTTAATTTTACTTTTGTTTGGTATGAACTACAAGACAATTCTTTTACAAACCTGAGTTTTATCCTTAACCATGGTCAAGCGGTGTTTATATTTTCATTGTAATCTTGACTCCCGATGCCCTGGGGCTAATTTCATGGAGCTGCTTAGCACAAAAAATTGCTTAGCCAAAAAATAGCTTGCCCAATAAAACAAACCACCATTGAAAATTTCATTTGATATTCATGGTCATTGAACAAAAGCCAAAGAACAATCACAAGTGACACACAACACTCGAAAATTTGGTTGTTAATCCTGTTTTAACTAAGACAGAAATGTCGTGCTAATATCAATTTTTTGTGCTAAGCAGCTCTATGAAATTGGCCCCAGGCTGAGAGGAAATGTACATTTTTGGCCTTTTCCAAAACCAAATTCCAATGGAGAGAGGTGCTTTCGATGGTTGAGGGTGTGTAATGCTTTGCGTGTGGGCGATCGTGACATATTGTCCGCGTGCTTGTGTGCGTTGTTGCTAGGACGTTGCTATGGTGGGCGTGGCCTACTGGATCGGTGTATTCATATATTTGTTAAATATGTATTAAAATATTTTCTTTTTGCTGTCCCAAATCAATGGCGTAGCTTTTGATACAAACTTCATTGATGTTGGAACTGCATCCGTCTTGATATTTTTGATTTGTTGTCACTTTTATAGGTGACTTTCCAGCAGACATGCAGAGCACATTACACATTGACAGTATCGGCCGAATTTACCAGGATTACTACAGGTACATTCATAATATTTTCTGCTTTTCTGCTAAATTCTACATTTGTATACAGTGGCTCACCACTTGATAACGAACACAACGGAATCCCCATATAGGCCGGGTCTCAAATCTCTGGCTGCGGCTGCAAATAACACACAAGTCTATGGAAATGGCTGCAGTAACTGGCTAGCGGCTGCCATAGGGCCGTTTGTAATTTGGTGCTGGTGTTCCAGCCAGAGATTTGGAACACGGCCATATTGTCTGTTATAGTGGGTTATTGTTACAGTGATTTGAAGCCACCTAGGGCCAATTTCATAGATCTACTTAAGCTCAAAATTTGCTTAAGCATGAAACGTCTTCCGTGACCCAACAGGTTTAATACCAACCAAATTTTTATGTGATGTTTTACTGCTTTTGACTTGTATTAGGCCATTGTTTGATGAGCATTACATTCACAAGGAGTTTTGGCTGGTATACTGATTTTATTTATTACAGGCATGCAACTTTTCCCTTGGATCAGCTGATTTCCTCTTTTTTCACTTCAATCTTATGCCATTGTTAAGTGAAAAACACTGCACAAAGTATGGTCAAGATTGGAATTTCCTCGATTTTTGTTATGTGTCCAAGGGCCGATTTCATAAAACTTACGACGCGTCGCAGAGTTAAGACGCATCCTTTCTCTATGGATTCACCGCATAGATGCGACGCGTTGCAGCTAGGACGCGTCGCAAATCGAGTTGCGACGCGTCGCAGAGCTTTATGAAATCGGCCCCACGTTGCATGCCTGTTATTAAGGTTTTGGGTGTTTACGCAAATTTTGGTGCTTAAGCAGCTCTATGAAATTGACCCCTTGGCCTAATTTCATGGAATCTCTTACGGGCTATTTTTGTGCTTACGGGCGCTGCTATACACCTGAAATCTATTTCATGGAATCTGTAAGCAAGACTTTCGGAACTTAATCGGTTAGCGAAAACTGTCTAGGCTAACAGTGGCTAACCTTAATTTTTTTGCTAACACACTACCATATGCATTCTTTAGAAAGTCCTTGCTTAGCGTAGCATAAAAGGGAACTCTCCCGTAAAATACGTTAACCGTAAGCAAAAAAACGTCTGCTTTTATCGTAAGCAAAGAATTGTAGCTTTAATACAGTAACGGATTCCATGAAATTGGGCCCAGTGACTTTGGTTTTCAGTGTGTGTTGTATACCAAAACCTTGAAGCCAATGATGATGTTTGGTATAAAAACTGCCATTGCTGTTGTTATCTTTATAATATATTTATTTCTGATCAAAGCAAGGGTTTGTTTGACTGTTTATTTTTGCCATGGGGTTCTGTGGTCTAGTGGTCTGACATGTCGTACTCAAGGTCTTGTGGTCAAACTACGGATTGTGGGTTCGAATCCAGCCATGGGTTAGCGGTGCTTGCATCCTTGGGCAAGATGCTTCGTCACATATTGCTCCTCTTCACCCAGGTGTAAATGTGTACCTGTGAGGGTAGAGGTGGCTTTGTGTGCTTGATCAGCCTTTGTACGCTTATAGCAGCTGGGCTGTATACTCCCCAGGGAGTTGAGATGGTTTCAGGAATGTTAATGTAGCCCAATGACCAGGGCCCAATTTCATGGAATCTGTTAACGTAAACAAAAATTCTTCGCTTACGATAGCAGACCTTTTTTGCTTACGGTTAGCGTATTTCATAGGAGAGTTTTCTTTTAGGTAACGGTAAGGAAGGACTTTTTGCACAATATATAAAATAGCACGTTAGCAGAAAATAATCACGGTTACCCTAGAAATTCTTCGCTAAACTGAAAGTCTTGCTTACTGATTCCATGAAATAAATTTCATGCGTAGCAAACCCGGTAAGCACAAAAATATGCCGTGACGGATTCCATGAAATTGGGCTCAGTGATAATGATAATGCGCCATGAGTGATGCTTACGGCGGACACCGGCGCTATACAAAAATCCATCATTATTATGTTTGTGAATTTGTTGGCAGAGTTGTCGTACACAATGAGAGACGAGATGACTGGGTACAGATGCTGTCCACTCTCAAACAAATCATGTGGGAATATAACCAGACCATAAGCTGTAGCCACAACAACGGTAAGCTAGCCTAGCCATAGCCATAGCCATGAGATAGATCATATAGAGCACAGTAGGTGGTTTGGTTATAGCCGCTGTAGCAGTTATGACCAGTGTTGGAGTCGAGTCCTCAAATCCAAGCACTTCATTGTCAGAGTACTGGGCCGAGTCCGAGTACATTGCAGGCGAGTCCGAGTCCAGGGTATTGAGTGCTAGTATATTAATTTAGTAATTAGTAATTAAAATTACAGTTGCCGATTTCACTAACGCTTTGCTATCATCACTGCACAAAAATTGCTACACAAATTAGCGATCAAATTTCCGTTTAGCGATGTATTTTGGCTTTAGTGATGATCGCAAGGCGTTTTAATAGTGAAATCGGCCCCATGGCGGAGTACCAATGTCTGAGTTTACATCCTACTACATGAACAATTCCAATGCACAGTGCCAAAGTTTCACAAAGATGTTTAAAGTTGGATGTTGTGCCACTCTTCTCAGAAATTCTTGTTTAAAAACCTTGCAAATGACACTGTGCTGCTTTACTCCATTTGATACTTAGTTCCCAATGATCTTCATACTCCCATTGTATAATTTATCGTAAATCTCCAACATAATCAATTGTGAAATTATAACAAAAAATGAAATTTGCAATAAATGGTCAAGTTCTCCCAAAATTTGAGTACATGGACTACTTTTTATCGCGTACAGGCCAAGTACATTTTATTTTTTTTAGTACTTTAAATCGCCGAGTACAGGCCGAGTATTAGCATGTACTAGTTATTATTAGGAGTTCTCCAACACTTATGACCTAGCCATAAGCCACAGCCATGGGATAGGTAACTGAGTAACAGAAGGTGGTTTGTGTGTAGAGGTTAGGGATATGATCAAGCCTTAGCCTTGTTACATTATGGATTGTTTGGTGCCCATGATACCTTGATTCTTGTTTTCATTACAGACGGCTCGATACCCAAAGGTTACAACTCCAAAGCAGCCGATGGTAATCTCCTAGAAGCCATCAATATGTCACTCAATGGTAAGTGGACCCAGCCACTGAAAAACCAGGCTAGGCCCTGGGCTTTTCCTGGACTCTTGGGCTTCTATAATCCTTAGCCTTGAACTATCATCTTCAAGCCCCTGCTGTGTCCTGGATCATAATTGAAAAGCCTGGCCAGCCCCGGGCTTTGCCTTGGCTCCATGGGCTTCTACAATCCCTAGCCTTGAACTATCATCTTCAAGCCCCTGCTGTGTCCTGGATCATAATTGAAAAGCCTGGCCAGCCCTGGGCTTTGCCTTGGCTCCATGGGCTTCTATAATCCCTAGCCTTGAACTGTCAACTGTCAAGCCCCTGCTGTGTCCTGAATCATAGTTGGCATTAGCCTGATTGACACTTTGAGTTCACATTGAGTCGGGTTTTTTTTGCAATTTTTTCTTGACCAGATGTCTGATTGAGCTCAAATTTTCACAGGCTTATTATTTCATGTACATGCTGGATCATACGAAGTGTGAGTGCTGGGCCCAATTTCATGGAATCCGTTACCGTTAGCAAAAATTCTTCCCTTACGGTAGCATAATTTTTTGGTTACGGTAAGCGTATTTCACGGAAGAGTTTCCTTTTTGGTAACGGTAAGCAAGGAATTTGTGCAGAATGCATACGCAGCCCGTTAGCAGAAAATTATAACAGTTACCCTAGAAATTCTTCGCTAACCGACCGTCTTGCTTACGGATTCCATAAAATAGAATTCACGCGTAGCAGTGCCCGTAAGCACAAGAATAGGCCGTAATGGATTCCATGAAATTGGGCCCTGTTCTGTGACTTTTACCAATCATGTATTACACCTTTAAGCAGCTCTATTTTAGTGAAATTTGGGATGACAAGAAGAAGAGCCCGGGCCTAGCTTTTCATTGGCTGGGCCTGCCCGGTATTGAAGTTTCTCTTCCTATTTAAAGGTGCTCTATGCAATGTGTCTGTTTAGTGCACTATTTTCTCCTCATTATCACTGGGTCGTATGTGTTCCTCCCAACAGTGTTTGACAACCACTACATCAACAGGAACTTTGACAGGACTGGGCAGGTGGTGGAGATCATCACGCCTGGAGCAGGTGTCTTCAATGTAGACAGGACGCTGTGTGATATCACCAAACACAGAATGATCGATTATGGTAAGCGTCAATATGCAAGTTATCCAATGTTATCAATGATGTAGTCTTTTCTTTTTTTGGTGAGCTGCGAAGCAAAGCGAAGCCTATGTAGTAGTACCGTTCGTCCCGTCCGTCCGTTTGGCAGTCCTCGTGAAATGTTAAAGTTTTTTAGTATGTGCTTGAACCCCCAATTTTTTTTTTTTTTCGATGGGTGCGTTGTCCAAAATAATGTTGATATTATTGTCATGATTGTAAATGAAAAAATGTTGAAGTTTTTTCTATTGTTTCAAAATGTTAAAGTTGTTATGTTTTGTTTTTTGGATGGGTGTGTTGTCCAAAATAATGTTGTCATTATTGTAAATGAAAAAAGTTTTTTCTATTGTTTCAAAATGTTGAATTTCTTTTGGGGGGGATGGGTGTGTTGTCCAAAATAATGTTGTTATTATTGTAAATTAAAAATGGTGAAGTTTTTTCTATTTTTTTTTTTTTTAATGTTGAAGTTTTTTCTATTGTTTCAAAATGTTGAATTTTTTGGGGGGGATGGGTGTGTTGTTCAAAATAATGATGTTATTATTGTAAATAAAAAATGTTGAAGTTTTGTCTATTGTTTCAAAATGTTGAATTTTTTTTTTATGGGTATGTGTGATGGATGGGTGTTTGCTATCATGTTTGTAACTGCACGTAAGGCTGCAGCGAGGCATGACAGCTTCGCTGTTCTAGTTTGGAGCAGGATAGCTTATGTAGTAAAGCGCTTTTATATGAATATTAACCCTAGCCCTCTGCACCTACGACACAAGACAAGAGCTGCTTACCCCACATTACCACAGTCTCCACAGGAGGACTGGATATTAACCCTAACTCTCTGCACCTACCACACAAGACAAGAGCTGCTTACTACACATTACCACAGTCTCCACAGGGGGACTGGATATTAACCCTAGCCCTCTGCACCTACCACACAAGACAAGAGCTGCTTACCCCACATTACCACAGTCTCCACAGGGGGACTGGATATTAACCCTAACCCTATGCACCTAAGACACAAGACGAGCAGCTTACCAAACACTGTCACAATCTCCACAGAGGGACTGGATATTAACCCTAGCCCTCTGCACCTACCACACAAGACAAGAGCTGCTTACCCCACATTACCACAGTCTCCACAGGGGGACTGGATATTAACCCTAGCCCTCTGCACCTACGACACAAGACAAGAGCTGCTTACCACAGATTACCACAGTCTCCACAGGGGGACTGGATATTAACCCTAGCCCTCTGCACCTATTACGCAAGATATACAATTATTGCATTGGGATATGTTTCTCCCAATGGAGATATATAACCTGTCATGTACATTGTGTTTGATTGTAGGTATTGGTAGTGATCTTGTCTGCTTAGCCGAACAGCCACCTCATCCAGTCCCTTTGCTCTTGGTAAGACAAGTTTTTCACTCTTTGGGCGTTAATGAAACGGAGGCTCTGCCTTAGGCTCATGCAGGCTCCAGCTCTGATATCCATATGTTGAAAATCGGTTGTGGTTTTTCATTGAAGCTGAAGCTCTGTTTTCCTTTTTAAACTACAGACTCTACTTCCGAACCACAGCCAAAAGCCTCTATATGATACCCGTTTTTTTTTAATGGATTCACGAAATAGAGCCGGAGCCTGATGAGCCTCCGTTTCTTAAACACCCTATGTCCAAGGCTAGATCACTAAAATTAAGAAACCCTGATGATAATACCGATGACAATCCAAAACAGCCAACCTCAAACAAGTTCAAGTCCACAACATGGTGTCTTTTAACCTTTGACCTTTGACCTTTGTTCTTATTCCAGTTCAGTGATGATAAAGCTAAGAGTCAGGGGTCAGTGGAAACCCATCATATTCCATATTGGCTCAACTACAGCTTCTATTTGTCACCGAGTCAGAGGCACAGGAATGTCTCTTCCACACAGTCTCATTTCATACCGAGGATCAGACTGCCGTCCAGGAACGTAAGTTTCATTCACGGTCTTGGGGAGAGAAACTTTGACATGGATCGGGCACAGCCACTGAAAAGCCAGGACAGGGGCCTTTCTCAAAGGTCGGCTCCGGCTACAGCTCCAACGTCGTCTCTGTTTTCATATGCTGAAAATATAGGTTGTGGTTTGTCATTGAAGCTGAAGCTCTTGTTTTCCTTTTCAGACCAGAGAATCTACTTCCTAACTGCAGTCAAAAGCCTCTATTTTGATACCTGTAATTCTGAAGTGGATTCACAAAATGGAGCCGGAGCCTGAGCCGAGCTTTGAGAAAGGCCCGGGGCTTTGCTTCTGGGACACCATTGCCTCGGGATCACTCAAATGGAAGACTTTTGAGAATCGGTGTTCAAGTCAACAGCGCACGCACGTGCAAAACAACGCGTGCAATAGCGCATGCTCACAATTTCGTGCGCGTGCGCTGTTGACTTGAAGACCGATTCTCAAAAGTCTCCCATTGACTGGAGTGGTTTCGAACCAGTGACCTCTGATACATTATTCTGGAGGAGGCTGGTGTGAATTCCTCTCCAGTCATTTTTTCATTGTTCACTTTTCAATGGCTATTCGAGAAATCTTTGTAACAAAGTTTCTAATGAAGTTGATTTTATACTTTGACCGGTTCAAATTATCTCCTTGCCTTACAGGCACAACAGTCTGCATCTACCAACGCCAAGGCCCTCCCAAAACTGCCTGCCAGAAAGACCAATGGAATTCGCCAGCACGGGTCACATGACAGCAGCGACACGGACGAGGACTCGGATGAGTTTGCCCTTTCTGACAGGACGATCTTCAAGCTGCAGAAGTTCAACGCTCGGAAGAGTAACAATCCGTTTGCTCCGGCGTCCCTGACCACCACGCTGACCCCTGATAGGAGGAGATGGACGCATACTTTCCCTCACGGTGAGTCCGATCCTAGGAACTCCAACTGGATTAATTATTGTCTTGAAGGTATAATACATGATTGGTAAAGGTCACAGATCAGCACTCACACTTTGTCTGATCCAGGATGTACATGAAATAATAAACCTGTGAAATTTTGAGCTCAATCGGACATCTGACTCATGCGAAAATCATAAAGAATGGTTTTGATTTTACCCCGAGATCAAAACTGTTTTTGGTCTTTGTTTTACTCATTTCTGGACAAATACACCATTTCAGGCGGAAATATCTTAATGGTATGTTTCTACCAGCACCATCTTCATACCCTGAAAGTTATACGTATATCTGTGAACATTTCTCTTTGGGTATGTTGCCAATCCTGTACTGTACCTTAAAGATTTGTCATTGACAATATTGTCAAAGAAATATTTAAATTAGGCTTACCCTTCACCACGGCACCTTATCTAGATTTTAAAAACAGCCTGGCCACTCTAAGATAAGATCTAAAATAACTGCCTTTCTTTTCCCAGCAAACTTTAAAACTCTTTTTTTGAGGGAAGGCAAATAAATTGTTCTTATGAGCTCTTAAAGTTAAAGATAATTGCCTGTCCACACCTAGCTATGGTTATAAGAAACGGTCTTCCCACTCCTTGCTAAGAAAAAACCTGCCTGTTTATTCTTAGCTCAGAAAAAACACATCCTGGCCACAAGATAAATAAAGAGCTGCTTGTACGCACCTAACCAAGATACAGTAAACTGCTTGTCTAGTCCTTAAGCTACGATAAAAACTCATAATACTTGCGACGTCTGCTGGAGTGACCCGTCCACAGTCCGCTGAACACGGTGTGACCAACAGGATATATAACGGACACCTCAGCTTCCAGTTCTACAGTTGCCTGATGAAGGCTAGCAGTTCCAGCAGCCGAAATGTCGCTACCAGCAGCACGACATCACGCGACTTTGATCACCTTTTTTCCCCTTAAAACTCATAATATTTGTATTTCATGGAGTGGAATATTTGTTTTTGACGGACAGGTCCCCACGGTGACGTGATCCAACTCCACCACAAGCACAGCTCCCAGTCCTTGATAGACTCCAGCAGTGGTAGTGACCTGAGCGCCTCGTCTAGCGCTTCTAGTCTGTGTAACGAGTCCACAACGGAAGAGATGACTGTCGATGGTAAGGTCATAGGTCAAATGTCAAAGGTCATAGGTCATAGGTCATAGGTCACAATATAGTAATATTAGTAACTTTAATCTGAGCACCTCGCTCAGTGCATCCAGTCTGTGTATAAACGAGTCCACAACGGAAGAGATGACTGTAGATGGTAAGGTCATAGGTCAAAGGTCATAGGTCATAGGTCAGAGTCAAGCAAGACCAGTAACTTAAACCTGAGTACCTGACGTCTCCTGCTTTTTGTCTGTGTATATGATGCTGATATGATGTTTAACACTACAGGGCCAAATTTCGTGGCTCTGCTTACCGCAGAATTCTGCGCTTATGATTCTCATTCTACGCTTACAGGGCTATGGTGGAATTTCTACATTAGCCGAGTATTAAGCTAGAATCCTTATGTTACACGAACTACACATATTCATAACTAGAACTATCTTTGTTATCCATAAGATAGGATCTCAAAAGCACAGAATTCTAAGTTGCCAAAAAATGTGACTCGGGTCGAGTCATTGACTCGAGTGATTTCAACTCTGGCGAATACTATCCGAGATTGATGTATTAAGGTCAGATCATCTTTTGAAGGTTCATCGAGAAATTTTATTTTCTTCTTTTTTTTTTTTTCGCCCTTGGTTGTCACCAGACTCGCCCAGCAGAAACCGTGTCCTGATGGTGAATTTGAAGCGTCGCATCGGCTGTGGCTGGGGCATCACAGGAGAGCAAGCCTGGACTCCATTCCTTCAAACAGGTAGAGATCAATGCAGACCATTGTAAACCACTCATGGATGTCAAAGAAAAAAAATCTGGAATTGCAATACTCCCTTATATGCCCGCATAGTTCAGTGAAGCCACAAGTATCCATCTTGCTTATGCACCAAAATTTGCTTAAGCACCAAAAACCTCGGTAAATAAAATCATTATACCAGCCAAAACTCCTTATGAATGTTGTGCTGAGCAAACAATGGCCGGATACACGTCCAAAGCAGTATTGACATCACATGAAAATTTGGTTGGTAATCTTGTTTGCTCAAGGAAGACTTCATGCTTAAGGATTATTACTTTGTGCTTAAGCAGCTTTATGAAATTGACCCTAGGTGTGTACTTCCCTGGCCCTTTGGCACTTTTTAGGGACAGACTCTTCAGGGTAACTTCTAATCCACCCTATGGAACATTGCACTTGTTTCCCTAAGCAAGGCAGTTTCACTTTAGAAGTGAAGTGTTTATGAGATAGAAAATGTGTATCAGCATAAAAAAGAAATCCAGAGCGACTTTTTCTCACTGAAATGATGCATGTCGGACATACATGTACGTCCCTTGCCAAATCTGCCGAATTAATACGGTACAATGATGTACATCATTTTTGGTAATTAATGCATATATAATGATTAAGTACACGCATACATCATTTCTACATAGTAAAGTTTTGTTATTACGCAGTATTTTTCATTTGAAATGATATATCTTCAAAACAATGTACATATTTTCATAAATATCCATACGATATGAACAATTACAAAACAAAACAAAATCAGGACATTAGAAAATGACAGTTCTGTAGTAAGCTTGGCAACCGTAAGAATGAAAAGGCAAAGGCTCAATTTTTAATTTAATTGTTCACAAAAATGCCCCCTAACGGAGATACATAATTTTACCAAATTAGGGTCGCGCCCCACTCGGACATCACAGTGACATTCTTGTTTTTGTCTCCTTCAGGCGTGGATTGGAAGTCTCTGACGGCCACTGCCTGCTTCCCGATCACCACCGACTTCTACCCAGACAAGAAGACCCTGGAGACAGACTTCGTAGAGAACCCTCACACCTTGGACATCATACCCGATGATGGGGATGAGACCATCTCACCGTCTGGTCATACCATCCAGAGCGTCTTTGAAGAGCTCATCTCACAGAGACTCATCCAGGTCAGTTTTGTTGCCGTCTCCTGTCCCTATCTATTACTGGAAAGCTCCCCGCATTATCTGCACTTGCTGACTGACTTGAGAAAAAACTTCCAAATGGACCGGTCTTGAGCTGCCACTTCTGCATCTTCAACTGACCACCCAATGACAAGGAGTTAGAGATCTGTCTGAATGACATCTCTCCATGTAGTTTTAGGCCGACCACGTCTGTGCTTCCCGTGAGTTGGTTTCCATAGGTATAGCAGTTTGGGTGTTCTCTCATTGCCCATGCATTGCAAGTGTCCAAACCACTTTAGCCTACTTTTTCTAAAGATATTTGTCAGTTGAGGCTGCTTTGACCAAAAAGTATATCCTCAGTCTTTAAAAGACCATCCTAAAGATGTTGTTTTGGGACAACAATTTGACAGGATTCCCAGATTGCAATTGCTACTGCAAAAGGAAACTCTTCTCCCTTCAAATTTATACTTTCCCCACCTAACTACAGAAAACCTCATCTATACAAGTAAGGTCTTCAAGCAAAATAAAAACCTGATATGTATCAAATGCTTGGAGTCAGGAGGGCCTGACGTTGCGATTCTAGCATGATCCTTCTTTGAGAAAGATCCTGCGAGGATCCAAACATCAGGCCTTCCTTACTTCAAAAACTCATTCTTGTTCGAAAAGTGACTCAGATTTTAAATGTATGAATGAGGATCGGTTTGGATTGTTGTCTTAAATTTCAGAATTACCAGCTGATAGTTCTACCTCGGTCGGAGTTAGCGAGTTTAGCTCACAAGGGAAGCAGTAATCTTCCTCTGGTTACCAATCCTGGAAAGGTTTGTAGAAGAACCTCCAAATTTAATAAGAACCTCCAGATCTTATAAGAACCTTCGGATCTTATAAGAACCTCCGGATCTTATAAGAACCTCCGGATCTTATAAGAACCTCCGGATCTTATAAGAACCTCCGGATCTTATAAGAACCTCGGGATCTTATAAGAACCTCCGGATCTTATAAGAACCTCCGGATCTTATAAGAACCTCCGGATCTTATAAGAACCTCCGGATCTTATTAGAACCCCAAGATCTTATAAGAACCTCCAGATCTTATAAGAACCTCCAGATCTCATAAGAACCTCCAGATCTTATAAGAAGCTCCAAATCTTATAAGAACCTCCAGATCTTATAAGAACCTCTGGATCTTATAAGAAGTCCCAGATCTTATAAGAACCTCTAGATCTTATAAGAACCTCTGGATCTTATAAGAAGTCCCAGATCTTATAAGAACCTCTAGATCTTATAAGAACCTCCAGATCTTATAAGAACCTCTAGATCTTATAAGAACCTCTAGATCTTATAAGAAGTCCCAGATCTTATAAGAACCTCCAGATCTTATAAGAACCTCCAGATCTTATAAGAAGTCCCAGATCTTATAAGAACCTCCAGATCTTATAAGAACCTCCACATCTTATAAGAAGTCCCAGATCTTATAAGAAGTCCCAGATCTTATAAGAAGTCCCAGATCTTATAAGAAGTCCCAGATCTTATAAGAACCTCCAGATCTTATAAGAACCTCCAGATCTTATAAGAACCTCCAGATCTTATAAGAACCTCCAGATCTTATAAGAAGTCCCAGATCTTATAAGAACCTCCAGATCTTATAAGAACCCCCAGATCTTATAAGAAGTCCCAGATCTTATAAGAACCTCCAGATCTTATAAGAACCTCCAGATCTTATAAGAACCTCCAGATCTTATAAGAAGTCCCAGATCTTATAAGAAGTCCCAGATCTTATAAGAACCTCCAGATCTTATAAGAACCCCCAGATCTTATAAGAACCTCCAGATCTTATAAGAAGTCCCAGATCTTATAAGAAGTCCCAGATCTTATAAGAACCTCCAGATCTTATAAGAACCTCCAGATCTTATAAGAACCTCCGGATCTTATAAGAACCTCCGGATCTTATAAGAAGTCCCAGATCTTATAAGAACCTCCGGATCTTATAAGAACCTCCAGATCTTGTAAGAACTTCCGGATCTTATAAGAACCTCCAGATCTTATAAGAACCTCTAGATCTTATAAGAACCTCTAGATCTTATAAGAACCTCCGGATCTTATAAGAAGTCCCAGATCTTATAAGAACCTCCAGATCTTATAAGAACCTCCGGATTTTAGCACAAACAAGGATAGACATGTTGAGTTTTATAACAATACAGATTATTTAATTTTATATGAGTTTTGATTACAGTAAACCTTTAATGTAGCTCATCATTCTCCTAGAACTGGAATATCTGTCATGTTTATGCAATGAAGGCCAAACTCTGTCCACTTTACACAACCATCTCTTGTAAAGAATTGATTCTCCGGAACTGCAAGCATAAAATTCTGACTCATCATGTAGGAGTCACTTAATACTTTTGACGTGTTTTTTTCTCTCTGACAGCATGAGTATATCCTGAGCTATGGTCAGACGTATCACAAGATCAGCTTGAAACCAGATATGAAGAGTGTTGAGATTGTCCGCTATAGCGCAAGGTGAGCTACGTAATACATCTCGAAAACGACTCAATATCTACTAAAGAGACTACAAGACTTTATAATAATTATAATTGTATTTACCATGAATGCTGTGTCATGTTCTATTTTTCAGGGAATCTTTGAGCAGGGAATCAGACTAGTTCATTAATAACGACACTGAAGTGAATTTATTTTCAAATGAAGTCAATTGAGTGTTGCCCATGAATAGCTGAGCGGATTAGTGGTCCAATTTGTAATTCTACAGGTTGCACGTTGTCTTGATTGTGACTACTTGTTCATTCTTGTCTCTCATCAGGCAACCGAGGATCACTCCCAAGCTAGCCTACTCCTACAAGCTGTGGGCCATTCGTAAGTCCGGCTACGAGGTGGCTCACACCAGAGTGTACCACAAACCGGTGGATAATAAATGGAACCATCGGGATAATTACATCTGCTTGAGAGGGGCGGCCACGAGGGAAGGCTTCGACTTGCAAGAGGTAGGTACAGACTTCGAAGTAGGACGTTGGGAAATCTTTTTTCAAAGATCCCTTGAGTATTTTATTCCAAACAGACTGGTCTGGTACCCTGTATTAATGTGCCTATTATGGTCACAGTTAAAGGGCCTGTACAACATTGGTTAAGGTCACAGAACAGCACTGGCACTTTGTCTGATCAAACATGTGTGTATGAAATAGTAAACCTGTACAAATTTGAGCTCAATGGGACATCTGAGTCTCAAGAAAATAACGAGAACCTGACTAAATTTTTCTTATAAAACCTAGAGAAGGATTTTTGTTCTTGCCAAGATCAAAAATGTTTTTATGTTTGGTTTTACTCTTTCTGGATAAATACACCATTCCAAGCAGAAATATTTGAATGGTATTTTTCTACCAGCACCAATTTGTTATACGTAAATATATGACCATTTCTGTTTGGTTTGTTTTGATACCAATGTTATACATGCCCTTTAACAAGCTGTTTCAAAGGGATATATTAAATGGAATTTTTTTTTTCTAAAAAAATCCTTGGGATGGGTTTTTATCTAAATAGACTGGTCTGGTACCCTTTATTCAATGACTTATATATGGTATTGGTGGAGAACTAGAACCAGCATGAGTACAGTAACTGTTGTTCATTTATGTAAATATTTTGGTTCTGTAACCTGGCTTCAGGTCTAAAATTAAATAATTATGAACGTAAAAAATCTAAGGTGAAAATATCAACTTTTTGGCACAACTACATTTTTTGCAAAAATGTGAAATATGAACGGCCAGGGATGAGATTTCTCAGATTTTTATCCGATTTCAGATTTTTGGGGGG
The DNA here is from genome assembly GCA_963971285.1 of Astropecten irregularis. NCBI lineage: Eukaryota > Metazoa > Echinodermata > Asteroidea > Paxillosida > Astropectinidae > Astropecten > Astropecten irregularis. Next base: position 10,500,123 of record OZ020247.1, read on the forward strand.
GAATGCAGATTGTTTTCCTATCAGGCCGTGTATAAAAGTACAGAAGATTTTTGATGCCCCCTTTCAGTTGTTCAGATATTTTTCATCATTGGTCAATTTCATCCGTGAGACCTTTTATGCTTTTGACTAAGGATTTTTAGCTCTGATGAGGCAATGATATGTAATTGAGGACAAATAATGAAGTGATATATGAAAATGAACGTCTTGTTATCAACAGTCCTTGAAGTTTTGGCGGAGTCGTTTCATCCTGCTACCATCGATGTCGTCCTTGATCCGTAAACTCTCTGATCAGACCTACCAGGGCTCCCTGGACGTGTTTGAGGACATCGGTGATACGCAGATTCTGACAAGACTGGATGGATTCCTACGATTCGTGGAAGGATTGAATCGTAAGAGGAAAGGGCCCAGTCGTCCGCAGAGCCAGGTATGTGTGCTGTACACGAAGGGTCGAGTCGCTCCTTAATGGTTATGGGGCGGATTTCTGCGTCACAGAGTCACGACGCATCAATCTCTGCGATGCGTCGCAGCTACGACGCATCGTGAGATCCATTTCACCAAACACGTCGCAGGGGTGATGCGTTTAATTTCCACTTTGGCTCATTTGATGCTCTTGAACGAGGCTAGCTTTTGTATTTCTACGACTGTTTGCTGCATTTTACTGTTGATTCCAGATAACAGCCGCAAAAGCGCGTCTGATAGTTGCCTGCGTGCACGCCCAGATTGTCCAAAATATGCGCAAAGGTGAATATGTAAATTAAACAACTAAGCAAAAAAGTAATATAGGGCCTAACATTAGTATTAGGCTTACGGGATAATTTTTTCCGCCGCTGAATATCAAGTAGGCCTAGGTCAGGGTTGTTCTTCACTTAAAGACAAATCTCTCAATAATATTATTTATAAATACCAACGATGCGCTTCCCGTTCTGTTAGCTGTCGCACTATGCCAATTTTCTTGTATTTTTGTGTTGTTTGCAAGTAGGGCCTATAGTTAAGATGACCCAGAGACACGTCTTAACTTCACTCTGTTGCCAAGGAACTTTCGTCGTGGTCAACGCGTCGCAAGTTTTGTGAAATGGATGGATGCCACTCTTGCTTTTGTAAAAGAAATGAAAATAATGACATTAAATCAGTGAAGTTTTTTTTTTTAATCCTCAGAGACATTCGGCCGTCACAGATTCAAGCCAGTGCCCGACTCCACGCCGGCTGTTGTCCCGCACCGGGGGCGGGAACAGCGGAGACTCCACCCCCACCACCTTCCAGCCAAACCAGATGCTGTCCACTACTTCCATTGCCAATGCACTGGCTGGTATTGGTGTCGTTGGGGCAGTGGCCAAAGGGAAAGAAGACGGAGGCGGGGTCTTTAAGAGCAGTCCTAGTTCCCCGGATCCTGAGAAACTAACTCTGCTGACGTCTGCTTGTAATATCATCGCCACGATGAGAAAACCAATGTGAGTTGTTCTCTTTTTTTTGGAATGAACAAGTAATGAATTTTAAGTTCTGATAAATTCTTTGTTTATAGCAATATATGCGGCACTAAAAGAAGGCACTATAGGCCGATTCAACGGCACGATATACTGTCCACCATTACTGCAGTGTCCCTGCCTGCCTTTTGTCAACCAACAAAAGAGTTCACGTCCGCCGCACTCTATATTACAGGGTGTACGTCCCCTAATCATGGAACGTACACCCAGTTTTTTTATCCCGGGGTAAGATCAAAACCATTCTTCATGTTTTATAAGAAAAATTGAGTCTGGTTTTCGCTATTTTCTCGTGACTCAGATGTCTGATTGAGCTAAAATTGTCACAGGTTTATTATTCCATGTACATGAGTGCTGTCCTGTGATCTTACCAATCATGTTAAAACATTTTTAAACACTTTTAAAGGTAGTATCATACTTTGGTTTTTGTCAAAGAAATACAGATTTGTGGGCAAAAATATCAGGGAAGATACAGTAAAAGTAATCTGTGAAAATTTCAGTCCCATATGTTGCCCACTTTTTGAGAAAACAGCGAAAAACGGCCACAGTATTTCCTAAGTGTTTTCTCTTATATTGTTGATCTTTTAAAAGATCAAAAAGATTTTCGGTCGTTGTTTTACTAATTTCTGGATAAATACACCATCTCAGGCTGTAAAATGTTAACAGTATGTTTCTATCACCACCATCTTCATACCCTGTAAGTTATACGTAAATCTGTGAACATTTCTGTTTTGGTTTCTTACCAAAGTATGATACTACCTTTAACTGAAAGAATTTCAACAGTTCTTTATGGAACTGTATTTCATGTTTGAAGTTGGTTGATTGTTTTTTTGTTGCAGTGAGGGGCTCAAGATGCTGGTCAGTGATGCAAGAGGATTGCCAAGCGACTGCTTCATCTCGGCTGATGCTGTTGCCTGGATACGCAAAACCTTTCTAGGCTGTGTCACTCACAGTGATGCCATGAAAGTGATGCAGGCAAGTAGAAATCTATGACAAGATAGAAAATTTGAGACCACGGAACAATTTCATGGCCATGCTTACTGTGTACACCGATTCCATAGCACGAAATACCATCCACCATTACAGCGGTGTCCCCGCCCGCCTTTTGTATGAGAACAGACCAATTTACGCTTCGTCACATTTATAGTGTAGGTGATACACCGCAGGGTCACCTACATGAATCGCTTGTCGGATTCGTGTATACATAGATTTGATGCTTATGAGATCCTATTTCATGGATGAGGGAGAAATTTTCTTTCAATTTTCTTTCAATTCAATTTATTCATTTGTCAAATAAAAATACATGAAATGCATTATCCCGTGTAAAGTTTGATAAAAAATTACTCAAAACATCAAATTTTAAAACTATACAATATTGCACAAATAAACAACATACAACGGTGAAAAGACTTAAGAAATACTATGGGAGTTTTTCATTGTTTTCTCAAAAAGTGGGCACCGTATGGGACTGAAATTTACACAGATGACTGTTATGTATCTTCCTTGATATTTTTGCCAATGAATCTGTATTTCTTTGACAAAAACCAAAGTTTTATACTTCATTTAACAAGGAACAGGTACCAGATATCATACTGTATATACCATCCCAGTACAATGATGACGTATTTCTCTTCTGATTTCTCTAGGGTCTTCTTGAAGATGGTTTCATAAGGTGTGTCTTCAGTGCAATAGGAAATGATGTCTTCCTCTATGGATACTTTGTGTATTGTTTCCTGCCTCAGTCGGAGGTCACCAGCCCAGGTGAGTAAAAGCCGTTAAGAGTGTCCTGTCAGTCACATGCCTTGTTAAGCCCATTTTTATATGCTTCATGTGAAATGCGAAGTGACGCGATTTTTTTTTATCTATAAGCCCTTGCCTTGAACTATCAACTTCAAGCTCCTGCTATGTCATGGACCGTAGAGGGGTTTTCACACTATCCAAAATCTCGGGGTTGGAACCGGATCGAACCCCGAGATTTTTTCGACCCTTTTCACACTTGAACATTTTCAACCCGAGCCAACCCGGGTAGGACGGCCAAGCCGGATCAAAATCAACCCTGGTAGGGAGCAGGGTTGAAAATCTCAACCCGGTTCCACAAACTGCATTTTGCGCCTTGACCTGTGTTGTATGAACCGGTTCACCATAAACATAGTGTAAATGTTGCATCTCTCCGATCCGGTTCAAAAACTTACCGCGCTGAACCGGGGTGGATCCAGGTTGGTTTCAACATACGGATCAAAAAGGAGATAGTGTGAAAAGGCCAATAGTTGGCATAAACCTGATGAACAGATTGAGTCCCCATTGATCATGGACAGTTTGCAGAAGCTGGGCTTTGTTGATTCTAAGTAGCTCTGTTGTAGTGAAATTCGGGGCTGACAAAACGGAGATTTCAGGCCCAAGTGAAAATGAAATATCGATAATACTTTAGGATCAATCCAGGTATGAAATTTCCTATATTGTTTGTTGTTTTTTTTCAAACCAGAGGTGAAGAGGCTTTCAGGGAATCGGGACAACCGTTCACCTCTGACCTTGACCTTTGACCCATCCACCTGCCCTGCCTGGTTTGAGGTATCCTGCCGTCATCCTGAAGCAGAGGATCATGGGATGCAATCCCAGCAGCCCACGGAGGTAGAAGACGAAGCTGGGGACGTGATGATGTCATCAAGTGATGCAGAGAATGGCAAATCATCGGACAGAAAGGGTGGACATGGTAAGGAGTGGGCTGTCGATAGAGGGCAGCAAACTACCAGTCTCCTTAAAACTTTTGTACATACAGTGTATATGCTTTAAGTACGGCGGTTGTCCAAAAACTCTCCAAAAGACGCAGGAAAATGCTGTGAACATTAAATTCAAGCTATTTACTATTAATTTTTAGATTTACATTGCCGCCCACCCCAATTGTAATGCCCGAAAATACAAAGTGAGGTGAAATTTTATCCTAAATGGGACCTTGGGGAGACATTCCCATAGGGTTGTGCACTGAACTTTACTTACCTATTTCTAAACATCCTCCAAACCAATGAACTTGAAATTGACATATGTTTTGTTGAGAGCATTCTCTATTTTCTATAAAAATGTGGACAGTAAAAATGTGTCTATAATTAAAAGGTACCTAAAACATTAGGGAGACACCAAAATGTCTCCTTAATGTTCGGTGTCTCCCTAAGGTCGAATTTATAGCAAACCCTGTCTCCCTAAGGTCCGATCCAGGTGAATTTAACCAGCGATATATACATATATACCAGCGGTATGTTTCTATCAGCACCATCTTCGTACCCTGAAAGTTATAGGTAAATCTGTTATGGGTATGGGTATGTTACCAATCCCGTACTGTACTTTTGATCCCAGACACCAAGAAGAAACCGACAGCATCGAGCCAGCCCGAGTACAAATCCATCTTCTTGGAGATTGACAGCACGAAGCTTAAGGACCGCGTGGAGTGGTGCCATGTTGGTTTCCATAGCAACTACGACCCCACCCTGGTCTTTGAGATTGAGCTTCAGTGGCTGACGTCTACGCCTAGTCTCCTTCACGAGCTGGTGAGTCTCATCAGGGCTGCAGACCAGTAAATAAATTCCCATAGGCTCCCATGCTAAATGGCCAATTTCAAAAAATTATTAAAAATACTCACAAGTTTCTCAGACACTCAAGCTATACACCAAAATGAAGCTGCAAACTTCAATTTTCATTTTCATTTCAATTTTCTAGGAAAATAGGAAAATACCTTGAAAACGGCCATGTTGACTGGTGCCAGACTAAAAAAGTGTACCCCTCCCCTACAGGCCCAAGTAGAGCGAGTTTAGAGCCAGAATTTATCCAAACAGCTCAAAGTTGAAAGTCCAAACTCTGGCGACCGGGTTCCATCCATTTTCTTTAAAAGACTTCCCATGTAGGGCCCAGCAAATGATTTTATTAAAAAGATTTTGAGGATATACAAAATATTAATGAGCTCCGCTGACTGATCTAGACCTATTTACTGGTCTGCACCCTCAGGGTTTCCTCTGTCCGTCATTACTGCAGTGTCCCCGCCAATTTTTTTTCCTGCAACAACAGAATTTTCGCGCCGTCGGATCGGTGTATATAAGATTTTTTTTTATTGGAAAATAGCTTCATGGACTTTTTTGTCCGGAACTCTTCAACTGTGCGTAAATTCCCTATACCCAGGGGTGAAATTCCCCGAAGTATTTATTTTAGCCGGGCGCCGCGGAGATCATGAATAGGACCTGGCGGTCTATGCGTTTATATGTCTGTGACATGAAGCCCGGGTATTGTAGCGCCCTCTTGTGGTGGCAGATGTATTGTGAACATCATAACTTAACTGACATTGGATGAGAATGGTCTTTGTAGAATGCCATTACATAGCATCAGCACTGGCACTGGCAACAGCACTGGGATAGCAGAGGTCACACGGGTCATGACCTTTGCTGCCGTCATGACCCAACCAAGTGCCACCATCAAGTAGAGACTTTCAAGGTTAACCATCCTTGCTCTTCAATAGGGCTCCGCACTCAAGCTACGTATAGGATACACCCTAGTTATATCGACAGCTATAGTTACCCGGATGTTCGGACAAATTGCACAACGTTTTTGTGTATAAAGTTTGGTATACGGCTTGTTTGTCTGAACATCTTTATTTGACGTCACAAGTACGTACGGAGCTCTATTCCCTAATTCCAGTCCTGTATTAAACATAATATGCCACATCCATTTTGTCACCTTCCTTGTATACCCTTCGGAAACAGCAATTCTAAAAAAAAAATGAGTACCAGACTGTTTTGAATCCAATCCTCGGTTTGATTGTGCTGCTTCGAATGCAGGATGGATGCACAGTGAATAAGGCTTATGGATGACAGAGAAATATCTTATAAAGATTCCCTTAATTTCCGTATTGGCTTGTTTACACAGGTGACCAACTGGTCTCGTCGAGCGGGTACCAGTGGTTTCCACCTGGTCCCCAGCCATGTAGATCCCTTTGGTTTTAACTCGGACACGTCAGACTCTCTGTTCAGCCCTCTGTTCATCGAGGTGAAGCTGCCCCAGGGCTGTGTGGAGGATGGAGAGGTCTTTGATGAGGGCAGTAAGTCACTGACGGAAGGACGGAAGATTCAAGAAGCCATCTTGACCAGGTAGGTCCTGGTATTTGATCGGTGTCATGAATATGATTTGCTAATTTGAGGTCAGTTTTTAAAGACAGCGTACAGGATTTGCAAGGCCTCAAAAAAAATTGTTGAGTTTGAGACAGAAAATGGACTGAACAGTTCGTAAACAGTGCAAACAGTCACCATGGGAAATCTTGGTTCATCAGATGCTGGGTTTTTCAAGGAAATCAAAATTTGGTGTCTTTTCCTAAGATCGTTTGTCGGAACAATTTAGTAGCATTTCAAAAGCGTGGTGTAACCGTGAAGGATTCAGAGGGGGGCAAGATTATTTTGGCCGTATTTCTGCTATCCGGATGAACAAAGCGTAAAAAGGTTCATGAAACAACGCCTGTAAGGAAGTTTAAGACCTTCAGCCAAAATGCACATCTTTGCAAATCCTATATGCTCCCTTTAAGGGGTAGCAGTCGATTGATGATGTAGTGTGATAAGATCATGAATGACACAACCAATTGTTGGTTTTTTTTGTAGGTTTGGTTTCCTAGGCAACCGGACATCATGCTACAGCCCATTGGCCAGCAATACCCAATCAGATAACAGCTCACTGCCAATCCACACCCAGTATGTCCACACGACGGGCTCGGCATTCATCCTAGCCATGCCCTTCCGCCAGCCACCGTCCTGCCCCCGGTCCCAGCCCCTGCCCTGTCTCTGCTGGCTCGGAAGCCGGGCGGCCGCAGGAGAACCGGGCGCCAACGGCAGTCACGGCGTGCACGGCAAGCGGACCGGGTTCGAATCCCACATTTGCAACAGACACGAGTCCAAGCTGGGTTTTCTGTACGTCCACAATTATCTGCTGAGCAAGAAGTGGAGGTCGTCCGCAACTGGAGATGAGAAGTTTCACGACAGCCTCCTGACAGATCTGAAGAGATTTTGTAGCGGGAGTGACGGAAGATTATGTGAAATGCTGACATCAATGAAGAAGAACGGTAAGGATTCAAATGCATGAGAATGAAATTCATCAATTGACAAAAATCTCAGACTGCTAGAAATCTTGGTAGAGTCTTTGTATATAACTTTCTCGTCTTTCTGGGGCCAATTTCACATCCCTGCTTTATAGCACAAAAATTTGCTAATCATGAAATTTCTGTCATAATAAAAACAGGATAACAACTGAATTTCTCCTGATGAGGACTAGAGCAGGCTAGTCGAAATGTTGAGATTTTAATTGCAAGAAGTGCGAACGATATATAAGTACGAAGTACGAATGATATATAAATGCGAAAGTACGAACGATTATTACATGGTGTTTCCGCAAACCGATCCACATACCGATTGTCACCGTGCAAAGCCTCAAATCTTTCTTAAATTTCCTTTGTTGTGTATCACTTGTGATTGTTCTTTGGCTGTTGTTCGCTGACCATGAATATCAAATGGAATTTTTATCGGTGAGTTTGTTTTTTGTGCTAAGCAATTTTTTGTGCTTAGCAGCTCCATGAAATTAGCCCCATGTGTGGTGTGAAATTTTGTAGCGTGGGTGCTGATATATAAACCTTTGCAATTCGTTCTCTATAGATTTTATCAGAGTATTTATTCTTAAGGTCAGTATACCAAGGCTCAATCCGTAGTGTACCCCGTATTAAATACGAAGATGATTATTGGTATTACATGCAATCACGTTTCATCGCATCTTTGCGCAAATCTTCTATCATATGCAGAGGTTATGCAGAGTTTTATAATATTTCAATATTTCTTTGTAAAATAAATTCTGTCCAGTTTTGTATATTAGATTATACAGGGTTTAGAAGATTCTAGAAAATCTGAAAAAAGGGATTTCTTATAGCAATTATGGTTCAGACAAATTATTATTATTTTGATATTTTCATCTTTGAACTGGAAGTAGTAACAGTTCAAATTGTTAAGCCGAGAAAATTGGTCTGTAAAAATCCAGGTGTTTTTGTTTGTTTTTTTTGGGGGGGGGGGGCGTGGATTTGAGCGTGGATTTTATGTCCATTGAAAAAGAATGGACATTTATTTCATGCTGTATGAAATCTTTACCACAGTACCTCACTGAAAATGTGCTATAATACTGGTCAGCCAAATAGTGAGGATTGTAGTACACCGAGATCCAGGCGCGGTTCTAGAGCCAATATTTTTTTTGGGGGGGGGGGGGGGTAGGGCTAGAAGAGCCATTATTTTTTGGGGGGGCTAGAAGACCCAATATTTTGGGTTCTTCTAACACTCGCTTCTGATATGTCTTATTAGGAGTAGAAAAGCATGCACCTATAGCCTACATAATTCCTTTTTTAAGTAATTAGTGCGTAATAACTGAAAAGATCCAGTATTTTCCAACATTTTGTTTTCATGCAAATTAGGCTTGCCCCTTCACCGACGTGGATGAGCACTGTATACTCAGAGCTTGTGAGTGCACTTGATAAAATCACGTGCTGGCTCAGGTGGGATTCGAACCCACGACCTCCTGCTTACTAGTGCAGATGCCATACCTGCTAGGCCATCCAGCTAGCTGGGGTCAGCGGGGTAAATCAAATCCAATATTCATTTTTTTTTTCAGTTGCATATTTTTTTTATTGTGGAGGGGGCTCAATCCCCCACCCCATTTCCCCCCGTAGAACCACGCCTGACGAGATCTCAAATATTATATGTTTTCTCGTTACTTCGGTCTGTAGCAGATGACTACTGGTATTTTAGGTTTTATGCAATTGTACATATTAACAAAGATGGCGTTTTATCAATGCAAGATATTGTCAGTTCTGTAGATTCTTATTTTTCTATCCTTTACACTTCTTTCCTACAGTAAATATAATATATATCTAAAGATTCATTTAGGCAATAATACCATATACTTTATTTTTGTTTCAGTGAAGATAAGAGGTATAATGTATGTGAAAGGTTTAATGTACATAAACTCTTATTTCAAATGCATGTTCAACTAGTGCTGGGATTTTTATCCGGTTATAGGTTAACCAACCCGGATATAATTATCCGGTTACAAATTTCCACTAACCGTTAACCGAAACTGAAAGGGAAAAAAGGGACGAATGTTTGGCTCATGCTCAACAACCCAAAAAGCTTATTAAAGCTAACATCCGATCCCTGTATTACAGCTTGGTAATTCTTCCACGTGTGCATGGTTAAGTTACCTGAGTCGTAAGTCCAATTGCAGACACCGGTAATATTGGCCCATTTTTCATTTACCCATCGGCTCGTTGAAACCCCCAGAAAGAAAAGTCCAGTGCGGACAGGGCTATAAGGTTCTGCTTTCTTACAAAAGGACAAGGAGTTTGGAGAATTTGTGACGACGCTCAACAAAGTCGGACATTCGCATGTAATTCCTCCATTGTACACGTACTGTACATTAAATTGCTTAAATTATGTTTTCCTTCCATGATAATGGAGAATGCAAAGTTGATCACGTACAGTACCAGAAATTTGATACTCAAAGTGCCTGTTTGTTTCATGCACAAGATCATGAATCCTGCTGATCCGGATCCCATTTTAGCGTATCCTGCATATAGGATGTGGATCCGCAGATCTGGGATCCTGTGCGTTAAACAAACAGGCCCTATCTCTTGAACAATGCAACCCCTAAAATACACTTTGAATTTATATGTGATTTTTTTTTTACCGTAGTACATGTACCTTTTTGGTTTGAGATCTTGAAAGTGAAGTTTTTTGTGTACTAGTAATGTTCAACCAGTGTACGTGTTTTGCACCATAAGATAGCAAATCTTTCTGTTTATCAAATTAATGACATGTTTTAACTTCATTCATAAATATTTAACTCCTGCTCATAGAGTTATATTATGAAAACTAGAGTGCGCACTCACCGTGCCCTGTGTGACGCGCTCTCGGCTACACATGGGAGTCAAAGATGGCGTCTCTAAGTGGGCAAAACCGTGTAAAATGCCCGGATGTGCTTATTCTTTTACACAGTGCGCTCAGAAAACGCATTACTAAAAGTCGATTTTCTCCAATCTTTTTGGGAGTTTCGGCCTTATCGTCATGAATACTACTCATCAATAGTTTGTTTTTGGTATAAACTAGTGCAATTGAAAAAAATTGCAATAATTGACAAAAAATCCTTTACATTAAAACTGCCCCTTTCCACTCGAATTCAGCTTTAGTTTAGGATATGCCACTTTTCAAGTCGAGGGCCGGTCATAACTCGATCGTGCGTCGATAATATCGTTTCTTTAATTGTCAGTCTTAATCTGAAACAAGGAGGGTATCGGGTTTTTATATCTTGGGTTACGTGCATGTATAGTTTAGAGAAATTTGGGATGGAACTGAGGCGTAACCGGTATTTGTTGTACTCGATTACAACTACGGATCCAAGTACATGTATAATTAAATCAGCCACAAACTTGACACAATGCGGAAACTTGAGATTTTCGACTTTTCTGCAAGTTCTGAATACTGTGTGCATTTTTTCCACTGTTTTCTCCAAAAGTAGTCACCTTATGACACTGGAAATTTTCACAGATGACTGTTGCTGTTTCTTTCTTGATATGTTTGCCCACGAATACCTGCATTTCTTTGACAAAAACCAGTTTTTATATAAACATTTAAATAAATAAATCGTGACAAACTAATATGCTTCTGGAGTGGCCAAAATGACGTACGGACGGACAGACGGAAGTCGGTATATTAACTCGCACTGCTTCGCAGCACTTCGCCAAAAAGCAAGTGCACCTTTATCTGAACTGCGAAACAGCTAATAATTTACAGTATTACTTGCTCTTCACAGTTTATTAATTTAACAAGTCGAAATAGTATATGAAAGATCAACACACTGGGAAAGAACAAACTTTTTTGACAAGCTAAAAATGTACATAAGTTATCTCAGCAATGTTTACATATACATAGCTCTATGTCCATGACTACAGACACTTTATACTTATGTACCGGTAATTGTTTTAGCTCACCAGTACAAGGATTCACTAGGCCTATGTGTTTACATTGATGAACTTTGTCAATTCCTGTTTTCGTACTCATACTCGCACTCATGGAAAAGTGCTCAGGTACTCGCACTCATAATATTCGTGGTAAAGTTCGTTCTCATGCCTTCTCACTGCCAAATGAACAAAGATAATAGACTACAAGAGATGAACAAGAGATAATTAGAGACACCATCAACGTAGGGCTGGAAGGCTCAGTTGGTAGAGCGCCTGTATGGTATTCAGGAGGTCACCGGTTTGAATCCCGCTCCAGTCAATTTTTCTTTGTTCACTTTTCAATGACAATACATTTTTTGTAAAATCTAGTTAATAGTTATTTCTTTAAATCTTGCATCTGAGTGACATCTTGCATCATGAATCTTGAGTTATGTCGCCATTCCTGAAATCTGGACCTGTATTCTTGAAGGAGAGTGCTAAAAAATGAAATTGAAAAAAAGAAAATGGATTTCATCTTTTGGAAGTTTTCAACAGACTTGAATATAAATCTCTTTTGGGATGATTTGGTGGTCCTGAAAAGGGCCATTTTGTTGGAAGTGGTAACCCTGAAGAATCTTCCATCTTGAAACGTCGACCTTGGATCTTGAATCTTGAAACTTGGATCTTGAAACTTGGAACTTGAAACTTGGATCTTGAAACTTGGATCTTGAAACTTGGAACTTGAAACTTGGATCTTGAAACTTGAAACTTGGATCTTGTATCTTATCTTTAATTTTGCATCTGGAATTAGTAAAAATAAATTTGTAAAAAGAAGTTAGTTTAAAAAATAATTAGTTACAACGAATGAAATACGGTAGTCCATGCGATGTTCCGCTTCATTGTGCCGGTAAATAAAGTGGCAACACTATGAGGAAGGTGCTGGTGGCAACTTTTCAAGGATGATCGATCTGACCTGTTTCTTTCATTATTTGATCATTTCCTGAAGTTACCTGGATGATTTCAACCTCTAGCCTCTGACATGATGCGGGAACCAGCTTTGCCGAAGTTAACATCCAGACCTAGATCCAGATCCAAATCCAGATCCAGAGTCGACTAAGTAATAAAATACACAATATAGCAGCACAAATTCCTATAGCCTTTTTATAGGCCTGACATAATATTATTAAAGTAACGTTAACCCCTTCTTACTCCATGAAAAATCGACTAAATTTAATGATATTTAGGTTAGACTAAGCAGTACTACTCACTTATAAAATGAAACGTTGTTGGTCTTATTACTCCGATTCCTGCAGCCAAAGGCTGCGAAATTTTTGGGCATATCAAGCCATAATGCAAACACACGTCACAGCCAAACGCGAAACGTAAACATAACCCCATGAATGCCCATTTTTGCCCACTTAGGAAAATGGCGGCCAATTCTTCAATTCGTGACGCGACAAATCAGAGGTGCGCCCTCTAGTTTTTTAATATAACTCTATGCTCCTGCTAGATGTTATGAGACTTAATTTATGCAGCACGAAATATTGCTAAAATGGCAATACAATGCATTGATCCAGTAGGCCACGCCCACCATAGCAACGTCAAAGCAACAACGTACACGCACACAAGGTGTCATGATAGCCTGTATCGCATACTCTTAACCACCGAAAGCACCTCTCTCCGTTGGACTTTGGTTTTGCAAAAGGCCAAAAATTTACATTTCTTCTCAGCCAGGGCATCGAGAGTCACATATATAATGAAAATATAAACACTGCTTGACCATGGTCAAGAATAAAACTCGGGTTTGTAAAAGAATTGCCTTGTTCATAAGAAACAAAAGTAAACTCAACAAAAAGTGTATTGTAAAGAATACAAAATTGAAAACATTTTTGTCAGACAAAATGGCGGCAATTTGTCGGACCTTAAATAACTCGTTGTGATTGGTCAAATTGTCAAGGGGTGTGGCCTACTGGATCAGTGTATTTGTACTAAGTTAATGGGAGACTTTTGAGAATCGGTCTTCATGTCAACAGCGCGCGCGCACGCAATTGTGAGCATGCACGCGCACGCATACAATTGCATGCGCGTGCGTTGTTGACATGAAGACTGATTCTCAAAAGTCTCCCATTACCAGTTACAGGCAGTATGCATTTTATTAGTAATCTGTTTGTTTCTGCTAAGCACGGTTCATAAGGCCTTTTCACACTACGAAAAATCTCCGGGTTGTACACGGGTCCGACACGTGTTGAAGTGACTGACCGTTTCACACTGCAAGATTTCAACACGGCGTCGACCCGTGTAGAGCGCTCGACACGTGTTGAAACCAACCCTGCTCGGGAGGTGGGTTGAGAGCTCTCGACCCGTGTTGAGAAGTCCGACACGTGTTGAAACCTGTAGTGTGAACGTCTGTGGGTTGAGTTCGATCCGTGTATTCGTAGCGGCCGAGTGGAGCTTCGCGGCGCTCATATTTGGTAATGGTTTGCATCCTTGTCAAAAAATTCCTCGCGATTTTTTGTTTGTTCATTTCAATATTATATCTCAGGCTTGCTACAACTTGGAGGCCTATAAACTCCCACGCCGAACGTGTAAACAGAGTGAAAACTTCACGTGAACTCAATGGACCTGCAGAAATAGAGACCACGTGGGTTTCAATCTGTCACATGTATTGAGAATTTCGTAAAAAATCCCATTGCATATGTGGCGTACCGCGTGTGCCGAGTGCTTTTCATGGTCAAATTCTCCCTACGTGTAATTCTTGATACTGCTGTAAAGTCTGCTGTTGTTTACAGTTGTAAGGCCGCGTCTAAAATACTTGGCTGTGGCTTGATATTACACACATCTCTATGGCGGTAGCGGCTACAGCCACTTCTCATGAGTTGCATGCGACTTCGATCGGAGCTGAATGACCGAAGTTTCGTGCGCAAAGAACTATGATGGGGCGATTTCATGTACATGTACTGGAGTCGATCGAGTCGTACGCGTAGCCGTAGTGCTTCATTGGCAAGTGCGTAATTAACGTAATTCTAACACGAAACAAATAATAAATTGGAAGTCATAATCATATTGTTTTTATATTTTAAGGGCTGATTATTCATTATTATGTTGTTCGGGCAATTGTCCGTGCATATTTGATTTTGTTCGGACAAACACAAAAAGTGCTCGGAAAATGTCCGATATCCGGCCGTAATTTCAGGCCTACTATGAACAACACGAACATCGTCTGAAAATTACTGGGCGCCGCCATATTGGAGAGTGAAGGCCTAGCGTGCAGCAATGCCGCTGGAAGGGGAATTTTCTTTTTGTATCCGTGTTGAAAAAGTGTAGTGTGAAACGATCGCGCAATACACGGGTCGAAACATTACACGTGTCGAGCAAATGCCGGTGTTGCGCTGAGTAGTGTGAAAACGGAACGAATGTGACCCGTGTTGAAATTTTAAGAATTCAACACGGATCGGACCCGTGTAGATTTCAACACGGGTCGGACGTTCATAGTGTGAAAAGGCCTATAGTGCTTAGCTGCTTAATTAAGCTGGTCTCCTGCTCATTTATTGAATAAGTTGATTATGTACGTTGTGTTTTATATCCCTGTCAGTCCCACATCCTGAAATACAGTCCTGAAAAGTTTATAGTTTTGGCTGAAATAAGTTGATGCTTCCTTGTACAATGTATTCATAAGGATAGCTTGGGGGTAGGAGGGCCTGACATTCAAGTTGATCCTAGCAGGATCTTTCTCAAAGGTTTAAAGGTAGTATCATACTTTGGTAAGAAACCAAAACAGAAATGTATGAAGGTATGAAGATGGTGGTGTTAGAAACATACCGTTATATTTTTTCCGCCTGAAATGGTGTATTTATGAAATGGTGTATATTTAATGGTGTATAGAAATTAGTAAAACAACGACCAAAAATCTTTTTGATCTTTTACAAGATGAAAAATAAAACAGCAAAGACTTAAGAAATACTGTGGCTGTTTTTCACTGTTTTCTCAAAAAGTGGGCACCGTATGGGACTGAAATTTTCACAGATGACTGTTACTGTATATGTCTTGATATTTTTGCCCATAAATATGTATTTTTTAATAAAAACCGAAATATGATATTATCTTTAAGTTGCCATCAAAATCAAGGAATGTGTTGACTACTTAATAAAATGAAGTAATGGAGTTCAATTCACTAGCTGCCCCATAACTTGAAAACTGCCTATGTGTGTCTTGTAACATATCTCACTGCCTTTGAGAAAGATCCTGCTAGCATCGAAACGTCAGGCCCTCCTAACTCCAAGCATTTTATAAATTTCTGGTCATTATTTTGGCTGATAAGCAATTAAGTTGCAGAAGTTTATTACTTGTATTTACAAGGATTATTCATTCTGTTGAAGGTAGAGTACAGGTTTGGCCGTAAGTGAACTTTTGAAGAAGCCCAAGCATATGCTTGACACTGAAAAACTAAACAATGAAGTCGGGAAAACAGGAATTTGCATGAAAAAGAAAAATGCACAAAACTTCATTTCTTGAAAACATGAACACCAGAATACAGCAAGTGGAATGAATATTCCCATAATATTATAAACATCAACATTTTCTCTTTTTTCTTTTTTTTTCACACCAGCTCAAATCCCTAAAAATGACTGTTTGATTATGTAGCTGTTGTTATGTTTAATGATCTCTACTGATAATTTGCAGACGCATATGTCGTTAAACAAAGAATCTGTTCGTCTGTCATTCCTTATGCAAATAACATGTACTATGAATGTTTCGTTTCTTTCAATTTAAAACATTATACGCACAAAACACTGTAAATATTCAATTGTCAATGCAAGGTGTACATTTTCTTGATAAGTTTATTTTATTTTTACATCAGTCTTTTTCATTTTAGGTGTGTTAGAGTAGCTTCCCTCGGTCAATACGGGTCACGTCACCCGGATCAGCCACCTCAGCCGAGCTAATCGAACGCTTGCTTTAATACCTTTCTGCCATCTTGAATTTGTGTGACGTGTTTTCCACCACTGACTCTGCTCACGAGCAGGGTCACTGGTGGCTGCCCTGGGTGAACCCCGAGAATGATGTCAGATCTAATCGAACCGTACGGGGGCTGACTCGGCGCGACCGAGATAACCTACACGAACACACCTTATGTGAAAGCGTGAAACTTTTCAGTGTTAGATTTCTTTCAGTCGCATTAAATTAATTGAATTTTAGGGTTTTTTTTTTAATCTGGTATGTTTGTTTAAAGCCACATTGAGTTATGGATTGTTTGCAGTCTAGCAACGTGAGGTGAGTGTATAGACTCCAGGTGTGTCATCAGTCTGGGCTAGGTATTCATGTTCAATGGCAAAATTCGATTGGATTGACTCAGATTGGAACAGACATAGAGAAATGAGTTGGAGGGGGAGACAGCCCCTAAATTTACATATATACCAGTTAAAGGTATGGCCTTTTTGAAATGGAGGCTTAGGCTCAGGCTCAGGCTCGGCCCTGTCATCCATATGCTGAAAACATAGGTTGTGGTTTTTCATTGAAGCTGAAGCTCTGTTTTCCTTTTCAAACCAAAGAATCTACTTCCGAAATTCAGCCAAAAGCCTCTTTTTTTTATATCCATTATTTTAGAATGGATTCGCAAAATGGTGCCTGAGCCTGAGCCTAAAGCCCACCGCACACTATACGATCCGACATTCCGACTACGACCCGACTGGTTTTTGGAAGGATCGCAAAGCATTCTGGGAGTCTTAACCGTGATTGTTCCCAGTCGCAGACCCACTCTGATGGCCAGTCGGCAAGATTCGACTGTCGAATCAAGGTTAAGACTCCCAGAATGCTTTGCGATCCTACCAAAAACCAGTCGGGTCGTAGTCGGATCGTATAGTGTGCGGTGGGCTTAAGCCTCCAATTCGAAAAGGCATGTAGTATCATACTTTGGTAGCATACCGAAACAGAAATCTTCACAGATTTACGTATAATTTACAGGGTATAAAGATGGTGATGGTAGAAACACACCTTAAAATTGTTTTGCCTGAAATGCTGTATTTATCCAAAAAAGAGTAAAACCATTTGACCAAAAAATTTTTGATCTTCAGAAGATCAAAAATCCGGTGAAAGAGTGTTTTTCACTCAAAAAGTGGGAACTGTATGGGACTGGGATTTTCACAGATGATAGTAAGTGTGTCTTTCTTGATATTTTTGCCCATGAATTGGCATTTCATTGACAAAAGTGTAAAAAAAAACAAAGTGTGATATTAGCAATTTACCTTCAAAAGCTCTCCCTCATCCCTAGTAGCGTCAATTTTTGACTTGCCCACCTTTTTTGTCTGCCAGGTTTACATAAGAAGTTGGATGCATAAAAGTAATAAAAATCCTATTCTCTGGATTGTTACAGAATTACAATTTTGTAGAAGATAAAATACTTTTGTTATACCTCTTTCAAGAAAACAAAATCTTATGTACAAAATATGTACAAAATGTCATGGACTTAAAAGAATTATTAATTTTATGACAAAATGATCATGTGAAGAAATGATTGTATTCTTATTTTATGATCAGTCTTGAATCAATCGTCAGAACATAAAGGTTTGTAAATTACTTATCAATTAAATTATACCAATTTACCAGAACAATGCACAAATAAAAAACCTCTGAATCTGTACATTTCATGGGGCTGTTTTTTCTTTCTGTTTTTTTGTTTTTCTACATAAGCAAAAAGCCTTTGTTTTGTTCTGTTTTTTTTTTCTTCCTCTACCTCTTCTTGACGTTTGAAACCCATAGACTTTGCACAGGGACATTGTCAAGCCCACTTTGGTCATTAAACAGCCGATCTTAACCAAATTTGGTCAAAGTCCCTATAGCATAGATGTATGCTGAAGATTTACGTCATCATGACGTCATGGCGTGTCATGTGACAACACCTTATTGGGGCACACTTCACACATCAATTATGGACGAACCCTAGGTCCGATTGGGTTGAATCTTGTAACCGGTATGTATCTAAAAAGGGGGGAAGTGTTATATAAAAAATTGCAATGACGTCATCGTGACGTCATCATGCGTCATTTGACAGCGCCTTAAAGGGCCAAACTTTACATGCCAGTTAAGAACAAACCCCAGCATTGATTGGGTTGAAAATGGTATGTTTCTAATTGGGAAAGTGTTACATTGAAAAATTGAAATGACGTCACTGCGACGTCATCATGTGTCAAATTACAAGCGATAAGATCTATGATCGTGATTCTTTTACCAACAGTCAATGTTAGAGAAGGTGTTTCTTTGTGACGTATTGCTTGACCTCTTTGACCTCTACTTCCGCTCAAACAGGAAGTAGCTCCTCATTTAAAAGTGGTAAGAACTACGATCATGATTCTTTCACCAAAAGTCAATGTTAGGCAAGGTCTTTCATTGTGACACATTGCTTGACCTCTGTAACCCCTACTTCCGGTCAAACAGGAAGTAGCTCCTCATTCCAAAGTGGTAAGAGCTAAGATCTTGATTCTTTTTTTCAATTGTCCACATACGGGATGGTCTTTCTTTGTTACACACTACTTGACCTCTGTGACCTCTACTTATAACCGGAAGTTACATCATATTAATATTAATAGTTGAGAAGCAATTTATATCATATGCGGAAAAGCCAATTATATGCTGTTTTCAACAGCCATAAATCTCTTTAAATTTACATTATTCTGGATTGGTACAGTAATAAAATATAATGATGATGTAATATCAGATTAATCGAAAAATAGATTTGGGGTTAATTATGACCCCCCCCCCCCCTTTGGATGTTGCAGTTATTGAAATTTCATTTTTGGAGCCCAATCTACATTATAATCTTTTCCCTAATCACTTCGGCACATTTTGAACTTTTCCCTGACTTACTTCATAAACAAAAATATGCTTTATATCACGTGCGGAAATTGTGAGAAGTGCGAACGATATAGAAGTGTGAATGATATAGAACTTAGTGCGAGAGTACGAACGATTGTAACATGGTTTTTCCGCAAACCGATCCACATAAAAACATGCTTATTTTCTTATTCATTTCCAGGTCTCTTGTCTTTGGGTTCAATTAACAAAAATTGAAATGGACAAAAGATCATTTAAAAGTGAACAAATAAAATTTGACTGGAGCAGGATTTGAACCAGCGACCTCCTGAATTACAGGCCTGTTTGTTTAATGCACAGGATCATGAATCCTGCGGATCCAGATCCCATTTTAGCGTACCTTGCATAGGACGTGGATCCCTAAATCTGGGATCCTTTGCTTTAAACAAACAGGCCCTTTAATTTTTGTTTTAATTAGTCATAAAAATGAACTTTTGCAAAATGATAAATTTGCAAAACAGGACAAAACTTAATTAACCAATAATGATGAGTTTGGTTTTTTTTGTGAATTTAATCACTACAAAATTAAAGAAAGACCCATAGTTACTGGACTGGGAAGGGTGTGTCCAGAAAAATAAATAGTCTATCTAGTATCTTATCAATATTCATGAGCTCTTCAATATTCATGGTGGGAAGGGTGTGACCAGCACTATTACCAGTCGGGTCTGAGAAAAATAGTCTATCTAGTATCTTATCAATATTCATGAAACTCATAAATATTCATGATTTTACTGCCCACATTTACATACTATCCCCATAATTAAAACTTTTGTTGGCACATTCTTGGAGGGCCACAGCATATAATGCATTCTTGGGGTTTTTGTTCAGTAAGAACTTCTGTGTAGTAGGATAGGAAAGTGTGCTGGTGCTGTGGTGTATAGAGAACTGTATTGGAACACATTGGCTTGCAGACACCATGAGGACTGGAAAAAGTGGCAATAATTTGTTACTTCACTGGATGAGCACATGTCTTTTAGTAGCTAGTGTGCTACAGTGCTGCTGTGCTGCAGTGCTGCAGCTGTGCTGCTGTACTAGACTGTTGTGGTGCTGTGTTGCTGCACTGCTGTGCTGCAGTAATGCTGTCGTGCTGCGCTGCTGTGGTGTATAGGGGACTGTATTGAACACATTGACTTGCAGACACCATGAGGACTGGAAAAAGTGGCAATAATTTGTTACTTTACTGGATGAGCACATGTCTTTTAGTAGCTAGTGTGCTACAGTGCTGCTGTGCTGCAGTGGTGCTGTGCTGCTGTACTAGACTGTTGTGGTGCTGTGTTGTTGCACTGCTGTGCTGCAGTGCTGCTGTGCAGCTGTGGTGTATAGGGGACTGTATTGGAACACATTGGCTTGCAGACACCATGAGGACTGGAAAAAGTGGCAATAATTTGTTACATCACCGGATGAGCACATGTCTTCTAGTAGCTAGTGTGGTGATGTGCTACAGTGCTGCTGTGCAGCTACTGTGGTGCTTTGCTGCAGCTATGCTGCAGCTTTGCTGCTGTACTAGACTGTTGTGGTGCTTGCTGCTGTGCTGCAGTACTGGTGCTGTGCTGCATAGAGAACTGTATTGGAACACATTGGCTTGTAGTCAACATGAGGACTGGAAAAAGTGGCAATACTTTGTTACTTTACTGGATGAGCACATGTCTTCTAGTAGCTAGTGTGCTACAGTGCTGCGGTGCTACTGTGGTGCTGTGCTGCAGCTGTGCTGCTGTACTAGACTGTTGTGGTGCTGTGTTGCTGCATTGCTGTGCTGCAGCTGCTGTTGTGCTGTCGTGCTGCGCTGCTGTGGTGTATAGGGGACTGTATTGGAACACATTGGCTTGCAGACACCATGAGGGCTGGAAAAGTGACAATAATGTGTTTCTTCACCGGATGAGCACATGTCTTCTAGACTTCTAGTAGCTAGTGTGCTGCAGTGCTGTGCTGCTGTGCTACTGTGGTGCTGTGCTACTGTGGTGCTGTGCTGCTTTCCTGCAGTGCTGCTGTGCAGCTGTGGTGTATAGGGGACTGTATTGGAACACATTGGCTTGCAGACACCATGAGGACTGGAAAAAGTGGCAATAATTTGTTACTTCTAGTCTTCTAGTAGCTAGTGTGCTGCTTTGCTGTTGTGCTGTGGTACTGTGCTGCTGTGCTACATATACTGTGGTGCTGTGCTGCAGCTGTGTTGTTGTGCTACTGTGCTGCTGCTAGCTCCCCGTTCTTGAGCCATTTTCTGGGATCATCCTTCACATTGTGGAACTGGGCGTGGTCAGCCTTCGGAACCCGGTGAGTAGAAAAATCCAGATGATATATTCTGCATGATATTTTTTTTTCACATAAAATTATTTTGGCATTCCCGGAGATTGGTCCACTCTGGTTACCTGGTACCCAGCGACAACAGTAAACTAACTCACCTAAATACAACTTTTCATGATTGGGTCTGGGTACCAGCTCACCAGAGTGGACTAATCTCCGGGAATGCCATGATTTTTTTTCTTACTCACAGAAACATGACCTCTTCAAATTGTAGCAATGTATCTAGTCTTTTTTTGGAAAGAATTCCACTGACGGCAATGACGGAAACAGGGTTATTTCCTCCAAGAGTTAACTTATTGGATGCAAGTCATGATGAACTTCAATCTCAGGAGTGAAAACTGGTGTAGCTATATCTAAAAAGTGAGATTTTCAGGGTTTTTTTACCTACAATTATGCACTGCGAATGCAGCGGTAGCCATTTTTATAAAAACGCCCTCTGTTGATCCCATAGGTTTGTGCACAAGTGATGGCCGTCAGTGGAATTCTTTCCCTTTTTTTTTGTTAATATGTTTTGTTGGTTTTCAAATGCTATTTATTTATTTGTAATTTAATACGTTATCTGAGTGGTGATTGAAGATAACTTGTTGAATTTTTATGACATAAAACCTAGGAATTCCGATTATTTTAGACATAATTAAAAATAGCGACCACTAGGGATTATGGGATGCACAAGGGTCGAAAGGGCGCCACCATCTGCTCACTTTTCGACAGTCCCTGAGTAAAATTATTTTTGTTTACTGTGTTCCTGAACTTGCAGTTTGACCCAGATGTATCCCACAATGCTTTGCAGAAGCGCCCTCTCTTGGTGAAAATGCTATTTTTGATAAGGTCTATTCAAATTTGGCTGTTCCTAACTGGAATTATGTAAATTTGTATTGCATCATTTTCATATTGTATTTATTTATTGGGATTGTGCCTAAGGGAAGGAAAATAACTTTTGGTGTCGTCTTTAATATTAGCAAGACCTTAAGAATGTGTGGCCGTTCCTGGCCATTGGCCATTCCGGTTAGCTTGTACCCAGCTTCTACAGTAAACTAACTCGCCAAACAATAGGACTCTTGATCTGTTGGGTCAGGCTAACCATGGAGTGGACCAGCAGCCGATTTCACGAAATGTTGTGTAACTTACGCAACGTACAAATGTCGCGTAAGTTTCGTGAAATGGCCATGACTTGTGCAACCAATGCAGGAAAATATTGCGTAAGTTACGCAACAAAATGTTGTTTACGCTTGTCCTCAGACCTGGGGGGTATGATCCTGTAGCTGGGTCATACTTCCATAGACATTTGTGCACAAATACATTCATACATATAACAAATGAAAACCTGGGGATGTGCCCCCCCCCCCCTAACCACCCCCCACCCCCACCCATATACTGGACTTGTTGGATATTTTTGAGAGATTTAAGAAAGGAACATGATTCTCTTGGAATGGTCCCTGTAAGCTGTTTCTTAGGGTTGTTGTTGTTATTTGTCTTAACGTGTCCACACACATCAGATGTTGTGTTTCAGCCAAAGCTGGACACAGCTCCTAGTAATATCATTGTACTCTGCAAGGTCCTCAGCTTTGCATTTATACTGCAGTTAGGGTTGTTGTAATGTTTCCTATGTTATAAACAAGGTCTTGTTTGGTACATTTTGATGTATAACAAATATAATTGAACGTTTCAAAGTGTCACCATCTTAGGGGTGGATTAATACCATTAGTCGGTACAGAGCTCTAGCAGGTATAGTTGGTATCTCATCTCAGGCAATGGGAGACTTTGGAGAAGTTGGTGGCAGCAGACTGAAGTCTCTTTTTGCTAGCACTTAGCATGTGCACGCAATTGTGAGCATGCGCACGTTGTTGTGCCCGTGTACGTGTGTGTGTGTGTGTGCGCTATCAACTTGAAGACCTAGCTCCTAAGTCTCCTATTGATTCTCAATTATGTAAATACTGGTCTGTCTAGTTTCCCTTGCAATAGTGGCTCGCTTGAAATATTGCTCCTAACGTCAGTTTCATCATTTGTTTTTCCTTTTCCTTTGTGCCGAGAAAAAAATTGAACTGAATAAGACATACCCTTTTTTGGTGTATGCATTGATGTCTCCTTTATCCTGACCTATTATGTCCACCCCCCTCTCTTCTCTTTGTGGTTTTAATACCAGCCATGTTTCATGCTTTCCCTGTTTCCCAGCAGCTGATTTCATAGAGCTGCTAAGCAAAAGAAATTGCTTAAGCATAAAAAGTCTTCCTTGATCAAACAGGATTACAAACCAAATGTTCATGTGATGTTTACTGCTTTTGACTTGTATTCGAACATTGATTGCTGAGCATAACATTCACAAGGAGTTTTGGCTGGCATACTGATTTTATTTACCAAGGTTTTTGGTGCAAATGTTGGTGCTTAAGCAGCTCTGTGAAATTGGCTCCTGGTCACAGTGTCCTATATCCTGCTTGTCGATCTCATCCATTTATGTGTATCTTGGGTGTAGGTTAGCGTAGCGGATCTTTCCTCGCCTTTCACCTCTGTGGACCGGGTTCAAGTCTGGCTCGGTCCACAAGTGGATTGGGTTTTCAGTCCCTACCTGATTCTGTGGGTTTTACCCAGAATATTACTCTGTGGTTTTCCTCCCACCTCTAAAACTGTATCTTCTTCTCATCATCTTTCCATAAAAAATGTTTCATCAGGCTTTCGAGCCCTCTCTCACCCGATGTGTTTATGCCCAGTAGGGCCCTGCATCGTAAATATTCAGATTCAGATTCAGATCTTCACTTGCATAGTCTTGTTCTCATGTCAGTAAGCCTTTGTGAAAGATCCCGTGCTAGGATTGTAAAGTCCGGCCCTCCTAACTCTAAGTATACATGATTTTGAATCATCCTTTATTGAAGACCAAAAACTAGGGCTCTGTACTCCCCTTTATTTAATTTTGGGACTCGACAGTCGTGCCCAAATTAATAGCACAGCACCCCACTGGCCCGAGTAATTGTGTCTACAAATGAAACGACGATTTGTACTGGGTCTACCTTTATTGTTATTTCTCATAGTACCTGATTCCCCATTGACTATGCCTTCCTTTGTATGTATTGTTTCTGGATGTCATTTAGATTATCCTTTTCAGCGATAAAAAAAATATTCCATAGTTATGTAATCCAGAATATAACATGGCAGAGGAAAATTGATATTTGTACAGAAATCAAATTCATAAATATGTAACCTCTTGAAAGTGTAAACCCTGGTTTGGCTTTAATTTTCTGTGTGGGGATCTAATAGAACATCCTGCCACATAAGAAGTGTGCTTTCTCAAAAAAGATCTTAAAGGTGCAATACAGGATTGGTATTAAAAGGTGACAGACCATTCATAATTTGATTTGTCATTGAATAAAAACAATCCTGTGTAATTGTCAACTCATATCATCATCGGAAACTGTAGAAAACAGTGACAAAAACGCTCATAATATTTTCAAATCTATTCACAGGAGTTTTGATCAAAACTGTTTTCGGTCGTTGTTTTGCTGATTTGGGGATAAATACAGCATTTCAGCTCAGCACCATATAAGTTATACATAAATCTGTGAACATTTCTGTTTGGGTTTGTTACCAATCATGTACTCTACCCTCCCCTGCATTTCAATGAGATAAAAAAAATTATAAACCCTGTACTTGTATCTAAATAAACCCAAATAATTATGTGAAACTCACGTGCCGCATCAAAGGAATCCGTCATGACATTCATTCATAAAGTCCACAAATTGTAATTTATTTTTCTTTAATTAATATGCATAAATCCTGACTACAATAATAGTACATTTTCCATCTTTATATAAAAAAAATCAAATTAAGCTTTTTAACTATTTCAGAAAAAAAACACACAGTGGAAATCTCTCAAAATCTTTATGCTGTAGGAATAGACTTATAATGGTTTTTGGTAGGATAGTTTTGGTCTAAATGATGACGTGATTATGCGCAAGGATTGCCAAATTTATGAACTTTTCAAAATCAGACAAATAAATTCACTTGTGGTATAGGCAAACAGAGAAATTACAAACAAATCCATTTGTATGTCTTTAGTTATGACAATGGACCAAATTTTGATCATAATTCAGTCATAAGTTCAATAGCATTTCAAAAATGCAATACATTGGAGTCCATGTCAATGATTTATGTACCGTCAACATATAATTTTGAATATGACAGTTTAAACATTATGCATACAGCCATTTTCATCAAGTATTCCAAACTTAGGTAATAATAAGCTCTAGTGTTCCACTTTGTTTCCAAATCTCGAAATTTGAAGCGTTCTGTACTTTAACAAGACCACTAGCTTGCGTCACGGTTAACTATGTGGACTGTTTTTCATTATGCACGTTCGCTATGTTTGTGCTTAACGAGTGCCGGTGATAAAAGTCTGTACACAAATGTAAAAGCCCAAATCCAAACAAATTACATACATTCTCTCTGTGTGTACATTACCATCCACGGTACTGCAAATCAATTAGAAAGTCGTGTTGATCCAATGGGAAATGTTCAGAGTATTATTGAACATGTCCAGGACAGATATTAAAGGTAGTATCATACTTTGGTTTTTGTCAAAGAAATGCAGATTCATGGGCAAAAATATCAAGGAAGATACAGTCACAGTCAGCTGTGAAACTTTCAGTCCCATACGGTGCCCATTTTGTGAGAAAACGGTGAAAAACTCCCAACTGTATTTTTGTAATCTTTTCACAGAATGTATGATCTTCCGAAGATCAAAATTGTTTTTGGTAATTGGTTTTACTCTTTTCTAGGTAAATACAGCATATCAGGCAGACAAATGTTATGTATATGTATGGTATGTTTCTACATGTACCATCTTCATACCCTGTAACTTATAGGTAAATCTGTAAAGATACCTGTTTCAGTTTGCTGCCAAAGTATGATAGTACCTTTAAAGCTTGTTGGAGACTGTTTAATTACTGTGACAAGAGAAGACAAATTCATACTGACAGCTGTGTGTGTTTACAGTCAAACATTAACTTGAAATAAAAATAACAAAGCAACTTGCCTATAAAGGCAAGTTGAAATGAAACTAGACCATTCCCGAGCCCCAAGATGTGAGCATTTCAGAGAAGGGGGAAAATAAGCCAAGTTTTCCCAAGTATTCTGATTTCTAAAGAAAGTCTATTTCAAGTAATTCGCTGACGTGAATCACACAGTACCTGTGTGAATTGAAAACCGGAAGTCAAGCCGAAAGTCAAAATTGTTTTTGTCAAAACAGAATATCATCATCAAATAGGGGGCCTAGGTTCGAATCCCCACACTCGGGTCAATTTTTCTTTGTTCACATTTCAATGCCTTCAAACAGGATATAATTTTTTATATTCGTGAAATAACCACAAGGGAAACTGACTGTACGGTATTCAGGAGGTCGCCGGTTCGAATCCCGCTCCAGTCAATTTTTCTTTGTTCACTTTTCAATGACTTAAAATAACTCAGTCAGTTTCCCTTGTGGTTATTTCACGAATATATTAATTAAAAAGCCGTATCCTCTTTGAGTGATCCCCCATGTGCCGTTCCCAGGTTGCAGCATTGTTGCGTGTATCATTGAAACGATCCCTGGGGTGTGGCGGTGTGTGCGTGGTTTCATGGCTTCTGACTGCCAAACGAACAAAGATAGTTGACTATTGGGGTCACCACCAACATAGGGCTGGATGGCTCAGTTGGTAGAGCGCCTGTACGGTATTCAGGAGGTCGCCGGTTCGAATCCCGCTCCAGTCAATTTTTCTTTGTTCACTTTTCAAGGATATAATTTTGCTCAATTACACAAGCTTGCCCATTTTTCCGCTCAGAATATTCTTGTATAAAAATATCTAATCATTAATAAATGGCAAAAAAATGTAAAATGAAACATGATATAATATTCTACCGGCACTTTTAAAGGGTACCTGTAATCAAAACTCATATGAAGTTTAAAATACGTCTGTATTGTTATAAGCAATATATTGTTAAAAACTCAACCTGTCTATCATTCTTTGAAAAACCTTGCTACGTCACCGGCAGAATGCCACACACTATATAAGTCGCAAATCCGCTGACCCCGCATTTTTGTTCAAATCAAAGACTAAGTAAAATCATACATACAATGTGCGCAAGCCAGCAAGAACTACTGTAGTGCACGCCTACTTGTTCTGCAGGTGATGTCAAACACATTGTTGCATGGATTGGTTATGAGGGGGATATTTGTTTTTAGGGTAGGGAATACTTTTACTGACTTCAAATTCATCTAGTCATTAATTTTGCATTAAATTAATTAAGCAATCATTTTAAAGCAGCTTTCATCCCTTTTCCAAATTTGATTACAGTGAACCTTTAAGGATTAGCTCAAATAATGGAATACCTTAATGATGTAAATGTTTGATGGCTAGGATTCCATTTGTCCATATGGAGAAGCAATGAATAGTTGAATGATGATCTCTAATCTACGATAGTTAGCTGTGTGTTATCTGAAAGCTATATAATAGCACTGTTGAAGTGCAAATGAGCATTGAAATGTCTTCAGGAAAACCAGATATTTCAATGTGATGTGGATTCCTATGGACTTGTTTACAGCTTACTGTATTGCTTGGCATAACATTCAGCTAGGGTTGTAAGCTTAATTTGTTATTGAAGCTGTTTGTGCTTAAGCAAATTTTTAAGCAGATCTACAGTAGATATAAAATGGCCCTTGATGATGGTAGGATTTCCAGGGAACCTGGTTAGCAATGAGAGCATGGAGTCAATACAATTAGGATGAACATTTGTAGAAGTACGTCAACTACTGACAAGCAATAATGTCAAATATCTGACGTATATGAATGCATCACTAATGGCTATTTCATTAACTGTGTATTATTCAATGACTAATAGCATGCACAAGACCAATTAATGTCTCTAGAAGTGCTAGGATTTTTATCCGGTTATATATGTTAACCGACCCAAATTTAATCATCCGGGTACAAATTTTCACTAACCATTAGCCAAAACTGAAAGGACAAAAAACATAGACCAACGTTTGGCTCATGCTCAACAACCTATAAAGTGTGAACTGTAGAATTTCAGTCAGTTATTTTGTCCATTTTGCCAAGTAGAAACACACTTTTCACATACTGGATCTAAAAGAAACATTGTATGTACTTGATCTAAATGCTTGATGTAAAAAATAACATCATAAAAAGAATTACGAAAACCACACATGTTAAGCACATGTCGCACATGATTACATAGGTTAACTGTTAACCTAATTTTTTTTTGTAATCAGTAATAAACCGGATATAAAATTACTTGATTTTGCTCAGCACTAGTCTTTAGCAATGATTTTCTTATCAAATTTAAAAAACAACAAAGATAATTGACTATTTGGGACACTGCTAACATAGGGCTGGATAGTTCAAATGGTAGAGCACTAGTACAGTATTCCGGAGGTCGTTGGTTCGAATCCCGCTCCTGTCAATTTTTCTTTGTTCACTTTTCAAATCCAAAGTCTGATAAAAATTACAACAATTTTTGTGTGTGTAAAACTGCTTATGTATACAGATAAGTTCCTAGTCAAGTCAACTATCATAGTTATGCAGTTATTAAAAATATAAAAACTATAAATTGATAAAAATTCCATTATTTTCTCCGTCGAAATAATTGTATAAGGTATATTCATCACTGTATACATAGCCCTATATAAATGTTTATTTACACTGCAAACGCTTGTAACACATTTGTATGACATAAAAAAATAATTCAAAGTTGCATAAGAATGTACTAAGAAATTTCTAAGTACAGGTATATTACCAAAATATAAGCACCTTACATACATTGTAAATGGGAGGAAATTGATTAATTATAAATTGCTTCAAGGAATATTACAGATTTTATTCAATGGTAGACTTTTGGAGTGGGCTGTCGATAGAGGGCAGCAAACTACCAGTCTCCTGTAAACTTTTGTAAACGCTTTAAATACGGCACTTGTCCAAAAACTCTCCAAAAGACGCAGAAAAATGCTGTGAACATTAAATTCAGGCAATCTACAAACAAGTTTTCGATTCACATTGCCGACCCCACCCCAATTTGAAAGCCCGAAAACACAAAGTGAGGTGAAATTCTTATGTTCTTGGGGAACTCGTGTCCCCAATAGAGGGATTAGAGAGACAAATTCTGATCAAGTTAATATTTAGCCTGCACTAGAGACTTGTTGTGTGCGCAACATTTTGAAGTTTCATGAAATTGGCTGATGATCCTTGAGATCATAAAGCGGTATACGAGTGGTTTCATATTTCCTTACTGCCAAACAAACAAAGACAATTGACTATTAGGGACACCACCAACATGGGCTGGATAGCTCAGTTGGTAAGAGTGTCAGTACTACGGTATCCTGGAGGTCGCTGGTTCGAATCCCATATCCAGTCAATTTGTCTTTGTTCACTTTTCAATGACTTAAAATTCAGTGAATTTCCCTTGTGGCTATTTGATGATTAATTCCCCTTTCACTCTGATTAATTTTAAGTGAGTAGGTCTAACGATCAGTATATTGATGACTATCACATTACAAAAGCTTAATTACATGCAAATTTATGCGACAAAGCCAAAATTAATATATAAAAACGCAAACAATTTGGAGACAGAAGATAATACAAACACAATGCATCACTCATATTTCGACTAAAGCCTGTGAAAAGGTCAGAAACTTAATGTTTAGATATCAGAACCTTTATCATAGTTCTGAATATGTCATTCTGATAAGAGCCAGTAACAGCATTTTATTATTACTAAATTATCATTTTTCAATTGATTGTCATTATTCTGTGACATATATTTTTGACTATGATATCAGATGAGAGCTTGCTTTTAAACTATGTAAAATTACACATTTAAAAATGTAGTTCCATTATTATTATTTTTTTTACCCTTAGCCTTCGATATAGATCCTGCTAGGATCGAAACGCGTCAGGCCCTCCTAACTTCAAGCATTCATTTTTACCGTTAGATTTGCTCGCATTCGGGCACGCATATTCAATATATGAGTAAGACTTGCGGTGACACCAAGAATAATACTCTCATCGGGAGTACACGGGAGTATTGTGCGTCCGCCCTCTAGTTTATTAGTATGTATCTCTATGTATTCTACAGAGTTCCCATTTTTCTGAATAGATGAATAATATAAAAAAAAATCATGTTCCACAGCAGGCAACATATTACTTCCATGACTACTATCCATCACCCTAAATACGCTTAGCAACTAAATTGACAAAACCTATCCCATAGCGACATTTGAACTGCAGAGTATCCAGTTTACCATTAGCCTTCTAAGCAATCTGGGCTGGATTTCACCAAACACTATTAAGATTGATCTTAAAGGTAGTATCATACTTTGGTATTAAGACACCAAAACAGAAATGTTCACAGATTTACATATAACTTACAGGGTATGAAGATGGTGCTGGTAGAAACATACCGTTAAATTTTTTCCGCCTGAAATGGTGTATTTATCCAGAAATGAGTAACACAACGACCGAAAATCTTTTTGATCTTTTAAAAGATCAAAAATAAAAGAGAAAAGACTTAAGAAATAATGTGGCTGTTTTTCACTGTTTTCTCAAAAAGTGGGCACCGTATGGGACTGAAATTTTCACAGATGACTGTTACTGTATCTGTCTTGATATTTTTGCCCATGAATTTTGATAAAAACCAAAGTATGATACTACCTTTAAGATGAGTTGTCAGTATCACCATAGTGATTTGTTTTGTGACATCACATGTTGCTTAGCAATTAAGATTAATGCTTACTTAAGATCGATCTCAGTGCTTCATGAAATCGGCCCCTGTACTAGTATGTGTTTTTTTTAAATAATAAGGCAATGTGTGCAAGGTACTGCCGAGTTTCTGTACGTTACTTTGAGATTTCCAGAGAAACATCAGCCGTGAAGCCCAGACCCATACGCATTAGGCGTATGGTTTCTTGTCTCCGATCATTCTTCGGGAGTCATCTGATTGGCCGGATCGGCAGATGACCACGCAGACTGCAATGATGATGATGAAGAGGAGTAGACCAATCAGAGCCAAGAGGACAATCCACCAAATCTCCAATGGCAACCGCGACAGGGGATCCACCGTTCCTTTAGCTATTGGAGCTGGTTTCAAGAGGAAGAAGGAGAATGAAAAAAAAATAAAAATGAAAGACTCTTATCTTTAATAAGCCAAGCTCGTCATGTTGTACAGAAATTATTCAGCGAAACATCACACCAAAAACTGCTAGGCAAAACTTTTCTTTGTGCGTTTGTCCAGGAAAGTGAGATACCATCTAATGAGTGGAATATCTGTCTCACTGACTACAGAAAAATGCTGAATTATTTTCAATATCTTAATTTAACACACAGGCAAAACAGACAGTGATTTTATGACTTCTGTATATTAATAATTAATTCTAATTAACTTAGGCTTCTGTTTTCAAAACTTCAACCGTGTCTAATTGAGAATCGGTACTTTACAAGCTGCTACTCGTAAGCGGTGTGTACATTTTTATATGTACACTTCATTCCCTGTCACGAGCTAATAATGCGTCATCATCGCTTTAAACAAGGCAGATGATCTTGCGTTCACTATTAACCATTAACTGTGTAAACTGGAGCAGGCAAATACGTAATAGAAGTGGTCGGCCTACACAAGAGCTTTTCAGTGATTTGATTATTGAATAAAGGATTGCCTGAGCCTGAGGTACGGTGATATGGGCATTTGCAGTCCAGACCTCACAGTGGTGACATCGGTTGGGTCTGTGGAAACTTTGACAGAGTACGGAAAATGGGATCCTGCATAGCATCTGGTGAATGTGTAGAAGAGGAGATTACCAACATCAGCGCAAACAATGCCTCACAGTGGCTGTACACTTCAACTGATAATGTCATTATTCCCATCATTGTGCCCATTATTTGCTGCTTATCCTACATCACAAACTTCACGTTCTTCTACGTCATCTTCCGTGTCCCCAGCATGCGATCCGATACAAACATCTACTTGGTGAGTATGGCCGTTGCAGACGTACTCTATGTCAGCCTGTCGTCCGGTCTTTATCTGTGGTTGTTCGTGGCATCACCCATCATCTTTCACTTCCAGTTTGTCAACTCGGCCAGTTGCGTGAGTTTCATTCTGGCACTAAACACTGGATATTTCGCCTCTGTGGCTCTCGTGACCATGGTGACATATGAAAGATGCCTGGCTGTGTGTTTCCCTATCAAGCATCGTAATATGAGAGGTCGAGGGAGGACATATAGATTGGTGGTCATCTGCTGGCTGGTAGGCTTCATGTTAGCTGGTTCAACAGTCCCCCATAATGCTGTTCTTAAAGCACAACCCCTCCAATGGCCTGACAATGACGAGTATTTGGGATACCCTACAATGAGAGCAACGTGTGATGTCATCCAGCCATGGGTACGGAGTGTCATTCCTCTGTTTCAAAACGTTCCCTGGTTAATTGCCATGATTGTCAATGTCTACATGCACTTTCGCATCATACGTGTCCTTCACAATCGCCGGACCGACAGAAATCACACACCCGTGCGCAACAAAGTCGCCAAGATGCTGATTGTAAACGGCCTGATATTCTTCGTATGCCAAGTCCCTTATCGCATCTTGAGTTTCTCCGAGTGGATCTGCATTCTGGCCGATATTCCCGATCCTCTTCGAGTTGGACTCGGCAGCAATGCTAGATGGATCTCCACCCTACCGCAGCTGATAAACACCATCATTAATCCTTTCATCTACGGTATGATGAACTCGCAATATCGCACTGCATTCTTTCAAGCATTCTGCTGTACGCAATCACACAGACGGCCGAATAACCACAACAACCAGCTATTTGCCATTTCAGCACAGATTCAAGCTTCAAATACAGAAACTTTGGCCGCTAGCTCCACAATCCAGACTCACATGTAACAACTAATGTCAACAGAGGGCCCTTGCTGTTAAACATGACCTGGCTTGCATCCCACTAACTCCAAATCTGTGGCATCCTTTGATCATGACTGATCTTGGTTCTGTGCCTTGTCTGGGTCCTACAATGTGCTTGAGCAGCGCCTGTTGTGGGAGTTCAGTCCGATCCTAGAGTGGCAGTCGCTGCCACACTTGCGGCACTGGTATGAGGAAGCTGCCAGTGGGACTTTCAGGCTGTGTTTGCGCCGAGACCGCTTCTCATCTCAAGTTCAGCGTAGCTCCTCTTCACCTCGTTGGAGGCTATTGGTCAAATTACGTCTCCACTTTGTGCGATCCTGGGCAAGATATTCCCACTTCCTGACGTCCGTGCCGACTGCCTTTATGTCTTTCTTACAGACATCTTTGAAGCAGAGCCGGGGGCAGGGAAGGGTCAAATTTATGTGGATGCACACTGAGATGCACCAATATTTCAAGGGGCACTGGAGACAAGTGAGAGAACATTGGACGAGGCAATTCTTTACCAATCAAACTTTCAATTGGGGATCTTTGATTATCAATTAAAGTGGTTAAACCACTAAAAATCTGTTACTTTTTAGGCATTTGCTAACAGAATAGCTGAAACTAACATTAAAAAAAATTGAACCGCGCTATTTATGAAGAATTTTTACTTGTTTCTGTAATGTGTAAATATACGTAGGATGTGATGTCTGATTGACTCAAAACTTCGGAAAAAGCCTCATGTTCGGTTTGTTTCCAACCGACATAAATGTTTAGTTGTATACTGTTATATGTCAGCAACTTATGGCCATAATTGGTTTTGAGGAAACTCAACAAGCATATTTTTGAATGTACAGACTATATGTTTTGGGATTGGCGAATTTACTTTGTTGAATGAACAACTGAATGTTAATTCCACTCTAACCATAATGATTTGATGCTCCCAACAGAGACAAAATTATAGGAAAGAGTGGGATTTGTTCTTGATTGCCACATGCTCCCCTTCATACTATTTTCATAGAATCATTTATTTGAATAACCAACCATGTTGTATATTGACATTAGCATATTAGTAATACCGCACATGCGCAGACATGCCCTTGTGCCCTGATTTGACAGATATAGATTGAGCATGGAATGAATAAGAACACCGATGACCTGAGTTGTCAGACCACTACACTTAGCCTCTTTGTGTCTGCTTATTTAACATGGATCTTTGAATAGGACATAACAATTGGCGACGAGGATAAAACGTGAACATACCGGCTCCAGATGGAGACGTAAGCAATCATGCAAAGGGCGTTTTGCAACGACCGCCCGCCGGATTCGTCCAAAGTTAGCCCGCCATCGTAAATACATTCACAAGTACTATACTGTACTATACTGTATACTGTACGTACGTGGCAGTGTGCCACCGACATGTATTAAACCCGTACCACGAGAAATGTTCGTGTTACAGCGGTCTGCCCTTCCATTTACCGGACTCCTTCCCTCATGCAGCCCAGTGCGCCCATGCAACCAGTACAGTGATTGCCGAGTTCCGAAGTTTGGAAACCAGTGACTCGTAGACACGATTCACGCTACGGATATTGCTCAGGCCGTGCCAAGCCCGAAGAAGGCAGCCCCTTCGTTCATAAGCTATGGACAGCCAGAAAAGATGCATCCGCCCATGCCCCGGCCCCGAGCAGCCATTGACGTCGATGCCCCGAAACCCCTGAAGCCGCTCCGATCGACCCCAACATGCCCGATAGTAGCCAGCCAGCCAGCCATACATGGAAGCCCCCATGCAGCCGCCATAGCCCTAGCCATTGAAGCCCCGGCCGCACCGCCAACGAGCCAGTGAAACCCTACGGACATCGCCGGACATGCACCGTATGCAGACGTGAGACATAGCCACGCCGCAGTCGTGACATCGTAGCCCCACTCATCAGCGTCGCACAGAGTATTACAAAAGCCTCGTGTGTGTACTGTACAATTCTTGCGTGTGGAAACTGCATCCGGAGGGAAAAGTGCGCTTACCGGAATAGCAGGGACGCTGTGTGTAATAATGGACGCCGTACGCGTAAGTTACATGCAATATACTGTACTGTACACGAACGAAACGCTATGCAATTGAATGCATACACAATGTACAAACTCTGACTGTGTTTCGCGACACGTCGGCAGAACTCTGACATTTGAACAGTTTTAAAGATAATTGTTCCCAGAAGTTGAATGGTTGTGTTACAGAATTAAGTACAGAAAATAATAGCAAGTTTTCTATATTGTTGTTGATGATAATTTGAGATTTAAGCCGTAGAGCCTTAGCCTAAAGAGTGTAATTTGAGTGTTTACATCTGTGTTCATCACGCACGGTGTGTGGATTTCGATTTAGGCCTAGCCTACCTATTTTCGATTTTCTTGTTGAAATTTCCCTAGAAATTTGAGGTCTTTGACAGTTTCGTATCACTATGGCTAGTATTATTGGTACTATTCCTGCCTTTGATATAAAGGGATGCAAGTTTGAAGAATGGGTTGAGGTACTTGAAGCGTGGTTTGAGGCCAATGCCGTTACCGATGAAGGTAAAAAACGAGCAGTGTTACTGACTAGCCTAGGAACAAATGGATACCATACCTTGAGAGCATTACTGCAGCCAAGTAAGCCTTCTGACAAAACATTTGCAGAATGCATTTCAGCCTTACAGAAGCATTTTTCTCCTAAACCAAGTGAGATTGTACTTAGATACCGGTTTTATACTAGATCTAGGCAAGAAGGAGAAAGTATTTCACAGTTTGTGGCTGGTTTACGCCAGTTAAGTGATGGTTGTAATTTTAAAGAATTGGATAATATGTTGCGTGACAGATTGGTAGTAGGATGTAAGGAAGCCGCAATACAGCGTAAACTCCTAAGTGAATCCAAACTTACCTTTGAGAAGAGTTTGAGCATCGCATCAGCGATGGAGATGGCTAGTAAAGATGTTGAAGACATCAAGAAAATTGCCCAGCCTGCCGAAGCCCCAAAGGTGCACAAGTTGCATCAGCCAAAAAAGCCAGAGTATAAGCCAGCCCCCAGAGCAAGAAAATACCAGCGAGAGGTGAAAAACCCCAAGCCCCAGGAAAAGGGTCCAGCACAGCCTCAAGAGCAACGATGTTGGCGCTGTGGAGGAATCCATGCCCCTAGTTCCTGTCCATTTATAATGGAGAAATGCTACAAGTGTCAACGTGTAGGCCACACCAAAAGCCAGTGTGACAAGGTAAAAGCCTTTCAAGCAAAACGGTCAGCCCAGAAGCACCGTGAGCACCGAGCACATCATCTGAATGAGACAGCAAGTGATGATTCTGACACCGAGATGGCTCTCAGTCACCTAAAGCAAGATGGCATCGTGAAAAACCTGTCATCCAAGCCTTATGAAGTGACGGTCAGTGTCAACAACAGAGACATACAAATGGAATTGGATACTGGAAGTCCATGGTCCATCGTCTCTTCAAAAACCTACAACCAGTTGGGAAAAACAAGTGACATTCGCCATAGTACTGTCAAGCTGAAAACCTATACAGGATCCAAAGTAAAGATTCTTGGTGAAGCTGAAGTAAAGGTGAAATATGCCAGCAGAAAGCCTGTTGTCCTGCCATTACTGGTTGTGGAAGAAGGAACAAGCCTGATGGGAAGACAGTGGATTGAGCAAATCCCCGTCCCAATAGACAAGATACTGCATTGCCATGCCGTCACTGAAGCAAACGACGCAACAGCCAGCCAAACTCTACAAGAGTTGAAAGGAATTTTGCAGAGCCATGAAGAGGTCTTCAACGACAGCACATTAGGACGTTTGGAGGGATTCAAAGCCAAAGTTCAGCCAGTG
The DNA here is from genome assembly GCA_963971285.1 of Astropecten irregularis. NCBI lineage: Eukaryota > Metazoa > Echinodermata > Asteroidea > Paxillosida > Astropectinidae > Astropecten > Astropecten irregularis. The sequence goes on from OZ020247.1 coordinate 10,537,505, forward strand.
AAGGAAGAATTACTTACATGTAAGTTCTACCGAGCTTCCCCCGTAGCCTATGCACAACGTCAGAAGATTGATAAATGCCTAGATGAATTGCAAGACCAAGGAATCATCGAGCCAGTCAAGTTCTCAGAGTATGCCTGCCCGATAGTGGTTGCACCAAAACCGAATGGACAGATTCGTATATGTGGCAATTACAAGATAACTGCCAACAAAGTTCTGCAGCTAGAGCATTACCCACTGCCAACTCTAGAAGATATGATGCAAGATTTGCAAGGTGGTCAGAAGTTCTCGAAAATAGATCTTTCGCATGCCTACCACCAAATTGAACTTGATGACGATGCCAGGAAGTATACCACAATCAATACGCACCGAGGCCTGTATCAATACACCCGGGTCCCGTTTGGTTTGGCATCAGCCCCTGCTCTGTTTCAGAGAACCATTGAGTCGCTTCTAGCCGACATACCAATGTGTCGCCCCTATCTCGATGATGTCATCATCACAGGAAAGACGGATGCCGAGCACCTGTCCAATCTCGAGGCAGTCATTCAGCGCTTAGAAGAAAGCGGAATGAAGCTCAGGAAGGACAAGTGTGAGTTCCTGAAGGAATCAATCACCTACCTGGGTCACCGCATAGATGCCGCGGGATTGCGCCCTGTGAAGGAGAAGGTTCATGCCATACAGCAAACGCCAGCACCCAAGAACCAAGAACAGCTGCAAGCTTACTTGGGCCTATTGGGATACTACCGCCGATTCTTGCCTAACTTGTCAACAGTGATAGCTCCACTGAATAAACTGTTAAAGGCAGAGTACAGTTCAAGTGGAAGAAAGCCAGGGTCTCACAAGCAACAAGCCAGTTCAAAATTTGAATGGGGCCCAGAACAACAGAAAGCCTTCGATGCCTCGAAGAAAATGTTGGCAAGTGACACTTTGTTGGTCCACTTTGACCCAAATAAGCCGTTGCTGCTTCAAACCGATGCAAGCCCATATGGACTTGGAGCAGTTCTCAGCCATCTGATGAAAGATGGGTCCGAGAAGCCTGTAGCCTTTGCCTCAAGAACCTTGACGCCGAGCGAAAGAAACTACGCTCAATACGAGAAAGAAGGTCTGTCGGTCATCTTTGGTCTGAAGAAATACCACAAGTATCTCCATGGACACAAATTCACCATTGTAACAGATCACAAGCCTTTGGTCTCCCTTTTTGGGGACAAGCCAGCAAGCCCAATGTCATCAGCGAGAGTTGCACGATGGCATATGTTGCTCTCTGCATATGACTACACCATAAGCCATAAAGCTGGAAAGCTGCACGCAAATGCCGATGCCCTATCTCGTCTACCAGTGGAAACTGTGGACGACGCTTCAGAAGAAAGCCCCCATGTCAACTCTTTGATGGAGTTGGAAAGCCGCCCCGTAAGCTCACAAGAGATAGAGCTCCTGACTACGAAGGATCCAGTGCTATCAAGAGTACGTTCCTTCGTCCTGCATGGATGGCCAGATGGAAAAAACCTAAAAGGGGATCTAGCCCCCTACGCATGTAAGCGAGAAGAGCTAAGCCTTGAAGATGGAGTGGTACTTTGGGGATCCAGAGTGGTCATTCCCCGAGACCAAGATCTCCGCAAGCATCTCACGAAGGAACTACACCTGACGCACCCAGGCATAGTTAAGATGAAGATGCTGGCTAGGTCGTATATGTGGTGGCCAGGCATCGACCGGGACTTGGAAACCATGGTGAAAGAATGCCGAGAATGCCAGGAGCACCAGAAAATGCCACAACGTACTCCAATTCACCCATGGGAATTTCCAGAGAGGGCCTGGCAACGCCTACATATCGACTATGCCTCAGTCGATGGACAAGAAGTCCTGATTGTCGTAGATGCCTACAGTAAGTGGATTGAAGCCACGCCTGTCCACGCCGCCACTGCCAGATCTACTGTTCGAGTAATGCGTAGACTTTTTGCAAGTCATGGCATCCCAGAAGTCGTTGTCAGTGATAACGGCACGCCTTTTGTCGCTGAGGAGTTTTACAGCTTCTTGACGAGCAATGGAGTGGATCACATTCAAACAGCTCCGAATCACCCTGCCAGCAATGGCCTTGCAGAACGAGCTGTGCAAACTGTAAAGAATGGCATCAAGAAGAGTAAAGGTGACTTGGAGAAACGACTGCAACAGTTTCTGCTGCTGTATCGAGTCACGCCCCAAGCAACAACAGGCAAGAGTCCAAGTGAACTCTTGTACCGACGCCAGATCCGTACAAAACTAGACAAGTTGCGGCCCAGTCTATCACAGAAAGTCAGAAGACAGCAAAAACAGATGAAATCGCATGCTGACAAAGGAACCAGAATGAGAAGCTACAAACTGCAGGAGAGAGTCCTTTGCAAGAATTTTGGAACCGGACCAACTTGGCTTTCTGGTCACATTTGCAGCACTATTGGCCAAAACCTGTTTGAGATCAAGCTCGACAGTGGTCGAATAGTTAGACGTCATGTGGATCACATCAGAAGTGGTGGTTCACCTAACATTCAGAGTGAAGACAACACTCCTGAAATTCCAGAGTCCACACCTGTTCTGAGCCCAGGTGAAGTTTTGAGAGAAGACGCTACACCTGCTGGTGAAAGTGTTGAGACGTCTTCTACTGTTGATCTACCTCAGGCAGAGACAGCAGAGTCTCAGCCATTGAGAGTTTCTAATAGAATTAGAAAGCCGCCTGCACACTTGAATGATTATGTTGTGTTTAAGTAAGCTTATAGTTTGTTGTTGAGATTAACTGCCCTGTAGTTCAAAAGTTCAGGAAGAGCTTTTTGTGTCAGTGTTAAATTGTGCCTTGACATGCATTGGAATTTGCAAACCTAAAAAGCTTGAGTTAAGTCAAAGAACAAATTACACAGGTAGTGTATAAGAGTATACTTTCACAAGCATGCAGCTATATTTTATTCAAGATAAAGTCACATCAAAATATTGTAAACTCTTAATCTGGTCTAATGACCATTGATCAGACTTGTAAGCATTTTTATATAACATCAGCTGTTAGTAATGCATAAGTCTAAGTGTAGAACTAAATCATTTTGTAGGATTACAATGTAACCATGCTGGTTTCACATGTATATCTAAGGCACACAAGGTTAGATGCACCAAGTATTATTGTTGCTGGTGAAGTTAAGTTGTTGAGCATTGTTAGTTGCATGTTGTTGCTGTTGAAAGTTTTGGAGTTTAGAAGTTGCATTGCCTGATTTTGAAAAACAAAAATATATATGTTGTGGTCAAGTAGTCTAACATTTCAACCAGCAGTTTAAACAAGAAGTGTTACATGGTTTAGACTAAATGGGGAGGAATGTTGTATATTGACATTAGCATATTAGTAATACCGCACATGCGCAGACATGCCCTTGTGCCCTGATTTGACAGATATAGATTGAGCATGGAATGAATAAGAACACCGATGACCTGAGTTGTCAGACCACTACACTTAGCCTCTTTGTGTCTGCTTATTTAACATGGATCTTTGAAAAGGACATAACAAACCACTAAACTAATCTTTCCATAAGTCCTACCACTTTCAGAAACTGGACAGTAACACGGTACTTAATGTTGTTTTGATCACAAGCTACACCAGTAACTGAGCTGTAAAAGTAACGCGGTGTATACAATTCAGACATTTGGCTTTACACTGCACTGGCTTTACTCAATACACTAATACAGATATATGCTAAAAACTGCATTGAACGTGTTGTGATATACATGTAATTAGGCACAACTTTATTCAGCCCACTTTAATTAATACAGAGATGTTATAGGGCTACCCGTCTTGAGTGTACACCCACTCAGTTAGCAGTTATCTAGAGCAGACTCGCGTAACGCATGCAGGCCACACCTATCTCTAGCTTACATGTATGTTACCCTTTTATTTTTAAGTTACAAAGCTCTGGCTACAGAGTAATTGGATTGCTGGTATTCATCAGCGCCCTCGGCTGCCAGCAATACCTGCAATCCATTATGATTACGGAGCCTAAAATCGAAAGTGCTTTGTTTTGTGGTGGGAGGAAAACCGAAGAACCCGGAGGAAAACCCTTGTAGCATAGGAGAACCAAACGCACAACTCTAATCACATGTGACCCAAGCCGGGATCGAACCCAGGCCACATTGGTGAGAGGCGAGTGCCTAAAGCACTTGTCATGGTTTAATGCCACCTATGCCATGAGCCATATACTACTTCAAAATGAAATTACTTTCAGTTTGACTACGCTTCTTCTCTATCTCAGTAAAACTGATTTTTCTTCTTTTCTCATCTTGATTTAATTGTTGCCAACTGGTTGGTGCCTAAATAGCGCCCTCTCTTGGTGACAAATGTATTGTAAATGACATGCAAAGTGTGAATTCTGACATACGATTCAAACAATTTATTAACTGTAAAATGATCAAATCTGTACACTTACTCAAACATGTTTTGCCCTCGAAATTACTGCCGCAGGCGCAGACATATTTGGATGACAGGCTGATACATGTTGCTCCATTCTTGCAGGGATTTGGTGTACAGAAGTTGGTCGTCACATCTTTAACCAACAAAGAAATCAAAATAGGGAAAAGGATATTTATAAGGGAGAACAACTTCTTGAATGATGGGCTAAATGATGTTATGCAGAAAGACTTAGAGCCTGTTTGTTTAATGCATGGGATCCCAGATCTTAAGATCCACGTCCTATGCAGGGTACGCTAAAATGGGATCTGGATCGGGATCTTGTGTGTTAAACAGGCCCGGCTTAGCCAGCATGGTTGTGTAAGTGGGCAGGGTCAATTTCACCAAACTCATCATAATTTACTATCAATCGTAGGACTTATCAGGAGCGGATCCAGGATTTTCTAAAGGGGGGGGGGGGTGTGGAAATAAAATGCACCAATTCAATAGCGACGGATGCATTTTGGGGCGATCAAAGTTAGTTAATTTTGTCTCCACCCGGGCCCTCTTTTTTCTTCTCTTTTTGAGTCTTTCTCCCTCCCTATTTATTGTTGTTCTTTTCTTTTGTTCTTTTTTGTTGGAAGAAAAGCAGGGGGAGGGGTGTACACCCCCACCCTGGATTCGCCCTGCTTATGATACACTACAGCCCTAGCCCCCTACGATGGGTTAACCTTTGTAACTCAAGCTACGATTGATTGATTGTAGGGCTTCGTGAAATCTGCCCCAGTTGTCCAAAGAGATAATCCATCATTTGTCAGTTGCTTGATGGTATTCAAGGTACATATGTAATATCATACTTTGGTTTTTGCTAAGAAATACAGATTCATGGGCAAAAATATCAAGGACGATACAGTAATAGTCATCTGTGAACATTTCAGTCCCATACGGTGCCCATTTTTGAGAAAACAGTGAAAAACGGCCACATGATCTTTTTTAATTAAAAGATCAAAAAGATTTTTTGGTCGTTGTTTTACAAATTTCTAGACACATACACCATTTCAGGCGGAAAAATTTTAACGGTAGGTTTCTACCACCACCATCTTCATACCCTGTAAGTTATACGTAAATCTGTGAACATTTCTGTTTTGGTGTCTTACCAAAGTATGATACTTAGTTTAAGCCATGAAAGCCACAAACCAGACGCGGTTCTACGGGGGGGCAAAAATTTTGTCTAGCCCTCCCAAAAAAAATGCAAGTGAAACAAAAATTCTTGAAAATACTGGATTGTTTTCAGTCATTAAGCGCCAATTACATAAAAAACGCATTGTGTGGGCTATAATGTGCATGTTTTTCGACCCCTAATAAGACATGGCAGAAGCGAGTGTTAAAAGAACTGATAAATATTGGGTCTTCTAGCCCCCCCAAAAAATAATGGCTCTTCTAGCCCCCCAAACATTTTGACTCTAGAACCGTGCCTGCCACAAACCACTCTCAAGTCTCCCCATCTGGGGAGGATCAATTACTGTACATAGCAACTGATCATCAGTACTGCAGACCAGCTCAGAAACAGTACATTAGGCATGCACTGTACTAGGGATATGGCTTTTAAACATCAGATCATCCATGAAATTTACATGCACGAGTGGAAACTGATGTTCTTTATTCACAGTAGAACAAAAAAAGAACTTAACAACATAATTGGGTTTTGGAGGGTTTTCTTTTTAACTATATACAAACTTTGTTTAAAACATCATGTGAAAAAAACTTCATCCACAATCCACACAGATCTGTGATGGACATGTCGTAGAACTTAAAGGTAGTATCATACTTTGGTAGGAAACCAAAACAGAAATCTTCACAGATTTACTGACAACTTAAATAAAGATGGTGCTGATACAAACATAGTGTTAAAATTGTTCTGCCTGATATGCTGTATTTATCAAGAAATTAGTGAAAGCAACGACCGGAAATATTTTAGACCTTTAAATGATAAAAAATAATGGTGGACTGGAAAGATTAAAAGAATTCTGTGGGAGTTTTTCACTGTTTTTTCAAAATGTGAGTACCGTATGGGACTGAAAATTTCACAGACGACTGTTACTGTATTTTACTTGATATTTTTGCCCATAAATCTGCATTTCTTTGACAAAAACCAAAGTAGTGCCATGAAGTCTAATGTGCATGCAACCTCTTTTGTGTAATAATGTAATGAAACCATCATAAGAATAAAATGGTAGATTACAATATGTCGCATGTGGGTAACAAAGACACCCCAAGGCTCTTTTCCAAACCTCGGCTCAGGCTCAGGCTCAGGCTCAGGCTCAGGCTCAGGCTCAGTCATCCATATGCTGAAATATGCTGTTGTGCTTTTTTCATTCAAGCTGAATCTCTGTTTTCCTTTTCAAACCAGAGAATCTATTTCTGAACATCATCAAAAAAATGTAAGTTTCTTTTTAATAGCCGTTCACCCAAGGTGCGTCATGTTGTTGACCAGCATTGGAACTGGCAGCATCATTCATGGTGATCACCAGAACGATCAACAAGTCACAGCCAGAGCCGGAGCTTTAGACGGGACTGAGATTTGGAAAAGCGAAAGGGCCCTAATTGTGTCCTCAATTGATAGGCAAAGAGATAATGATCCATGAGCTTTTAGTATATGCACCACATCAAACCAGTAATCGTCAAACTGACCACATGTATCTCCAGAGAAATCGGATGGACACTCGCACGTCTGTCCCATGGATGCACTGCAAGTCCCGCCATTCTTACAGGTTACGCCCTCAACGCATTCCCCTGATACTGATCATCCATACAAATCAAAACAAATAGGTTGTGTGCTGTTAATATTTCTGGGTTAATGAAATATAATGAGGCAAGGGCCGCAGAATCAACTACCATTGTAAAGTGGATAGCTCTGGCACAGTGCACGATGGTACAGTGGAACGCCACTATTTTATAACAAACATGATGGGATAGTGGTTGTTCGTTATAGTGTACAATGTTCAGCATGCCTATTTTTGTACATAAAAATTGGGAGCCAAGTATGATGTTCAGTATACCAAATGTTTGGTATAGTGGTGTTCGTTATAGTGGCGTTCCACTATAATGTTTGCCCATTAGAGATATTGAGGCTGTCCAATTACATAAAAACCTCGTACTTACCCAAGTTGGGCAGTACCTGGATCGATTTAGGACACTACAAAATCATGCACTGCAGCAGGATGTCAAAGTATAAAGTGTAGAAGTGTGCTGTTATATAAATAAGATAGTTTGCAGTGACACCATGTAATCTCTTCTTTGAGTGTGTGTGGTTCTGAGAAGAACCGGTGGTTTAAACACTTGACGTTCCGAACACCGTGCTCTGTTTGTCTTCAGGAGGGTAAGCACAGGGGAAACTGACTGACTATTGGGGTCACCACCAATGTAGGGCTGGATGGCTCAGTTGGTAGAATGCTGTACGGTATTCAGGAGGTCGGCGGTTCGAATCCCACTCCAGTCAATTTTTCTTTGTTCAACATTCATATATATGCATTGTTAACTTGGTACATTGATTTTCATTTTCAAAGTGTAAGAGTAGTTACTTGGTTACAGTGCTCACATATTAATAGTTCTTGGTTAAGGAGTGTGGTTAGGTTATAAAATTCCGTTTATACTGGTATGTGGGTGATGCAAGATTCCAAGATGCACTATTATTACCTTGTGCACATGTTGACCCAGTGTATCCGGACGCACAAGTACAAGTGTACGTATTGCCACTCACAGCGCAAGTTCCACCGTTTTGACAAGGGTTGGTACCACAGGGATCTGGCACTAAATGAGTTATATTATTAGAATTAATATGCATATTAATACAGGGAGGGATATACATGTACATTGGGTGGAGACTGGCAGTTTTAGCATGACGGATAACTGATAAGTTTTATTGTTACGAGTATTATTTAGAAAGATTTGAGGCTTTGCATGGTGACAATCGGTACGTGGATCGGTTTGCGGAAACACCATGTAATAATCGTTCGTACTTTCGCACTTCTATATCGTTTGCACTTCTATATTCATTCGTAATTAGGTCTCTCACGTGTATTATTGTTGAGATGCTTTTTTTTTACCTTGTTCACTACATGTTGACCCAGTGTATCCGGATGCACAAGTACAGATGTATGTCATGCCACTCACAGCGCAAGTTCCACCGTTTTGACAAGGGTTGGTACCACAGGGATCTGACACTGAATGAGTTATATTATTAGAATTAATATGCATATTAAGACAGGGAGGGATATACATTGGGCGGAGACCGGCAGTTTTAGCATCACGTACTGATATTACTGATAAGTTTAATTGTTAGTTTACGTGTATTATTGTTGAGATGCTTTTTTTTTTACCTTGTTCACTACATGTTGACCCAGTGTATCCGGACGCACAAGTACAAGTGTATGTCATACCACTCACTGCGCAAGTTCCACCGTTTTGACAAGGGTTGGTACCACAGGGATCTGGCACTGAATGAGTTGTTAAAATTAGTATTAATTAATATATTAATGCAGGGATATCAAGTTTGTCAGATATTGAAAGCAGTTTTAGCATTATTGAATAAAAATTATTACTGATGCCTCAGTCACATTTGCTCTATGGCTAGCATACGGCAGCCATATGTATCTGAAATCAAGAGATACATACAGGGCCGCAGAAAATCTGTGGCGGACTCATATAATTTTTACAGGCCGTAGGGGTACGGTGGCTTATGTAGAATTATACCACAGAGTTTTAACTCTTACGTTTTAACTTTTACGTTCACAGTAGCAATTATACTCGCCGTGGCCATACCCTAGAACGGTTCTACAGCAGCCGTACGTCGAGCATACGGTGGTCTTGTGTTTGCTGTGCGGCTGCAAACATTCCAAGGGCACCCCAGGGCTCATAATTTGGTTGGCTCAAAATCTGGATACCTCGAAGTTTTTGTGCATTCCCCTGAGGTTCAATTTAACAAGATTTCACTGCATCTATACATTTTAGGGGTTGATGTGGGCGGGATGGGGTAGGGTGTGTCAGACAGAGGTTACACAGTTTTGTTCAAACCACCACCATTATTAATTTTATACAAGCAGACTCACCACTACTCTGACAATTCTGTCCTTGGAATGCACTTGTGCATGTGCAGGTGTATTCAGTATTAGATATGTCCATCGTGCAAGTGCCACCATTCAGGCACGGGTTAGAATCGCACGGTCGGCTTTGCACTGTGGTTATCACAGGCGGCGATGTTGACACTACATACAGCACACATACATGTATAACATGAAACATCACACAAACAGTTTTACTACTGACAAAGCACTATATAGCGGTTCTCCTCTTTTAAATTATCCCCCCCCCCCAAGAAACGTGTAGGTGCTTGCATCAATAGTGCTCCGCACTAATGACGTCACAAAATCCCCGGATGTCAGACAAACATTGACTCACACACGTAGTGTATATGCATGTACACACGTTTGCACGGTTGCAATGTTTGTCTGAGATCCGGTGCTATTTTAGACCAAGTGCGGAGCGCTATACAATCATTTCCCAAGGTTTTGGATTTTAACATGCAGTAACTGTGGTAACTGTACTGTGCAAAAATTATACTAATGTACAAGTGTTGCCTGAAATTCATTTCTTTTGCTAGGTGTGCCTTTTGCTCATCTGAAGCTGCCTGTATTAGACAACTTTGCGAAACACTGATTGTCATTTTAATTTTTCAGGCAAAGTACTCATAACAAACCGGGTACAATGACTTTGTAAGCGTACACACTGGGTTAATACTCTACAGCTCTGCAACTAGGTACTTGCATCATGTAAAGCGGGCAAGCACTAAAATTGAGCCCTTTAGCTAATTCCAACTTCTGCTATAATGACAACAGAAAATCACACAATTTGAAATGGATTTTTTTTCTTTCTTTGTTCAAACTTCTTCGGATTAGATTTCCAATAACAGAACAGCTCCCTTTTTTTGCCTTTGCGTTTTTTGCGCCCCCTAATAAAGTGGCGCCCGGGGCACGTGCCCCTGTTGCCCCACCCTAGTTATGCCAGTAATGCCACTGTAATAGCTCTTGGATTAGGAGTGTTGTTGGATTATCAAATTCTGTTACAGGTTTGTGGGTGACTTTCCAAGATGTACTATTATTACATTGTTCATTACATGTAGGCCCAGTGTATGCGCATGTTAATATTAACATATTGATGCAGGGATATCAAGTTTGTCAGATATTGCGGGCAGTTTTAGCAATGTTACTATAAAGCATAATACTGGTAAGCTACATTGTACAGATTTATTACTTTGGAGATGTCCTCTAACCTTGTTGGTCACACATTGACCCAGTGTATCCGGACGCACAAGTACAAGTGTACATAATGCCACTCGCAGCGCAAGTTCCACCGTTTTGACAAGGGTTGGGACCACAGGGACCTGGCACTGAAGGAGTTATTGGAATTAATTTGAATATTAATGTACGGATTATGAATTAAGTTTGGTGAGTGGACAAAAACAGGATCAGCATTATTGGTTTCAGATTGATGGGAGACTTTGGAGAATCTGTCTTCAAGTCAACAAACAGCCCACGCGCACGCAATTGTTAGCATGCGCGAGTTGTTTTGCGCATGCGCTGTTGTGCGTGCGCATGCACTGTTGACCTGTAGACAGATTCTCCAAAGTCTCCCATTGGTTGATTATTATATTTGGGAATGCGTTTATTATTACCTATTTGGCCACATGTAGTCCCAGTAAATCCAGTCTGACAAGTACAAGTGAATTTGTTGACACCCGTAGTTACTCCACAGTTCCCTCCATTCTGGCAAGGGGCGGAGTCACAGGGAGTAGACACTGCATAAATTAAGGAAATTGGTAAAACAGGGATATTAAAGGTACTATAATTTCTTAAAGTGATGGTACAGCATTGGTAAGACAAAATACACTTCAAGATCACAGATTCACATAAAACTTACACAGTATAATGGTGATGATAGGAGAAAACATCCCATGAAATATTTTTGGCTGAAATGCCATATTCGTTGAGAAATGAAACTACTTTCCGATTGGAATAAATCACTTCGAAGCGATTTATTCATTCGTTGGAATGTGTAAACAGGTTTTGAGGGCCGTCTATTAAGTACGTACGCACGAAGGGGGGAGGGGGTTGTTACCGATGCGTACACCATGCAAACAGGGGGGGAGGGGGTTTTCAGGCCAATGCGTTTTCTTCCACAAAAAAATGTGGAAGTGACTTCCTAATAACGGTAGGCCCCCCTACTGGCTGGGATTACTGTGACATTTCAATGATGCTAAAGCAAGGTACCACAAGAAGTGAAAAACTTAATGTGGAATGCGTATGCGTACAGGGGGGAGGGGGAGGGGGGACCACTTTGTACGCCATGCGTACAGAGGGGGTGGGGGGTAAAAAAAGTCGGCATTTCGTGCGTACATACTTTATGGACAGCCCCTTTCACTATTTTCTCGTGACCCACAATGGCTGATTGACCTCAAACTTCTACAGGTTTGTCAGTTAAGGTACATGATGGATTACATAATGTGCTTTCACTGTCAGCAACAGTTTTGTAGCAAAAACCAGTTCTGTACCATCCCTTTTAAGTCTTTTCTCTTTTATTTTTTATCTTTAAAAGATCCAAAAAAAATTTTGGTCATTGGTTTTACTCTTTTCTGGATAAATACAGCATTTCGGGAAGAAACAATTTAACGGTATGTTTCTACCATCACCATCTTCATACCCTGTATAAAGTTATAGGTAAATCTGTGAAGATTTCTGTATCGGTATGCTACCAAAGTATGATACTACCTTTAAAATAGGTATGTATGTATTTGTTATCTGGGAAAGAACCACTGATTTTGAAGTATTTTCAGTTGAGACAAAGAGACCCCCTAAAAATGTACAGGCATGAAAAAGCTGCCAGGCCCAAATACTTGGACCCACGACTGATTAAAACAGTAAACATTTAGGATAGAAGTTATATTACCTAGTAGAGTACACAAAGTTCCCATATATCCAGATGCACAAGTACAAGTGTATGCATTGCCATTCACTGTACAAGTTCCATCATTGGCACAAGGGTTAGAATCGCAGGGACCAGCCACTGTATTATAGGGGTTAAAATGTTATGTTAAATATTAATGCAGGGTTTAAACATTTGATGGAGTCATGTAGTTTTAGCATTAATGATTTAGTTAAATAGTTATAATGGATGAATAGGTGATTGCTCTCTTTTGTTTCAAATTCCTGATTTGTGGTATTTTGTTTCAGATGGCAGACAAAATCTTGATGTAACAATCAAAAACAACATGTAGACTTTTCTTTTGAAACATCACAGATCGGGTTTCTGCCAACCAAGCTGGCGGAAACTATGGCGAGCCATCAAAGCCAGGCATAAAAAACAACCACAAAGTTGAACACAATTTGTACTCAACATTTTATAAACATTGAAAGATATTGCTAAGTGTAATGGAAACAACCCAAGCAATCATATTAAGCATTTTGTACAGCTATGGAAAGTTTGCAAAAATGTTTAATTTGGTCACGCCGTCTGTCAAGAAGACGAAATGATTTGCAACATTTGGCCGCTCATGCCAAGTATTGGCAACCACCAGTCAATGTTTGTTAACAAAAGAAAGGTCTATTTGCGTTGTTAACTCGGTACTTTTATTTTCATTTGCAAAGTGAAAGAGTGATAGTTACTTGATTACATGTGCTCACATCTTAGCTCTTGGTTAATTAAGGAGTGTTGTTACATTATCAAATGTTGTACTCTCTCTCCTGAGGACGACTAGAGCACACTAGTCGAAACGTCGAGAATCCACTCTCATCGGTCCTTTTCAGGACAACACATCTTCCTAAAAGAGTTTTGTACATGGTGTCACCGCAAGCCTTACTCATTCTGATTACATGTGCTCACATCTTAGCTATGGATTTATAAGGAGTATTGTTACGTTATCAGATGTTGTTGTCTGGGTGACTTTTCAAGATGTGGTACTATTATTACCTTGGTCATTACATGTTGACCCAGTGTATCCAGACGCACAAGTACAAATGTATGTCATACCACTCGCAGCGCAAGTTCCACCGTTTAGACAAGGGTTGGAACCACAGGGATCTGGCATTGAATGAGTTCGGCAAAATTATTTGTTAGTTGGGGTAATTAAGCTTGGTATTATGAACAAGCAGGGAAGAATGGAAGATTTGAGGTTGGCATGAAATGGGAACAAGTTGTTTGAAGGGAGGGCCTGACGTTCCGATCCAAGCAGGATCTTTATCAACAGATACATGTTTTGGGATCAATATGTTACTTATTTATTAACATTAAGTTACAAATGAATACCACAGAGACGTACAGTATGTGTACAGTAAGGTTTGTGTATATAACAATTATACACGAACCTTTGGTGCATAGGTGGCAAGTACGTTAGGGACTCGCTTCTCACCAATGCCCAGGTTCTATCCCGGCAATTGGGTCATTTACATGTGAGTAGAGTTGTGCATTTGGTTCTCTCCTATGCTTCGAGGGTTTTTCTCCGGTTTTCCTCCCTCCACAAAAACCAAACACTTTAGATCTTATGCTGTGCTTCGTGATCATACATGGGTTGATGTGGCTGGATGCCAAAGGGCGCCCATGAAATCCTGTTACTCAGTCACGTGTAGCACCATCCTTCCTTATTAATAATTTCAATTGCTGGGAACCTCTGGAAAACATTGTGTTTCACTGTGCAGGTAAACCCAGGGCAAACAAGAAAGTCAACGAATTTGCTTGGCTCAAAATTTGGATACCTCAAAGCAGGTGCGGTTCTACTTGGGGGCTTGGGGGGGCTGTAGCCCCCCAAAATGTTTGTCTAGCCCCCCAAAAAAATGCAAGTGAAAAAAAAATTCTTTAAAATACTGGATTTTTTCAGTTATTAAGCGCCAATTACATAAAAACGCGTTGTGAGGGCTATAATGTGCATGTTTTTTTACCCCTAATAAGACATAGCAGAAGCGAGTGTTAGAAGAACCCAAAATATTGGGTCTTCTAGCCCCCCAAAAAAATAATGGCTCTTCTAGCCCCCCAAAAATGTTGACTCTAAAACCGCGCCTGCCTCAAAGTTTGTGTCCATTCCCCTGAGGTTCAATTGAACAAGATTTCACTGCATATATATTTGTTAAGGTTTTGATGTGGGTGGGATGGGGTGTGTCAGACAGAGGTAACACAGTTTTGTTCAAACCACCACCATTATTAATGTTATACAAGCAGACTCACCACTACTCTGACAATTCTGTCCTTGGAATGCACTTGTGCATGTGCAGGTGTATTCAGTATTAGATATGTCCATCGTGCAAGTGCCACCATTCAGGCACGGGTTAGAATCGCACGGTCGGCTTTGCACTGTGGTTATCACAGGCGGAGACGTTGACACTACATACAGCACACATATAACATGAAACATCACACAAACGCTTCAACTACTGAACTAGTGACAAAGGACTGTATGTTCTAAAGTTGTTTTCACCCGAGAAACACGGACATGTAGATGCTTGCATTAATGCAATTATTTCCCAAGGTTTTGGCTTTAGAATGGCAACTGTACTGTGCAAATATGATACTGATGTACAAGTGTTGCCTGAAATTCAAGAACTTCATTTTAAATTTGTTGCCTCAATTTACAGCAACATTTCTTTTTCTAGGTTCGCCTTTTGCTCATGTTTCTAAAGATATGCCAGCTGCCTATACCAGACAACTGTGCAAAACATTGATTGTCATTTTAATTTTTCGGAAAATGTACTGGTACTGGGGCCTTTCTCAAAGCTCGGCTCCGGCTCTGGCTCCGGCTTAGGCTCTGGCTCCGGCTTCATTTCTTGAGTCCATTCTAAAATAACGCGTATCAAAATAGAGGCTTTTTGCTGTGGTTCGGAAGTAGATTCTCTGGTTTGAAAAAGAAAATAGAGCTTCAACTTAATGAAAAACCGCAACCTATATTTTCAGCGCGGTTGACAGAGACAAAGCCGGAGCCTGAGTTGGAGCAAAGCTTTGAGAAAGGCCAATGTATAAGGATCACAAATGTACAGACTGGGTTAATACTCTACAACTCTGCATCTAGGTACTTGCGTCGTGTCCAAAAATGACACAAAACAGAAGGTAAAGTGTTTACAGTATGTGACATGGCATACCGGATGATGGAAAGTCTCACGTTGTCGTACTTGTCTGTTCACAAATTCAACAGGCAGGCTAATCTCCCATAATGTCTTGGAACTTTCTTACAGCAAATTTCAGTGGTAATGAGAAAAAGTATACCGATTCTGGTTTTTGTGCGAGTCCTTTCGCATACCATGTATCATGATACCAAATCACATACCGGTACACACCATGGCAAAATTTCATAGAGCAGCTTAAGCACAAAATTTAATTAAGCATGAAAAGTCTTCCTTGATCAAACAGGATTACCAACCCAGTTTTCATGTGATGTTTAAGTTGACTTGTATTCGCCATTTTTTGCTGAGCATAATAGTTTTGGTTGGTATACCGATTTTATTTACCAAGGTTTTTGGTGCATAAGCAAATTTTGGTGCTTAAGCAGCTCTATGAAATTGGACCCACATGACTGCTCATTACAACGAGCAATGAGCACTATATTAGCACAGGGATAATTTTGGTGAGATACTGTATGTAGCTCTATGAACAAACACTGTGGGCACTTGCTGACATTTTGCAGTTGATACTGTCACACAATTTTTGAATATCATTGAACTTAAAGTCTAGGTGCATGTTACCTTTGCCAGAATAAATCAATTCAAGGTATATATTCTCTCACAATATTTTTGGCCAT
Source organism: Astropecten irregularis (assembly GCA_963971285.1). Classification (NCBI taxonomy): domain Eukaryota; kingdom Metazoa; phylum Echinodermata; class Asteroidea; order Paxillosida; family Astropectinidae; genus Astropecten; species Astropecten irregularis. Next base: position 10,553,722 of record OZ020247.1, read on the forward strand.
TAATAAATTTAGATTTCTTCTAACAACTTTAGTACAATCATCAAAAAACCACAAGGGAAACTGACTGAATTTAAAGTCATTGAAAAGTGAACCAAGACAAATAGACTGGAGCGGGATTCGAACCGGCGATCCCTTGAATACGTTCAGGTGCTCTACCAACTGAGCCATCCAGCCCTACGTTGGTGGTGACTCCAATAGTCAATTATCTTTGTTCGTTTGGCAGTCAGAAGCCATGACTATTGGGGTCACCACCAACGTAGGGCTGGATGGCTCAGTTGGTAGAGCACCTATAGGGTATTCAGGAGGTCGCCGGTTTGAATCCCACTCCAGTCAACTTGGCCAATTTGTTGACAAACTGCGCATCTTTCTACATGCGCAGTTTGTGGACAAAATCGTAATGGGCCAACTCGTTGCAAACTCATAGTGGCGCACTATTGTGAAACACCCGTATTGAAGAACTATTATAAAAAAGTATCATGGATTTTTCATGATTTTTCTGAGATTTGGTATCTAGAGCAGTTCAAACACCTTGCACAAAATTAAATCTTCACTTGGACGTAGTGTAAAACTGAAGTCAAATGTCAAGAAGGCCCATGTATTAATGCAGTAATATTAAAGTTGGTTACAACATATTAAAACTAAATGTATGCATATTATTAACTCTTTCTATTAAAATGCATCAGTTAATAGCTACAAACAAAATAGCAAGCATAAAATTACATTCAAATTAAAAATTTAGTACATTCTACTTTTTGAAATGACTACTTGTAGAAGATGACATCTTTTGATTAGAAGTGAAGCACTTTTGATCATTGTGAAGCGCGTTTGAATATTGATTTTTTTTAAATAGAAATAGCGCTATAGAAATGAAATAAATGTTAAAATGTTAAGTGTAAACATGGAATCTTGATTGTTCATCAAACACATTGTAGGTTTTTTTTTCAGTTTCAATCTTACCTCCTGGCTGAGTGGTACAGTTTGTACCTGTGTATCCATTGACACACGTACATGCGTAGCTTATACCCTGACTAGTTAACGAACATTGACCACCATTTTGACATGGGTTGTTGGGCTCACAAAGGGTCGTGGCTGCAAAAGAAAGATAAAGTTGCCCTTTAAAACACAACCTGATACAATTGGGGGAAGTGTTGCCCTCTTCACTACGTACCCTCTGTATTAAATTTTGTTAGAACTATAATCCTTAAATTTCTTGACATAAAAAAAACAACATTTATCTCACACTGAACACAGAAAGAGTCTTTTTGGATGATTTTTCTCTCAACAAAGATAAGGCTCCCATATCTGACGTCACAAAATCACATTTGTCTGCTGCCCCCATTGACGAAATTAAAAAATCTGAATTTGTTTGGGGAAAAAAAAGAATCTATTTCTGTATTCAGTGTGAGATAAATGTGCTATTTTCTCATTTTAAGTTTTAAATTTAAGGATCTAATAATAGTTCTAACAAATAAAGCGAAGTTTGTTGAGTGTTGAACATCCTCTTTTAATAATTACCTGTCATAATTTACTCGACTTAAATACCAATCATTTCTCATCAGTATTAAAAGTTGTAGCAGCCAAAAAAAAAGAGACGAAGAATTTGCTGAAATAAGGCCCCGCTTCTTTTAGCTGATGACTGAATTTCCACTATCTCGTCCTGCCACTCACATTATTTCATCATAACAAAAGTTTGCATGCATTTGCTCATGAGGCCATTGCAAACCATTTTTCAGTATACGTGCAAAGTGTTTTTTTTATTATGTTTATTCCTGCGTAGCTTTCGAAAAGCATGTCTGATAAATTTGAACCAAATACCAAATTACCATTAAATAGAGAATTTTATCAGCTTTCCTACTATGTGCAATTCAATAAATAAACACAGGCTGTACATCGATCATGCCTTTTTAAGTTAAAAAAAAAAAAACAAGCTTGTAAGAATCCTATGAAAGTATCTTTTTTTATCAAATAAATGCATCAACTCCTTACGCTCAGACTGAGCAATCTTCATCAAATGAGGGCGCTTTCCCTAGTTGCAAACTGAAGACCCACTCTTTTACCTCATGTAGCAATTGTCGAGATTGAATCAGATCCAATCTACGCCTTTTTGACTTAAAGAAAAAGCTGAACATTATTTCTTTGACGACCGTTTCCGTATGTCTTCAAGCACTCTGCACTATACTGACGAGTGCGCATGTGTGTGTAGGGCGCGTGGCACAAGAAATGCGCATTCCGTGTATTGAACTTTTCGTTATGCAGAACTATAATACTCCTCATAACATCTCACTCACGTGTAGAACAGCCAATCCCGTGATATCCAGGGTTGCAGACGCACTGATATGTACCAGGGTTATTACTGGATTGATAACAAAGACCATTGTTAGTACAAAGGGTGGCATCCAGACAAAATGTATCTGTGGAAATAGAAGAATAAGAATTCGTTTAAACAATCATTATTTTTTTTAGAGCGTCATTTTGATAATAATCAATATTCAGGAGCGCTGTACAATTCAAACATAGAATGATAATTATAAGTAAATATTAATAAAGATGAGAGCTAAGAATTTTTTTTAAAATGGCAGCCGATCAACAGCGCCCCCTATGTATCCCACATTAGTTCACACTTAAGCCCCTTTCACACCGGGCCTTACGCACAGTTGCGTAGCGTTTCGTAGCATAGCGACTACGCAGCCCTACGCTTTTCCTACGCTAGTCTATATGCTGGCTCACGTATCAATATGCCGAGTACGCAGAATGAGTACGAGAGATGGACGCAAAGAATTAAGCATGTTAAATTTTTTCACGTACTCTTTGCGTAAAGCACTGGACACTGTACATACACAGTTTTTATGCAACTCTATGCAACACTACGCTAATGTAAGCCATGCCTACGCAATAGTTCTCTACCCTACGTCTGTTATACGCAGTCCTACGAGCCTGTGCGCCAATCATATTATTCTGGTAGGTACGCGGTGCCTCTGCACAGAGTATGCAACCATACGCTGTCGCACTACGCACATCTACGTGGGCCAACATTGAGTACGCAGCCTTATTTCGGCATACACGATATGCAACACTGCGTAGGCCAGGTGTGAAAGGGACTTTTAGTCTGCATGTTGGATTGAAACATCTGTGACATGTTCATTGTGCATCACATCAATATCATGGCTTATGGACAAAGAGATGACTCTAAAGTACTAATCTTCGCGTTCTTTCTGATCAACCTTTCCCACCAGGTGGATACATATGCATTTATATCATCCTTATAGTCACGAGGCCTATATTTTGTAGGACAGTTTGCCAACATTTACAGATGTTTTTTTATTTCTATTTAACATTTTATGATACAGCGATGTGAGTGGCCACCAACAAAAATCTGAAAACACCAAGAACAACGCTGAAATTTAAAAGTTCCTATACTTTTGTACAGAGCAGGTGTATAAAATATCTGAAATTTTGAGTCAAAATCTCAACCAAAATATCAGAAATCAGGTTTAAATCTGAAGTTTCACGTCCCTGATGCTACCTGTAAGTGGCAAGTAAATAAATAAAATATAATACACAATAACTTAGAACTACCAAATACTATAGTACACATGCATGATGAAACAAAATATTACATTACATTAATTACAGAATTGTCTGTATCTTTTTACCCAAAATTATACTTTTTACATCATTTTCATGATACTCCTACTTACTGGTTATTTTGACAGAACAATTTTGACCCTGAAATCCAGAGTCGCAGACACAAAAATATTTTGAAAGATCAGCAGCCGTAAAACACAGTCCTTGAGAGCAGGGGTCATTGGTACATGGACCTGCAAAAGTAAATAATTCAAAGTTTAAATTCTTTTGTAAACAAACAAAAAAAAGAAGTGGAAATATTTGGGCCCCATTCCAAACCTTGGCTCCGGCTCAGGCTCCCGCTCAGTCTTTGTCATGAATCCATATGCTGAAACTATAGATTGTAGTTTTCATTGAAGCTGAAGCTCTGTTTTATTTTTCAAACCAGATAATTTACTTCCGACCTGCAGCCAAAAACATCTATTTTGAAACCTCTTATTTCAGAATGGAGTCACAAAATGGAGCCAGAGCACGGAGCTTTAGATGGGGCTGAGGTTTGGAAAAGGGCAAAGTTAACTGGGTTAGAGAAGATATGAAGTAAATGCAGATTTTAATTTGCAACAGAATCTTGGAATACATACATGCAGGGTACTGCGATTGAATCACATTTTGTGACAGCGTCCCAAGTCACTGATATGGGCAATTCCAGCGTAACGGACATGACAATCACACAGTTTGTGCCTTATTCAGAGGATCACAAAGTAGGATTGGCAGTTTACAAACAATTTTAATTAGGCTTATCAGACACATTTAACTATCAGTGACATATGTAGTAAATTTTATGTAATTTCATTTAACCGTTGTAGAGAAAATGCACTTCTTGTGACCGTAACGGACATGACACCAAGTGGCACTTGATGTCATGTCCGTTACGCTGGAATTGCCCATATGTACTGTATAATGTGGTGCAATCTCATGTGGTCACTGAAGTGTGGAATATGATGATGTAAGTACATACATGTCGGTGAATGTATGCCTTCTCTAATACTGCCTCAGGCCTTAATTGTGAGTGTACATGTACATTCTGGGCTTCTCGATTTAGAGCAAAATAAATCTTTGACATTGAAATACAGTTTTCAACACTATCACGAAGTCGTAATAAAGTAATGCATGTGAACTTCAAACTGGTGCATTCACAATGCACGTTGGGGTTACATGGCAAACTTAGTAGCAAGATCGACCAGGTGCCAATTTCATAGAACTTCTAAGCACAGAAAATTGCTTAGCACAAAAATGTCTTGCCCCAAAAAACAAACCACCATTCAAAAGGTCATGGTTAGCAATTTTTGTGTGCTAAGCAGGGCTGTGAAATTGGCCCCTGCTGTGTTAATGAAAACAAAATTAATTACACTTTGACCTTACCAGATTGAGGGTCTGATGCATCGATGAGGACAGCAGTGTGACTGGTCCAAAATGTACTCTTAACCAGTGCAATTGTTGCCCTAAAAAAGGAGAAAATAATTTAAATAGTTATAACTCCTTCCTGAGAGAGATGGCAGGATCAGATCCCGGTATTGGATAGCAGGACCATTTACAATCACACTCAGCATTGATTGCTCTTTGATTAAACCTATACCCAGTGATCACCCTCATTCTCTGACCGCCCACGCAAGTTGGATCAAGTGTTAACATGATGTATGAACAATCCTTATAATTTGTAATGGTAGGCACAGTCTGCAACAGCCAACAACAGCATAAATTGTTTTGTGTCACAAGGTTTCGATTTTACTGCTCCACTGGCAACATGCCACTCCTAATGGCCTACTATTGTTCCAGCATCATCAGTACGCATTCCCTTCACAGTGCAGTGTTGGAGTAGAGTTCTCAGATCCAAGTACGGAGTACTCCGAGTACTTCAAGGCCCGAGTACTGGGCCGAGTCCGAGAACATTGCTGTCCAGTCCAAGTCGCAAGTATTGAGATTCAAGGTCGAGTACAGGGCCTAGTCCAAGTACCAAAGTCTGAGAACAGTACCAACGCACAGTGCAAGAAAATGCATTTTGTTTCACAAAGATGTTTATACATGTAATTGGATGTTGATCATGTTGTGCCACTCTTCTCAGATATTGATGTTTTTCAAAACATTACAAAACATGCTGCTTATTCCATTTGATACTTTTTATCAAGTACGGGCCAAGTATTTGTCTGTACTCGAGTTGTACTCGAGTATGAGTACGAGTACAAGTACTCCAACACTGTCTCCATGGTACTAGTAACTTTAACTTTAACTTTTTTTTTAGTCCACGCCTTGACTCAAACTTACTTTATTTCAAGAGAGCCAACTGATGGAGAGGGTGCTGTAAATGAGAAACTTGCTGGTAGTGTTTTGGCAGCGCTACTATTGTGAGTGAGGCTATCACTGGGATTGGAGCAACTCATGACCTTATAGCCAGATGGGGCTTGCCATGTTCCAACTTGTTGCCCGTCACTCTTTACTGCTTGGAGTAGGATGCCTTGAAATGTGAAAGCTTCCCCTTCTGCTGCACTGTCAACAGTAACTGTAAATATCAAATTAAAGAAATAAAGCAATCAGCATTATCACGTCTCCTATTGGAATACCTTCTTATACATAACTGTCGATCCCAGGGGGATGGGAGGGGGGACATATCCCCCCCCCCAATATTTGAGGTGGAGGCAATGGCGTGTATTATCATCCCCTAATACTTTGAGGTTGAATGACATTTAATACTGACAAAACATCTGAAGTACCAAAAAATAATGAAAAATAGCATACTTGGAATGTACATAAATTATGTGTAGAAAGACAATAAATTGTGTTTTTTTGTGTCTTCGCAGGGAATTTATACTATTTTCTCTTCTGAATACTGTTTTTAAATCTTTTTAAATCTTAAATCTTTTATTTTGATACCTTTGTTACATGTATAGAGTGAAGTTTATACTAAATGGCTAAATGCACCCCCATTTTAAACACTTTAACCACATAGACAATATATATTAGACAATACATGTACTATAAACTGACACGCCTTTTTGTAGAGTACTAATTAATATGGAACAATCATTCTAAATGTACTCAAATGATTCAACTGATAAATGGCTGGTGCTCTATAACCAGGCATTCACTGGGATTTCTTGATGTATAAATATAAAAAAAAAAATCAAAAACTGAATTCAGTGAAAAAAAAAACATACATTTACAAAAAATGTGGTATTAAAAGGTAAGAATTTGGAACGCCTTGCTTTCTTTTCACAGGGTGACCTAAAAAATACATTCAGATCTACTGAATTTGTTTTTCTCACAGTATAGTCCATGCACTTTGCCTGTGAGTCACCTCACCAGTCATATATTTACCATGGTTCAGTGAGTTTACATAATTGATAGGCTATAATTCTGCCACCTTGAAATCGCTTATCCAAACTGACCTCACCCAATTTGTATTTCAAAAGCAGAAAAACCATTCAGTAAACTTTCTGAAGTTTAAAACTCCCTTTTTTTCAATCACAGAAATATGAGTGGACCCTAAAATAGAATTATTTTGGTTAAAGTTTCAAGTTTAAAGTTGTTTACTTTTTTGTCAAAGAAAATATGCAGATTCACGGCAAAAATATCCAGAAAGATATACAGTTACAGTCATCTGTGATATCTAAACATTTCCAGTCCCTTACGGTGCCCACTTTTAAAAAAAAAAATTTGAAAATCAGCTCGCTCACGGTGTAATTTTCAAAACTATTCACAGGAGTTTTGATCCCACCCTGAGATCAAAACTGTTTTGGCCCTTTTGCAACATTTCAGGCAGAAACATTTCAATGGTATGTTTTTACCATCACTATCTTTAGCTTTATAGTATACCCGGTAAGTTTATAGGTAAATCTGTAAATCTGTGAAGCTTTCTGTTTTGGTATATACATGCAATTGGTACCAAAGTATGATTGATAGTAACTTTATTTTTAGAGGTTATCTATAGTATGTTTTTTATCTGAGTGTAATATGAAATACTTGGAAAATATTTAGGGCTCCGGTTGAGTTGTGGGCCAACTTCCTATAGGGAATTCTTTTTTTTTTCAAATAAATTTGAATTTTTTTTGTTGTTCAAGAACTGATATATCATGAAGATTTTGTAGGAAAATAAAGGGCTTATATATGCAAAGTTACCATTCAGTTTATTGTCCTAAAGAACAGTTAACTTTAAGCCCATTAATAAATAATGAACCCATTTTGGGGGGCAAATACATTATCTATGCTAAATGGGACCAGTGGGGAGAAATTCCCATAAAGTTGTGCACTAAACTTTACTTAGTCCCCCTACCTATTTCTAAACATCCTCCAAACTAATGAACTTGAAATTGACATTATGTTCCTGTTGAGAGCATTCTCTATTTTCTATCAAAATTTGGACAATAAAAATGTGTCTATAAAAGGTAGGTGCCTACCTAAAACATTAGGTCGAAACCTTGCGATCGATCGTTACAAAGGATAACGCATCGTAGGGGCCCTATCCCACGTAAGACTTCAGCATCAAAAGTCCTACAATTGATAGCAAGCTACAAAGAGTTTGGGGAAATCGGCCCCTTGTCTCCTTAAAGGTAGTATCATACTTGGTAAGAAACAAAAACAGAAATGTTCACATATTTACGTATAACTTACAGGGTATGAAGATGGTGGTGGTAGAAACATACCATTAACAATTTTCAGCCTGAAATGGTGTATTTATCCAGAAATTAGTAAAACAACGATGAAAATCTTTTTGATCTGTTAAAAGATCCAAAAAAAAGGAAAGAGAAAAGACTTAAGAAATACTGTGGCTGATTTTCACTGTTTTCTCAAAAAGTGGGCACCATATGGGACTGAAATTTTCCCAAATGACTGTAACTGTATCTGTCTTGATATTTTTGCCCACGAATCTGTATTTCTTTGAAAAGTATATCATACTACCTTTAAGAAATTGATGTCAAAAAAATATTTCATTTAGGCCTGTCATTTTTATTCATAGGCCTCTGAGGTTAGGCCTAAATTTCCCCGTTTATTTACCTGTGATAACCGCATTGGGGTTATACTTCTTCGGATTCACGGTTACGACATAAGGACTTTGCGTGGTCCGAGCAGGAATAATTCCACCATTTCCATCGAGATGTCCCGGTGTCCGTGTAGAACAGGCCGATTGAGGCGCCCCGGATGAATATCCCATAGCCCCGCACACCAGCGCCATAAACACCATCAGACGAACCCCGCAAACTGCACCGGACAAAACTTTTCCCAGCGGCGCCATCTCCAAACTTTCACTGGATTTTTTACGTCTTTTCCGGTGATCGGCACACTGTGAAATACTCCAGAAATGTCGAGACTGAAAAGATCTTCAAGCTTTTAGTGTCGTAAACGGTTCCAATCGATGACTAAAATGTCAAAATGAGGGATATTTTTTGACATAGACGAGCGGTTTCTGATTATTTCCGTGAACGCAAAACACTTGGGTGGTATCAGTTCTTGTAGTTGTCGTACTTTATTATAGAACGTGTAGTTGGTTCGACACGCTCCAGTGCACCATAACTATCCATTCCACTTTACGTGTACACCCACGATATCTGTATTATGCTGTATGTATTTTACGGATCATCTCCCCAACATAAAAAGCCCTCACAAAAAAATCTATACTTATGCAAATCTTTCATATATCAACAATGGACATTTTTCTTTTTGTAAAGAAAAATCGCTAAGGTACGTCACAGCAGGATTCTGATAGGTTCATGACGCAGCCTGCAAATATTGTTGTCTGCTCACAAGGAAAACCAGTTTTGTTTTGCTTGGCTGAACTGGGCGCCTGGCTTGATAAATTGCCATTTGCTTTTTTTTTAGGACTACAATGCACAATGTACCATTTGGGTGTGTGACAATGACTCATCTGAAAGTTACACAATAGCATCCATCACAAACTTTCTCTATACAATTTTATGATTCAAAACAAATATTGTATTTGTTGGCAAAATATTATACAGAAGTGAAATTGAAACATGGGCGGGTTTTTTATCAATGTTTTTATTATCATTCAGTCGGGGTGAAACATTCGTTTTGAGCAAACACGGCGAAAGGCGGCTTTATGCATTGGGGCTATAATATGTATAGGACTAAATCATGGTGCAATAAAAGTTTTATTGCAGAAATAAGGCCATGCAGAATAATGGTCTTGATCTAAACATGGAAATAAAATTCCCTCATTCGTGTTCTAAATGCATAAAGCAATGTGATTGTTGGACCAATGATGTACTCTTCTTAGTTATAGGCAAGCAGTTACAGACACCAAACAAACCCACACCCAATCAGATACAGAAGTGTCCTCGACGGACAAACAAACAATTGATCGAATTCACATCGTGACATCAAGTCTATATAGAATATATACCCAACCAAGCGGCTTGATTTATTCGTTGCCGCCATGGGTGTCGATCCCGGGGGGATGGGGGGATATATCCCCCCCCAATATTTGAGGTGGGGGGGGGGGTGGCGTGTATAATCACTCCCCCCCCCCCCCCCCCCAAATATTTTGAGGTTGAATATCATAAGTTTATTGTATAGCAATATTAAATGATCATTGATGTTTTTTTTTAGTCTTTGCAGTGAATTTATCCTGTTTATTTCTTCTGAATATCGTTTTTAAATGCTCTAAAATGCGACTTTGCGACTCTGTTTTTATTAAAAAGTCTCAATTTTTGGGAGGGGGGTATCCCCTCCCACAGCCTCCCCCGCTCGGTCGCTTCGCTCCCTCGCATAGAACACCAAATCACCAATCATCCCCCCAATCATGAAAAGAAATCGGCACCAGTGGTTGCCGCCTTGCCGGACAATTTCTAAAGAAATGTCGGGGCCTCAATCATACGTTGGTATCATACCGAAACAGAAATCTCCGATTTACCTATAACTTATAGTGATGGTAGAACTTGCACAGTTAACATTTTCTGCCTGAATTGCTGTATTTATCCCCCCAAAAAAGTAAAACCAGTAACCGACTTTTTTGACCTAGCTTTTCGATGAGAAATCAAAGAGAAAAGAGTAAGAAATACTGTGGCCGTTTGTCACTGTTCTCAAAAAGTGGGAACCGTATGGCACTGAAATGTTCACAGATGACTGTTACTGTATCTAACTTGATAATTGTTTTTGCCCATGAAACCGTGCATTTCTTTGACAAAAACCAAAGTTTGATATTACCTTTAAACACTGTTTCGGAGTCAGTCTGTTTTAACGTAGATCCGATAACTGGAACACTATTACTCCTTATTAATGATTTAATTGGGAAGCGATCGTGTCAACATTCAAATTATTATACTAGAGAAATATAGCGCTCCAGTTACTGCGGAGGCCTCATAGGCCTAGTTGCCGTAGATCTCCACATTATACCGTGTATTTTGATAAAACATTTTTCATGGTAGGGCCCACATTCTGATCATTTGACAATCGACTTTTGTAGGGACTCTGTGGGTGGCCACAAAAAATCTGAAATCACCAAGGAAAAATGGGAATTTGAAAGTTCCTATCCTTTTGTATAGAGAAGGTGTACCAAAAAGCTGAAATTCTGAGTTAACTTCAAATCTAAACAAACAAAATCTGAAATCAGATTAAAATCTCGCATTTTATTTTGGCATCTGAATTTATATTATGCATGGAAATAAATCACAGACAAAATACAAAATAATGTGGCAAGTTTATACAATTCAGATTTCAGTAAAATGCTTTTTATTAAAAACAATCCTATGAAAGACATTTCAAGTTTTAAAATCCTCTTCTCGTCATTAAAAATGTATTAATTCTATTCTCTCTACTTGTACATAAAATTCCGATTACACATTTTGGATAATTTTCCCTTTAAAATAACATTAAAACATACACTATATCGCAGCCAGGCCACTTGTTACCTACATTTTGGTAAATTACACCTTTTTGGGCTTTGAATTTTTCAAAATAGATTGAATTAACGTTCTGAAAGTTGGCACTTGTTCATGATGATTTCAACCATTACGTAATTGATTGTCATTTACATCAATTCAACAGTTATCTTGAATTACCACTAGGGTGTTTTTTGGTGATTTGTTATGGGTTATAACCTCATTGAAATGAATGAACAACTGTTTGTGTTTAATTTGTAGTCACTTGTCCTCAGAGCCTAATTTCTTCGGCTTCGTCATGTGGCCCAACTCCCTCCGTTTCGATTTGTGCTGGATTTGAAAATGGTGGTAGCTGAAATAAGTCTCAAGCCTAGCCTTAAGCCTGGTTTCATAAAGCCCCCTTTTTTAACTGAATGGGAAATAGTTTACTTTTTATGTGATTAAGGCTTTGACAATCTAACTGTTTCTGCTTCCAACTTACATAATGATAATTTAAACAAATCAACCACCGAAAGTACAAAATAGCAGCCAAATGCACGGTATGATGCATAATTATGGCAGTTTAACATGAAGCATTAAGAACTATTTGTCAATATACATTTCTACTTTTCACGATTTTACACTTGCATAGAGTTATGTTTAATCAAATCATATCAAAATCAGAAAAATTTACCCTTTTAAAACCATTCCATCAACTTTATTGAGCAGGTTATAAAAATTGATACTCGTGAAAATACAAAATACAAAATTAGCAAGCAACTGATTCATTGAAATGAAGTGCATAAACCTTTTTTAAACCATGACACATTAAGCATTCCGTGTGCAAATAAACCTATATTTATGTCAAATACATGTAGATGCTAAGTATTTTTTTTTTCATTAATTAAACTAGCAAGCAAAATAATTGATTAATTTACGAACGAATTTCATGAAATTGAAAGCACGTCTGTATATAATGTATAATTACTGCAGATAAAACAAAATTGGCATCTAATAAAAACTGCCCAAAAAGATCAACAAGTGAATCTAACACATATTGCTATAATTAAGCAAATTACGGGCTGTAATAATATGTTATACTCTGTACCCAAAAAATAATATCCCATACACCACAATGTAAACTTCATCAAAATTAATCTTATTTTTGCATACACCCCTAAAATGACCTGTGGGGGAAAAAATACAAACTTCTTATTGATGGGATAGTTCTACACTCATCTTTATCTATTAAAGCTAGTATCATACTTTGGTAAGAAACCAAAACAGAAATGTTCACAGATTTACGTATAACTTACAGGGTATGAAGATGGTGGTGGTAGAAACATACCGTTAAAATTGTTCCGCTTGAAATGGTGTATTTATCTAGAGATTAGTAAAACAACTACCAAATTTTTTTTTGATCTTTTAAAAGATCAAAAATAAAAGAGAAAAGACTAAAGAAATGCTGTGGCTGTTTTTCACTGTTTTCTCAAAAAGTGGGCACTGTATGGGACTGAAATTTTCACAGATGACTGTGACTTCCTGTGTATCTTTCTTCATATTTTTGCCCATGAATCTGTATTTCTTTGATAAAAACCAAAATATGATATTACCTTTAAAATAAATGTACAATTGGGAAGGGGAAAGGGTTTATAAGATCTCATGGTGTTATTTTTATGCCAATTGGGTTCTCCTTTTTCTATACATTACATATGAAGTTTAAAGGTTTCAAGATGTTCAAAAAGTTTTCAAAATTTCAGGAAGGAAACTAAAATTAGTTATCCTTTTGTTCCCAGCATATGTTCATTATTAAGAACCTCCATGATACTGCAAGCAGCTAAAAAGATTTAAAGTTACTATCATACTTTGGTAGCATACCAAAACAGAAATCTTCACAGATTTATCTTTAACTAATACAGGGTATAAAGATTGTGATGGTAGAAACGTACTGTTAACACTTTCCTGCCTGAAATGCTGTCTTTATCGAAACAAAAATGAACCCAAACAATTTTGAACTCATGAAGATCAAAAACTCCTGTGAATAGATTTCAAAATACCGTAAGCGTTTAATGGTTTTTCACTGTATGCTAACAAAAAAATGGGCACCGTAATGGGACTGGACATTTCAAAGATGATTTTGACTGTATCTTTCTTGATATTTGTGCCCATGAATCTGTATTTCTCTGAAAAAAGGTATGAAATTACCTTTAAAAAGGCTAGATAAGGACTCGTGAGTGATTTAATATGATAATCATCATATGCTGAAATCTGTGTCTATTATCATGCTTTCAATACTTCCTTCTTCATGTCATCGTCATGGCTACGATTCATGGTACAGATGACGATGACAACAAAGACGATGAAGAGGACACCGATGAGACAGATGAGGGCAATCCACCAAGGCTCTAAGATCGGACCCGCCTGTGATTTTCCAGAAGGTGAATTCTCAGCTATCAAACAGAAAAGACCAAATCATTATTGAAGTAGTTCTTCATGATACATTAGAAAGGAAAGAGTTATTCAACACGGTGGATACAGAAAAGGAAAAAAGGTGATCAAAGTCACGCGATGTCGTGTTGCTGGTAGTGATGTTTCGGCTGCTGGAACTGCTAGCCTTCATAAGGAAGTGCACAATCAGTAACGAATCACTGCTAGCCTTCATCAGGCAACTGATGAACTGGATGCTGCGGAGTCCGTTATATCCTGTAGGGCGGGATTTGGGTCCACAATGCCGTGATCAGCGGACTGTGGGCGGGTCACTCCAGCGGACGTCGTACGGCTTACGGTCAGCTGGGGGTGTGTCTTCGGCGTGGCTCAAGCGGTCCGAATCCTTGTTTACAATGCGTTCTGAACCAGAGTGAACCATACGACATTCGCTGGAGTGATCCGTCCACAGCCCACTGATCACGGCATTGTGGACACGAATCCTAACCTACAGGATTTAACGGACACCGTAGCATCCAGTTCTTCAGTTGCCTCATGAAGGCTAGCGGTATCAGCAGCTACCAGCAACACAATATCGCGTGAGTTTGATCGCCTTTAATTATTCATTCATTGGAAGAACTTTTTTTTAAATGAATCAAATTTCTCCATCCCTACACTACATCCAGGGCTCAAAATATCCACTAGATATTCACTAGACCGAGTCTAGTGATTTCTGTGTTGGTCTAGTAAAGTGTGTACTGCACTACGGTCCGGCTGTCTAGTGATTTTCTTTTCCTTGCACAATTAAAATGGTGTCTAAATTGATGATTTGGGACACACTACATACATTAACTACGGAATTCCCCTATGTACATGAATGCCACAGGTCTAGTGAAAAAAGTTCAGGTCTAGTAAAATGCTTCAGTAATTAGACCTGCTGTCCAGTGCTTTTTTGTCCCCGAAATTCGAGCCCTGACATCATGCACTTGTTTCTATCTAAATTGTACAATATGCTGAGGATGGTTTTCTGATAGTGTATGATATAGGTGCATGTTTTTCGACCCCTAAAAAGACATAGTAGAAGCGAGTGTGGGCCTTCTAGCCCCCCCCCCCCCAAAAAAAATAGTGGCTCTTCGAATTCTAGCCCCCCAAAAAGATATTGGCTCTAGAACCACGCCTGCTGGATCGTTGTCTTCCTTTACAGCTGCATAATACATGTACTTACACATTTCACAGTTGTCACCTGTGAATGACTTCATACAGGCACACTGATACATGTTAACTCGCTCCACGCAGACTCCCCCATTCATGCAAGGATTGGAAGCGCACTCTCTTACATCTGTGATGAAAAAAAGCAGGGGTTAATAATATCTTTCAGTGTCATTCTCTTCCTGTACTATCAATAAGCAAGGTCAAAACAGAGAGTATGTTCACACAAGCTGCTAGCTTCGCTGTTAACTTAGCAGTGAAAATTTGTGCACATTGGAACGCAATCGTAGCTATTAAACTTCGCTGTCAGCTTCTGTGCTGCTAAGTCTGAAAGTTAACAGCAGAAATTTGTGCTGTTAACTTTGCTTCCTCCGACTATACAGTGAAATCTGATACTTTAGCAGCACTGCTTACTGTGAATTGCCGTATGAACGCAAATGACCTATGAACTTCACAAGTTCACGGGACTTGCGTCGAAAATGTCCCCCTTGAATATTGCTCAATCTCTTCTCCGATTGTCAAGGATGAAATGCAGCTTATTTATGTGTACTCATGATAATTCCATGTGATGAAAATTGATGCTTTCTGACGGAAAACCAGACGATCACGATAGAGCGGCGGCCATCTTGTGTGGCTCTAGTCTACTCCACACATTTTTGCCAGCCGTTTGTGTGGCACATGCGCACAGTCACACAAATAAACAAAGATGGCCGCCGTCTGATCGTGACTCAGATGTCCGATTGAGCTCAAATTTATGCACATATTGGATCACACAAAAGTGTGAGTGCTGTCCTATGACCTTTACCAATCAAGTTTTATTATACTTTTCTATTGTGTGTATTGTGATATCATTTTTGAGTTTGAACTTGAGGAGGTTATTTCTGACCTTGGTAAATCTACCATACCAGAAGCCAGACCCATTTCCATAAAAACAAATCTATCTGGTTTTACCTGCATTACAGACCAATCCCTCATAGCCTGGTCGGCATTCGCATTTGCTGTTAATCATGTCACACTTGGCTCCATTCTCACAGCGTGCACCCAAGGTTCCACACAAATCTGGAGAGAATTAAGAGAAGTGACCCAAAATGGACTATCATTTTATGAATATAATGACCAAAAATTTAAATTTAAATTTTACGAAAACAACATTAAAAATTGACATCAAAATTTATAATAAAAAGCGAGTTTAAACAGATAAGTCTTTACTTTACGTTTAAAAATAGCAATGGATTGCGATTGCTGGATACCAGCAGGCAACTTATTCCACAGTTAAGGGCCCGCACAATGGAAAGAACGACCCCCCAGTGTTTTTGTCATTCTACTTTTAGAGTGATCCAGATACAATTTATTATTAGAGCGTAAGCCGTAAGTGGGTGCCTTCTCAACTCCAACAAGATCACTGATGTGCTTTGGGGACAAACCTTTAAAAGTTAAAAGGAGAACTTGTAATATTACCCATTGACTTACCTGTTCGACTTTCACAGTTTCTGCCAGTGTACGTGCTTTGACACACGCATGTGTAGTTATTGATGCTATCCAAGCAGAATCCTCCATTTTGGCACAGATTTGGTGAGCAGTCGTCAATATCTGGCAGGGAAAGGGACCATTTAAAAGCAGGAATGATATATGCTATGTTGAGGACATCTCAGTCTTTACTTAAATGAAAAATCCTTTGCAGAAACCAAGCCCAGTCTATGATTTTATTAGTCATTAGCACCTAATCATGCAGTGTACCACTTAAATGTAGTATCATACTTTTGTTTTTGTCAAAGAAGTACAGATTCATGGGCAAAAATATGAAGGAAGATACAGTCACAGTCATCTGTGAAAATTTCAGTCCCATGCGGTGCCCACTTTTGGAGAAAATCGTGATAAATGGCCACAGTATTTCTTAAATCTTTTCACTTTTATTTTTTATCTTTTAAAAGATCAAAAAGAACATTTCTGTTTTTGTGTCTTACCAAAGTATGATACTACCTTTAAGGTAAATATAATGGTTTATCATCATTACTTACTGGTGGAACAAAAAGGATCTTTAAAGCCAACGGCACAAATACAGCTTGCAAGTCCCACTTCAGTTTCAGTACACGTGCCTCCATTCTGGCACTGGATCAGCTCACAAGGCACTGCGTAAGTCGATAATCAGAAATGAACAATTGGTTCATTCCATACACATGAAAGATGCAGACAATTAACAACATCTATGGAGATTTTCAGGTTTTCGTAATTCAAGTCGAGCACTTTCCAAAAACTCAATTTTCTTCTATCAAAAATTAGGGTTTTACTTCTTCTACTGCCATGGCGGCGTAAAAGTGGACAACTTGAAACTTAAATTTTCTACTAAGCATATAAATTAGTGCTTCAAAAGTGGACAACCCGATTTTTTTTACTGGTATTGGTAAGGTGTTTAAAATTCCTGTAAAGCGTTTTTCAAAAAATTTATGTGCTTTTCTGCTGATAGAAAATTGAATTTACTTTGAACTCTTTGCGGTGTGCCAAAGGTGTCATTTTTTTAATCTTCCAAGGTGTGCTACACCCTTGTACTCAAAATGGAACTGTCGGGGGCAATGCCGTCATCACCACGCTTTGCTCTGGTTCTTGGCCTTGGTGCCCCTTCAAATATGTCCATAGACATTATGATTTTCCAATGGAAGTGCCCCTTGCAATGGAAAGTGGCATTGGCCCTTTCAGAACCAAATTCCAGGCCTGCTGGAGAGGAGGAGGGAGATTTAGCCCCACCAAATATTGTCTAGCCTATAATGCAATAGCAGAAAGTGACATTTAGAAGATGATGTCATGTGCATTTTGTTTGGGGGGGGGGGGCAAAGATGGCAAGTGCGTTAGGCACTCGTTTCTCACCATGCAATGTGGCTATAGGTTCGAACCCGGCTTGGGTCATATATGAGTAGAGTATGTGAATTGGTTCTCTAAGTCCTATGCTATTGTGCTACAAGGATTTTTTGGGGGATCTCCGGTTTTCCGATCCCTTCACAAAAATCAAACATTTTTTATCTCAGGCTGTGCTCCGTGATCATGGGTTGATGTGGCTGGAAGCCAAGGGCACCCAATAAAGCCTGCAACTCGATCATGTTGTAGCTGCATCCTTCGCAATTCAGCACCCCAGCTACGAAAAAGGTTGATTAGCCTCTCAATTCATTATGTGCAAAATGTCTATATCCAGCCCCTCAAAAAAATGTTGGCTCTCGGGCCTGAGGAAAAGGTTAAGATATCAGGAAATGAGTAAAGAAACACGTACAATCTATGGGCCTTTCTCAAAGCTCGGCTCCGGCTCCATTTCATGAATCCATTTCAAAATTACAGGTATCAAAGGGCCTGTTTGTTTAAAACACAGGATCATGAATCCTGTGGATCCGGATCCCATTTTAGCGTACCCTGCATTGGAGGTGGATCCCTAAATCTGGGATCTTGTGCATTAAACAAACAGGCCCAAAATAGAGGCTTTTGGCTGCAGTTAGAAAGTAGATTCTCTTGTTTGAAAAGGACAACAGAGCTTCAGCTTCGATGGCAAACCACAACATGATATTTTCAGTGTATGAAAACAGAGACGAAGCCGGAGCCTGAGCCAAGCTTTGAGAAAGGCCCTATTATTAGTATGAAGGAGCTACTGTCTGAACGATTTACCTCTTTCACAGAGATGTCCAGTGATGCCAGTTGGACACATACAATCAAAACCATCTGTTGTATTTGTGCAAGTACCTCCATTCTGACAAGGGTCAGTATTGCAGGATGATGCCATTACTGTCAATTCAAAACCACATCGCAATTCATTACAAAGAGATTAATTGACTATTGTATGGACACTGCCAATAGTGTCCTTATGCATTTTTGTGGCCGCCATGACATATGACATTATGGGCAAATCGCAACCATTAACTTCATACCGTAATTGCGCTTTTCGCGGCAGTTGACTGCTGTTTTAATAACTTTTTGTGTACCGGTACATTTCACTTGATTTGTAATTATCGTAAACTAACGCAAACAAAGATAGTTCAGAAAAAATCATGCCACTATAGAAACACACAAAGAAAAATGTGCGCAGATTTGTGATGTATGATGTATCGGTATACGTCATTTTAATGCTTGTGCAAATATCGCACATAACAAAATATGCGCAGAAATTTGTGAATTTATGTTGTGCGAAGTATCAAACATCATGTGCAAAGATATTTCTGATGTTCGATGTTCCTCCTACGCCACCTTTCTTTGCCGTCTTGCGCATGATATGCATAGTTAATTTCACACTGTGAATAATGTTATGCGCGCCCCAAGTGCCATGTGTCATGGCCGACCACCACATCTCACAATGGGTACGAAACCACACTATATAGAGCTGGATAGCTCAGTTGGTCGAGCACCAGTACAGAGGTCGCTGGTTCGAATCTTTGTTCACTTTTCAATGGAATAAAATGAATCAGTTTGATCATTGTATAAAAATTGTTTGCATTTTTATATCTCCTCCACGAATAAATCAATTACAACTGATTAATTACGGCGCCCGCTGATAAGGGATTCGCTTCACTCTGCTGACCCCACTCTGCTGGCCTAGCAGGTATGGCATCTGCACTAGTAAGCAGGAGGTCGTGGGTTCGAATCGCACCTGAGCCAGTGCATGATTTTTTCATGTGTGCTCAAAAGGCACTTTAGTCAAGTGCTTATCTACGTGGTTGAAGGGCAATAAATTGTTTGCAGTATTGTATTGATTATTGAAAAGCTAGTCTCCTCTTTGAGTGATCCCCCATGTACTGTTTCTCAGGTTGCAGTATTGCTCATGTTACGCTTATCTGAAATGATCCTTGGGATATAGCGGTATGTGAGTGGTTTCATGGCTTCTGACTGCCAAACGAACAAAGCGAATTGACTATTACTAGGGACACAGCCAACATAGAGCTGGATAGCTCAGTTGGTAGAGCGTCGGTACGGTACTGCGCGGGTCGCTGGTTTGAATCCTGCTCTGGTAAATTTTTTTATTTTTCAAAGAAAAGATATGTTGCTTACACAGGTGACATCTGTCTCCAAAGTATCCGGTGACACAGTCGCATGTACGCTGACCCACGCTGGCCACACTGCATGTTCCTCCGTTCAAGCAGAAATTCATACACAGATCTGTACAGCATCAATGAATACAAATAATTCCTCACATCAAATCAAATTAAATTAAAATTACATGTAGTATGATTATAGAAGTATTTCTACAAGTCACTTGTACCCTTATGCCAGATCCGATAAACTTCATACTTGGCACATAGTTAGACCACACCCGGAATCGCATGCCGCGTATGTACGTCATCGTGACGTCATCACGTGCACCATGACGTCATCATAAAAGTGCAAATTTCAGGGCTCTTTATCAACGAAATTACAGGTCCGATGTAACTCAAACTTGGTATGCAAGTATATGGGGACGTGTTATATACACAAAAATTGTGGTCACGTGTCGATGACGTCATCGTGTGATTTTATACGAATTATTCAATTTTTGGACCTTTTCTTTATATCTCCTGAACGACAAATCGTATTTTCGAAATTCTTTTGGTAAAATATTTGTTATGTTGGTTATAAGCATATGCCACAATTTACCAAAAAAGTGTGACGTCATGATAACGTCATCAAAAAGCCGATTTTCAGATTCACATACAAGGGTATATCCGATGGTGATGAAACTTGGTGGGTAGGTAGGGATCAATGGTACTAGTATCCTAAATGTGAAGTGACGTCACGATGACGTCATCGGCAGATTTTTTTATTGATTTTTTAATATTTAATTTTTCCATTTTTTCCCAGAAACACATATGCGAATATCCGATCGTACTGAAACTTGGTGGGTAGGAAGGAAATGGTATTAGTATCCCTAATGTGAAGTGACGTCACGATGACCTCATCGCCTGAATTTTTATTGATTTTTTTTAATAATTAATTTTGCCATTTAGAGTCAAACATAACACAAAACACGGGCATTACAACTTTTTGGACCGCTGATATGGCTATCCACAGTAGTGGGCCAATTGTGTACAGGTAAACGTAGCACGACAAGCTAGAAAATCAGTAATTTTGCTGTTTCCACCGCCCATAAGCACAACCATACATACTATGCGCGCTGGCCTATAGTAGAATTTGCCATTTCTGTGTTTCTCATGGCCGTGTGTATGTATCTGTACTATACGTGTATTGATGGACGTGTGACGACGCTCCTGGTAGTTGTTTAGGACAATTAAGACGCCGCTGATCTATTTCTCTGTCCTGGGCCAATTGTGTAGGCCTTCATGTCTGTTTTGTACATTTTATAAAACATACGCGAAACAGCTCAGTATTTGTACACAAACACATGTCTAGTTATTATTATTATTATTTATTCGGCATTCTCCACATATGGATACACAGAACAGACCATGAGTTTTCAAGTCAAATACGACACCAGGCCAGCAGCAAATGCAGGGAAAAGGAAAAGTTAACCTAATAACTATGACCCTATAGGGCCTCCGTTTCCAATACTGCTGACCAAACACAACAATTTAATATTTTTGTCAAAACACTGTATGGAATGATATGACTACCGTGTACTTACCTTGCTCACAGCGAGTACCAGCGTGCGTGACAGGGCAGGAGCAGGTGTACATTTGACTAGACCCAGGTGGCTGTACCGTACACGTACCACCGTTCACACAATACATAAAAGGGCACTGACCAACCTCTGAGGAGACAGAATAGAATCAAAAGCAGTGGTTTGATTTCGCTCAAAAGGAGAACTGTCCATCTTGAATTCATATTTAGCCCGCTTTTTAATCCATTACATTGTTTAAAGGTAATATCATACTTTGGATTTTATCAAAGAAATGCAGATTCATGGGCAAAAATATTAAGTCAGATATATACAGTAACAGTCATCTGGTCATCTGGCAGCATAATTTACATTCCTGAAACCCTCTCAGCTCCATAGAGAGTATACAGCCCGGGCTGCCTTTTTCAGCACACAAAGGCTAATCAAACCACAAAGCCATCTCTGCCCTCACAGGTACCCATGCATTTACACCTGGGTGAAGAGGAGCAATATGTTATAAAGCGTCTTGCCCAAGGACGCAAGCACCATTAATCCATGGCTGGATTCGAACCCAGACTTTGAGTTCAACACGCCAGAACACTAGGCCACAGCACCCCACAATCTGATGTATACTTACCGTTCTCACAATTATCTCCTTCAAACATTGATGGACAAGTACAGACGTGTTGGTTTGATGTTCCTTGGACAACTGTACAATTACCCCCATTGATGCATGGGTTGACTGGTGTGCATGCCGAGACTAAACAAGCAACGGAAAATACATGTAGTATTCATGTTTTAAGTCATTAAAAATGATATATATAAATTATATGCATTATTAGATTTTAAACCAACATTTATTTAAATGTAATATCATACTTTGGTTTTTGTCAAATTAATACAAATTCATTCATTCATTTAAAACGCTTAAAGGTAGTATCATACTTTGGTAACAAACCAAAACAGAAATGTCCACAGATTTACGTATAACTTACAAGGTATGAAGATGGTGGTGGTAGAAACATATCGTTAAAGTTTTTACGGCTGAAATGGTGTATTTATCCAGAAATTAGTAAAACAACGACCGGAAATCTTTTGGATCTTTTAAAAGATCAAAAATAAAAGAGAAAAGACTTGAGAAATACTGTGGCTTTTTTTCACTGTTTTCTCAAAAAGTGGGCACCATGTGGAACTGAAATTTCCACAGATGACTGTTACTGTATCTGTCTTGATATTTTTGCCCATGAATCTGTATTTCTTTGATAAAAACCAAAGTATGAGATTACCTTTAATTTAATATTAAGTTTGGAACATACCGGTAACCTGTAATCAAATGTCATATTTAAAAAAGAATATTTTGGTGACTTTCTAATTGTGTGTGGCTGGTTAGGTAAGATGACTTACTTTCACAGTTGTTGCCGGAGTACATAACAGAACAGCCGCAAACATAACCGTCCATATCCTGAGAATCTTCAGTACATACACCACCATTTAAGCATGGACTGGAGCTACATGGGCGATCTGTCAGAGGGAAAATAGGCCTCAATCAATAACAATAACAAATTACATTTGTATAACACTTAATAGTGTGGTTTCGTACCCAGTGCGAGATGCGGTGGTCGGCATGACATATGACACATGGGGCGCGCATTACATTACTCATAGCGTGAAAGGCTATGAATATCATGCACAAGACGGCAAAGAATTATGGCGCAGGAGGGGCATCAACATATCTGCTCATATTTTGTGATATGTGATGTTTGCACATGCATATAATGACGTGCGATACATTGTACATCTCAAATCTGCACACATTTTCTTTGTGTGTTTTTTTTATATGCGACATAATTTTTTCTTAATAATCTTAAATGTTTGCTTAGTCACGTTACAAAGAAATCTAGTCAAAAGTTATTAAAGCGGTCAACTGCCACGACATGCACAATAACGGGTTGGAGATAGTGGTTGTGATTCGCCCATAATATCATATGTCGTGGCGGCCATAAAAATGGGTGAGGACACTGTAGCTTAATGTTTCTAAGCACAAAGCATCCCTGGTCACAGGGGTTACATTAACATTCCTGAAACCGTTTCAACTCCCTGTATACAGCCCCCAACCCCTAAACAACATTACTACAAGCAACCAAACACAGAAAAAGTCCTAAAAACTGTGAATTGTCCGAACAAAAAAATACGTACATGTCTCACAGGTGTCACCTGTGTATCCCGGGGGGCATGTGCACAGGTATGAAGTGCCACTGGCTGAACAGGTTCCTCCGTTTTGACATGGTGCCGCCATACAGACATTCACAGCTGTAAATTAATGCACATAAAAATTTGTACGAAATAGCATTGCAATTACCACAAATGTATAGGTTTTGGGGTCTTCATTTTAGCATGGGGGCATAGGTGGCAAAGTGCTTTAGGCACTCGCCTTTTACCAATGTGGCCCGGGTTTGATCCCAGGCATGGGTCATATGTGAGTATATAGAAATTTGTGTTGGTTCTCTCCTATGCTACGAGGCTTTTTCTCCGGGTTCTCCGGTTTTCTTCCCTCCATAAAAATCAAACACTTTCTATCTCAGGCTCCTTAATCATAATGGATTGCTGGTATTGCTGGCAGCTGAGGGCGCCAATGAATACCGGCAACTTGATTACATTGTAGCCAGCGCTTTGTAACTGAAAAGAAAAGGCGCTTAATAAATGTATCAATTATTATTATTATTATCATCATATTATTATTATTATACCAGCCAAAGGTCATGGGATTCATACTTCTTATAACTGATACTTAATCTGCTAAGCAAACCTACTGATTGCTTATCTCAATACCCTTTTAACTTTTTTCATTCAAAAATTAGGCCTATGTCAATTCATATCTCAGTACAGAGGAAATTACATTTCTTGTCTCTATATACTTTGGGATATTTTCATGGGTGTCGATCCCGGGGAGGATGGATATCCCCCATCCCCCCAATATTTGAAGTTGTAGGGGGATGGTGTGTATTATCATCCCCCCAAAATATTTTTGAGGTTGAATGTCATTCAAGTTTATTGTATAGAAATAGGCCTATTACATGATCCTTGTTGTTTTTTGAGTCTTCGCAGTGAATTTATAGTATGTTTAATTCTTCTGAATATCATTTGCTGTAAAAAGGCACTTTTCAACTGTTTATTTTTAAAAAGTCCCTGGTTTGGTAGCGGGTATCCCACCTCCCACAGCCTCCCCCCGCTCGGTCGGTTCGCTCCCTCGCACTTAGGACACCAAACCACCAATCATCCCCCCAATCATGACAAGAAATTGACACCTATGAATATTTTCATTGATTTGCTCAATAGAACAATAATAATCATGAATATTAATGACTTTCTAACATGTTTAGCATTAAAAGTTTTCCTTGGTAAAAACCAGATTGGATTACCAACCAAATCCTTATGTGATTTTATTTGCTTTTCATTAAAAAAGGCCAATGTCATTTCCAATTAGTTCCACTGAGCAAAGCCCTTTTACCTTGAGTAGCTTTTACCATAAGAGGAAATCAATGCTCGTCGCTGAAAGAAAAATTAGCTATAGAATCTTAGATTAAAAATTACTGTCTTTTTAGTAAAGGGAGCATGTAGGATTTGCAAAATGTGCGTTTTGGATGAATTTGGTACTTAAACAGAAGTGAAGGTCTTAAACTTCCTTAATACAGACGTTGTTTCATGTACCTTTTCACGCTTTGTTCATCTGGATAGCAGAAATACGGCCGAAATAATCTTGCCCCCCTATGAATCCTTCACAGTTACACCACGCTTTCGAAATGCTAAAAAGATCGTTCGAACGAACGATCTTTGGAAAAGACACTAAATCTTGATTTCCTTGAAAAACCCAGTATCTGATGAACCAAGATTTCCCATGGTGACTGTTTGCACAGTTTACGAACTGTTGAGTCCATTTTCTTTCTCACACTCAATAATTTTTTGGGGAGACCTTGCAAATCCTGTACAATGCCTTTAAAGAAATTCACTGGAGAATCCTGGTGATAATACTTTATTTTCAAGATGAGAGGACTTTTATAACAATGTGACTTACTGTCCTGACAGTTTGCTCCTGTGTACCCTTGCTTGCAATTACATGAGTAGCTCATTCCGGAGTTAGAGGACTGACAAACGCCGTTATTCTGACACGGTGTGGAGTCACAAGCATCAACCACCACTAAACATACAGAGAAAAATCATTTGATTAAATGATTGAAAGTAGCAATACCACAAACCGCCTTTTGTTTTAGCAAATAAAAAGCCAAATGTTAAAGTTACAGTGCACACTGCACAACACTAGCTTTCATTTGATTAATTTTTAGTGTCACGTTGCAATGAGTTTTTACAATTGGGAGTCAGGTTGGAGTAGCGGTTCTTTCCTCGCCTTTCACTTCTGGCGGACCGGGTTCAAGTCCGGCTCAGTCCACAAGTGGATTGGATTTTCAGTCCCTACCTGATTCTGTGGGTTTTACCCAGAATATTACTCTGGGGTTTTCCTCCCACTTCTAAAACTGAATCTTCTTCTCATCATCTTTTTATACAAAGTTTCATCAGGCCTTCGAGCTACAGTGCCTAGGGTGCTTTTGAGGAATCCTTGTTGTCATTACCAGAAATAAATAATAATAATAATAGATATTTCTGGCTCAACAGTAACATGTAATAGCTGTGTTCATGTAATGAAACCTGTGGTAAATTTCATTTCCACATATTGACTAAATAAACATTGTTGTGACTTACTGTCCTGGCAGTTAATTCCTGTGTACCCTTGCTGGCAAGTACACGTGTAGTTCATTCCAGAGTTAGAGGACTGACAAGTGCCGTTATTCAAACACGGTGTTAAAACACAAGCGTCAACCACTGCACATTCAGTGAAAATCATTTGATTAAACACGGGATGAAGCAACGTCACAAACATAGGTTTTTGTTAGTAAAACTGAGTTAAAAGGCAAATGTTAAAGTTACAGTGCACAAAGGTAATATCATACATTGGTAAAATTGATAGAACAGCTGCGGTCAGTTCATAATTTTATTTGTCATGGAATAATTTAAACAAATTTCTGTGAATTTTTCAGCTCATTTGATTATTGGAAACAGTAGAAAACAGAGAAAAACCTTTGCAATTGTTACACAAAATTGTGAAGTAATTGTTATCGTGAGGAGTTGATCTCGGAGATCAAAACTGTTTTCGGTATTTTGTTTACTCATTTCATGAAAAGTACACCATTTCAGGCTATAGACAAATTTTGACAGTATTTTTCAATACATAAATCTTTAAACATGCCTGTTCTGGTTTCCTATGCAAGTATGATAGTTAGTACCTTTAAGGGTTAATTTGTGTTGAGTTAGTACAATTCTTTTAAAAGATATTTCTGGCTCATAAGTAACATGAAATGGTTTATTCTTGTGATGAAACCTGTGGTAAATTTCATTTCCACATACTGTATTGACTAAATAAACATTGTTGTGACTTACTGTCCTGGCAGTAAATTCCTGTGTACCCTTGCTGGCAAGTACACGTGTAGTTCATTGCAGAGTTAGAGGACTGACAAGTGCCGTTATTCAAACACGGTGTTAAAACACAAGCGTCAACCACTGCACATTTTAATAGTGAAAATCATTTGATTAAACACGGGATGAAGCAACGTCACAAACATAGGTTTTTTGTTAGTGAATAATGAGTTAAAAGGCAAATGTCAAAGTTACAGTGCACAAAGGTAGTATCATATACTTTGGTAAAATTGATAGAACAGCTGCGGTCAGTTCATAATTTGATTTGTCATGGAATAATTTAAACAAATTTCGTTGAATTTTTCAGCTCATTTGATGATTGGAAACAGTAGAAAACAGAGAATAACCATTGCAATTGTTACGCAAAATTGTGAGGTAATTGTAATCGTGAGGAGTTGATCTCGGAGATCAAATCTACTTTCGATATTTTGTTTACTCATTTCCAAAAAAATACACCATTTCTGGCTGTAGACAAATTTTAACGTTATTTTTCAATACATAAATCTTTGAACATGCCTCAGCCTGTTTTGTTTTCCTGCGTAAGTATGATAGTTCCTTAAAGGGTTAATTTGTGTTGAGTTTTTACAATTCTTTTAAAAGATATTTCTGGCTCAGCAGTAACATGGGATGGCTGTGTTCGGGTTAAGAAACCTGTGGTAAATTTCCTCATATTGACTAAATAAACATTGTTGTGACTTACTGTCCTGACAGTTTACTCCTGTGTACCCTTGCTGGCAAGTACACGTGTAGTTCATTCCAGAGTTAGAGGACTGACAAGTGCCGTTATTCAAACACG
The DNA here is from genome assembly GCA_963971285.1 of Astropecten irregularis. Lineage (NCBI taxonomy): Eukaryota > Metazoa > Echinodermata > Asteroidea > Paxillosida > Astropectinidae > Astropecten > Astropecten irregularis. The sequence continues at coordinate 10,581,671 of OZ020247.1, forward strand.
GTGTTAAAACACAAGCGTCAACCACTGCACATTCAGTGAAAATTATTTCATTAAATGATTAGATGAAGCAACACCATAAACACAGTTTTTTTTTAGTAAACACTGAGTTAAAAACCAAATGTTAAAGTTACAGTGCACAATCATACTTTGGTAAAATTGATAGAACAGCTGTGGTCAGTTCATAATTTGATTTGTCACGGAATAGAAACAAATTTCTGTGATATTTTCAGCTCAATTGATAATTGGAAATAGTAGAACACAGCCGCAAAAAAAGTTTCAAAAGTTACACTCACGAAATTGTGAGGTACCCGTAATAGTAATTGTGAGGTTTTGATCTCGGAGATAATAACTGCTTTAGATATTTTGTTTTACCCTGGTAGGCCCACACATTTCTGGGAAAAAATACAACATTTCAAGCAGAACAGTCTTAAACATATGTTTGTACCAGGTCTATGTACTACTTTGTAAGTTATATGTCTGTGAACATATCTCATTTGTGTTTTTTTTTTTACCAAAGTATGATAGTTCCTTTAAGGGTTAATTTGTGTTGAGCTTTTACAATTCTTATAAAAGATGCATGTAGTTCTGGATTGGCAATAACATGAAATGGCTGTGTTCGTGTGAAGAAACCTGTGGTAAATTTCATTTCCACATTAATGACTATTATATGAACATTGTTGTGACTTACTGTCCTGACAGTTAATTCCTGTGTAACCTTGCTGGCAAGTACACGTGTAGCTCATCTCGGAGTTAGAGGACTGACAAACGCCGTTATTCAGACACGGTGTTGAAACACAAGCATCAACCACTGCACAATCAGAGAAAGATAAAAACAAATTATAAGGAGCACTCAATGGAACCATGATGTGATCAGACATCTGGGCTGAATATCAAAAAATGCCAAGATTTATGATCTTTGGATGCTCTTCAATCTTAATCACTAAAGCAAAGTGTACGGTAGATTCATATGGCAAAATTGCAACTCGTCAAAACGCTGATGACTTTTTTTTTCTTATAGCTTTGAGAAATTAAGTCTAGTTGGCCCGATGAGTGCCTCCCAGCTTTTGTAAGTTTGTTTTGGGGGGACTTGGACAAGTTTAGGATCAAAAGGACTGATCGAAGCCTGATTCTTGCATTTGGAAAAGATCCTGTCGGGTCATTTCAGCAAGTTGGGGAGCTATTCAGCTTGTACTTTGATGTCCCCCACCGTAGCTTAAATTCAGAGTCAATTTTGTAGTATACATATATGCAATACGAAGACAATCTGGTACCTCTACAAGAAACATAAAAATTATACCTCATGCCTCTATATACTTTGGGATAATTTCATAGATTTGCTCAAGAACAATAACATTCATGAATGTTAATTTTAAATGTGCTTAGCATGTAAAGTTTTCCTTGATAAAAACTGGATTACCAACCAAATCCGTAGGTGATTTTGTTTGCTGTTGTTGCTTGCAAATAATAACTGATTATGTGGTTTTGGGGGATTCCGAGCAAATTTAAACAGCTGAGTTTGCAAATGTGTTTTGTCTGTGCTTAAAAATATCTCTGTATGACCATGCAGACATGTGTTTAAGCACCTCTATGAAATTTTTCATTGAAGCTCTATATATAAATCTATACTAGAAATAAGGCCTCTATAAATGTAGCTATAAAGGAGATCTGGTCTAATGTCTCCATCATTCTAAATAACCACAAGGGAAACTGGCTGGATTAATTCTAAGTCATTGAATAGTGAACAAAGACAAATGTACTGGAGCAAGATTTGAACCAGCGACTGCCTGGAATACCGCAGTAATTAATATGTAGACTACCAATGGGTTTTATATGTATGCTTACTACTACCTGACTTCTCAATCAGATGATGGCAAGCTTTTTACTAATCTAAGCAATTTGTTTTCCTGATAAATGCTAAGCAGCAAATTTAAGTCATGCCATGCATTTTGTATTTATAATGCATCATATTATACACGTACATGTATACATACATCATAAAACACATTGAGACAAAGTCAGTCTTGCAGTTTCATGTGATGAAATCATATGGGCCATTCCATTACACTTGCATTACACTTTTATGTGTCAATTCTTGGTTTATACTTGGTGGTATAAGTTTTACAAGGATGAGTCTTTCTGTCAAGTTTATATACTGATTTTAACTTGACACCCAAAGCTTTAAAGTAATGCTGTTGGAAATGTTGCAGGCTTTGTACAGTGAACGCTATCATAAAAATTGGTTAGTCTAAGGTGACCAGATGTCCCTGATTTCCGGGGACAGTCCCCGATTTGGCAGTGCCGTCCCCGATGAAAAATTGTCCCTGAAAATGTCCCTGATTCGACGAAATGCCCCCGAAAATTCAAATTGTCACAAATAAAAACAAACTGAACACAAAATGCTGTGATGAAGAAGATCCATTCTTCAGAGAAGTATGCGAAGACAACCGCCTAAGACATGTAAGTATGTAACTCACTCATGTCAACTGGACAAGATGTCCATAGATGCCACAATTTTGCATGTAGGCACCATCTGGATTCAAACAAATTTCAAAATTATACCCCTCTTCCAGGATACAGATCACTGTCTCCAGATCATCTCAACAAAATATGGTCACCTTAGGTTAGTCGCATTACGCGAAAAGGACATGGCAAAATATCCACTCATCAGAATTCAAAAGTTGTGACATGGATTTGATGAATTCGATTTTGTTGGTGTCTTGTTTGCTTGGAATTGCCCATATGCTTGCCAGATTGTCAAATGATATACAGTCCTTAATGTTCAGTCAGAATGGCATTCTACTCTGTGTATTAAATGCAAATCTCAACCAAATGAAACCACTTCCATTGAATTTCATTAAAAGTAGATTTGTTATCACTAAAAGATCGAAAATACTGTGGACAGATGAGAAGCTAGATGGGAAATGTGACAGAGTATTCCATTAGGGACTAATTCTAGAACAGTTCTCTGTATATTCACTACTTTGTAAAATGCAGCTAAGAAGAAGCATGATTCAAGGGGCATGTTTGACTACAAGTAGCTAGGTTTGCATGATGTAAAGCCCAAATATGCATAATTGCTGGGAATTCAGTGAACTTGAAAATTTGAATTAAAAGAGTAATTCCAGCAGGGTAATCAACTGTCTCTTGGTTATTTGGCAGAATGTTTTTTTGAAGTTGCAAAGGCAGAAGCATTTCAATCAGGGGCAGCAATGCGATTGTGCTGTAAAAGTTCAAGCCCTAGGCACTAAAGCAATGGGCAAGAGGTATTAAGGCAATGACTAATGTCACCCAAGATACCTGGGGCACCAAGGCAATGACTAGTGTCACCCAAGATACCTGGGGCACCAGGGCACTGACATACGGCACCAATGCACTGACCAGGGGCACCAAGGCACTGACCTGGGGCACCAAGGCACTGACCAGGAGCACCAATGCATATGACCTGGGCATCAAGGCACTGACCTAGGCTACCAAGGCACTGACCAGGGGCATGACACTGACCTAGGGCATCAAGGCACTGACCAGGAGCACCAAGGCAATGACCTGGGCATCAAGGCACTGACCAGGGGCACCATGACACTGACCTGGGGCACCAAGGCACTGACCTGGCGCACAAAGGCAATGACCTGGGCACCAAGGCACTGACATGGGGCACCAAGGCACTGACCTGGGGCACCAAGGCACTGACCTGGGGCACCAAGGCACTGACCTGGGGCACCAAGGCACTGACCTGGGGCACCAAGGCACTGACCTGGGGCACCAAGGCACTGACCTGGGGCACCAAGGCACTGACCTGGGGCACCAAGGCACTGACCTGGGGCACCAAGGCACTGACCTGGGGCACCAAGGCACTGACCTGGGGCATCAAGGCACTGACCTAGGCTACCAAGGCACTGACCTGGGGCACCAAGGCACTGACCTGGGGCACCAAGGCACTGACCTGGGGCACCAAGGCACTGACCTGGGGCACAAAGGCACTAACCTGGGGCACCAAGGCACTGACCTGGGGCACCAAGGCACTGACCTGGGGCACAAAGGCACTAACCTGGGGCACCAAGGCACTGACCTGGGGCACAAAGGCAATGACCTGGGCACACTGACCTGGGGCACCAAGGCACTGACCTGGGGCACAAAGGCAATGACCTGGGCACACTGACCTGGGGCACCAAGGCACTGACCTGGGGCACAAAGGCAATGACCTGGGCACCAGGAAATTTTGTCTAGCCCCCCCCCCCCCCAAAGAAAAAGAAGAAGAAAAGAATGCAATTGTTTTTTTTAAATACAGGATTTTTTCAGTTATTAAGCGCAAATTACATTAAAAAAACGTGTTGTGTATAGGCTATATGTGCATGTTTTTTCGACCCCTAATAAGACATAGCAGAAGCGAGTGTTAGAAGATATTGGGTCTTCTAGCCCCCCCCCCCCCCCCCAAAAAATAATGGCTCTTCTAGTCCCCCAAAAATGTTGGCCCTAGAACCGCGCCTGACGAGCAGTTACGCACACAATTGTGAACATGCGCATGCATGATCACAATTGCGTGCACTGTTGACTTGAAGACCGCCGTGTTCTCAAAAGTCTCCCATTCATGTGGTGGGTTTGAAGTCTTTAAACGTAGATTAGTGAGCTTACAGTTTCAATTAGTACCACATTTCCAATAAATTCAGCGGTACCGCCGCGATATTGGATTCGATTCACCCCGCTGACCCCAGCTTGCTCGGTGGCCTAGCAGGTGTAGCATCTGCACTAGTAAGCAGGAGGTCGTGGGTTTTAATCCCACCTGAGCCAGCACATGATTTTATCACGTGCTCTCACAAGCACTGAGCATGCAGTGCTCATCCATGTCGGTGAAGGGAAAACCATATTTGCATATATTTAAATCTATTTCCCGACCAAAATCATTTAATATTCAAAATTCAGCAAGGTTGGAATTGAAGGGGAATTTGTTCTAGTAAGATGACGTAACTGGTACAAATGACTAGTTTCTCAGTTTCAAACAAAACAGTTCATGAAAGCTGTGAGATTTCCCTATGCAGTATGCAGTATGTGTTCAACTTTAAACCAGACCACACTATATTCACTGCGGCAATATCATATATTGAAGTTTGCTTCTTTTTTTTTCAAGCCAGCATGATGAGAAAAAGAGATTGTTAGTGTGAGATGACAAAATGAACCATTAAAATGAAAGATATCTATCCCATGATGTCAAATTTAAGCCAGTGTAGAATCAAAGTTGAAATGCATTACCTGGTATGCTACAATTGTCACCTGTGTACTGGTTGGTACACATACAGGTGAACGTTGTGGTTTGATCCAAACATGTCCCGCCATTCATACAAGGCTGACTTGCACAGATGTCTGAAAAACAACAGATTTCACTTCATATCCGATAATAACCATGTCGCAGCTCAAAAACTGCAAAGAGCTTCAAGAAAAACGGCCGCAGAATTTTTCTGGCCTTCTCATTCATATGATGGATTTGAATTAAGGTACAATACATGATTGGTAAAAGTCACAGAATAGCTCACACTTTCCATGATTCAATATGTGCACGAAATAATGAACCTGTGAAAATTGAGCTTAATCGGACATCTGAGAAAATAGCGAAAAACCTGACTCAATTTTTCTTATAAAATGAAAAGAATGGTTTTGATCTTACCCCAAGATCAAAACTGTTCGTGGTCGTTGTTTGACTAATTTCTGCATTAATACAGCATTTCATGCGGACATATTTTAAAGGTATGTTTCTACCAACATTACACCATCTTCATACCCTGAAAGTTATACGTAAATCTGTGAACATTTCTGTTTGGATATGTTACCAATCATGTACTGTACCTTTAAGAGAGACTGGTGTGGATTGATATAATAATTAATTATTGTTTATCTGATGTTGTTAATTAGTTGAATAGTCGTCTATAACTCAGCAACGTAGGGAGCTTGCCATATTATCAAATGATATAATCAACCTTTTTGATATAAATATGGATAAATACTAATTGAATGATCAATCAATGAATTCACTGGATTAATTCAATTCAATAAATATATTTACTTTAAAAATGATTAATGAATCAAAACACATACCAATCATTTGTTTGATAAACTAACAAGTGACATTTTTCCTGATTAATCAAGCAATCTGGCCGTGTTCGAAACGGGCTTCCAGAGCTACGGCTAGGTCTTGGTGTCTCTGTGTATTTTCAATGGAGCGAAGACCTAGACCTAGCTCTATAGACAACAGATTCGGATGCAGCCTCCAGTAATTCAAACAAACAATAAAGCAAATGGAGGCTGTAGGTGGCTTCAGATGGGGGCATTCAGACACAGTACTAAAAGTGGTCTATCTTTGGTTTAAACTGAAAAGGGTCTATCTACTTGTGTCTGAACGGTCTACGAGAGACCGTTTCTCCGAAAACTGACCACTGGACAGGTTTTGACCGGAACCAACAACAGCTCATAGGGGTGAATGACTGCTCAAAGTTAATCTGTATCATGTTCATGGGTGTCGATCCCGGGGGGGGGGGGGGGGATGGGGGGGATATATCCCCCCCAATATTTGAGGTGGGGGGGATGGCGTGTATTATCATCCCCCCAATATTTCGAGGTTGAATGCCATTCAATTTTATTGTATAGAAATATTACACGATCCTTGTTGTTTTGTTAGTCTTCGCAGTGAATTTATACTGTTTAATTCTTCTGAATATCGTTTTTAAATGCTCTATAATGCAACTTTTCTATCAAAAAGTCCCTGGTTTGGGAGGGGGGGGTATACCACCTCCCACAGGCTTCCCCCCACTCGATCGTTTCGCTCCCTCGCATAGGACACCAAATCACCAATCATCCCCCCCAATCATGAACAAAAATCGACACCAGTGATCATGTTGCAACTCCTGCATAGTCTTTCCACTTACAAATCACAATATAGTCAGTATTATAATTGATCGGCTTGTCACCGAAATTGAATATGTGTAGTTTATCAATTTACCTTCAGGAATTTCACAGTCTGCTCCAGAGAAACCGTCGGGACATTGACAATTGAAAATCAGGTCAGCGACTTGGTAACAGGTTCCTCCATTCACACAGGGTTGTGATGCGCATAAATCTAAGTATAGAACAGCAGTATACAGTAATTCGAGCGCACGGTTTTGGATGGCGCCCTCTTTTGATTAAAACAAGAGTCTACTGCATTCAACCTATAGGACTAGTATCCGTCTGGGGTAGGTATGAACTATAGCTAGTAGACTCAATTCACAACAGGTGGGGGGGAAACTGCGGTGGTGTCAGTATATTATTTTGTACACCGCTAATCATCTTTTATAATAACAATAATGGTGGATACTTATAAAGTGCACGTTCCGTCTTTCAAAGCTCACGGCGCATTAGTTATTATCATCCCTGGTCATTGAAATCTGGGGAGCTAATCATGAGCAAAAGACCTGTGGGGAAATCTGGGAGATGTTGTCCATGCCAAATATTCTTCTAACTCCGTGTTCATTTTAGGAATAAATGGCGCACAACACACCAAGCCGGAGTTGTTGTGCATTTTGATCGATAAACACCACTGCACGGTTTCTTGTTTTAATAAAAAAAAGGGCGCCCTTCAACAACTTGTGTTTGGATTACTGTATAGGCGAAAATACATTAATCAAATACTAGATGTATGAAAGGAAATAAAAAATACAGTCTATAGTTATGAAAAAAACAAGTTTTACATGGGCCATATTTATATTCCATAAAACTAAGACTAACTTCACAAATATATGTAGAGGTGGCATGTATGACATACTGCTTTGCCCAATATCTAACTTCTAAGCATGTAAGTAAGAAGAAATTGCATATGCTGTACATATGCTGTTATACACATGCTAATGGAGGACATAAATTAAAGGTAGTTTAAAGGTAGTATCATACTTTTGTTTTTATCAAAAAAATACAGATTCATGGGCAAAAATATCAAGACAGATACAGTAACAGTCATCTGTGAAAATTTCAGTCTCATACGGTGCCCACTTTTTGAGAAAACCGTGAAAAACAGCCACAGTATTTCTTCAGTCTTTTCTCTTTTATTTTTGATCTTTTAAAAGATCAGAAAGATTTTCGGTCATTTTTTCACTAATTTCTGGATAAATACAGCATTTCAGGCGGAAAAATTGTAATGGTATGTTTCTACCACCACCATCTTCATACCCTGTGAGTTATACGTAAATCTGTGAACATTTCTGTTTTGGTTTCTTACCAAAGTATGATACAACCTTTAAAAAATTGCTTTTGTATTGTTTAGTGTTTAGTAATGTATTTTTGTAGAGATCATTTTTTTTCCAATCTTGAAATATGCATATCATAACTTAACAAACAAGTATCTCAGTGAAAATTCCACTGAAATCCATACTCATAGTTTCAACATATATCAAACCGACTGGGTGTGTTTTATTTGTAGGCATAGGCCTATTATGCGTTTTATTAATACAACCCAAATCAGCATGTGCTATTCTACTATTTTTAAAAGGCTTCCACGACATGACGTTCATTTTCAAAATTAAGAAAACATGATTCAGGAGGAAATCTTTCACGGAAATGTACAACATGGTTCTTAGTTTGGAATTTTGAACTTTCAGATTGAAATAGAGGAATAATGTCAATTTTTTAAATGGTCCTTAATCATACCAATCCTGTCCTCTGTCACTTATAAGTACAACAAATACAGATAACAATCGGAACAGTTATAGGAGGACGTACAAAAGAGCCCCTTTTTTCACTTTCTGAATCAAAATAGAATACATCATACCTGGAGCGTTTTGACAAAACTGCCCGTGAAAGCCATTGAAGCACCGACAGTACACCCCACTGCCTGGTTCTTCTATGCATTGCCCACTATTCTGGCAAATATCAGTCTGGCATGACGCTGAAATGGGAAAAAGGAAAAACAAGCAACACCTGAGGTTTCACCAAACTCATCGTGACTTACTATCAATCGTTGGACATAATGATGCATTGCAGCCCTACACAGGATACGATGGGTTATCCTTTGTAACTCCAAATACGTTCGATCGTAGGGCTTCATGAAATCAACCACTGAAATCATTTGTGTTTGATCTACATGTACATGGGCCATTTCACCATGTCGGCCCGGGCTGGCCGGGCATGTTGGATCGAAGAAACAACAACATATTCCAATTATGATTGGAATATATGACATGTTGTGAATTCAACAAATTGTATTCAAGTAGAAATCCGAGTCTTACCACTATACAAGTAATAAACTGCTGCAAACTACTCATCAGCCAAAATAATGACCTAAAATGTATCAAATGCTTGGAGTTAGGAGGCTTCGATAAAGATCCTGCTAGGATAAAAACACGTCAACCATAAGAGACAGTATGAGGTGGCAAATTTAATATTCGATCTCTAAGAATCTTCCAACATGACCGTTACTTGCAATGCCCCAATTCTAGGGACGAATGTTGAACTGGATTCAGTAAATTGTTCTTTCTCCACCATAACAGGATTTTGACAATTACAGAATAAAACTCTTGAGGAGGTGGTGAACTCAGGTTTTTACTTACTCATAGCAGTTTGGCACTGAGACCCAGTATAGCCAGATGCACAGGCACAGCTGTATGAATTTGATGCTTGAATTGGGGTGCAAGTTCCACCATTCTGACAAGGTGTAGAGTCACATGCGTCTGTTACACCAAATAATACAAAGAAAACAAATTGAAACAGTATCGATTCAGTGCTGTGTCCGAGTCCGGTCAGGCCAAGTCCGAGACCAAGACCGAGTCCAGTACATTCAAGTCCGAGTCCGAGACCGAGACCGAGACCAAGACCGAGTCAACACATCCGAGTTCGATTGCGATTCCATCCGAGTCCGAGTCCGGCATGCATAACAAATTAAAATCACACAATTTGTTCCCTTTTTGCAAAAAATAACAAAGACAACAAGTTTAAATATTACTGGTTCAAATCAAAACAGCTGAATAATTGAATCCAGGCTTTACCAGAGTTGAGATTCTCATGGAGAAAATGGTAAAAGCTGAAATTTGCGAGCATACAGCTTGGGCACTTTTTGTAAAAGTCCAACTTGTCATAACCTTTTCATTCGTTATATTTTGTTATTAAGACCCATCTCGATCAAGAGTTGTTTATCAGTTGTGATTTATCATGTGTTACCAGTTTTTAAAAGTAGTAAGAAATCTACAGAATTTGCAGTAGAAATGAAATTTGGCACACTCAAAACTGGTCAAATTTGGCGGTCTTGAGCTGGACTTTGCCCCGAGTCATCAAGTCACAGAGCCCAAGTCCGAGTCATAAACCTCCGAGTCCGAGACCAAGTCCGGAAAAAATTGGTCTCGAGTCCAAGACCGGACTTGAATCTCACAGCACTGGATCAATTCAACAAATAGACAAATAAACATATCGAAGCTTGACACTAGAGATGACATGATCGTCTCGGGGTTTTACTTAAGTTTGGCACTGAAACCCAGTATAGCCAGGTGGACACAAACAGACATATGAAGTTGAATCTGCATTCTGCAAGCAAGTTCCACCATTCTGACAAGGTGTAGAGTTACACACATTTGTTACAACTACCGGGGTAAAGGTAATAAACAAAAAGAAAACAAATTGAAACAAACGTCACAGGATTTAAACAGGATTTAACACTTTACAGAATTACACAATGGAGCCTGACAGTAGAGATGAGATGATGATCTCTGGGTTCTATACTTACCGATAGAAGTTTGGCACTGAGACCCAGTAAAGCCAGATGTACAGGTACAAATGTATAAATTTAATGCTTGAATTGGGATGCAAGTTCCATCATTCTGACAAGGTGTAGAGTCACATGCATCTGTTACACCAAATAATACAAAGAAAACAAATTGAAACAAATTTCACAGAATTTAACACTAACAAAATTAAGTCTGGCAGTAGAGATGAGGTGATGATCTCAGGTTTTTACTTACCGATAGCAGTTTGGCATTCGGACCCAGTATAGCCAGATGCACAGATACAGAAATATAAATTTGATGTTTGGCCCTGCAAGCAAGTTCCACCATTCTGGCATGGTGCAGAGTCACACACACGTACACCTAATTAATAACAAGGAAAAAACGTGTCACAGGAAAAACAATCAAAGACTTTCATAAGCATATTAGCCTGATGGTAGAGATGAGGCAGTGACGATGGTCTTAGGTTTATAGCCTTTGGCATTGAGGCCCAGTATAGCCAGGTGCACAGGAGCAGATGTATGAATTAGATGAAAACAAATGTCACAGGCAGGGTTCTAGCCAGACCAATTTTAGTGGTGGGCTCTAGAAATGAAGTTGAGCCGCGGTGAGAAAAATGCAGTGCAACATGATCAAGGTCCAGGGCCAACATTTTCACCGTTCCAACGGCAGTGCCGTTTAATGGTATAAAGCTACATTTTAAGGACTGGTATTCAATGAATTTCAGGTGTATAACAGAAAAAGAGTGAACTTTTATTCAGGAATGTGATCAAAATTCATGATACTGGCAATACCTTTATTCACTCTGCGGAAATTCGTGCTGGGCGGCAGAGTTTATTTCAGACCTACGTTCCGGGCGCAAATTTCCAGTGCCGGGCTGGCCCGCCCAGTGCCGCCCACCGTGGCTAGAACCCTGGTCACAGGATTTAACAATTACATAAAAAGACATACTGATGCTTGAAACCTGACAGTAGAGATGAGGTGATGGTTTTTACTTACCGGTACTGATAGCAGTTTGGCACTGAGACCCAGTAAAGCCAGATGTACAGGCACAGCTGTATGAATTTGATGCTTGAATTGGGGTGCAAGTTCCATCATTCTGACAAGGTGTAGAGTCACATGCGTCTGTTACACCAAATAATACAAAGAAAACAAATTGAAACAAATTGCACAGAATTTAACACTTACAGAATTACACAATGGAGCCTGACAGTAGAGATGAGGTGATGATCTCATGTTTTTACTTACCGATAGCAGTTTGGCATTCGGACCCAGTATAGCCAGATGCACAGATACAGAAATATAAATTTGATGTTTGCCCCTGCAAGCAAGTTGCACCATTCTGGCATGGTGCAGAGTCACACACACGTACACCTAATCAATAACGAGGAAAAAACATGTCACAGGAAAAACAATCAAAGACTTTCATAAGCACATTAGCCTGATGGTAGAGATGAGGCAGTGACGATGGCCTTACATGTAGGTTTATAGCAGGCGCGGTTCTAGAGGCAACATTTTTTGGGGGCTAGAAGAGCCATTATTTTTTTGGGGGGGCTAGAAGACCCAATATTTTTGGTTCTTCTAACACTCGCTTCTGCTATGTCTTATTAGGGGTCGAAAAACATGCACATTATAGCCCACACAACGCGTTTTTATGTAATTGGCGCTTAATAACTGAAAAAATCCAGTATTTTCAAGAATTTGTTTTTTTTCACTTGCATTTTTTTGGGGGGGCTAGACAAATTTTTTGGGGGGGCTACAGCCCCCCCCCTAGCCCCCCCCCCCCCCCCCCCCCGTAGAACCGCGCCTGGTTTATAGCCTTTGGCATTGAGGCCCAGTATAGCCAGGTGCACAGGAGCAGATGTATGAATTAGATGGAAACAAATGTCACAGGATTTAACAATTACATAAAAAGACATACTGATGCATGAAACCTGACAGTAGAGATGAGGTGATGGTTTTTACTTACCGGTACTGATAGAAGTTTGGCACTGAGACCCAGTAAAGCCAGATGCACAGGCACAGCTGTATGAATTTGATGCTTGAATTGGGGTGCAAGTTCCACCATTCTGACAAGGTGTAGAGTCACATGCATCTGTTACAGCAAGTAATACAAAGAAAACAAATTGAAACAAATTTCACAGGATTTAACACTAACAAAATTACACAATGAAGTCTGGCAGTAGAGATGAGGTGATGATCTCAGGTTTTTACTTACCGATAGAAGTTTGGCATTCGGACCCAGTATAGCCAGATGCACAGATACAGAAATATAAATTTGATGTTTGGCCCTGCAAGCAAGTTCCACCATTCTGGCATGGTGCAGAGTCACACACACGTACACCTAATTAATAACGAGGAAAAAACGTGTCACAGGAAAAACAATCAAAGACTTTCATAAGCATATTAGCCTGATGGTAGAGATGAGGCAGTGACGATGGTCTTAGGTTTATAGCCTTTGGCATTGAGGCCCAGTATAGCCAGGTGCACAGGAGCAGATGTATGAATTAGATGAAAACAAATGTCACAGGATTTAACAATTACATAAAAAGACATACTGATGCATGAAACCTGACAGTAGAGATGAGGTGATGGTTTTTACTTACCGGTACTGATAGCAGTTTGGCACTGAGACCCAGTATAACCAGATGCACAGGCACAGCTGTATGAATTAGATGCTTGAATTGGGGTGCAAGTTCCATCATTCTGACAAGGTGTAGAGTCACAAGCATCTGTTACAGCAAGTATAAATACAAAAAAAATAAAAAATTGAAACAAATTTCACTGGAATTAACAACTCCAGAGTTACACAATGAAGCCAGACAGTACAGATGAGGTAATGGTTTTAACTTACTGATAGTAATTTGGCATTGAGACCCAGTATATCCAGATGCACAGATACAGACATATAAATTTGATGTTTGGCCCTGCAAGCAAGTTCCACCATTCTGGCAAGGTGTAGAGTCGCACACATCTGTTACACCAAATACAATAAAAACAAATTGAAACAAATTTCACAGGATTAACAATTACAGAGTTACACAATGGAGCCTGACAGTAAAGATGAGGTGATGATGTTGGGGTGCTATACTTACTGATAGCAGCTTGGCACTGAGACCCAGTATAACCAGATGTACAGGCACAGCTGTATGAATTAGATGCTTGGTTTGGGGTGCAAGTTCCACCATTCTGACAAGGTGTAGAGTCACATGCATCTGCTACACCAAGTATAAATACAAAAAAAAAATTGAAACAAATTTCACTGGAATTAACAACTCCAGAGTTACACAATGGAGCCTGACAGTAGAGATGAGGTGATGGTTCTATACTTACTGATAGCAGTTAGGCACTGAGACCCAGTATATCCAGATGCACAGATACAGACATATAAATTTGATGTTTGGCCCTGCAAGCAAGTTCCACCATTCTGGCAAGGTGTAGAGTCGCACACATCTGTTACACCAAATACAATAAAAACAAATTGAAACTAGATATTGTGTCTGTTGAAAACAGAACACATGGCTTTTCCGTTTTATGATATTAAAATTTTTTCTAAACATTATACACAAAAAAACATTTGATTAAGATATTAAACTTTATACTTTTGAAGAGTGCACCTTTAATCTGAAGTCACTTGACTTGGTCATGTTTGTGTCCCAGGGAAAGACCTTGCCTAACATTTACTTTTGCTGAAAGAATCATGATCCTAGCTCTTACAACTTTTAAATAAGGAGCTACTTCCTGTTTGACTGGAAGTAGAGGTCACAGAGGTCAAGCAATGTGACACAAATGAAGGAAATTGCCTAACATTCACTTTTGGTGAAAGAATCATGATCATAGCTGTAACCACTTTTAAATGAGGAGCTACTTCCTGTTTGACCGGAAGTAGAGGTCACAGAGGTCAAGCAATGTGTCACAAAGAAAGACCTTGCCTAACATTGATATTTGGTGAAAGAATCATGATCCTAGCTCTTACCACTTTTAAATGAGGAGCTACTTCCTGTTTGCCCTGTACAAGTCAATGGGCTATAGCGTGAAAAATATTCAAAAAATCATAAAAAATAAAAAAATGACGCTGTCTTGATGTAACTTCATAATTACAACCCCGAACCTCCAATTCACCAATGTACCAATTTTCAAGGCCATCGGCCGTTCCTACTATGTGTTATAAAAATCGCATTTTTTATGACGTCATGATGACGTCACCGATTTTTTGTCTATGCAGTGTTCATCTATGGTGCATGCTGAAGAATTATCAAAAAGAAATTCAAAGATATCTTGTTTCGTTTACTATATATCGTTTAAAGAACTTTAATGACCCAAAATTTCAATAAATCATAACAAATCTGGGAATGACGTCATCATGACGTCATTGCAAATTTTCGATATAACACTTCCCGACTTAGATACATACCAAGTTTCAACTCAATCGGACTTAGGGTTCGTTCATAATTGATGTCTGAATTTTGCCCCTTTAAGACACTGTCACGTGACACCTGATGACGTCATGACGATGAAAAGTTTCGGCAACCAACTACGCTGTAGGGACTTTGTTTTGACCAAGTTTGATTAAAATCGGCAGTTTAAAAGTGGCAAAAGTGGCACCGAGAATGCACATGTGCTTTGTCTATAGGAATTCCAACGACAAGAAGAAGAAGAAGGTGGAAGAAAAAAAAAAAATCAGAACAAAAACAATACCTTTTCCGTTGAACACGGAAAAGCCAACAAATTTCACAGGATTAACAATTACAGAGTTACAAAATGGAGCCTGACAGTAAAGATGAGGTGATGATGTTGGGGTGCTATACTTACTGATAGCAGCTTGGCACTGAGACCCAGTATAACCAGATGCACAGGAACAGAAATATGAAGTTGCATCAATGTTCTGCAAGCAAGTTCCACCATTATGACAAGGTGCAGAGTCACACACACGTACACCTAAATAATAAATGACAAGAATTAAGCCCGGTTCATAATTAATGCAAATTGCGATGTGAAACAAATTTAACGTCATCATTGCCGTCGCAGTTGTTTCGCTGCGAACGTCGCAGCAAAATATCAAAACTACCTGCGAAAAACATTTGCATCGCAGGTAGTTTTGCACGAGTTGAACAACCTTCGCAAAGCAACAACTGATCAAATCACAGAATCATGTACCGCTTAAGGGTGCGCTTTGGAAAGTATTCAAGTTGTACATAGAGTTCATTATTACTATTATCCAACTCTATGGAGTTGCATAAAGTGGTACGCGGTAATGATGCATGGGTTTCTTTTGATGAATTCTGGGAGCAACTATTATTTTACGATAACCCTTTGGCTGGGTTTCATTTGGAAATAACTGAAAAACAAACTGTGGTCTGCCAGCATCATTCTCTCGGATGAGGGTTGGATGAGCTCCTTTAAGCGGTCGCAATTGGTGTATATTATAATTACAAATCAATCATTTTTATTCTGTTTGCGGCGACGGAGTGGAACTTGGACAACAAGAACCAATTTGATTTGCTCTACCGGCACCAAGGTGGAAGTCGCATTGTTCTCAAAAAGTATGAACAGCATTTTCATGACAAATTAATTTGCCCCATTTGCAAGAAAAAATTTGCTTAAACGTTGAAGCATTGAAACAATTATTGTCACAGGAAAAAACAATCATAGACATCCATAAACATACTGAAGCTTGGCAGTAGAGATGAGGTGATGGTTTTTACTTACCGGTACTGATAGCAGTTAGGCACAGAGACCCAGTATAGCCAGATGCACAGGCACAGCTGTATGAATTTGATGCTTGAATTGGGGTGCAAGTTCCACCATTCTGACAAGGTGTAGAGTCACATGCATCTGTTACACCAAGTATAAATACAAAGAAATCAAATTGAAACAAATTTCACAGAATTTAACAATTTCAGAGATAAACACAATGCAGACTGACAGTTGACATGAGGTGATGATCTCCGGGTTCTATACTTACTGGTATCAAGAGATGGGCATTGAGACCCAGTAAAGCCAGATGCACAGATACAGACATATGAATTTGATGTTTGGCCCTGCAAGCAAGTTCCACCATTCTGGCAAGGTGTAGAGTCGCACACATCTGTTACACCAAATACAATAAAAACAAATTGAAACAAATTTCACAGGATTTAACAATTACAGAGTTACACAATGGAGCCTGACAGTAAAGATGAGGTGATGATGTTGGGGTTCTATACTTACTGATAGCAGCTTGGCACTGAGACCCAGTATAACCAGATGTACAGGCACAGCTGTATGAATTAGATGCTTGGTTTGGGGTGCAAGTTCCACCATTCTGACAAGGTGTAGAGTCACATGCATCTGTTACACCAAGTATAAATACAAAGAAAACAAATTGAAACAAATTTCACAGGATTTAACAATTTCAGAGATAAACACAATGCAGACTGACAGTTGATATGAGGTGATGATCTCCGGGTTCTATACTTACTGGTATCAAGAGTTAGGCATTGAGGCCCAGTAAAGCCAGATGCACAGATACAGACATATGAATTTGATGTTTGGCCCTGCCAGCAAGCTCCTCCATTGTGACATGGTGCAGAGTCACACGCATCTACAATTAATTAATAAATGAGAGGGAAAAGTATCAAATCATTAAAAGAAGTCTCACAGGAAGAACAATTCATAAACATAATAAAGCCTAGAGTAGGGATGAGGAGACGATAGTCTCATGATTTTACTTACAATTTTATAAAAAGACATACTGATGCTTGAAACCTGACAGTAGAGATGAGGTGATGGTTTTTACTTACCGGTACTGATAGCAGTTTGGCACTGAGACCCAGTATAACCAGATGCACAGGCACAGCTGTATGAATTTGACGCTTGGTTTGGGGTGCAAGTTCCACCATTCTGACAAGGTGTAGAGTCACATACATCTGTTACAGCAAGTAATACAAAGAAAACAAATTGAAACAAATGTCACAGGATTTAACAATTACAGAGTTACACAATGGAGCCTGACAGTAGAGATGAGGAGATGGTTTTTACTTACTGATAGCAGTTTGGCACAGAGACCCAGTATAGCCAGATGCACAGATACAGACATGTGAATTTGATACTTGGCTCTGCAAGCAAGTTCCACCATTCTGGCAAGGTGTAGAGTCGCACACATCTGTTACACCAAATACAAAAAAAAAAACTGAAACAAATTTCACAGGATTTAGCAATTACTGACATCCATTTAACATGCTGAAGCTTGACAGTAGAGATGAGGTGATGATCTTATAGGGTTTTATAAATACTTACTGATAGCAGTTTGGCATTCGGACCCAGTATAGCCAGATGCACAGGAACAGAAATATGAATTTGAATCTTGGGCCTGCCAGCAAGTTCCACCATTCTGACAAGGTGTCGAGTCACACATATCTATTAGACCAAGTAATACAAATTAAACAAATTGAAACAAATGTCACAGGATTTAACAATTACAGAGTTACACAATGGAGCCTGACAGTTGATATGAGGTGATGATCTCCGGGTTCTATACTTACTGATATCAAGAGTTAGGCATTGAGACCCAGTAAAGCCAGATGCACAGATACAGGCATATGAATTTGATGTTTGGCCCTGCCAGCAAGTTCCTCCATTCTGACATGGTGCAGAGTCACACGCATCTACAATTAATTAATAAATGAGAGGGAAAAGTATCAAATCATTAAAAGAAGTCTCACAGGAAGAACAATTCATAAACATAATAAAGCCTAGAGTAGGGATGAAGAGACGATAGTCTCATGATTTTACTTACAATTTTATAAAAAGACATACTGATGCTTGAAACCTGACAGCAGTGTTTCCCCTGCCTATTAAATTGTGAGGCGGCCCGCCTCACGGTTTTGGGGGACCGCCTGGCACATGTTTTGCCAACACTGCCGCCTCACGCTCACAGAAACAAAAATAATATTTTTTTATTACACAATAAGCTGAAAATCACAGAAATGTTTAATAATCTTTATAAAAACAACAACATTTACGCTTAAAAGCGGAAGATGAAAGCACTTTTTCGGCATTCCGAAGCTGCTCTAAAAAACGAAACGTAACACTTGCACAGCGCGTGTACATGTACGGCCGAGCGGCACACACAACGCGTACGGCCGGGCGACACAGCTTACACAACGGCCGACATAATCTCCACCGCAAGGTGCACACTGCACAGTGTCTATACAGCGAACACGCGGTCTTGTATACATTCTCACGAGATAGACTGATATGCCTACACTGGTTCGCGCGCGGCTCCCTGCCTAAATGTTTGCACTGTCGTGAGGCTGTAACCAGCGTTCCGTTCATTACACACGTGCATGGTGCATTTGAGATCAGCGGTGTTTGGTGAACTTTATCGAATGTTTTTGAACAAATAAATGGAGGAATTCTCTTCGACATTGATTTTTAGTCATTTTTACCTCAAATTCGCTAGGAATGGAAATCTTCCACGATCCACGCACGGTGCATGGCTGCTCATTTTGCTTGCGCCAAAAACCTCGCCACCGAGAGAATCCTTAGGATGGTGATTGGTGAATTAAATCACGCTGAGTTAACGCATCTCCATGGTTAACGTAAGCAAGTTTTGTTAGCTACTGTTTTCGTACATGTTTTCTCGAAAAGTTGTGGGTGAATTACAAAAATGCACAAAGAATGTACAAGCATAACGGATCAGAAAACAAATAGTTTATGATCTAGGAGTAGAGGTACAATGTAGGTGCCGCAATCTTTCTCCAAAAAGGCACTTGACTTATGTGATACTGTTTTCAAAACCCATAGCGTTACGGCACCCCGAAAAGTGACAGCTAGTGCTAGGCTCACCGTGATGGAGCCTTATCGTTCTCGCATAGCCTACATTTTTCAGACATGTTTGGCCGACCAGACTTAAAGGTTACGAGGTGTGTCAATTCATTATTTGGTGTTTAAAATTCAATTTGTGATCAAGACTAAATTGTAGGCCCCTAAACACTACCTAAACACTGCTTAATGTAAATAATAATATTCCATATGTGGACTTGTTTTTGTGTTCATTTATTTGTATCATTCTTATACAATTTTTTTTTTTTTTTTTTAATTAACAATTTTTTTAAAACAAGAATATAGGATCAGCGTTAAAAACCAATTCAAAACAAAAGCAAACATTACATGATGTAGGTATATAAACTGAGTTCTTAAGAAGTGGGCAACGGAAACCACGCGGTAAGGGCTTCGCGCGTCGTCGCGCCGGGTCCATACCCAGCAACATTTCATTTACCACCTCACGGCTACTAGCAACCCAGGGGAAACACTGCCTGACAGTAGAGATAAGGAGATGGTTTTTACTTACCGGTACTGATAGCAGTTTGGCACAGAGACCCAGTATAGCCGGATGCACAGGCACAGCTGTATGAATTCGATGCTTGAATTGGGGTGCAAGTTCCACCATTCTGACAAGGTGTAGAGTCACATGCATTTACACCTAATTAAAGAAATGAGAGCAATAGGCCTCAGTGTTAAAGCATTCAAAGAAATAAATGTCACAGGATTTAGCAATTACTGACATCCATTTAACATGCTGAAGCTTGACAGTAGAGATGAGGTAATGATCTTAGGGTTTTATAAATACTTACTGATAGCAGTTTGGCATTCGAACCCAGTATAACCAGATGTACAGACACAGAAATATGAATTTGTATCTTGGCCCTGCCAGCAAGTTCCATCATTTTGACAAGGTGTAGATACACAAACATTATTCACACCTGCTGAAAAATTTAAATTAGAAGAAATTAGAAGAATTAAAAGAAATTAGAATTGGATCTTAGAAGGACAGGGTCCATAATTATCATCAATGGCAGGGCTGGAAATAAGGTTTGGTGAGGGCAAGGCCACTTGTCCATTGGAAAAATCACAATGTCTATGGAAACATTTGAAGGGGCACCAAGGCCAAGAACCAGGGCAACAAACGCCATGGCCTCTGTGGCCAGGCTTGCAATAGAGCATCTATACATGTTTAATCAATGACATCATTACGCTGTCAGTAACCTCAGCTTAATGATCTTTTGAATAAAACCAACAAATGTATGGATTAGCAAAATCTGGCTTAATTGATGAGATTATTTTCTTGAACAGCCAAGAAGCTTGAGCCCAGCTTATGGCCATAAAAGAACAGTATTATTTACTCAATGCTGACATTTCAGGCCAATTTCTCGAATATTTCACCAAACTCATCATAATAACTATCAATCATAGGACTTAATATGAAGCATTGAAGCTCTTTTGCAGTATTGGATACAATGCCAATGGGTTATCCTTCGTACCTCGAGCAACGATTTCACTAACAAGAATGAGTAAGACTTGCGGTGACACATTACTCTTTTAGGGAGATGTGTCCTGAGTCCTGAAGGTTCACTAACGCTTTGCGATCATCGCTAAAGCCCAAATCCATCACTAAACAGAAAATCGATCGCAACTTTGCACAGCGATTTTCTGTTAGGCGATGGACTTGGGCTTTAGAGTTTAGTGAGATCGCAAAGTGTTAGTGAAATTGGCACCTGGGGCCAATTTCATAAAACTGTTAAGCACAAAAATTTGCTTAGCACAAAAATGTCTCGCCCAATAAAACAAACCACCATTAAAAATTCCATTTGATATTCACGGTCAGCGAACAACAGCCAAAGAACAATCACAAGTTATACACAACACATGGAAATTTGGTTGTTAGCCCTGTTTTTATTAAGATAGAAATGTCATGCTTAACAAATTTTTGTGCTAAACATTTTTATGAAATTGGCCCCTGGTCTTAAAGCAGTTGATTTTGCCCTAACTTCCTAAGTGACATCAATTGCTTTTGACAAAGCAAATCAGTGAAAATGACCCCTCCCCCTCCTCCATGACTCTAGGCATGTAGGTCTATGTCATGAGCAAATGCATCAATACCTAGGCCTATCTGGGATACAAAAGCATTTTAAGTTTAGCTTTAGTCTATTATATTACGTTAGTGAGCCAAAGTAGCCTAGGCCTATCGTTAATTAGGGGGGAGTAATACTGTTAGGCCTAATGTTAAATTGTGCAAAATCAATGTGATGTAACTTGTAAGATTAATCAAATGAAAGTTTGCAACTTCAAGTTCAACCCTTTGTTACGGTCCTTCTTTGACTTTGATCTTGCCTAACCCCCCCCCCCCCCATGCCCCCCGGACACACCCTAGCTAGCCTATGTCCCCCTTTGCCTGACCACTCTTGCCCACCTCTCTGTGCTGTGGTTTTTCCCAGACTAAGTTATTGCATGCTTTCCCTGTTTCTCAGGTTTTTCTGACTGTCCCCCTTTGCCCAGATCCTCTCATCCATTTATAATGCCCCCTACCTTCATGACCTTTCCTTTCCATGTTCAACTTCTTGTCCTTGTCCTGTCTTCAACTCTTGTCCTTTGCCTCTGACTTTGAGAATGATCCTGCTACTTATGCTAGTACTAGGACCTAAAATGTCACCTCATAACTCCAAGGCAGCCTAACCTAGCCTATTCATTTAACACTAACATTTAGAATTAGAACAGTAACAGTTTTTAAGACTTAGGCCTAGTACCTTGCTTACGTATGTACGTACGTACAACCACGTTTAACATACGCGTTAAATGAAAATGGCCACAATTAAAAGTTTACGTTGGTAATCCACGGCCACAAAGCCTACTGCATTGAGACATGCATTGGCCGCACACCAGTTAATCAGAAAAAAAGTTGCGTTTTGAACGGTGATTGGTCAACTTATTGCGCCTACTTTTATTATCGTCTGCATTTAAAAAAAGTGTCTTAGTAGCAATTTTGTGAAACACGTGCTGTCTAGATTGAATCACTTACCAGTAATTGGTGATGTTACGATGTTTGTCCAAAATGTATTGAAGGACTGAACGACGGTCATCCTACGTTAACAAAATACAAAGTATTTATTGACCATCAGGAATAAAAAATGGATATTAAAACAAAGAAAAGAGTGAGGCTTATGCCCCTACATGCACGGACTCTGCATAGGCTATAATGAGTCAGGCCTATTTCAGCTCAATGCAGACCAGTTTTGGATATGTTCTTTGGTAAGTTCAATGGTTTTTAGCTTTGGTTTGGGTTTTTTATTGTTGTTGGTTTTGAATCTGTTTTGCCAGAGCGCACATCAAAAGAAACAAACAAAAAGGAAACAATAGCATCGGTAGTCGGTGTAGGCCTATTCCTGAGGTCGCAGGTGCAAATCCCACTCCAGTTGATTTTTGTTTGTTCTGATCATCTTTCCGCGAAAAAGAAAAAGGAAAATAGAACGAAAAGAAAGAATTTATATTATATATTGCCTAGGCTTACACATAAGGCCTATTAGGTATAGACCTATGCCGGCACGATTCCCATCGGATAAGATGCAATTACATGTAGCCTATAATCATGATCATAATACTCACACAAATTCCACGCTGTCGGTCGACTGAGAAGGTGCATTCCATGTAAATGTAAGCGGTAGTGTTTTCACGTCTGCTCCGTTCGTATGGGTGATAGTCGCCTGTTGGGTGGTACATGGGCGGTACTTGAAATCACCGCCGGCTGGTAGCTGCCAAGACCCTATCTCCGCACCGTCGCTACTGCGTCGAGCCCTCAACAACAGTCCCATCAGACCGGAAACACTGGACGATGCACTGGTAATTCGAACTACATTGTATGCACAAAAAGTC
Source organism: Astropecten irregularis (assembly GCA_963971285.1). Taxonomy (NCBI): domain Eukaryota; kingdom Metazoa; phylum Echinodermata; class Asteroidea; order Paxillosida; family Astropectinidae; genus Astropecten; species Astropecten irregularis. The sequence continues at coordinate 10,605,088 of OZ020247.1, forward strand.
AAGACATTTTAGTATGAATCACAAGACATAATACAGCTGAATCCTTCCTCTTTGAAGGAAGCTTCAATCAAAGTTTTGTTTTTGTCCTAGAAAATGCAGATTCATAATATGGGTAAAAACATCAAGAAAGATGCAGTGCTGTCATCTGTGAAATTCTCAGTTCCACGGTGCATCCTTCTTTTCTGTTGATTCCTATACAGGCCTGCTTTCGCATGATGATTAGGCCTACTCGTTTTGTTATCTTTTGTATTACTGATGCTTTTATAGATAAAAAAAAAATAGTGGATTTAGTTGGTTTTTTCTTTAGATGGATCACCAAAGTAGGCATAATAGAGGCTACTTTTTAAACAGTTTTTTGTTGGCTACTTTAAACAAGTTTGAGCATGTGGAGGCTAGATCTATTCGACAAGTTATAAGTTTCATTATTCCCACATTCCTCCCCAAAGTCTTTCTTTAAATCATTATGAACGAAAATAAGCCCTGTTCCATTATGATGAATTAGTCAAAATTCACTTCACGCCAGATAAGATCTATATAAATTATATAGGATGATTTAACAGTAGGCATATAAGCCTATAATAATTCGCTTTTCAAATGTATTTATCTGGAATATACATTGGTGCATGGCCATGTCAAGATACGTGTTTACATCATGCACTTGGTTATGCCTATGGGAATAATGAAGTCTGGCTATATGAAATAATACAAATGCCAACCTAAGTTGTTAAAAGATTCTTTTATACAGCAGCCACAATGCATGCACACAGATTTAACTCGAGCGCAACCCCTGGTACAAAGCTGTGCCAGTCTCTGGTATACTTACGGTATAAAAACTTTATTCAGTCTTCTCACCTCCATACCTATGCACTGATTCCAGTCGAGTGACTTTTTCCTCAAACCGAGAGAATTGCATGCATTATGCATGCCAGGACAGAAATAACAACTTTGAATAGGGGAAAATCCCAAGCTTTATTTTGCTTTGAATTTTCATTCTTTGTTTTTCTGGTTTTCCAAAGGTAAACTCTTTAGCATATTTTCTAGCGTTTTTGGTGCATGATTTTTTTTATTCCTTCTACCTTCTTGCTTTTTACTTGCTTCCATGATCCAAACAATGTGTCGCCTACCTTTGTATTTGTATAGTTAATTTAATATGTCTATCGTTTGTACTTAATTGATGTGGCCGTTTTTATGCAACCTTTTTCGACCTGGCTGTGCAGTAGATTATGGTACATCACAATGGAGACATGTAAAATTTCCATCTTCAATTTCTCATGTTCCTTGTAATATCATAATAAATCGTGCATAGTGCTTTAAATTAAAGCGATTCCTTAAAGGTAATATCATACTTTGGTTTTTGTCAAAGAAATACAGATTCATGGGCAAAAATATCAAGACAGATACAGTAACAGTCATCTGTGGAAATTTCAGTCCCATACGTTGCCCACTTTTTGAGAAACCAGTGAAAAACAGCCACAGTATTTCTTAAGTCTTTTCTCTTTTATTTTTGATCTTTTAAAAGATCAAAACGATTTTCGGTCGTTGTTTTACTATTTTCCGGATAAACACACCATTTCAGGCGGAAAAATTTCAACGGTAGGTTTCTACTAGCATCATCTTCATACTCTGAAAGTTATACGTAAGTCTGTGAACATTTCTGTTTTGGTCTCAGTTACCAAAGTATATGATACACTACCTTTAAGTGAGAGGACAAATGGCGCAAAAACAGGTTCAACGTTTCGACCACTCTTTTCAATGACCACTCCTATCAATTATAATACGAATCACCTGCCGGGTTGGTTGGACGCAACAGTGTATGCACATGACCTTGTAAAATACCTCCCCTTTGATCACTTAATTATTCATATAATTGGCCTGATGCATATACACCGATATATAGAAGATACGATACAAATTAAGACAGGTGATATTGTTAATTATGGCGAAATCACCATAAATCACTTGTCACCATGACAACTCTATATGCAGCATGCACTATTTGTCATTTTCCATTCTTCTAAATAGTTTCGTTTGGTTGCTGTTGAGCAAGACGTGAATCAACACATATTTTCTCTGAATTCAACCTTGGTAATAATAAAACAGTTTTTAAGGAAAGCCATCACTTATCTCGAAAAGGCCAACGCACATGCAAGCTACTTTCTCGTGACTCAGATAATTTCCGACGATCACATGTTTATATTTCACGTACATGTTGAATTAGACATAGTGTGAGTGTTGCCCTGTGACCCTAACCAATAATGTACTATGTTATTCCCTTTACAGAGAAAAATCTAGACAGAAAATCTTTTTTTTTTAAACGAAGAATTATTGTTGGCCGTGCCAAAAATCCATACTTTCCATTAAACGTCCTTCGATTAAAACAACAATTATTGTGACTCAGTTTTGGACTTGATTACAGCGAAATTTTTCTTTTAATGTTCACCCAAAAAAAATTCCTGAAAGCTAGATCTGCACCTGTACTTTGCCAATATTTTAATAAGTTGGTGAACCCAAACCAATAACAGAATGTCAACATGAAGCACGATCAAATTAGACTTGATCGATTTACTCACGTCCACGGAATGTTGAAATAGAAAGTGGCATTTTTCTTTTTCCAAAATGAGAACATTTTCAAAATGCCGTTATTTTGTCGTTTAAATGGTCTGAAAACAACTTACTGGTCTCAAAAAAAAATAAACTTGTTCAGTTTACAAAACAGAAAAGTCCGTATATTTAAAGGTATATGATTGATAAAAAGTCACAGAACAGCACTCACACTTAGTCCAACATGTACAAAAATATGACACTTGATTTGAGCTCAATTCGACATCTCAGTCACGAGAAAATAACGAAATACTGACTACATTTATCTAATTGCTGGGATACACCATTTCAGGCAGAAATGTTTCAATGGTATTATGTTTCTATATTGGAATAGGATGGAATTCTCGGAGGGAAGCCAAAGCTGTAGCCGTAGACAGGGCAGACTGGAGGAAGAAACTTGCAGCCTTAGCCTATGTGCCAGTGGGCCCGAAGAGGATAGGTAAGGTAAGTTTCTATATTACACTATACATATCTTCATACGTAAATCTTTGATTATTTCTGTTTGGGTTATATTATGTTAGTTACATGCACACACAATGTATGTTACCAATCCTGTACTGTACATTTCAAACAAACGTTAATGTGCGGCTTTCAGACTATTTTATGTGGAGCTCAATTTTGTTGGGAAAAGAAACAAATTATTTTGTTTACTGCTTTTGAATTGTATTCGGCCATTGTTTGCTGAGCATAACACTCACAAGGAGTTTTGGCTGGGCATACTAATTTTATTTACCAAGGTTTTGGGTGTTTAAGCAATGTTGGTGCTTAAAGGTAGTATCATACTTTGGTAGCATACCAAAACAGAAATCTTCACAGATTAACCTATAACTTACACGGTATAAAGATGGTGATGGTAGAAGCATACAGTTAAAATTGTTCTGCCGGAAATGCTGTATTTATCAAGAAAAGATTCAAACCAGTGATATTTTAAAGATCAAAAATAAAAAGAGAAAAGACTTAAGAAATACCGTGGCCTTTTTCAGCGTATTCTACAAACTGGGCACTGCATAGGACTGAATTTTTGCACAGATGAGTTTCACTGTATCTTCCTTGATAATTTTGCCCAAGCATCTGCATTTCTTCGACAAAAACCAAAGTATGATATTACCTTTAAGCAGCTCTATGAAATTGGTCCCTGATTATATTACTTGTGTTCTTTCTATACATGAATTACTACGTTTGATGGTTTATACCGTATACAAAATGCATGATGTATCGGGGTACAATACTCGTCTCAAAAGTGTTTGCTTTGAGTTTGTTAAATAACATTTTAGTTAAAACTGCTCTGGAGAAGAGAAAACATAATTTCATCAATTCAATAATAAAAACACGGTTATTATAATTATTTTAACACAGCACCACATGAACAAAATACAACTGATGCCTTGATACACAAAGCATGGCACTGACTTATGTGTCCATTTATTTCACTTCCATAATCGATTTCCCAAGCAAAATAAAAAACAGAGAGAGAGAGAGAGAAAAAAATGACAGATTTTTTCATGGCAGGTGTGCAACGTTCCGTTACTCATTTCTAATGCAAATTAGCGGTGCTTTCATAATCATTACCAAATGCTGTGTAAAGTACACAGAATCCGTGCCGCCATTAGTGATATCACTGCCACATAGGCCTATGTGTGTTATCAAACACATCATCTAAAGAGGAAATGTATTCTCATGGGAACATCCTTTGCAGCATTTTCACTGACAGCGGCTTGCAAATTTGGCATTGTAGGCCTAAGCCTAATTATTTTCGTACGTATAATTCCGTGCGAAATGGGACTCGTTGAATACCGTGGTTTTGAAACATTTTATTTTGTTTTTCACAAATGTCATAATATTTATGTTTATTATGTAAGATGATTATATCACCTATTGTATATTGAAGTCTATATTTTGGAAAGTGAGGGGGTTTTTAAAGGTAGTATCATACTTTGGTAGCATACCCGGTATATACCGCTTTATAACTTACAGGGATAAAGATGGTTGTGGTAGAAACACACCGTTATTTTTTATAAAAAGAGTAAAACCGAACACTATAGTTTTCTGTCTTTGTTTGACTAATTTATGGATAAATACATCATTTCAGTCGGAAATATTTTAACAGTACGTTTCTACAGCATCATCTTTTTACCCTGAAAGTTATATGTAAATCTGTAAACATTTCTGTTTGGGTATGTTACCAATCCTAAACTTTGCCTTTAAAATTTTCTCCCTATAAGTTACAGGGTATGAAGACCAAATAGTTTTGATATCGGGGAGAATAAAAAAACTCCTGTGAATAGATTTGAAAATACCGTGAGCGTTTTCACTGTTTCAAAAAAATGGCACCGTATGGGACTGACATTTTACTGATGATTATTACTATACGTTTCTTGACATTTTTGCCAATAAATCTGTATTTCTTAGGTACAAAATTGGTCCGACCGTATATGGCTGTACTTTCCGAAGAGAAAACGGAGTATGTCAAAATCATGTATACGAATTCATATTTGGGATGATTTTCCCTCTGGGGTAACACACGGAGGGGTTTCTGGTCCAAAAATGGTTGAACATTTGACTGATCAAAATTATGATTGATCTTTAAAAGATCAAAAATAAAAGAGAAAAGATTTCAGAAATAGCCTACTATGGCCGTTTTTCACTGTTTTCTCAAAAAAGTGGGCACCGTGTACGACTGACATTTTCACAGAATGACAGTTACTGTAAATTAATTCCTTGACATTTCTGTCCATGAATCTGCATTTTTTTTTTTACTAACAACAAGGTATATGATATTACCTTTTAGGCGTAAACGAAAAATCCACACTAACCTGTTACCGTTCCACCGCTGGTGTATGTAGTTCCTGTCAGAATCAGTTGATACGGACTCACTGTGGTCTGACGGCTGTTACTACCATGTTGCGGAGTGAGTGTCGTACAAGCAGCCTGTGGCGCGCCTGTGAGATTACAATATCCACCCGGTGCTATCGCCAGAAAAAGGCATAAAAACACAGCCAGTCCGGGCTTAGCATCCATGGTGAAATCAAGCCTTCACCCTACTACGTCCAAATGAACGATATAAATCTCAATCAACTCTAGTTATCGGTTTGCGTTCGTTTATATTCTTTTAATCCGAATGTTCACCGAATCCCAATTCTAGAAATTGAAATGAACCAGTGTGTATAATAAAGTGCGTGCATCAGCACTGTGCGTGTATATACACCGTATACCGATCCGAAACTCACTGCGACGGGCCCACCGTCACAAAAGAATCAAAATGAAAGCAACCATTCAAGTGCATTTAAAACATTTTATTATAATACTCCTGCTTGAGTTGACCTATTCCTGTTTAGGCAGCGCTTTTTACAAAAGAAGGCAAGTACACACGTCCTTGAGGTTGAGAAGACTGCATGTAGGATTTGCATTCGATATGCTTGACCAGTTCTCAGCCTGGGTTATCCTTTTTTACGACCTGTAGGTATTCTTTGTCCTGTACTGAACAAAAGTACCAGGATGGGTGAAATATTTGTATGATTTTGTTTTTTTCTATTTGCTGCAACACGCTTGTTATTAGAAGAGGTGTGTTTATGATTGTTGGAGTTGTATAACGCTTTGGTGGTTTCCTTATGGAATGCATGCACCAATAGTGAATTTTAGCTAAATAATATCAATAATGATAATGATAACTCACACGAGAAAAAATGATCATATTACGTCTGTTCTTCAATCACTACATTGGTTGCCCATAGAATCATGAATTTTGTTTGAAATACTCTTGCTCATGTTTCATTGTGTCCATGGCACTGCCCCTGACTTAAAATAATGTTTCTCTTGTACAGCAATATACCCCTATTAGGCAACTTCGCTCATCTAAATCCATCTCTTAGTTGTACCAAAAGTTAAAACCAAATGGGGGGATCGCTCATTTTGTACATGTGGGTCAATTATTTTTGAATAAAGTGCCTTTAGACATTCGGGAAACTCTTAATATTGATACATTTAAAGTTAAACTGAAGTCTCATCTTTTGCATACAAGTAGTTTGTTCTGTTGTATATTGTTTAGGCATTGTTCTTTATTTTGTATCATTTTCCACTTTCACTTCATTCAAGCGCTTTAAGCACTTCTGTGGATATTGCGCTAACCAAGTAACCATTATTATTATTATTATTAATGAAACCAACATTGGAGGAATTGCATGCAGGCCCATATAATTGTGGATGAATGCATGGCTTCTGATATAGCAATGGTGACACTGACGTGATGTTATGTATAAAACATCATATCATATCCATTTCTGAAGTCACATTTATACTGTGACATTTCAACTGACAACCAGTTGCATTTTGGCCTAACTTTATCACACGGGAAAGTTAGCTGGTAACACGCATCATTTTCTTGAAAAGGTTTCATTATTTTTGTTTATTATTATTCATGAAATAACAAGGGAAACTGACTGAATTTAAAGGTAATACATGTATCATACTTTGGTTTTGTCAAAGAAATACAGATTCGTGGGCAAAACTATCAAGGAAAATACAGTAACATTCATCTGTAAAAATTTCAGACTCATATACGGTGCCCACTTTTTGAGCAAACAGTGAAAAACGGCCACAGTATTTCTTAAGTGTTTACTTGTCTATGTTTTTTTTTAATTTTTATAATAACCATGGCTATCATTTCAAAGTTGTTCCTCCTTATAAAGGCAATACCGGTTTGGTAAAGATGACAGAACAGCTGCAGACTGTTCATAATTTGATTTGTCGTGGAATAAAAACAAACCTGTGACTTTTCAGCTCATGTCAACATCTGAATCTGTAGAAAACAGTGAAAACGCTCACGGTATTTTTAAAATCTATTTTTACGGGAGTTTTGATTTTACCCCGAGATCAAAACTGTCTTGAATTTTGTTTTACTAAATTTCTGGTTGAATATATAGGCGGAAATGATTTAACAGTACCAACCAGCACCATCTTCATATTCTGAAAGTTATACGTAAATCTGTGAACATTATTTCTGTCTGTGATGGGTATGTTACCTTTAAATGAGGAGGAACAGTGTCAGATTCAATGCTCACTCATTCTCCGTGGGCGTGGTCCCACCCACTAGGGAGGAGATTTTAAAAGGTGTTGGTTTCACTTCGGAGAGGAGGGCCTATGGGGTGGACGCCCAATTCTAAATGACTAATCAAATTCTACATCACAGGTGGCCTATTAAAAGTGCATGGTAACATTTTTGGGGGGGGGAAGAACCCAAGTGATAATAACTATTTTATGTTTTTGGTTTGGTTTGGTTTCTTTTGTTAGGTTTAATCCTTACATAATATATTGGGCGCACATTTTAGTGCAATTTCGTCATCACTATAGCATCATTTGAAAATAGAAAGTTTGAAATCGTCTTTCACAACCCACTGAAATTTTAAGTCCACTTAACCGTGTTTCATGCGAGAAAAATGTGACTGAAAATGCATAGCAGGCGATCCGTTAGCTTTTATGTGAATACGCCATACACCAACGCATGAAGTAATGTTAACAAAATAAAACATGTTTATCATGAGAAACATACACACATACAATTCATTGTGTTTTGCACCCTTGACATCCTAAGCGAAAAGCATTGTCATTCGTGCAAGCCGAGCACAAGCACCAAGGACTTTATTAAAGGGGCATGATTGGGTAAGGTCACAGGACAGCACTCACACTTTGCCTAATATTCAGCATGACATTGTACATGAAATTATAACCCTGTGAACATTTGAGCTCAATTGGACATCTGAGTCACGAGAAAACAGCGCCAAATCCGACTCAATCCTTTCATAAAACACAGAGAATGGTTTTGATCTTACCCCGAGATCAAAACTGTTTGTGATCTTCGTTTTATTTATTTCTGGATAAATACACCATTTCAGGCGGAAATATTTTAACAGTATATTTTCATCTTTACACCCTTATACGTAATTCTGTGAACATTTATGTTTGGGTATGTTACCAGTCCTGCATCCTGTACTTTACCTTTAAGTCTGTCCAAACAAAAAAGTCGACCTCTCCAGAATTTCACTGTTATAGCACAACTAAACTAAACGGGAGAATAACAAAAACTAGGAGCTTTAGACAAACTCGACAAATCGTGACTCATGGAAAAAAGGTACAAAAGAAAGTGGCAACAACATTTTTTCAGGGTCACGCAACGGGTACAGATAAAGCCCACACGCCTGTACGAAAGTCACAACCAGGTACCAAGCCCGTGACTGTGTGTTGGGGGGAGGGGGGGGGGGGTTACATGGTGATTATTATATTTTATGGACATATGTTATAGCGCCCTCTATTCATGAAAATAATTTTCAGGATTGAAAGGGGCATCATGGCCTTTGCAGACGTTCTCTCCGGCCTATGCATGTTTATTATTTAAGGATTCTCTATACATAAGAATAATGAGGATTAAAAACAGCATTGCTTTAGATTCAAACACAATCGATTAAAGGTATACTTTGGGAAGAAACCAAAACAGAAATATTCACAGATTTACCTATAACGTACAGGGTATAAAGATGGTGGTGGTAAAAACATACCGTTAAAATTGTTCTGCCTGAAAAGCTGTATTTATCCAGAAATTAGTCCCCCCCCCCCCCCCCAAAAAAAAAAAAGACCGAAAATCTTTTTGATCTTTTAAAAGATCAAAATAAAAGACAAAAGACTTAAGAAATACTGTGGCCGTTTTTCACTGTTTTCTCAATAAGTGGGCACCGTATGGGACTGAAATTTTCACGGATGACTGTTACTGTACCTGTCTTGATATTTTTGCCCATGAATCTGTATTTCTTTGACAAAAAAAACAAGTACGATATCACTTTTAAATGTATGCCCGATTTGAGCTCAATCGGACATCTATAAGTCACGGGAAAACAAAGCGAAAACCCGACTCATTTTTTTTTTATAAAACATTAAGGTGTTGAGATGAAATCAGGCTCTAAAGTTGTTCCTTCTTTTGCATAAGTGGAGGGGTACATTTTGTTAGTCCGGGCACAAATTTGTCTTTGATCACCTTGCAATAATTAATTAATGGATTAAAATAGGCAAACAAAACACGAACTGTTACAAAATGAGACGACATAAAAAAAATCATGTGGTATTTTATTCTGTTTGATAAAAATAATTATGTTTTGAAGCAATTATATTTTAATATTTGTCAGCCTATAGGGATTCATTTTATTGCATGTTATTTGGTTAAGTGATCACATCACGATTGCTGCTATTGTACAAAAATATCTAGGAGTTTACTTTGCTCTATTTTTGTTTGTTTTGTTGTTTTGTATATAATAGTTATTCACATTGTCAAACGACTTCGATTTGAAGACTGATTTGATTAGTATGAGCAAAGAGGAAGTGGCCTGGCAAGCTATGGTATGAGTATGGGTTATATCTGGTTTGGTGTACACTGTATATATATAGTATCGTGAATCTTGTTGAATGGAAGTTCGCTATATTACAAGGGTTCTAATTCCACTAGTTCCAACTGTTAATAATGGATTGAACTTCATAGATAACTTTATAGTGGTTTTAACACAGTGGCGTATCAGGGGGGCGTGCCCCAGGCGCCATTTTATTGGGGGGGGGGGGGGCGAAAAAACGGAAAGGCAAAAGAAACCGTAGCTGCACTGTTGAAGTTACTGGAAATCTAATTCAATTAAAAAAGAAAGACAGACACCATGCAACATTGTTTAATTTTGTAGGTAATTGCCACCAACTGAGTTGGCATTAGGGGCGCAATTTTAGCGCTTGTGTCCAGCGGTCGATTTCACGAAGCCCTACGATCTATCGTAACTCGAGTTACGACGGATAACTCATCGTACCCTATGTATGGCTGCAATGCATCATAACTCTTGCGATTGGTAGTAAGTTACGATGAGTTTGGTGAAATCGACCCCTTGGCGCCGTTTTCCTATGCCGCTGAGTGCATAGTTATCAGGTATAATTTATCTTCACATCCGTGTGACTTTGTTCAGGGCTCATATTTCCATGCCGACATAAATATATCTTTGCTCATAATGTGATTTTAAGGGCAAGAAAGATGATGACTCGTATAGTAACTATGTGATGCATTATAACTCGCATGCACGATTGGTCTTATAAAGGATCAACAGAATCCCTTTTTGTCAAAGGCAAACAAATGTATACTCTATAAACTCGTAAGACTGAACTGGTACAATTTAAAAAGATACTACGTGGAGTCCAGACAGAAATTTGAGTGCAATTAAAATGCACTCGACTAAATTGTTTCTTTCGGAAATATCTGTTCCCTATTTTCCCCCTTTCGGTTGGGAAGATAGTCCTACATGTCTTTATTTCAAAGGAGTGAAATTTCACCCTTTCGAAACAAGAAAGTAAAGGCCCTTTCACACGATGCTTAAACAACTCTCAGCCATTGTTGAGAAATTCTCTCATGGGTCTGGACCTCGGTCAAAATCACTCAAGGATTCACCGGGGACGTCGGTCACTCTCAAGCATTGGTGTCCTTTGCCCACGATGACACTTTTGTAAGATTTCGCAACCATGAGAGAATTTCTTGATGGTTGAGGCCTCACTGACTCTTTCTTCTCCTAATGAGGTCACGCCGTTTCTACATCAGCTTCAATCGTTGTAAACGTTGCGAGCTGTGGTCTACAATCAATATGCATGGACGATAAATAAAAACAAGAAAGACATTTACAATCGTGTATTCGTAAATGGATTCGTATAATTATGGTCCCATGAAATTTTCGTTATACTGAACAAATAAAAATCGTTAAAATAATTTGTTGGTTAAATAGGGAAAGAACAGAGTTCCAGTAATGAATTTTTAAAATGTAAATTCAATTTATAAAACTCACCTCTGATTAATGGGCATGAGCTCGAAAGATTGACCGGAATCGTTTGTCACCGTGTCACCCCTGCCACTGTCGGCCGTCGATTGTGCACCCTCAACGGTACCCTCAGTCTCCGGTGACCCGGTGATCATAAAAAGACCAGCTGAATGTATTCCCCTTATGGCATCGCCGTGGACTGGAGTGGGCCTTCGCAAACTAATCAGGAAATCATTTGATTGAAAACAAAAATTCATTAAAATCTCCCAAATTGGAATACAATTTTGATACTGCAATTATAGCCGTATATTACGGAAGCTTAAAGTGACCATCCGAGTTTCCGAGATAATTTTCTCAGAAAGGCATATCGGAAAGACGTCTTTCCGAGTTTAAATATCACGGAAAGACATCTTTCCCAGATAGAAGAATATCAGGGAGAGACGTTTTTCCTAGATAGGATATCAGGGAAAGACGCCTTTAACTTCCAAGATGGAAATTCGGAAACTTGGATGGTCACTTTAAGCCTCCGTAGTATATAAGGCCGATGACAGCAAAACAAATTAGGCTATGGAATAAATTTTCAAAGAGTTACTTGTTTATATTAGTGTTTTCGATTTAATATTGGACGGAACTTGAACATTATGATGTCACTCAAACATGATTATAGGCCCTGTATTACCGTATTTCCCGAAAATATTTAGAAAACGATTTTTTGGTCAAGATTACTTACGAAAATTTTGTTTTTCTGGCTCGATTTCGTTTGCAGATGATGCACAATAAAATGACAATAGCAAGACACGTGACACCAAGCAGTGAGCTAATTGCAACGATTATCCATAGTAGAACCTGTGGACTGAAGAAACCTATGATATGCAAAAATAAATCAAACAATTAATAAAAATGCATTAATTATTGAAGAGGTCTATACAACAATACCAAAACATACTGCTGATAAAAATCTCATTTCTTCAGTTAATGTGAAATTTTAAAAGGAGAAGCATTTTGTTTATCAACTCGACATATATACATGTAACCATTATTTGTCGAGAATTGTAATATGTCCAGAGTAATTGAAAAGTGAACAGTGACAAATTGACTGGAGCAGGATTCGAACCGGCCAGGAGGTCGCCGGTTCGAAGCCCACTCCAGTCAATTTTTCTTTGTTCACTTTTCAAATGACTTTAAATTCAGTCAGTTTCCCTTGTAGTTATTTGATGATTATGTATATAGTAAAACAGATGTTTTACTTCTTGACAAAAATTAATGCCATTATCATGTATTATACCTTTAATAATGATTGAATAATATACAATTTTGGTCAATATCCCATATCCATAATCAATCACTGTTTGGAACTGCTAAGTGCCATAATCGATTTCATAATTGATTGACAGGTCATGGATAACTACCGTACTGTAAAAGCTATTTAAAGGGATTGCATACGTTTGGTAATTTGAGCCTAATGTTTGTTTCAAACCAATATAATTGTATATATATACCATAAACTAACCTGTGAAAGTTTCAATTCAAAAGGTGGTAGCGTTTTTGAGATTTTGGCGACAAACTAGAGCGGTTATTTCACGCCAGAGAACAGTTAGTCAATAGCTGAGAAGCGTTACGGCCATAACGCTTCTCAGATTCATAATTTTTGGAGATAAAAAGTGACATATTTTTCCATAACCGCGGTACTTCGAATTGAACGTTTCTCAATATGCATTATACTATCCAAAGCAGCTGTACTTCTCACCAAGTAAGTTTTTATTGCCATACATTTTCAGAGTCATTACCAAACGTATGCAATGCCTTTAAATACCTTTGAATATAGGTGTGGTTAGTTATTGTTGAATCTCACGATTACCGCTACACGGAAGATGAGGTAATTAAAATTCTACGCTAAGCAAACAATCATAACAAACAAAAGGACGCAGCTTTGATTGACTCAATCTTTCAATACCTGTGTCCCCGGCACGCGGTTCACCTGTGGTCTGCTGTGCGGTAACCGACAAAAGTATCGAACTTGTCAGAAACAGGAACTGATTCTGTTTGAGCAGTCTTTCCCGTGGAATGGCCGGCAAACCAGCCCGGACCACTGGCATTATTTCTCATGAAGATGATGTCGTCGGTCACTCCCTGTCTCTGCCAAATTCCACCTCAGTTATGCCGAACAAACACTGGACATTCTTTGAATTGAGCTGGTTTTGGGTCCCGTCTGTCGGCCATTTTTATTTTCATTTTTTCATTCAAAGACAGGTAAATAATACGCTGTTTGCCAGACTATATATGCCTTTATACACGGATTCCAATCCGTTTATGGCTTTTGAGCTCATGGGTACACACTCTGCGCTCTGCTTGAGTAAACAAGACAATCCACCCGTGAAATATTCATAAAATAAATAAAGACTGTTGGAAAATAATCGGGTGCATGAAGTTGAGAGAAATAGTTGTCAAAAATATAATGTGTATAGTTGTTTAAACCCATTATATTGCAAGGCATGAACTTTGATCGTGTCTTCCTGGTTCGGCTTCCGTATGTTTATGGGCCCTTACTGAGCATAAAAGAAACTACAAAATGATATGCCATTATGTGCATTATTTTGCCGATTTGCCCATAACGAACCGAGCACGCTAGTGCACGGATTCCGAACTTGAAATCACGAGTAAATGTATTGCTAAACACTGATGAATTCAAGTCCGAATTTTTACTATATATACAGCAAGAGTCTGCTCAAGTCAAGTCAAACCGTATCGCAACCAATGGAGACGTTGCCGCGACGTCTCCAATAATTTATCAGTCGCTGCAGTCGCGGAGACGGCTCCAACGAAAATGGCTTGCGCTCTCACCAAGAAAGACGTCTCCGAAACTTCTAGTCCTATTTCATGCACCTGCCTTCGAACAGGAGGGATATCACCACGTAAGATACGGTGAGATACCCCCTTAAGAAGTGTCTCCAATGCGTTGATTGAAGGCGTGACTCTGTTAAAGGGGTATCTCACCGGGCTCGCAACTCATGATGGTTCGCGACCCCAAATTTTGCTAGCTTTTGTCTCCGAAACGTCTCCTGAAAAGGAGTCTCCGAGGAGTCGCAAGTAGTTGACTAAAACAATGTTCGATTTTTAGGAGGCTTTTTCCAATCTCCGCGACGTCTCAGTGAGACGTATCCATCAGTTGCGGCGACGTCGCGGAGAATACTTATATCGGCGACTGCTGAGACGACTCCGCGATGTGTCTGCGATGTCAGAGACGTCTCAGAAACATCGTGCTGGAGACCAGAAAGACTGATGAGTCATTTCAGAGACGTCTCTGCGACTCTACTTGATGCCAGTTTTGACCGACTTTAGGAACCAGGTGACTCGGAACACGTGCTGATATCCCTCCTGGTCGAAGGCAGGTGCATGAAATAGGCAGGAAGAAGTCTCGGAAACGTCTTTCTTGGTGAGAGCGCAAACCATTTTTGTGTTAGAGACGTCTCCGCGACTGCAGCGACTTGGGAGCTTTAGATTGGTGTGAACGTGGACCTCGTTCACGTCGACCACAACGTCGTGCTGAACGTCAAAACCATACTTTGTGCGTCCTCAACTCACTGGGACAACGTTAGTGACGACGTGACGCATGCGCAAAGACTCGGTATGACGCAATCACGTATCAGTCGACGTAGTGAACGTGAAAATCTAAAGCTCCCTACTGATAAATTGGAGACGTCGCGGAGACATCTTCCTTGGGTGGGGATATCTCATCGGGCTTGAAACTAGTTTGCGACCCCAAATGTTGCTAGTTACAGATAAGTCTCCGCGACGTCTCCGGAAAATTACGAAGTCTCAGAGGAATCGCAAAAAGTTTAAACATGTTGATTTTTTTTAGACTATTTCCAGTTTCCGCGACGTCTCCGAGACGTCTCCATTAGTTGCGGCGACGGCGGGGACTATAATTATCCGTAACTGCTGAGACTTCTCCGCGACGTCTCCGTGACGTCTCAGAGACATCGCGTAAGACCTTCTTAGAGACCAGAATGACTGCTAAGAGGCCTTTTGCGGAGCATTCAGAAACCTTGCGGAGACCCATGGCAACTTCTACCAGCCAAGTCGCCATGACTGTTCGGAAACGTCTCGGAGACTCGCTGCACTAAGAAAGGTCTCGGAGATGTCGCAGCAACATCCTGCGACCGTCGGGCAGACGGTCGCAGAGACGTCTCCTTGGTGAGAGCGCAAGCTATTTTTATGTTGGAGACACGTCTCCGCGACTGCATCGAAGTTGAAGACGTCGCGGCGACGTCTCCTTTGATGAGATGCGGCCAAGAGTTTGAGACCATGGACAGGAAACTGACCATTATGAGGCGACCCGCGTACGTGACTCGTTCTTGGCAGTTGGCAACTTGGGAGGAAGGAAATTTAATCCCTCCTTGGTACAACTACTATAGAGAAGCTATAATTATTTTTGACTGAAGGTGTACCTGTCCAGCACGAACTTGCAGCTTATTATCCATGACGTCTTATCACCAGGGACTTGCTTGTGGCAGGCGTCGGACTTTTGTAGGATAACCTTGAAGTCGATTATTTGTCACTGGGATGGGAGGTCGAAGTCAGTGTGGTTTGACGAGTTGCATGGTAATGGAGTCGAACTTGCATCTGGATGTGTCGAGCCGTTGCTGAACGCTATATTTTTTCATATACACCCACGCCTCCTAAAGTGTATAGTTTCTGACTGAATCCAGTTAAAAGACCAAGTTATTAAATTAAGTACCCGGAAAAGTTCAGTGTCAACTGCCGGCTTAGCTGCATCAGCAGTTCTGTTGACGGGCTCTGCCAAAAGTATCGAGAAGAAAAGTCTCATGATGCACATCAGCTAGTCATTTTGCAGACGATGGTCAGGCAACCGGCATCATGATCGAATTATGATCCTGCAATTAAACTTCCTACCAAATCCTTAAAGGTATAATACATGATTGGTAAAGGTCACAGAACAGCACTCACACTATGGCTGATCCATCATGTGCATAAAATAGCATAACCTATGAAACATGGAGCTCAATCGGACATCTGAGTCAGGAGAAAAATAGCCCGGAAACCCGGCTCAATTATTCTTATAAAACATAAAGGATGGTTACCCCGAGATCAAAACGGTTTCGGTCTTAATAAATGCACCATTTCTGGCGGAAATATTTTAACGGTATATGTTTCTACCACCACCATCTTCATAACCCGAAAGTTACACGTATAGGCCAATCTGTGAACATTTCAAAGAAATACAGATTCATGGGCAAACAATCAAGGAAGATACAGTGACAGTCATCTGTGAAATTGTCAGTTCCATGCGGTGCCCACTTTTTGAGAAAACAGTGAAAACGGCCACAGTATTTCTTAAGTCTTTTCTCTTTTATTTTTGAACCTTAAAAGATCAACTTCAGTAATGTTGGTCATTGGTTTTACTCTTTTCTGGATAAATACAGCATTATAGGCAGAAATATTTTAACCGTATGTTTCTACCTTCACCATCTTCAGTTATAGGTAAATCTGTGAAGATTTCTGTTTCGGTATGCTACCAAAATATGATAACACCTTTAAATAAAGTGGCATATAAAAACGCTCAGTTTGGAAGATCTGGCGCTTCGATCCTAGTCTGAAAGAAGACTTTAATAATACACTTTAGCCGGATCAACGGTGATTTTGCGAGTGGCCGTGCCCGTGCCCCAGGGCACTTGACCCTTCACGACCGACCGTGCATCGGTCGCTGTCGCGTGCGCCCAAAAATTATTATGAAAGTTTTATGAAAGGCAATAGAGGGCGCTTCAACTTAATCCAAAACCAGACAAAATGGCTACGTGCGTAACACGAATACTTCTGCGAACGTCTCGCAAAAACTGTGCCTTTTTAATGGTTGCTGCACAAGATAAACTTACAAACCAAAGACATTTAGCAACAAAGTAAGTGGCTTAATGATTGTTCGTCTTAATATTGAAGGGAAACTACTTGGTTGAGCTAATTCACGCACGTGTTCTTACTGATCTCTCCGGCCAATCTTGTTTTGTTATTCAACTTATTGTTAAAAATTGTTTTATGTAACATCAAAAACCTGGGGTTCCTGAAGTTTAGTACACTCAGGCTAGGTTAAGTACACCGAGGTTAGCTGGTACCCAGCTTCTACCTAGAATCTAGGTGAGTAGAAACTGGGTATTACCTGAGTGTACTAAACTTCAGGAAGATTTTCACTGATGGCCAAGAGTTAACTTATCGGATACAAATTATGGAAAACTTGCACAAATAATGGTCATCAGTGGAATTCTTTCCAAAGGTTAAATATCCTCTCTAAGTAGAACTAGGCTACTTACAAATTATGATGAACTTCAAAATCAAATTAATATAATAAAAGATCAGCGTGGAGTGACATCATTCCAACTTGCCGACCTTGGAGCCGATGAAAACAAAACATTAACTGAATAAGTCAAAAGTGGTATGGTTTTTAAGACAAAAAGCTGCCAGAATTGTTCAATCTTATTACAGGGTACTTCAAAGAAGGAATATTGTCTGAGGAAAAACTATGACTCGACAATGAAAATCGTACAGAACACGATTTCTGCTTCTTGACAAAAATATTCGAAAAACAATTCTCGACGACGGGCGGTTTGTGCGTGATTTGTCCGTAGCTTGCGCCATCTACTTCCTTTACCTTTCTTTAAGTATATTTAATTTGACATTTTAGAATGCACACCTAGACAATGGGAGACTTTTGAGAACCGGCCTTCAAGTCAACAGCGCACACGCACGCACAACAGTGCAAGCGAAAAACAACACGCGCATGCTCACAATTGCGTGCGCGTGCGCTATTGACTTGAAGACCGGTCCTCAAAACAAAAGTCCCCCATTCCTTGATTACTTAATTTGTTTTGTTTTTTTTCTGTAGGAAATTACTGACAGTTGGCAAACTTGAGTCTCCAAAGCAACAAGGAAAATATGTTACAGGCCAGGTACGTCATTCTACATGCAGCAAAAACACATAAAAGCTTAAGTTGGTGCGATGATTGTAACCCTTTGCCTTGGTCTATCATGGTGGCTTGGACAACTTAACAGACCAAGAGTTACGATCATCGCAACTACATAAACATGTGTTTTTATTTTTAATCATCAAATAACCACAAGGGAAACTGACTGAATATTTAAGTCATTGAAAGGTGAACAAAGAAAAATTGACTGGAGTGGGATTCGAACCGGCGACCTCCTGAATACCGTACAGGCGCTCTACCAACTGAGCTATCCAGGCCTACGTTGGTGGTGTCCCTTATAGTCAATTATCTTTGTTCGTTTGGCAGTCAGAAACCATGCACACACCGCCATATCCCAGAGATCATCGATACGCGCAGCAATGCTGCAACCTGAGAACAGTACATGGGGGATCACTCAAAGAGGATACGGCTTTTTAATTAATATAATCATCAAATAACCACAGGGGAAACTGACTGAATTTTTAAGTAATTGAAAGGTGAACAAAGAAAAATTGACTGGGATTCGAACTGGCGACCTCCTGAACACCGTACATTTTGTATTTGTAGTCAAGGAACTGTTAAATTCTTGAATCCATCCAAAGGGTAAATTAAGTATGCTGTATAAACCAAAACCATCAAAATACGCCATATTCTTACTAGTTCTTGAAAAACGAAACAAAATAGACTGTGTTATCATGCCATCACCTGACTTATAGGGGGGTATTTTTTTCATCTAATTTGGCACGGAAGAAATGATGGAAACGTGCAAAGAAGAATGTGGATGATATGATAGTTTTCTTTGCTCGTTTCCACTGCTGTTCTGCACCAAATGAAATAAAACGCAATACCCACTGTACGCCACGTGATGGCATGTAAACATTGGTCGGTCTATTGCTTTGAGTTAGCAGGATTTGACACTTTAATCCTAGCAGGATCTTTCCCAAAGGCTAAAGAAATAGAACACTTGTTTAGCATTTTAGAAAGATTCTGCTAGGATGGAAACGTCGGGCCCTCCTAACTTAAAGCTAACTAAATGACAAGAGGACAAGAACAATACAAGTAGGCCTATTTAAAAGATACACATAAATGATTTTATTTAGCTTTCAATTTAGATCCTGCTAGGATCGAAACGTGTCATGTTTTTCTAGCTCCTTACATATATTTGTGATAAAAACTAATTTGGTTCCCATTTTGTTTTGTTACAGCTCTTTCTACATAGAATATTTGGTTACCGTGGTATTCTATTATTTCCATGGCTAGCCAGGTTGTATGACCGAGATGTTGCGGGCAACACTCAAACAAGGTATGAAGTGTCTGATTTCTCATTTTCTTTGACCGGGTCAATAATCAGTGAATACCTGGAAACTTTGGGAAAATTTGGCAAAAACACAGACTCTACATCTTTGATCTAGAATTTTAAGATTGGACGTTTTTATGTCGCAGTGTGATCAGTGTCATAGCTAGCCCATTTTGAGTGCTGACTAAATTTATATGGTAGCTAAATGCAAGTCCGTACAAGTTACGTGAGCATGTCAGTAATATTCTTTTCATTGAAGATCTGGTCAATTTATCTCTGCAAATTTGACTCCAAATCAAAATCTTACTGTTCTTTCAGTGAAAGAACACAACATTTATGTTGTAACTAGTGCATTTTCTGTGATTTTCTGTGCCGATCGGCAACATGATTTTTCATCTTGAGTGCCGGTCGGAAAGGCTGAGTGCCGGATGTCCCCGACTGGTGCCGACTGAGGTGGCTAGAACACCGAGTGTGATGTTTTATTTGGGCAGTTGATTTCTTAATTGATTTACAGTCCACCGACGACGACAACGACAGTAGAGGGCGCGGAGCACATACACACGGACAACAAAGAAGTGAAAGGCAAAACCCACGTGTACTACCAGGTCCTGATTGATAGCAGGGACTGTCCCTTCATTGTGAGTTCCTAGAACTAATCCTGACCATTCCTCAAAAATAACTTTCAAAATCCTTCCATAGAAATAATTACCTGAGGAGGTTAAAGGTCATATCGTACTTTGGTTTTTATCAAAGAAATACAGATTCATAGGCAAAAACAGATACAGTAACAGTCTTCTGTGAAAATTTCAGTCCCATACGGTGCCCACTTTTTGAGAAAACAGTGAAAAACAGCCACAGTATAAAAGACAAAAAAAGATTTTCGGTCTTTGTTTGACTAATTTCTGGATAAATACACCCTTTCAGGCGGAAAGTTTTTAACGGTATGTTTCTACCGCCACCATCTTCATACCCTGTAAGTTATACGTAAATCTGTGAACATTTCTGTTTCGGTATGTTACCAAAGTATGATACTACCTTTCAAGAGGATGTCCAACACTCAACAAACCTCGCTTTATTTGTAAGAACTATAATCCTTAAATTACTTGACATGAGAAAAAATATTTATTTAAGTACAACCCGCAAGCTCCCCCAAAATTAAGATTCTCTGAATTTCGTCAATGGGGGCAGCAGACAAATCTGTGTCAGGCCTAGCTGTAAATCACTCTCCTTAAATCAACGTAGAGAATTTAGGAGAGTGATTTGCTCTTGCTTACAAAAATCAAGTTTTGAGCTACAAATTGAGCTCTTTAAATCAACATAGGGCCTACTCATACTAATGAATAAAGATCAAGAGGAGTTTGCTCTTGCTAAACCAAGTTTCCGCATGTGTCCTGTGATGTCGGAAAAAGAGAACATGCAAAATTGTGCTTGTCCTGTTGAACATTTTGTATTTTCCGCAAGGGTAAAATGTTGGCTGGAAAAATGTATGTGATGTTTTGAAAAAGGGCAGCTCTCCTTAAATTGTTAAGGAGCTCTATTTTTCACTCTCCTCAGAAAACATTAAGGACAGCGGGGGAGAGTAATCTCTCTCACTCTCCTTAAAAATCAAGGCCTGGTGTGTGATTTCTTGACGTCAGATATGGGACCCTTTTGTTTAAAAGAAAAGGCTTCCATATCATAAAATAGACTCTCTTTCTGTGTTCAGTGTGAGATAAATATTTGTTTTCTCATGTCAAGTAATTTGAGGATAATAGTTGTAACAAATAAAGCAAGGTTTGTTGAGTGTTGAACGTCCTCTTTAAGAACACATTATTGAGGTACATGTACATGTATGGTTATAGTTTGTACTGATGATTTATATGGTGCTTGATTGGCCTACCTTGGTACATGTATGTTTTCAAGGGTTGTGCTTAAGGGATACTGCGCACTGCATTGTGTTAAGGTTTCAGGGCTGTAGACTCCAGGAACTTTATGATTTGGCTTGATAGTCCAACTTAGTCAAGTCCAAAGAAAGTGCTGTTCTACACCAAAAGAGATGGAAATACCCACTATAGGTCAGGTGATGGCATGTAAACATTGGTCTCACAATCGGTCTATTCAACAATAGAAATCAGAATGAGAATCTTGTCTAGATAGTAATTTTCGAAAGCAGAATTGTACGAAATTGTAATTGTATTTATTTTCATCAAATAACCACAAGGGAAACTGACTAAATGTTTATGTCAATGAAAGGTGAACAAAGAAAAATTGACTGGAGTGGGATTCGAACCAGCGACCTCTTGAATACCGTATAGGCGCTCTACCAACTGAGCTATCCAGCCCTACATTGGTGGTGTCCCTAAATATTATCTTTGTTTGGCAGTCAGAAGCCATGAAAACATGCAAATAATGCTACATCCCAGGGATGATTGACTATTAGGGACACCACCAACGTAGGACTGGATAGCTCAATTGGTAGAGCGCCTGTACGGTATTCAGGAGGTCACTGGTTTGAATCCCGCTCCAGTCAATTTTTCAAAATTTGAAATGATTAAACTAAACTTTGCATGAATATTAAGTATTTTTAAGTGTTCATATTCTCCGCTGTATACTTTTGTTTCTCCCAATGATTGAAGTTATTTGTTTGTTTGTTTTCTTCCTTTCTCATTTGCATCATGTTCTCCTTGGCATTAAGCGGGCACAGACGGAAGCTGTCACATTCCTCGGTAACCAGGACAGCAACAGATCGCTGTATGCAATCCCAGGTAATGTACATTTTCACAATCAGAAAGTACTTAAAATTTCATTCATATTCATGTATTACTTATATATTTCTCACCATGTGGAAATAGGGGCCATCCATAAAGTACGTACGCACGAAATGTCGACTTTTGTGACCCCCCTCCCCCTCTGTACGCATGGTGTACGCAGTGGTGTCCAGCCCCCCCCCCCCCCCCCCCCCCCCTGTACGCATACGCATTCCACATTAGGGTTTTCACTTCTCATGGTACCTTGCTTTAGCATCATTAAAATGTCACAGTCGGGGCCGGTACCATTATTGGGATGTCACTTTCAAATTCTGTAATGAATGACTAAATACATTATACATTTTAATACAGACGTATTTTACTTAATATTTTTTAAATACGTTGTATAAGAAATAAAGGAAAGAAACAAAACATTCCTGGTGTTTTTTTTTCTCACTTTTTTCTCTCTTTTCGCGCGATATGATTATGCAAATTGTTTGTTTGCGTACGGTACGCATTGGCCTGAACCTCCCCTCCCCCCTGTTCCTCCTGTACGCATGGCGTACGCATCGGGAACAGTTCACCAGCTACGTAGTGTGAACATTGCCTCTCTCTGATCCGGTTCAAATAATGGCTGGGCTGAACCGGGGCAGATCTGGGTTGTTTCTAACACGGATTGAAAAGGAGATAGTGTGAAAAGGCCTTCAGATTTATCAAAGCTACGGGTCAGGGTCAAATCTCTTGTAAACATGCAGCCAGAAGCCACTGCCAGTCCAGATCAGATGACGTAGTGTCTGGATCTTTCGGGTGAAGGGGTCAAGGAATACTTATACATTCAACTCTTCACCATATGACCAGCTCAATCAATATTTGTAGCATGTCTTTATAAATTTAGGACTGCTGAACAAACTCAAAGAGTAGGAACCTTGAAAACCAACACTTGTTTGTTTTGAGAGTTAATCTTTATTACATCTTCTTATATCAAAGATACCCGGTAGTAGTTGTGGGGTGCTGTGGCCTAGTGGTCTGGCATGTCATACTCGTGGTCAATCTACAGATTGTGGGTTCAAGTCTAGTCCATGGGCTAGTGGTGCTTGCGTCCTTGTGCAAGACGCTTTGTCACATATTGCTCCTCTTCACCCAGGTGTAAATGGGTACATGCAAGGGTAGAGATGGCTTTATGGTTTGATTAACCTCTGTGCACTGAATATGGTAGCCGGGGCTGTATACTCCCCAGGGAGTTGAGATGGTTTCAGGAATGTAAATTATGGCCGAATGACCAGAGATAGTAATAAATTTGTAATGCGCAGTACAGTATATTCACATACTGTAGTAGCTGCGCAATATAAATTCCGATATTATTATTAGTATGCACGATTGATCAGTTCGGGTATTTGTGGGGAAGAAATCATTCGTTCAAATTTTTTTGTTTTATTTTTCAAATGAATTAATTTTAAAAGCAAATATGAACATTTCATCAGCATCTGTGATCACATTTCTCCTGGGAATCATAACAACAAACAAAAGTATCTATTTGTTTAAGCGAATATGCACACATTTCCATAATGTCTGTTCTCAGACGCCAATGGATAAAATCCTACAGCGCAGTTTCTTAGCTTTTCTCCAAGGTTTTCTCAAATATGACTGCTTTTTTAGAAAAAAGTAAGTCGCAGAAATTTGTGATTGAGTACAAAATACATTTGAACTTCATGCATTTTTAAACTGTGATATTTATTATCCCAACCAGTCCTCTGCACTACCCAATAAAAGGACAGTACAGGATTGATAACATACCCAAACAGAAATGTTCACAGATTTACGTATAAATTTCAGGGTATGAAGATGGTGCTCATAGAAACATTCCTATTAAAATATTTCCGCCTAAAATTTTGCATCTACCCAGAAATTAGTAAAACCAAAAAAAGGCCGAAAACAGTTTTGATCTCGGGGTAAGGTCAAAACCATTTTTTATGTTTATAAGAAAAATTGAGTCAGGTTTTCTCGTGACTTTGATGTCTGATTGAGCTCAATTTTTCACAGGTTTATCATTTCATGGACATGCTGGTTCAGACAAAGTGTGAGGGCTGTTCTGTGACCTTTACCAATCATGTATTATACCTATAAGATCCATCTGCAGGCCTTGCATGAACTTGTATTTCCTGGCTAGCCCATCAGGCCAGCTTACTTCAGATTTTACTAGCCCGTTTAGATTTTTACTAGCCCGTACATATGTTGATCCATACCTTTACATGTAGCTTCTTTTTTTTTCACTTGCCCAACGGGCAACCAAGGAAGTTATTATTATTATTATTATTATTTATTTGGTAATGACACCAAGGATTCCTCAAAAGTGCCCAAGGCACTGTAGCTCGCATGCCTGATAAAACCTGTTATGGAAAGATGATGAGAAGAAGATACAGTTTTAGAGGTGGGAGGAAAACCCCAGAGTTATATTCTGGGTAAAACCCACAGAATCACGCAGGGACTGAAAACCCAATCCACTTGTAGGCCGAGCCGGACTTGAACCCGGTCCGCAGAGGTGAAAAAAGGAAAGAACCGCTACGCCAACCTGACTCCCCAACTTGAAATGAGTCTAGCTACTAGCTAGCCCAGAGTGGTTTTTGCTAGACATTGTACGCCGGTGGGCTAGTAATATTTCGAGCCCTGATCTGTATTTTTAAGGATTGATTGATGATATGTTATCATTACCTTCATACATGTAGGTCTGGACTATGTGGCCCATGAGGATGTATTGCCTTACTCAACCACAGAGAAGACACCAATCCAACATGAACTGTTTGATAAATTCCTGGAGCGCAGTGCGGGACAAGGTCAGTGAACTGAGAACACTTGTTTGTTTGTTTGTCTGTCTGTCTGTCGGGGTGTCATGGTGTTTGTTTTTTGTTTGTTATGAAGTAAGGTTTGTGGGTACACTATTGATGTTTACGAAACGGAGGCTCAGGCTCTGTCTCAGGCTCCGGCTCCGGCTGCATTTTGTGAATCCATTCTGAAATAACTGGTATCAAAATAATAGGCTTTTGGCTGCGGTTCAGAAGTATATTCTCTGGTTTGAAAAGGAAGACAGAGCTTCAGCTTCGATGAAAAAACACAACCTATATTTTCAGCATATGGATGCAGAGCTGTAGCCTGAGCCTGAGCCTAAGCCTCCATTTCGTAAACGCCCTATGAACTCTTTTATAGAAGTTTGGTTTTGAGAAGAACCGAACTGTTAAAGGTTTACTGTAATCAAAATTGGGAAAGGGGTGAAAGTGCTTAAAAATTATTGCTTAATACATAATTTATGACTGTATACACATGTACATTTAAATGTTTTTTGTAAGTGCTTATTTTGACCAAAACGTTACAAAATCAGTACATGTATGCCCCGCCCCCCCCCAAAAAAAGTCCCCCTTGGAACTGATCCACGCAACAAAATCAAGTAACGTCACATACAGAACTAGTAAATATAGGCTCACCACACAGTATACTGCGTGATGCCGTGATCAGGGGACTGTGGACGGGTCACCCCAACGGACTTGAAAATTGTTTTGTTGTCACATCTGTAGCAGGAGGTCGTGGGTTCGAATCCCACCTGAGCCAGCGCATTATTTTTTCATGTGTGCTCAAAAGGCACTTAGTGAAGTGCTTATCTACTTGGTTGAAGGGCAATAAATTGTTTGCATTATTATATCTCCTCCAGGAATAAATCAATCAACGATCAACTGATCCGTTGCCTTTCTGCTCAATGTTGTGATACCAATAATCACCTTCCCTGTATACACGTCCCGCTCATTTCCCGGCCTTTCTATTCCCCTCGCAGATGCCCCGTTCGTTCCTAAGGACACGCTGAAGGCGTGGCAAGAGAAGAACCACCCCTGGTTGGAATTATCCGACGTACACCGAGAGACCACAGAGAATGTGCGAGTGACGGTCATTCCATTCTACATGGGTGCTAGGGTAAGTCCAGGACGCTCTCGACACTGGCATGCAACTTTGCCTCGGATTAGCTGATTTTATAATTTTTCTCATCACACTCAATTAATCAATCAGTGGGAACATGTGCGGCGGCGGCGCATTGCTGCATCTACCTTAGAACAATACTCCTTCGCTCTCCTAATAGCCATCCCCCAGGCAGCCACGTTCCATCCCATCCCAGCAAAATAATGATCGATCTGATGCAACCCCGTGTCATGCACTCATGCCATTGAAAAACGCTGCGCATAGCCTTATAAAGATTGGAATGTCCTCGTTTTTTGTTGTTGTTAATGTGACCTCTGTGTCTCTCTTCCGGCCAGTTCATTTGACCTGTTACCCTGGTTCAAGAATGGAACCGCACATTTAACTGCATAACCCATTGATTTGTGATATATGACGTTAACGTCCGGCATTTATTTTTCCTGACAGGTATCGCAGGACTCAAGTGTGTACTGGGTGAGTTACCTCTGCAAGTTGCAGACTTTAATTATTATTATTATTATTTATTTCCGGTAATGACACCAAGGATTCCTCAAAAGTGACCAAAGGCACTGTAGCTCGCAAGCCTGATGAAACCTGTTATGGAAAGATGATGAGAAGAAGATACAGTTTTAGAGGTGGGAGGAAAACCCCAGAGTAATATTCTGGGTAAAACCCACAGAATCAGGTAGGGACTGAAAACCCAATCCACTTGTGGACCGAGCCGGACTTGAACCCGGTCCACAGAGGTGAAAGGCGAGGAAAGAACCACTACGCCAACCTGACTCCCTGGTTGTAATAGTCACATTCATATGCCTTGGTACTATCCAATTGTTTAGGTCAATGTCAGAGCACTTGTTCTTACTATTCTTCATATTCCTGTTCATAGCCTATGACCCAGGGTCCAGCGTTAAAGGTACAGGACAGGATTGGTAACATACACAAACAGAAATGTTCACAGATTTGCGTATAGCTTTCAGGGTATGAAGATGGTGCTGGTAGAATTTACCGTTAAAAACATTTCCGTCTGAAATGATATACTGATCCAGAAATTAGTCAAACAAAGCCCGAAAACAGTTTTGATTTTGGGGTAAGATCAAAACCATTCTTTATAATTTATAAGAAAAATTTGAGTCGAGTTTTCACTATTTTTTCTCGTGACTCAGATGTCCGATTGAGCTCAAATGTTCACAGGTTTATTATTTCATGTACATGTTTGATCAGACAAAGTGTGAGTGCTGTTCTGTGACCTTAACCAATCATGTATTATACCTTTAAAGAGCTGCTTGAGCGCAAAACCTTGCTTTAGCATGAAAAAGTCCGCCCTTGGTAAAAAACAGTACGACCTTATAAATATTCAAATATGCAAATATTCAATTAAATCAATATTCATATATTCATGAATCGTGTGGCTTGATTGTGTTCACAGTGGAGGTACTGCATTCGGTTGGAGAATTTGGGAGAGGAGACCGTGCAGCTGAGGGAGAGACACTGGAGAATATTCAGCCTGTCAGGAACTCTGGAGACGGTCAGGGGAAGAGGTGTAGTGGGTCAGGTAGGCAATCTATCCAGGTTTCATTCATTATACACCGATCTGATGACACGACCATGACGGGCCCGCCATTACTGCATTGTCCCCGTCCGTATTTTGTCCGGCAACAAAAGAATTTACGTCTACTGCGGGGTGTATGTCCCCTAATCATGGGATGTAAACCCTGCAATTATAGAGTGCGGTGGTGCGTACATTCTTCTGTTGCCGGACAAAAGGCAGGCGGGAACACTGCAGTAATGGCAGACAGTATATCGTGCCGTCGGATCGGTCTATATGAGAAAAATCTTCTCTTCGCTGGTTATACTTGATTGTTTAGTCAAAGAACTGTGGGTCGTTTTAAACTTTTTTAGCTGGCCTGTATTTATTTATTATTTTGTTACTGTTACTATTATATTCTTAAAGCTTACTTAAGGGGGAAACGTTTTGCTATAAATGTCAACAGAAATTTTCACTTTGCCCTAACGTTTCAAGTACCTTTTAAAGAAACATTTTTACTGTCTATTTTCTGATGTAAGATAGAGAATGCTTAATGCTCCCAATAATGGAATAAATCAATTTCAAGTTGATTGGTTTGGAGGTTATACTGCACAAAAATAGGTAAATAAAGTTTATGCATGACCCTATGGGAATTTCGCCCTAACATTAGTATTATTATTGGCGAGCTGTGAAGCAAAGTGAAGCCTATGTAGTAGTACCGTTCATCCCGTCCATCCGTCCGTTCGGCGTCCGGGTGAAATGTTAAAGTGTTTTTAGTATGTGCTTGAAGTTTAATTTTCTTTTTAATTTCATTCTCATTTTCAGTCTCAGGCCTTTGGTCTGTTGCCCAAGATAAAGTTTTAATCATTATCATAAATGAAAAGTGAAAAATTTTGAATTTTTTTCTATTTCGGAGTCAGGTAGACCTGCGAAAACAATTTATTTCTATTTTTTCAAAATGTTGAAGTTTTTTGTGTTGTTTCAAGATGTTGAATTTTTTTTAGGGGGGGGGTGTGTGTGTTGTCCAAAATAATGTTGTTATTATTGTAATTGAAAGTTTTGTTCTTGTTTCAAAATTTTACACCACACTTATAAACATAGGAAAAAGCAAATTATACCAAAACTATGCATATTAGACTTTTACAAGGTTAGTCTGAGCAAAATATGGAAGTGTACATTTACAGCAGAGGCTAAAAGGATGTTTTCTGGAAGCATTTATGACAGGTTTGTCTGAGCCTGTACATGTAGGGCTACTAGGTACGTCAGGAAGGTTCAGTCTTATTGAAGTTGACCTTGTATATTTTGTATATTTGTGTTTTCAGGAACCTATTTTATCTAAAGAGCAGCCAGCTTTTCAGTACAGTAGTCATGTGTCTCTTCAAGCGCCCAGCGGGCATATGTGGTAAGTTGAAGTCAATTTTGACCTAAGAAGTTGACAAATTGGGACCTCCCTAGTAGTCAACTATCTTTGCTCAGGGTGCCAGTCAGAAGCCATATGACCATAGACTGCCATATTAGTGCTCTACCATCTGAGCTATCCAGCCCTATGATGAGGCCTCCCTATAGTCAACAACCTTTGCTCAAGGTGGCAGTCAGAAGCCATATAACCCATTAACTTCCGTACCAGTGCTTTACCATCTGAGCTATCCAGTCCTATGATGGGACCTCCCAATAGTCAACAACCTTTGCTCAAGGTGGCAGTCAGAAGCCATATAACCCATTAACTTCCGTACCAGTGCTTTACCATCTGAGCTATCCAGTCCTATGAT
The DNA here is from genome assembly GCA_963971285.1 of Astropecten irregularis. Lineage (NCBI taxonomy): Eukaryota > Metazoa > Echinodermata > Asteroidea > Paxillosida > Astropectinidae > Astropecten > Astropecten irregularis. The sequence goes on from OZ020247.1 coordinate 10,634,756, forward strand.
GAGGCCTCCCTATAGTCAACAACCTTTGCTCAAGGTGGCAGTCAGAAGCCATATAACCCATTAACTGCCATACCAGTGCTCTACCATCTGAGCTATCCAGTCCTATGATGGGACCTCCCAATAGTCAACTATCAAAAATTTCCGACCTACCCACCGTATTTTGAAATGCCATGTAATCGGAAGCAGAACTAATTTTTTTTTTTGCCTAAGCAAGGTTTTTCTTCGCGAAAAGTGGGGTGCTAAATTATGGGTCTAAAATACCTTCTTTTTTCTATATGCAATATTTTTTAGTACAAACAATGATAGACAGGTTGAGTATCTATGTATTTAACTTCACATGAGTTTTGATGACAGTAAACATTTAAACAATTGATTGTTTGTTTGTTTGTTTGATTATAGGGGGACATTTAGAGTTGAGAAAAGCAATGGTCAGACGTTTGATTGTAGGATTCCTCCGTTCACACTGGAGAGCAAACAGGAGGATCACTCTAGCCCCCATGGATTCTTCGGTTAGTCTGAATCACTGGTTCCCTGCCTGTGCTTCTTGCACAGTTTGAATAGAGACAATCTGGTACCGACCGGACTGGACCAGGGCTGGTTTCATAGTCTATGGTGCTTAATAGCACAGAAGTCTGCTATTAAGCACAAACTCGTTTCATGACACGGGGTACCAGCCAAAGTTTCACATAATGGATAATAGCCCGTCACTGACGCTCGGCTGGTTTCCCCCTTTTTATGAAAGTTTGCTCATCAGTTGGGTTTCGGACCAGGACAAGTCACGGGTGAAGTTTGTTGCCCGTCATTGTGAATGGGACATAGCTACCCCAGCCACAAAAAAGTTTATAAACTTCACCTTAAAATAAATAATTAAGATTAGGACTGGGAATTGGGATAAGGGAAATTTCAGATTTTTAGTTTTGTGGGGTTATTGCAAGATGCATTGTTAATCCTCATTAATATTTCATCACTAACAATTACTTGGTGCGTTGGAGTAGGTCACCTAGGTCGCTCCGAGTCAGCCCCCGTACCATTCAATTAGGTCTGACGTCATTCTCGGGGTTCACTCGGGGCAGCCACCAGTGAACCTGCTCGTGAGCAGAGTCAGTGGTGGGAAACACGTCACACGAATTCAAGATGGCGGAAAGGTAAGCAAGCGTTCAATGGGAGACTTTTGAGAACTGGTCTTCAAGTCAACAGCGCACGCGCACGCAATTGTGAGCATGCGCACGTTGTTTTGCGCCTGCGCTGTTGTGCGTGCGCGTGCGCTGTTGACTTGAAGACCGGTTCTCAAAAGTCTCCAATTAGCCCAGCTGTAGTGGCTGATCTGGGTGACGTGACCCGTATTGACCGAGGGAAGCTACTCGAACGCACTTACTGTTGCACAACACAACTTCTTTCTAAAGTTGCTTTTTATATTATGTATTAAGTCCCCACCCTTATTGCGTTGTATGGTAATTTGTTTCAGAGTAGATAATGCATTTTAGAAATGTGACACCCATGAATGTATTTCATGCATTCTGTGGATATTATATACTGAGGTATTAAAGTTTGCAATGATATGGGATATTAAGATATGGTTGATACACACTGATCTAGTTTGAAGCTCAGTTTAAAGGTAATATCATACTTTGGTTGTTGTCAAAGAAATACAGATTCAGGGGTAAAAATATCAAGGAAGATACAATAAAAGTCATCTGTGAAAATTTCAATACCATACGGAGCCCACTTTTTGAGAATCACAGTGAAAAACGGCCACAGTATTTTTTCTCTTTTATTTTTGAACTTGAAAAGATCAAAAATAATTTTGGTCACTAGTTTTACTCTTTTCAGGATAAATACAGCATTTCAGGCAGAAAAAAGTCAACAGTATGTTTCTACAATCACCATCTTTATACCCTGTATGTTATAGGTAAGATTTGTGTTTCGATATGCTACCAAAGTATGATACTACCTCTAAGTTGAGACGCGGTTTTTCACGACAGATGATCTGTCTGTAAGAAAGTTCCTCGATTCAGACTCCAACAACTCTATTGTTTTAGGGTTAATGCTTGCTTTTGATTTGGTAAGAGTGTGACTGCTGTTTTAAGTGGTGTTAATTTTACCCATCATTATATCACACAATGGGGAGTGCCAGGATGAGCTTGTACTTGTAATAACCACAATTTTTTGTATATTATTAAAGTACCGGTAGAGACTATTCAGATGACTATTTGGTTCATTATATTATTTTGGGAGTTCCAGTACTGACAGTAGTCTATAGGCCTTTTCACATGACGCAAAAAAACTCTCAACCATTGAGAAATTATCTCATGGTTGCGAAATCTTACAAAGTGTCATCGTGTGAAAGGACACCAATGCTTGAGAGTGACCCTCGATTTTGACCGAGGTCCAGACCTACGACAACATTTCTCAAGGGACTCTTGCGAAGTGCTTTGCAATATGTGCATGCGTGTGTTTTCTATGTGTTACATAGTCTTGGTTCAAGACGGTATTGGTGTGGATACTCGAACCGCACTGACCATACGCATGTACGTACAGGTAATCCCCACACACGTATGCACGGAGCTATCACTAATACCGTCTTTGGAAATGTGTAAAATCTCCCCCCTAAATCGGGGGGGAAACACACTGCACTTGCGTTGCATCTAAAGTCAGGCGCTGCCCATTTTCTGTTCACGCATGTGCATACACGTAAACAAGGCACCCCATGAAGTTACACAATAGTGTAACATGCCTTTTGATTAAAATTTCGACGATGTGACTGGGCGAGAGTTGGGGAGATAGGACCTATATGACTGTTTATTTCAGTGGCTAATTTACAACATAATGTAGAAATCCACAGTTGCTGAATTATTGTACCTTGTAATACTATATTTCCATTGCATTTGGTAAAAAAACATGAAGCAAGGAGTTGTAAACGTGCTATTAAAGTATTATTTAGCCTGAGGCCTACAGTGAAACACTACATTTTAAGTTACATGTAGGCACGTAGGCCTATAAACAAAAAAACATTTACACATTCACACTGTATACAACCATGGAGGTAGATACAACGTGCATGGTACCATGGAGCGTGGAGGAAGTTCCTCCATGATGGTACATACACCTGTACACCGCATGCATGGCAATACCCACAGGTCGGCCGTGGGAAAGTATCAGATTACACATGCAGCGATCTCTGCATTGTTTGACCCGGCCATTGCCATGGGAGCTGACTGCAGGCCTCGTATGAATATATCATACATATTCAACAGTGTGCCATGGTGACGAAGTAGCGCGCTACATACATTATACTAACGAGGTGTGCACGCAACTCACAACCCTTACACGATTCCCAAGACTATGTTATAGATAGGCCTTTACGAATACATGTACGTACATGCGTGCGTGCGTGCAGGTCAGTGCGGATAATCGGTTCGTACGTTCGAGTACGGTAATAACATAGTCGTGGACCAAGACTATGTGTTACATGGCCTTTGCAGACCGTGCGCACTCCCGCGGGCTTTACGCGCAGCCTCAGCGTTGTGATGGTACTAAGCAGCATTTTACATCCATAAAATGCATAGTTTATCGATTACCCGGGTTCCGTCTCAAGGGAGGCTTGCAAAATGTTACACTGTGCCGCGTGAAAGGACGTAAAAGCAGCCAGCATAAAACCGTTTTGTAAGATTTCGCAACCATGAGAAAATTTCTCAATGGTTGAGAGGTTTTTTTAGCGTTTGAAAAGGCCTTATTTATGTTATAGACACACTCGCCGTATATAAAGCGAGCGAGCATCTATCACATGCGTGCAGATATCCTGATTAATTATGCAAGCCAACCAAGCACTGACCTGTAGGTTTTGACGAATCAACATCCTTGGCCTCCGTCACGATCCTGACGGAAATGTTCTCAAAACAGATCTGATTGGCTGATGTGCCGCATTGCATAAAATTTGCATGCACGCATGTATCAGATGTTCATACATAGTGTGGCACAGAGTAGAATGGGTGATACTCAGAACACACTGACAGCACTGTTATTGCTAAACTGCTATGCAGTTGCAAGAATGCAAGACGACTGACCTGCAATAATAATTATTACAAATTATTATCATTTTTTTTTCAATTTGTGGCTTGGTTTGCAGCTGGTCAATCTTAATAGTTCTAATACTGTTTCGGTGATTACTATATTTTTGTGTGTGTCTTATCTCGTTTTTTTTACATACAAAGGATATCAAACAAAAATGTCTGTTGATTAAGTAGAATCACTAAGTGAAAAATAAACGTTAACATTTTTGAAAGTTTTTTTTTAAGAACCTGTGATTGGTGATTTGAGAATATGCCAATGAAATGCTTGGATGTAGGTTTTGCTATTCATTTGTCAATTTGTTGACTATGGTTATCTTTAACCAAGTGCTGGTATTTTTATCCAGTTGACGGTTAATCGACCTGGTTTTAATTATCCAGTTACAAATTTCCACTAACCGTTAACCGAAACTGAAAGGAATTAAAAGGGACGGACCATTGGCTCATGCTCAACAACCCCGAAAGTGTAAACTGTATAATTTCAGTCAGTTATTTTGTCCATTTTGCCAAGTAGAAACACGCTTTTCAAATACTGGATCTAAAGGAAACATTGTGTACTTGATCTAAATGCTTGATCCAATGAATAACATCGTAAAAAGAATTCTGAAAGCGACGATCACATTGAAGAAGACCTATATTCCATAAATCGCACATGTTTCACGTGATTATACAATGTATAAGTTAACCTTAAACCTGATTTTTTTTGCAATCAGTAACCGGATATGATATAAAAATTACCCGATTTTGCTCAGCACTACTTTCACCAGATCAGGCTCATGTGTGTTACATTAATGATCTAGCATTTCATGGCAATAAACAGATGAAGAGAAATCTTATATGGAAACAGTATAATGCGTATCGACAAAGATCTAAAGTTATTGGTAGAAAGCTAGAAATGTCTACACAAACATGTCAAAGATGTAATGAGGTATACTACTTGCCCCGTTCTGAAGGTAACACATTTTTTTTATTATTATCAAATTCTGATGCGATTTTTTATTGTTGAAAATATAGTTTCATCCAATGTTCTCAGCTCACCTTAAAGGTAGTATCATACTTTGTTAATAGCATACTGAAACAGATGTCTTCACAGATTTACCTTTAACTTACAAGGTATAAAGATGGTGGTGGTAGAAATGTACTGTGACATTTTTTCTGCCTGAAATGCTGCATTTATCCAGAAAAGAGTAAAACCAATGACCAAAAAACAATTTTGATCTTTTAAAGATAAAAAATAATGGTGAAAAAACTTAAGAAATATACTGTGGGCATTTTTTTTTACCATTTTCTCAAAAAGTGGGCACCGTATGGGACTGAAAATTTCACAGATGACTGTTACTGTATCTGTCTTGATATTTTTGCCCATGAATCGGCATTTCTTTGACAAAAACCAAAGTATGATATTATCTTTAATATTACTGAATTGTATCTGTTGACTTTCTTTCAGCAGAGTTTAGCTTATATCTCTCTTTTTTTAGCAGTGGATTCATTTTAATAATGAATATATTCCTGTAATAACATATTACAGGAACGTTCATTTGTGCAAGACTGATTATAAATTCAAGTTAAATTTTTTATTTTTTCTTCCCAATAATGCCCTTCATTTGTATATTACATAATGTAAGGCAGGACTGCAAAGAATGATACAAATAAAACCAATGCAGAAATATATTACAAAAATATTTATTTCCAAATTTCTCTTTCCTTGCACAATGCCTTTTATACTTCATAATTATCAAAATGTTATCGATTTCTTCTTAAAATCAGTACTAAGCACAAATTTAATACTCTACTCGTTTACCAAAATAGCGCTCCGCACTTGTGCTAAAATAGCACTGAATCTCAGACAAACATTGCAACCATGCAAATGTGTGTGGGTGTGCTCGTGCATGTACACTGTACACTACGTGTGTGAGACAATGTTTGTCTGACATCCGGGGATTTTGTGATTTCATTAGTGTGGAGCGCTATTGTTATACTTTTTATTGCATGGCGCTTTCCAATATGATATTTTGTATTTTTTATGTGGAGTGAAACTTTTGATTTAAATACAATTTGCAAGAAAGGTGGCTTCAATACATAATTAAAAACATAATTAATATACCGGTAGGTAAGTAAATCTGGATGAACTTGTAATAATTTAGATTTGCGGGATAAGAACTCACATATTAAGTGAGTTGGTTTATTCAAACTGTTAACAGTTCCATACACATTGTAACTGTGTTCAGCTACTTTATGTGTTTACTTGTTGTTATCTAAATAAGACTTGAAGCTATACATGGTGGACGTACTTAAAGGAGGTAGGTTTGCGGTGACACTATGTAATCTCTTCTGTGAGAGTGTGTGGTTCTGAGAAGAACCATTGGTATTATCTCGACGTTCCGAACAGTGTGCTCTGTTTGTCCTCAGGAGAGACAAACCTGAAAGAGCACACTGTTCGGAACGTCAAGATAATATCACCGGTTTTTCTCAGAACCACACACTCTCACAGAAGAGATTACACAGTGTCACCGCAAACCCAACTTCTTCTTTCATTGTTTTCTGTTTTACTAACAACTCCTGCCACGCACAAGAACAGAAATGAGGGTTAGCATGCGTCATGGAGTAGTTTATTCTCCTGAAGAAACCAGAGCATACTGGCTGGAACTGCGGAATGTCGGGTAAACCGGCTCTTTTCAGAGCCTTCTAATACTCACAAAAGAGATAGGGCCTGTTTGTTTAATGCAAAGGATCAGAGATTTTGTTGATCCGGATCCCATTTTAGCGTATCTTGCATAGGATGTGGATCCGCAATTTTGGGATCCCGTGCATTACACAAACAGGCCCATAAATACAGTATACATGTATGTCACATGATGTACCACAAAACCTATTACCTACAGTCATTTTGATTTTAAATGAGTCAGTGAGACTTGAGGCAGAACACAAACAAATTACACCATGGTTAATACAAGAATGCCTCTTTTGAAAGGTACAGTACAGGATTGGTAACATACCCAAACAGAAATGTTCACAGATTCACGTATAACTTTCAGGATATGAAGATGGTGCTGGTAGAAACATACCGTGAAAATATTTCAGTCTGAAATGGTATATATTTATCCAGACAGTAGTAAAACAAAGACCGAAAACAGTTTTGGTATCGGAGTAAGATCAAAACCATTCTTTATGTTTTATTAGAATTTTTTCGGGTTTTCGCTATTTTCGAGTGACCCAGAATGATGTCCGATTGAGCTCAAATTTCCACAGGTAGGCTTATGTTATTCCATGTACATGATGGATCAGACAAAGTGTGAGTGCTGTTCTGTGACCTTTACCAATCATTGTATTATACCTTTAAGGATTGGTAAGGAGTTTAATTGCAAGATCATATTCGATCCTGGGATGCCGGGTCATCGTCTGCACACTGTACATGTGTTATTTTATGTGCATGCAGGATTAGGCAAAGTGTGAGTGCTGCTCTGTGAGCTTTACCAATCATGTATTATACCTTTAATGTTATAGTGGAACGCGGAAGATGAACATGGAGGGACTCACAGAAATTGTCTATTTGTTTTCCACTAAAAATTGGAAGCCAAGGATGATGTTCAGCATAGCCAAATGTTTGATGTTCGTTTTTGCCATTCCGTTGTATACTGCCCATGTTTCGTTCTGGAGTCATACTGATTAGCAAGTTTTCATGGGCGTTCATCATACATCATTCTTGATGAAGAAGTACAAATCAGCAGCAGCTACAGTCAGAGCCATGAAAAAGCCAACCAGCACTCGCTGCAGAGGAGAAAAATGCAAGTAGTAGTTAGTAAGCGATTAATCACTAAATGGGTACTGTATAAATAATACAAGGTTGATGCTCTCAATACTTACAGTTTAGAAAGTCTAAATGCAAACTGCTTACTAACATTACATTACTAACAAGATCTCAAGTTCATTATGCTGAACACAACACAAGGGGTTTCTGAAGCAAATATTTTCCAGCAAATTATTTTTCAACCTTCCTGAAAAATACGGGCGTTTCACAAAAGAGCCCACAATAAGCTTGCAACACGTTGGCCATTTTGTCGACAAACTGCGCATCTTTTCACACGCGAAGTTTGTCGACGAAATCAATTCTGCAGATTGTGATTGGCCAACGCATCGCAAACTCATGGTGACGCACTATTGTGAATAGCGCTCAGCACTAATGACGTCACACGAGTCCCCGGATGTCAGACAAACATTGACTCACGCACGTAGTGTACACCATGCATGCACACGGACATACCACACGTTTGCATGGTTGCAATGTAATTTGCCTGAGATCCGATGTGCTATTTTTAGCGCAAGTGCGGAGTGCTGTTGCCCGTATTGATATGACCACAAATGCACATTGTCTTTGCACTACCGATTTGAGCTGTCAGATCCCATGTAAAATGAGAAAGCCACTGTCTGGCCTCGGAAGTCATGAAAGCTTGCAGTATAGGCCCAAGAGTATTTTGGTGAATACTGAAATAATTAAAAATCTGGGTGCACATATCTAACTGATGCCCGTCGCCTGTCCAGTTAACTTCAGCTATAAAAACCCTGACCACGTTCAAAAACGACGTGAAACTTCTTACCGCGGTGACTGGCTGTCCAGAGTAGTACATCGCCATGAAACCAAAGACAAATGCTCCGACGACGGTCAGGAAAACATTGAAGATGTTGGTCAGTTGAGCTTGAACACTTTTCACTGAGAGTTATAAACCCAAAAGTTCAGAAAAATTAAAAAAGGTGTCCACTGTAAATTTATTTTTAGAATTTTCTTTCAAAGAATTTTATATTTAAAGCACATTAATTATCCTCATAATTTACCTTCTTGTCCTATTTGACCCAAAGGACTCTTGCCAACGACCTGTTGTCAAAAAAAAAAACGGATCAAAATGTTTTTGTTGTTCAAGCACCACTGTCATCATACCCATTGATGTTGACATCAATCTCATATTTATACTGTAGCCTCCTTAAAAGTAGTATCATACTTTGGTAAGAAACCAAAACAGAAATGTTCACAGATTTATGTATAACTTACAGGGTGTGAGGATGATGGTGGTAGAAACATACCGTTAAAATGTTTCCACCTGAAATGGTGTATTTATCCAGAAATTAGTATAACAAAGACCGAACATCTTTTTGATCTTTTAAAAGATAAAAACTAAAAGAGAAAAGACTTAAGAAATACTGTGGCTGTTTTTCACCATTTTCTCAAAACGTGGGCACCGTATGGGACTGAAATTTTCACAGGTGACTGTTACTGTATCTGTCTTGATATTTTTCCCCATGAATCTGTATTTCTTTGACAAAAACCAAAGTATGATACTACCTTTAAGTCCTACAGAATCCAACAAATCTCAAGGAAACTTGCAGGATTGAGAAGATAACATCGATGGTTTGTATTTGATTCACCTCATAGCCGACATTTTTGGTCATCTCCTGGTAAACTTTGTTTTCTTGTTCAGCTTGAAGTCTCTCTAATCTGGCTACTAATTCTGGATTCTGTTGGTCAAAAGGAAAACAAAAACAATGTCAATGATTAAAAATGTCATTCACATAATTTGTATCAATTTGTTCACTGCTTCTTAAAAATATTGATATTTAACAAATATTGGGAAAGATTTTACCACTTAAAAAGTACAGTACAGGATTAGTAACATACCCGAATGGAAATGTTCTCAGATTTACGTATAACTTTCTCGATATGAAGGTGGTGATGGTAGAACTAGAAACACACCATTAAAACATTTTTGCCTGACGTTGTGTATTTCTCCAGAAATTAGTAAAACAAAGACCGAAAATGGTTTTGATATCGGGGTAAGATCAAAAGCCTTCTTCATGTTTTTTAAGAAAATTTGGTCGGGTTTTACTATTTTCTCATGACTCTGATGTCCAATTGAGCTGAAATGTTCACACGTTGATTATGTCATGTACAAGGTTTCCTATTTTGTATCACATTTTCCAAGCTACAATCAAAAATTTCCCATCAGAATTTCAGGTTGATAAGTAGGCCTAGACCAAGTAACTTGAACGCTTCAATTTTGGGGTTGAACCCCCAAAATTAAAAAAAGGGAGTTCAGCACCCAAGTTACTTGGTCTAGTTGATGAGCTACAATTTAAGGAAAGCAAAGCCCATTTATTTCAGTAAAATCTCACCAATATTATATATTGATTTAGATTGCTTACTCTTTTTAGTTGAGGCAAAGGTGGGAAGAACACTTCACTTCCTTCCAGCAATTCATGAAGATATATCTGTGGCTTTCCATCTGGACAAATGGAAGATGAATTGCCACAAAGAAAATAAAACAGTTAATTCTTTATTTCTTCTGTTGAGCGCAATCTTTCAACCTGCGCAATCTTTATAAGCATTTGTCCGAAGTGACTTGTTTTTAAAGAAAACCTGTGAGGCTGTGTGCAACATTTTTAACCGCGGTTAAAAAAAAACCCAGATGGATGTAAAATTCAAAATAGCGCACGGCCCAGTTTAAAACTTGCAGTTGCACAGGCCTCAAAATTGTGTTTAACACTACCACCAATTTTCATTTTTAACTCCTTTTACTTTTTTAGTTTTAAAGGGAGGGTACAGAATTGGTAAGACAAAATACACTTTATGATCACAGATTCACATAAAACTTACACAGTATAATGGTGATGATAGCAGAAAACATCCCATGAAATGTTTTTGTCTGAAATGCTATATTCGTTGAGAAATAAATGAAACTATTTTCAGATTGGAATAAATCGCTTCGAAGCGTTTTATTCATTCGTTGAAATGTGTACAGTTCTCCGTACACGGGTTTTCACTATTTTCTCGTGACCCAGATGGCTGATTGACCTCAAACTTCTACAGGTTTGTCAGTTAAGGTATATGATGGATTACATAATGTGCTTTCACTGTCAGCAACGGTTTTGTCGCAAACACCAGTTCTGTACCATCCCTTTAAAGTTAAAATGTTCAAAAGAATCTAAAAAGAATCAAAGAATAAATCAAATATTGCCACAACACAATTCGCATGCCAATTATTGAACTAAGATTTTCCAATATTATGTCAGTATGCTAGAAAATGGGAAAAAAATCAACAAAATGATTGAAGAACGAAAATGAATGTTGTTTTGAATTAGGACGCCCTCAAGCGGTCACCAATCAACACAAATGTTAACGTTAACCTGCACACAAATATCTCTGCAGATTTTGAAGAGTTGAAAACGGTATAGTCGGCTCTTCTTCATGTTCATCTTTAGATCTAAGTTTTGCGTATCCCCTCAACTCATTCTTTAAATCGTCAGGTACATCATCGCGTGCCAAAACGCCGTCAATTCCATCGTAAATTCGCTCCGTTAAAATCATGAGCGGCGCCATCTTGAAAATGAGAGGTCAAGGGTCGTAGTGGACTTTAATAATCATCGATTTAGGGTAGTTTTTAAAATATTGTCGTAATACTCATTCAAATAATTAAAGAGATACTCAAATAAAATTTAATATTACAAAAACACATAAATATACTATTTGTATTCCTAAAATATTTATTATGATATTTATTAATTCAGCATAAATATCAGATTTAATAATACAAATAAATACCTGACTTGAAACGTGTCCTGCATGAACTGAACACTGACATCCTCGTCCCCACAATTACCTACTTCATTCAACGTCGTGCACTGTAAACCATAAACCTGTTGATGAGATCGCTCTCTGCAGGAAAGAGGTTGATATACCCTGCACAGCTCTTTGCAAGAAAGTTGTCAAAATGGAGCGGATATATTCCATCCCTTTTACAGTTTTGGAATGCCCAAATCTCAAACTCAAGTGGCCGACATGGCTTCACGCTCCCTCTGCAATGACAGTGTACATTATTGTTCTTAGTTCGTATTTTCTTGTCACAGGGGGTGAGTTTGTTTTTGCATTTTAAAACAATTTCTAGCGATTGCAAGTTCACTTTATATTTTGGGGATTGTGGGTTAATGGGTCCTAAAACTATAAAGGAAAAGAAACTACTATTTGAAAAGTAACTTACCTACATATACTTTGTTGGTCTCCTCCTCTATATTACCAAGCTTAAATTTTTGGAAAGAGGGCAGGGCTTTGATTTTTTAGGGAAATTTATGGGGTAAAAACGGTAACCAAGATTGTAACATTTCACAGCCGCACGGATGGCCGCAGACGAGAATAGTCTGGTTTCCACTCTGACATTTTGAGGACTCTTGGTCTGTTGGGTCTGGGCACTAGACTAACCAGACCAGACAAAATGGCCTCACGCGATCAGACGGTCTGTTTTAAAGTTTACAAGAAGTGCGTAAGAAAATTGAATTTTAACCCTGAAATGTTTAACAAATTTCTTCAATGTAGGCTTTTAAGGACCAAGGAACATTTGCTGAAAGTCAAAAGTATCATTTTTGAGGAGTAGAAGTTAGTTCAGAGCCAAAAAAATCAATGTGTTTTGGGATCCTGTTAACCCACAATCGCCCTTATTTTATTTCAATATTTGGCAACCTCTAACAAAGTTACTCCTATCCTAACTTTTTTTAGTCCTAGTTCATGAGTTGAATATAAAGAGGTGAATGGGTTTTGAAGTGAATGCACTCCATTGATTCATCTCTATTATTAAGGCAACAGTCGTCGCATAATGTACCAAGACTGGTTCGCGTTTGCTCCGTTGTAGGGCTGTCCATTTACGAATAATTTAGTATTTGCAAATCGAGAAAAAAATTGATCGAATATTCGAATATTCGAAAAATAGCAATTCAATGTAAAACATAAGAAAACAATAATATGAAAGTACATTGCGTAATGGCTGCTGGTAGCTATCGCGACAGCCGCGTGCGTGCTAAACAAAACACCCTACCTTTTTAGCAGACTTATAATAACTTACAGAATGATTATCCGCTATTTCTAACAACACGCCATTGACAGGCCAAGAAAAATTTAGCGCGATTTTTTTTCCGACATCGAGCACCAACATCCAACACACCATGTAGGCCGTATGCATTGTTGTATCGTTGCGAGATCACCATAAAAATATTCTGACCGTACCGTTCTTCTAAAATAGTACTGTAAATCGCGCTTTTCTGGTCACCTAAATCTTACTTCAATTTGGTTATTTTGTCCATCTGGCCAAGTAGAAACACACTTTTCAGTTCACCGACTTAATTACAAAAACGAACGGTAAACAATCCTCCAAAAGCGACGATCGTATTCATATCGCACGCACGTTACATGCACCATGCATGCACACCACGTGCAGCCTAGCCAGCCATCGTGCATGACTGGTATCTGCTCGCGTAATAGCGAGAACTTCACAGCACATAGCGTGTACCAGCGCAAGTCTCAATCACAATAGTCGGCAGGAAGCCTGCACGTACATATACACATACATGTGCACAGTACACATCGAATGTACAATGTGTGTATGTCACATGCTCGGTGAAATAGCGCTCGGACGGTACCGCAGATAGTGGATGGCTTTGGTACCATGGATCGCGGCCGCTTCAATGCATTTTGCGGTACAAAATCTGCTTTTGGCATCGCGTTAATTTTTTCTCGAATATTCAAAAAGGCAAAATAGTATTCGAATATTCGAGTGATTATCGAATATTCGAATATTCGATATATTCGAGACAGCCCTACTCCGTTGTGCCCAGATGTCTACGTACGTAACTCAAATGTTCAATGTCGGCTGGACTGGTTGTAGACCCGAGGCGTAGGCCGTAAACAGGGCCCAGATACATCGCTACTCTCAGATCCTGGGCCCTCTACGTCTCTATTGCAAAAAAATGGAGAAACTGCAGCTAACATCATACACGATATTTTAAAATATTAGTAAAATGTTTTTTAAAAAATCAAATAAAGTAAAATTGAAATTAGCCTATCTATATTTTAGGGCGATTGTAAAGTTTGGGACCCTTGTGTATTTTGATCACACGCTGGAACGACTGTGAATACATTCCGTTTTGCATGTTGTTCATATAATAAACACATAGGGAGTCCTGAACTTTACAATCGCCTGACAAAGTCCATCCCCGCTCTGAATAATATATTTCATTATTTTTGTTTTATGATCAGGTCTAATTTATGATGTCATCGTAGAGCCGCCCAGTGTTGGTTCGACAACAGACGAGAATGGCCATCAAAAACCTGTAAGGTTCATTTGAAATTAGGACATTAGGACAAGAGAAACTTCAGAAAGTGAAAATTGAAAACACTTTTCTCAAAGATACTTTTTCTTAAAGGTACCTTGGTAGCCGAATCTACCCAAAATATCTTACTGCAGTTAAACAAATAAATGTTGTTATACAAATGAATTTTTATAAGTAGAATCATTGGTAAGAATAATTTCATGAGGTGACAGATGGACTTTTCCATTTCACAAGCAAAGCTGAGTGGAATGGAACTGTCCAACTGTCACCTCGTCCACACCTTCTTGCTTGTTTTGTGCAGTATACACGACCATTCCCAGGTCAGGGCTGCCCCGTGGAAGCTAAACGAATGCAGGTCTATAGATTGTTATGAAGCAAATGTCAGCGTGTTTTAAACTCCATGTACGATGGTCATTTACAAGATTTTCTTCAAATCAAGTTTGGATTTGTAACTTTGCTACCGTAATATAAAAATGCACTGGAATTTGCCTAGGACACAAGTTTCTTGTTGTATGTGGATCGGTTTGATCATGAGGACTAGAGCAGGCTAGTTGAAATGAATGTTGAGACCTTATGAGAAGTGCGAACAAGATAGTGTGAAAGTACGAATGATGCTTACATGGTGTTTCCACAAATCGATCCACATCCCAATTGTCAACTTCCAAAGCCTCAATTTCCAAATCTGTCTTTTTGTTGGTGTAATTGATGTCAGAGTCATTTCTGTAATGCCTCATTTCGTCGATGCAGGTTGCCTTTATGCCGTACCGGGTCAACGGACAGTACATCATGGAGGGATTAGCATCGAGCTTCCTGTTCACCGTCGGCGGGCTCGGTTTTGTCATCCTGGATAAATCCAACGCTCCCCTGCTGCCTAAACTCAACCGTTTCCTCCTCCTGTTCGTCGGATTTGTCAGCATTCTGGTCTCGTTCTTCATGTGCCGCGTCTTTATGAGGATGAAGCTGCCGTAAGTTGGACACAGTTTCCTCTTCATAGACATATACCAACAGCCCAACAAATAGAATCACTGCAGAAAAACAGCTGAAAGTATATACACATATAAGAAATCAAGATAAAATTCCTCATCTTTAAGCTTGTTCGATATGACGATATTTATCAATATCGCAATATTTTTTTTATATCGAAAATCGTATTAGGCCCGCAAAAAATATCGAAATTTTGGGAATATCCGCAGTATCTCGATATTTTTATGCTGGCGCAACTTTATACCAAAAAATCAGAGTAGCTCATGAGCGGATGTACGTATAAAGCTTGACACAGTTTTTGCGATGACCAAAACAAATATATTACTACAAAATTTGCAGCTGGTTGCGATGCTAAAAGCAGATTTCTTACTGCAAAATCTGCACCCGAAGCCAACAGTAGCACCAGTAGTCCATGAAAAAGATGACGTCACCACAATAATATCGAATATTGCGATATTTTCTTCACGATATTTCGATATGCCCAAAACTGGCTTCGAACAAGCTTACTATTCATAGATAATAATGATATTAATAATAATATAGATAAATAGCGCGCTTATCCAAGTTTTCCGGAAGAACCAATCAAGGCGCCTACACAAACAAAATAAGTATGCACAAGTCATTATGAAAGTGATTGAGAAGCAGATGAGATTTCAGTTTTCTTTTGAAGCTGTCCAAGGATGTTATCTGATGGATTGTAGTAGGGAGTTTATTCCAAATGGCAGGTGCTGCCTTAGCAAAGGCACACTGACCATAGCGGATTGTCCTATACCGACAAACAGACAGACAGAAGGACTATAGACAAACAGCTCAAAGTATATCAACATAAGAATTCACAGAAAATTTATTCTTAAAGGTATAGTACAGGATTGTTAACATACCCAAACTGAAATGTTCACAGATTTATTTATAACTTCCAGGGTATGAAGTTGGTGATGGTAGAAAAATATTGTTAAAATATTTCCGCCTGAAATGGTGCATTTATTCCAGAAATTAGTCAAATGAAGCCCGAAAACAGTTTTGATCTCGGGGTAAGATCAAACCATTCTTTATGTTTCATAAGAAGAATTGAGACATGTTTTTGGTATTTTCTTGTGACTCATAAATCCGATTGAGCTCAAATTTTCACAGGTTTATTGTTTCATGTACATGTTTGATCAGGCAAAGTGTGAGTGCTGTTCTGTGACCTTTACCAATCATGTATTATACCTTTAACAGACATACCAACAAATAGACAGAAAGGCTGAAGCACAAAGCACAAACAGCTTAGTATACAAATACAAGAATTCATAATGAATATCTTCATAACAGAACAGACAAACAAACACTCAGAAGCACCATAGACATACAACTGGAACTACATGAATAACAATGATGCAACCTTGTGAAATACAAACTTGGACCAGTAATTCTTATTGGTTGCAAATGACAATAGTTAGACTAATAAGCCACAGCAAGCTAATGGACAAACAGATAAGGACAGACTAACAAGTAGTAATAATGGTAAAACAAAACAAGTGAAAAGGAAACAAAAACAGCAAGACACACTGACCAATCGATTGACTAAATTAATTATTATTTAATACTCATTGAAAAGTGAACAAAGAAAAACGGTATTCAGGAGGTCGCTGGTTCTAATCCCGCTCCAGTCATTTTTCTTTGTTCACCTTTCAATGACTTTAAATTCAGTACGTTTCCTTTGTGGTTATTTGATGATTGTATTATTTAATATTATTTGTCTTTTTGTTTCTGGTATTTAGGGGCTACTTGCAGGGATAGGGGTATCTTCTAAAGCATCATCAATGACATCAGTGACATCATCAGTGACATCATCAGTGACATCATCTCTCCCTTACTTAATCAAACCGGACATCTTTCCAACTTGTTTGTGCCAAGGCATAATTCAATTAGACAACACATCATAAACATCAAGGCCTTTTTGAAAATGAGCCACGATTCCCACTTGACATGTTCACCCTTCCATCACCCCCGAGCCACCGCCGAGATTGCCTTTTCTCCGAGGTGAGTTCAACCCTGCTCGGGATCAGGGTTGAAATTTTCATCCCGGGGTGGCTCCAGGGTGAGTTCGCCCCGGGGATGAGCGCTCTAGTGGGAAAAGGCCTATAAACTTACGTTTGGTTTCCTTTCCTTGGTAAATATTGAAATTTCATTCGTACATCATAATATGACTGATGTTTCCAGTACTTATAACACCATTGACAATTTAGAGTTTATCTGGTCTGGATCATGTATAGCAGTTGGCTATTTCTGCTTAATTAGTGATTAACTTTGGTTCTTTGCATAAAAACATGGAAAGACCCAAATTCTATTAATAATCATGTTATGATTTGGGAGGAATTTTCAGTTGTTTTGACCGTTTTGGTTTCTGAATATTTCTTAAAGTAAGTTAAATGTCATTTATGAATGAAGTCTTGGTTTAAATTATAAAAACAGTGTCAGTTATGTATGCAAATAAGCAATACTCTTTTCAAATTTGATAAAGGTTTGTGCACTGAGGCCTTTGTGATTGAATACCAAAATTTGGTTTTCCGATATTTCAGCATCACTATCTTTGTTATTTAGGGAAATAATTGATTCCCAAAAAGAATTTGCTGAGAGATAGCTTTACCCGGTTGACTTTGCCTTCTCCCAATGCAAGGCTGGATAACTCAGTTGGTAGGGCACCCGTACGGTATTCAAGAGGTTGCCGGTTCGAATCTGGCTCCAGTCAATCTTTCTTTGTTCACCTTTCAATGGCTCAAAAAGATCCTACTAGGACAAAAACATCACACCCTCCTAACTCTAATTAGCAATGCTTGGAGTTCGGAGGGCCTGACGATTCGCTCCTAGCTAGAACTTTCTCAAAGGCTTAAATGATTGTTGACAAGTATAGCATTGTTTACAGATAAGCACTTTAAATATTGTTGGCCCTCGAGAAATTATATCAAGCATTATTTGAGCTGAATGTTATCAGTGTAAGATAAACCAATGTTGTGTTATTTACTACCTACCCCACATCTTTTTGAGAAATAACAATTTTTGAAGTTCAGATAAAATGATAAAATGTATTTGCTGTTGTCATTTGTGTTTTTGTTGTTTGCTTGTTATTTTAAAATGGTGCTCGATATGATGTGTTTTAAATCGGTACATGTTTTATGTAGCGCTACATGAAATTGCTACACAACTGGTATGCTGCAATTTACGTACCTCAGAAACCCAAAGTAGCGTTTGTTTTTGTTGTTCCTCAAACGATACCACATTTTTCTCAAAAGTGATACCACAACTTGAAGCCACATACTACCTAGCAAAGCTGTTAATGGTATAAACTTGCATTTTATGAAGTTATACCATAGATCGATGTATTGGGTGTTGAGTTAACTCCTTAATAAGAGGGTTTTCATAACTTTGCTCCTTAACTAAAGGGATTTCTGTGGAAACCATAGAGATACATACTAATAAACTAGAGGGCGGACGCACAATATCTCCTGTACTGTGGTGCTGTGATCGCATGGGCCCGTGCCGCCATTACTATTAAAGGCACGAATTACGTATACGCATGCGTACCAGGGAATGATATGCTGACGGGGCACTTGCATAAACTACAGTACAAAGGCCTACGCCGTACGTACACATCAAGGATAGTAAAGCGCCGGCGCAGTGCCTTTTTCAGTAATGGCAGATCGATCCCCATGTTGTCACAGAAATTTCGCCGAGCCCGCCCTCTAGTTTATTAGTATGTATCTCTATGGTGGAAACAGACTTGGAGCCAAGTTTTTCAAAGTCTTTTCAGGTGGTCCTGAGCCAAGAGCCGAGCTCTCACCGTGTAGCCATGAGTCTCGCTAGAAAGTACAGAGGTTTCGCGAGAGTTGTGCGAAAGGGGAGACGATCACTGCGACTTCGAAAGACTTGGCTCTAAGTCTAGTGGAAACAGGGAACAGGGATAAAATTTGATTGGTAGTCGGCCTGCAGAATTGTGAACTATTATTTCAGGGTCGGGTGTGGAAAATGTGCTCAGATTTCTTACGTCTGTGGTGACAAAATCCGTCCGCCGAGCTCATTAATAAAAGTTAAGCACTCAATTATTATAAATGAGAGAGTTCTGGGAGCCATGAAATTGAGGGATTGAAGAAATATGGCAATGGACCTCCTGCCTGGACTCTGGGCTTCCATTTGTGACCATTTTTGATGCAATTGGGTTAGCAAGTGGGTCTATTTCAGTCGCTTTGCAGAAGGATGTTTTTTTTTTTAAATTTCTTGACTTTTTGATAACTTTTCTGGAGTGATCCATACTTTGTTTTAGGGGTGGTCAGCTGAGAATGAGTATATCTCAAAAATTCAATGGTCAACCCACCATAAAATGAAAAGAAAATTAAAAAGTGACATGTTTATCGTAATTTTTCTGTGCAACTTGAACCTCTGAGAGAGTTCCGGGTATTTTTAAATGATTTTTGAAGTATTAGGATTTATTACTGTTGTCTATGGGAGTTTATTTACTTGGGTACAACCACAACCACCTGTTGGAGTGGTTGATGAATTGAGGGCGCCCTTTATTGAGACCGTGGATGACTCGCATGATAGGCAGGTCCTTTCTCATTGTATTCAGCTGCTACGTGGTATCCATCCTCCCTCGTACATTGAGGTAATTAGAACGTGTACCGATTAAATCGGGTACCAAACTGTAATTTATGGAAATCTCATTTGCCTGTGCACAAACGTTGGTTCTCAGGGTACCAGACCATTACAACACGCAGCGACGTACAGAGTACGTAACGTTATATTTATGCAAACCGTAAGCAATGGATGACCGAATGTCCTAGCACGAGACGGAAAGTGGCCATAAAAATGGCGCAAAACAGCAAGAAAATGACGGCCAAACGGGCCCAGCTCGTGGACACTAAGAGAACGGAGGCCAAGAGAGCTCGCGAAGAGGAATTGGAGGAGCTCTGCGTGATCGGCTACCAGTGTAAGCTGTTTAAAGATGACGAGAGGGCCATGGCCATCCACCGAGGTGAACATCTCATACCGTGGAATGGGGATTCCTCGCTCATGATTGATCGGTGAGTAAACCCTTCCTCATCATACAATTTACATGTAACCGTCACGGCTACATGCATGTACATTGCCGGTACAATATAACATCTGCTTAACATCGCGTGTACTTGCAAAGTATGGTAACAAATACAATTGAATGTTTACTTTTTACATACAATTTGTACAATTAAGAAATAACCATGAATCCATGATAACCCAGTTCCTCAACAAGTTCATTTCTAAAATGTTTGGTTACTTTAGGCTAGGCCCTATCTCGTTTTTGTTTGTTTAGCCTTTTATGTAGGCCTGTTTGCTGTTCAGCGCAGTTTTTCAAGTTTCATTTGTTTCAACCTGCGCAAACCGTTTGTCCGAAGTGACTTGTTTTTTTATGGTAATGGTGTACAAGCAGGTCCGATACCTGTAAAGGGAATAAAAACAACTTAATAGTTTCAACTGTTCCAAAATGATATTTTTTACTTTCAGCAAATGTTCCTGAGTCCTAAATCCCCAGATAGAAGAATTTTGTGCAACATTTCAGAGTAAAAATACAATTTTCTTACCTGTTTGTTGCAAACTTCAAAACAGACAGACAAAACAGTTTTATTCCCTTTATAGTAGGGATACCAAAATGTAGGGCGCCCTCACACGGAAAGTGGCGAATATTTCACTTTCCAAAAATAATTGTCAAATTTCAACATTTTTTTTCTCCATGAAAAATACAAATAAAGACATAAACACGTTTTTACACACATAGGTCTACAACTTTTACACACTTTTCTTTTGTTTTGATAGAAAAGGGATGTTTCGTTCCGGAGAAAACGCTATCCAAAAATGGCCCAAAACGCAAAAATCTACTTTCAAATTGGCCGCCAAAAAATGGGCCTATCAAAGTCTTCGGGAGGACCCATTTTGATGATAGGTGTACGCTCCTTTAACAATGACCAATTCTGACGATCTTGGTATCAAATTAAAGCTTATAACTCATTCTACATTCAGAGGACCCGTACTAATTAGCTCATGAATATTAATTAAGTCTTAAAACAAAGGGAAATCTTTACAAGTGAATAACTTGGGATCCATAGGTAGTACGCCAAACTGCGACACAGTACCCGGAAGCTTATCTCACGCTCTTTCCAACGATATGTCTTGGTCTCGTATCCTGAGAGCGAGGAACTTACTATAAAGGTTTGTTTATTGCCACCGACTCCAGGGAAAGAGGTTGGCTAGCGAGTCACAGGTCTGTTACTCGACTCGCTATAAAGCGCACTGTAAATGGAGCAGGGAACAGACTAATCACAGTCTGTGATTCACCGCAATAACGCGCGCAGTGAACGGAGCGGGGAACAGACTAAAACCAGGGGTACTAGTACTTGACATGTGCTACCATGCCGCGTTGTCTACGTCGATCGTACTTGCATTGAATTTGGACTGACGTTTGACAGCCGATAGAACTTTAGAAGGTTGGCGGATTTAAAACTCAAACTATTTGTTTTCATTGCTATTTACATTGAAAATTTGACTTTTGGATTTTCAACAATGAGTCGTTGTGTTTCAGCTTGTCAAGTCCAAAACCTGCCATTTTCAGGGCACCCCACACGTTCCAAAAAGAGATTATTTTTGTGTCTGTTTACTGGCATTGCAATAATAAACAACAAATAAGAACCTAGGGTAGCTTTATAATTATTCATGCCGACTCAAGATTTGTGCCTCCAATTTCATTTTTCTTCAGCTTAGGTTACATACAGCCTGTTAAAAAAAATGGATTCTTAAAGTCACATTTTAGGGGGGATTTCAACTACCGTAATTTAGGAGTCACTAAAATTGTACACTTTACATTTTTTGTCCTTTTTAAAAATGGGGCAATTGATTATGAATAATTAATACTATGCTATTGACATATTCAAAAACATTATGCAACATGCTGTGCTCCTACGTATACATGTACCATATTGAAAAGCTGCTTAAATTCACTCCAAATTATATTAACAGGATTAATAACTCAGTTTGTGACATGTGATACATGCCTCATTTTGTCAGAGCAGATCACACTTTTGTACAATTAAGCCCTTTCTTAATGTAATTAACACATTAAATGAACTTTCCATTATTGTGGGTATTTGTAACAACTCATTGCTTTGAAATGGTGAGAGTCCTTGCTTTGTTTTGTGCACGTTACTATTGAGGGGATGTATTCGATTGTGTTAATTAGGTCTTAAAGTCAGATTTTAAAAATATTTAATTAATTTTCCCATGATTGCAGATATTCACACATACAATAGAGTTAGAGAGCTCCCTTGATTTTATACATACTCCAAAAATGAAAAGAATCAGCCAAACTGTTTTTAAGTTATGATTTTTTGAAAATCGCACATTGATGCACAGGATGAAAATTCAACAAACAGGCCCATTTTTGTCACATAGATTATTTAATGCCAAGTAACAGGGTAATGGGTCATCTTCAGGCTCCTGTAACTTGGTTCAGCGATTCTTGGCGGTTTTGCAACTCCTGTAACAAAAAATATATAGATGAACAGATCTGCAAAATTATACCTTTGTGGGGCATTGGGTTTTAGAACAATGAATTATGCAAAAATGGATAAAGTGCTTAACATCAATTTCGGTTGCTAGGCAACAAGGCATTCGCCATGAGCTTGAACTTTAAATTGCTCTAACTTTAGAACGCCTGGGCCGATTTGCTTCAAACAACTTGCAAAATGCTTAGAGAAGAGAGTTCTTTGGTATGAGATACAAAAATACTCCTTAGCTTGAAGTTGATTTTTCGGATTGGTATCCCTATTTATAGGTATCGGACCTGCTTGTACACCGTTACCTTTTTTATTATTCAAGAAAACCTGTGAGGCTGTGCCAACGTTTTTAACCTAGGCCTAACTAATGTGAAGGCAGCTACATGTTGTGGCCATGGGTAAACAAAAATCCCAAAAGAAAAATTGCGCTCAGCATGCCTACTTTAAATTAGGCCCTACTGTTATCTAATATTATTTATGGCATATAGATTATGTGCACAGAATGATTACTGTGATTTTAAATTACAGCACAATCTTTCTTTTTTTTTTATGGGAATTTTGCACTAGTTTGCATTTTGCCTAAATCTTACCTTATTTGACAAAAAAATAGTTTGCTGGCATAAACAAATAAAGGTGTGCATGTCTGGACAGCAGGTCTAATAACTGAAGCATTTTTAGACCTGAAAATTTTTTCACTAGACCTGTGGCATAAAAACAGTAATTATATGCAATATTACATTGTAATTGTAGGTAAAAAAAAACCTTGAAAATCTCACTTTTTAGATAAGCTACACCAGTTTACATACCTGAGATTGAAGTTCATTATGACTTGCATCAAATAAGTTAACTCTTGGAGGAAGTGTCCTGTTTCCGTCATGGCCGTCATTGGAATTCTTTCCGTGTCACTTTGTGTAACAGGAATAACATGTTAATTTGTGTTACATAATGTTACATTTCTTACAATAATATAATGTAAGAAATAAAGCCACAAAATCATAAATGTGGACAACATTTATGATTTTAATTGTGCAAGGAAAACAAAATCACCAGACAGCCGGACTAGTGTAGTACACACTCGTTTCACGGTCTAGTGGATATTTCGAGCCCTGTGTTTTATTAGTAATAGCACGGCATTATGAAATATCAGATTTATGAGTGTTTGAAAAAGAAACAAATTATGGCCCTGTTAGAAAATTGCTGCTCTTTCAATTCTATTAATTTTTCATTTGTGCACACGTTCTTGTGATAAATTATGAAATTTCAAATTCAATTAAAAAGTATTAGAAACATAATAATAAATTACGGTAACTTTTGCATTGGCACCATGTACAAGAATCTCTTCTATAAGTGTGTGTTTCTGAGAAGAACTGGTAGTAAACACTTGACGTTCCAAACAAAAATATTCTACAAATTTTGTAGTCACTTCATGGCCATTGGAGCTTGCTGGTAAAACTAAACGTAATTGAACTTACACTTATACCACATGCTGCTTACCACAATTTATTACTAATTGAACCAAATTGGCTTTGTAAAATGCTAACTCTGAAATATCATTTATCATATGTCTGAAAATTACAGGAACATTGGAACAAAAAATCCTAAGTAAATGTTGTGAAATTCCTCAGTCCAAAACGTTATCCTACCCTTTAGGCCTAAAGGTAATTAAATCTTACTATGTACTTTGGGTTTTGTCAAAGAAATACAGATTCATAGGCAAAAATATCAAGACAGATACAGTAACAGTCATCTGTGAAGATTTCAGTCCCATTTGTTCGTCTTTTTTTTAAAGAAAATAGTGAAAAGCGGCCACAGTATTTTTTAAGGCTTTTCTCTTTTATTTTTGATCTTAAATAATGTTTGTCCTAATTGGTTTTTTGTTTTTTCTGGATGAATACAGCATTTCAGGCATAAACATTTTAACGCCATGCAAGCCTGGAAATAAACGGAGGCCATGGCCTTCATTGCCCTGGTTCTTGGCCTTAGTTCTCTTTCAAATGTTTCCATATGACATTATGATTTTCCAATGGAAGTACCCCTTGCAATGGAAAATTGGCATTGCCCTCACCAAACCTTATTTCCAGCCCTGGGTATGTTTCTACCATCACCATTTTTATACCCTGTAAGTTATGGGTAAATCTGTGAAGATTTCTATTTCAGTATGCTACCAAAGTATGATAGTACCTTTAAATAATACACTGTATATCCATACATGTGCAAACAATTGGACTGAAATAGCAAATAGGGTTGATATCTTGAGACACGCCCAGATACACTCCTGGCTTTTATAGTTTTAACCTTTGTCCAAGCACTCTGGGTGAATTAACCCTCACCTTAGTGCCCCTCTTGGCAGGGGACCACTTCTCAGTCTGCCCAGCCTAGATCAGTTGCTGTGTATTATCTCCAATCTCCCCCTATAGCCCAGGACATTATAAACTACAGTATGAACTTGGACTGAGTTGGGTCGGCAAGCTCTGCCTACGTAAACTTTCTACAGGCCCCTTAGGTATCCCTAGTGTCCCAGCGACTCCCACACATGTGTACATGTCCTTCAACATGCACCAATAATGGAAATTTGGGAATTAGAATTGTCATCGCTCAGAATAAATCATACACCTATCATGAGAGCTGACCTTATTGCCTGCCTGCCATTGGTTTAGGTTCAATCTTTGGACTAATTTTAGATCTTTCAATTTCAAGATAGAGGGTCTACAGCCTTTTTTCGTCAGGTGCCCAGAATCAAACACTAGAGACTCGAGAGTAGACCTTATTCATTGGCTGACTGCCATTGCTTAGGGAGTTGTAGTTGCACTGTAGAAGTTTAGATCTTTCCAGATATAAGGGGGGTAGGCCTTCTTCATCAGGTGCTCAAAAACACGAGAGACTCAAAAGTAGACCTTATATTTATTGCTTTTCACACTATATCCAAAATTTCGGGGTTGGAACCGGATCGAACCCGGAGATTTTTTTCAACCCTTTTCACACTTGAAACTTTTCAACCCCGAGCCAACCCGGGTAGGACGACCTAGCCGGATCAAAATCAACCCTGGACACATAATAAGACACATAATGTCAGATGACAAATGTGATGTCATTTTACATAATGAAAAACAAGTCAAACTATGCCTAAAGAACAACATTTGTTTGTATTGTACTGACATTTGAATGATGTTTTGAAGTGGAGAAAATCTTGATATCCAATACATTTGTCACTATATAGGTTATTAGTACAAGTACATAATGTACATGTACAATACAATAGGTTTAGTCAATTCATACATGATCCCAGTACATAACATCAATTCTGTTATTTAAGACAGGATTTTTTGTAAAAAAAATTATTATTTCTTCTATGTATTCCCAAGTGGATTGAATTGACACGGAATAGACAAAATTGTTTTAAGTACTGCAGACTCTGTTAATGATGATTTTAAAATGGCCTCTTTGTAACCTCAGGTCATCCTTGTTGGAGATATTTAGACATGTATGTATCACACGACACTAAATTGATTTTCATTTCCTACATAAAAAAAAATTGTCATTTATAAACATATGTCTGTCAGTTGAAAGTAATCAGATAATTGATTCATAGGGTGTCCGTAGCATCTGTAAGTGAGTCACAATTACTATCCGTCTGTGTGTGGAAAGTGGAAACCCTCCGTGCGCTGAATTCCAATGTCGTCCTTGTTTACTATTGACAGGAATTGCCGGGGTTCGAGCGAGCGCGAGAGGTGGGGGGGGGGGGGGTGTCCCCAGCTGTGAGTATCCTTTGAGGGCAGTAATTTTATCATTGCAATCCGATTCCCTACCTTATCTCGCCCTCCTTGATTCGGGACGGACTCGCTGTGGGACCGCAATTGCCAAGAAGAAGCGATTCATCGAGACGTTTGCAACTGGAGACGGGAGTCCCGCTCCTCCGTGCTTAGCCGAGTGAAAACCAATTCATGCCGCTTCTTTCTGTCCGTCCATCTGCTCACAAATTGCACAATGAAATACCTCTTTCTGTCAAAGGACGACTGAAAAATAGGAGAAGACTAGGAATAATGTATCATCTTTAGGGAATCTCTGCTTTTGCTATTTAAGTGCATAAAAACATCTTATCATTTGTGCGGCTTGTTATTCAGGTCTTCAGTACGTACTAAATCCCTTGTAATGTAGTTAAAAGATTGAGGGCCGAATTCATGAAAGGTGTTTTTCTTCCGTTTTACTAATCACTGTTTACATCCTAAATAGTGTCTAAACACACTTTGCATGCGGACAGCTAAACGCATTTGTTTTTCCAATTTCACGACGGGTGTTTTACAACCGTTTAGCTGCACGTGTGCAGTTTGTCTTGTAAGCTGTGTTTAAGTGGTGATAATACAATAGCAGCAATCGTAATTACCGAGGTTCCTTTGTTACGGTCGTCCGCGCCGTTGCGTAACCTTTCCCTGGACAAGATTCGGGGGGGGGGGGGGGGGGGGTGGACAGGGGGTGAAAGCGCATGCATGTCAATTTTGCGCATTAAACAAGTCGGACAAAAAGCGAAAATAGGAGTAGAACATTTCACATGTGATCAGTGAATGGGCCTCATTCAGCTCATCAGAAGACAAAAGGCAATGGTTGAGGACAGGAAATGTGATACAGACACTAACAGAAAGAAACAAACATCCTGGAACGAAATAAAATTAAGTGACATTAAAATCACTTTCACTGATCGAAGGGAAAGGAACAAAAATAAAAGGAACTGAAGGAATTGTGGCGAGGAATGAAAATGAAGGCCGTAGCCGAATACAGGGCCGGCTAAAGGAAGATTAGGAAGAGCTAAAGAAAACACATGCGGAGGAGAATCAGAGGCGCAGATGTCTTCAGTGCAAGCTCCAAATTAACGGCACTCCGACATCATCAAGTACATATAGGTAAAACAGGGCTTAAACAACCCCCCTGGCACGTCTAAAATTTTCTTTTGTTCACTAGACACTAGTGACTAAAAGATAAACGGCGTCTGCATAGACACCCTTCTAGAATTGATGACTAACTAAACGCATAAGATGATCACCCGTTTAGGAAAGTTAGACGCGTGTAGAAGAAAAACACCTTTCGTGAATACGGCCCCCAATGTTTTGCAGAGTTCTGCACATCATTATATTGCATTTCCCCAGTTCACTGACCCGAATGAGATTTATAGGCCTAGAAATTGTGAGTCACTTTTTCCATTTGTCCAGTGTCCATCCAGTTTCCATATTTATCTTTGATTAAATTCAAGTTATAAATAATGTAGAAAATCTCTTTTTATACGTTACTGTTATGAATATGATTTTACCAGTAGGCTATTTTTGTTTTCAAGCAAGCACAGTGGGCCTGTTTCACCTGAAGTGCTTACCAAAATGACTGTATGAAAATAGGCAACAAAGACGGCCCTACCCCAAAATGGACAATCTTCCATACCTACGTGTACACAGTGTTTTTTTTTCAGACACTTGCTTGAAATTGTTGACATACATGTACCTCGTTTTCAAGCAAGCATAGTGGGCCTGATTCACTTTAAGTGTGTTCCAAAATGACTGTATGAAAATGTGTAATAAAGAGGGCCCTACCCAAAAATGGACAATCCTCCATGTACCTACGTGTACACAGTGTTTTTTATTTTAGATACTTGCTGGAAATTGTTTACGCATCTACAGGACTTTTTAATAGTGAAGGACATATGTGGATCGCATGTATTGTACAACAACAGCATATTGTGATGTACTACATGGATGCACGCCACTAACATGCGTAAGGTCACTCGTCACGGTCATGGTCTCGTGATTTTGTCTCGCAGTTGTCACGAAATTCATGGAAATGAGACGATGCGGAACGAAATTGATGGCAGATGAGGGACAAATTAAAGCGACTTTTTATTTTCAGGCTCATTATTTTTTTTTTTAACATTGAAGATTCTGTAGAAAAGAGAATTTAAAGAAGAAATTTCAGTAGTTTTGTTTTTGGGGCGGGATGGGTTGGGTGAAAATGGATTGGAACGATATGTTTGAATTGTTTGTATTGTTTGATTTGGTTCTCAGCCGGGGGCTATAAATCAAATTGCAGTGTGACTGAGATCATGGTATTTATAAGGTATAAACTGCCAGAGTGAATTATACGAATCATGTGCGTTGTTCCCCTTCTCAAATTGAGGTGTCAGTAGCTGCCTTTACTAGGCACGTTCTCACACACCAAAAAAAGCGTGACTATTTGGGTCGCGATTTGCAGCGCGATTCAAATAGTCTCGCTTATTTGTGTGGGGACACAAATAATCGCGATTTCGCACTAGTAGTGCGTCTTTTTGCAAATAGTCGCAATTATTTGCTGTGTGAACGGTGCACCAAAAAATACCGCTTTTTATTATCCCATCATGCAAGGCGGGCCCGCAAGTTTAGCACAGGATGCATGCCAACTTCACGCTTCACTGCATACGCACTGTTTGATAGAGATCGTACCGGTGCGATTTGGGTCGCGCTTTTTTGCCTGTGTGGACACGACAAAAAGTGCAACTATTTGGAGCACGACCCAAATAGTCACGCTTTTTGGTGTGTGAGAATGTGCCTAATAGCCAGCCTCGTTACTCACAAAGGCAACCCTGTGTTCAAACCCTTTTGAACAGAACAAAAGAAAATGGAACACAATGGGAATCCATTGTCACCAATGCAGCCTGGCACAGTATTGGACATGACACATATCTTTTGTGTCTGTTAGCCAGCCTCATCAATTAACGGGGTAGCACAGAGCGAGGTGTTACTGTCAGTATCTTGTTTACAAGACGCTTGTCTCTATTGGTAACCGCCTGCTCACTCGCAGCATCGGCAGACTGTGTCATAATGTGATGGCATCACCCGATGGCCGATGGAGGATCTTAGCCTTGGTATCCCGCCGTGGCACAGCAGGGTGGAGGGGAAGATGGGGCTTTCATATCCGCCGGATTGATCAGCACGCTCTGCCAAATATTGAACATATTGGATTTCTTGGGCTGTATTAAATACTATAGGGGTACATGTATAGTCTTACATTATATGGTATACTATATTCACCGTGTACATATTATGCTTGCTAATGGATGTACACTTATGTGATACCTGAAACCTGGGGTCAATTTCATAGAGATGCTTAGCAGAAAAAAATTGCTTAGCACAAAAATGGCTCGCCCAATAAAACAAACTACCATTGAAAACTTGATTTGATATTCATGGTCAGCTAACAACAGCCAAAGAACAATTACAAGTGATACAAAACACATGGAAATTTGGTGGTTAATTAATCCTGTTTTTATCAATGCAGAAATGTCATGCTTAGCGATTTGTTTGTGCTAAGCATCCATATGAAATTGGCCCCTGGTCGCTAGACTCAAAGTTTTTTTTTTAGATCATGTGTCTGCATGATCTCGAATGTATCGCACCTCTAGGCTTGAATCAAGCCTGTTAGTTCATGACCGTGGGCATACGGCAGCAGCCAATCAGCAAATTTAGTCTGGAATTCAGTCTAGACTCTAGACAGACATGGTGGTGGGAAGGAAATCTGAGTTCCTGGTGTTTATTATGACAATGTAAAATCCTACATTCTGTACAGCCACTATATCAATATCTTTCTCAAGGTTTTTTTTTTTTTTTTTTCGTGGATAGTAAATTATGAAACTTCTACACTGTATGTTAGACTATCTGTCTAATTTGTTCTGGCCAAATACTCCTTTGTGGTTTTGTTGTTGTGGTTTTCATGCACTTTTAGTTGTGGTTTTTGAGTTTGTTTATTTTATCTTGTGGCTTCAGGCTCCGTGACAAACTTGTATTTGCTAAAAAGACTATATAGGCCTACATGCCTGTCTGTCAGTACATGTGTGTGCTGATATTGTGAGCTTTTTTTCCCCTTCTTCAATGGTTGCTTTTATACCGATTGATCATATTTGTATTGATTTTTTGTGCCCTGCATTACACCATTAAGCTAAACCCTATCAACTTCAAGCACCTGTTGAGGTCAGGGTTTTTAGCCCTAGGTGTCCAGGGGTGCCTACAGTGTAAAATGGCAACCCACTGTGCCAGTGCAGGATTGAGGAATCAGTTTGATCGGTAGTCCAGTTGTGATTCAATTTCTTCAATAAGTCCATCTGTATTGTATTATTTGTACCATTGTACTTCTGTACTACATGAATTTGTACTAAATTGTACCAAAATTGTACTATTGGTAGCAAGCCATCAAACTAATATGAATATATCAATAGTCAACTGTTCCTTATGTGTTCCAACTGTTGCTTCTGACTGCCAAACGAGTCAAGATAATTGACTATTAGGGACATCACCAATGTAGGGCTGGATAGCTCAGTTGGTAGAGCGCCTGTACGATATTCAGGAGGTTGCCGGTTCGAATTCCGCTCCAGTCAATTTTTCTTTGTTTTTCTTTGTGGTTATTTGATGATTATGCTTGTTCTATTTTGAAGATGTTGAAAAGTTGGGAAGGGAAGGATTCAGAAAAATGAACGACCAGTGACTCTTGATTCAGAACTTAAATTTTTCTCATGAACCAAATTGTTTAAAGTCACTCTGTCCCATTGTTCGTTACGATAACTTACACTTAAATGTACTTGTGACTTATTATTGATTTGCATGTATTTTCTAGGTTGATTTCATACTGTTGTAATGAACATTGCATCAAATGGGCACTCTGTATACAATGAAGAAAAATACATACATGTACAGTAGTACGTTATGATGTTTATCAGGTTAACTCCTACACATTGACATGGGACCAATTTCATGGAATCCTTTACGGCCTATTTTTTGTGCTTACGGGCTACGCGTGAAATTTATTTCATGGAAAACCGTAAGCAATACTTTCGGTTAGCTAAGAATTTCTAGGGTATAAACTGGGATTATTTTCTGCTAACGCGCTGTCTAAATGCATTCTGCATTAATTCCTTGCTTACCATTCTCAAAAAGTAAACTCTCCTGTGAAATATGCTAACTGTAAATAAGCAACAACAAAATTCTGCTACCGTAATTGAAGAATTTTTGGCAATGGTAACGGATGCCATGAAATTGAGCCATATTAAATTTGTCCTCATGTTGGTGAAATGATATACATGATGTGCATTGTGGTGAAAATGGACACATTTTTTTGCATGTTGTATGGGATCTTGAGAAACGTGAATTTAATACCAGTCAAGTAGGCCTCTTTGCCTTGCATTCCTGCACAGCAGACTGTGAATAATAATTCCAAGGTCCTGTCAGCCGAGGCGTGGCTCTAGGCAGCAAGGAATTGATCAGCATTCAGCAACGAGATCCCCCCCCCCCTCCACGTTCGCACCTTCACTTCAGCCTCCCTTCCAGGAACACTCCATCTTGCCAGCTCATCATCATCGTTAAAATCAGATGCAAAGGTTGGCCATTTGTTAAAACAGACCTCGGCCGACCTTAGAGTGACCGAGCTGAGGTCTTGCCCATCGGTGGCCATCTTTTTCATCTGGTTGGCATTTCAAAGCAATGGAGCCGTAATGAGGATGTGTTCCAAGGAAGACTGCGGATACTGGATAGACCTAAATTTACGGCGAATCCACCCTGCATTCGAAGCAGTGCAATCAAACCGAGGCTTGGATTCAAAATAGTCTGGTACCCGTTTTCTTTTTAGAATTTGTGTTATCTTTTCCAAAAGGTATACAAGGAGTGTGACAAAATGGATGCGCCATGAATAAGGCCTCATTATTCTGCAAGTACAAGGACTCTTGAATTGATTTTCAGGAAGAGACTGTTTTGGTTGCTGTCATAGCCAAATGCATCATGTATGCTCTGGGCTCTTTGAGAAGATTTTGTTTTTATTCTGTGTAGGGAATTTAAGCTTTTGTGTCTGCTTTTCATCAAGTTAATTTGTTTTTTAGACATTTAATTATGGCTGTTGTAAACAACACATTCCGCATGTGATATAAATTGCTTCTCAACTTATTGATACGAGGTACTTCCGGTTTTAAGTAGAGGTCACAGAGGTCAAGAAGTGTTTTACAAAGAAAGAGCTATCCCTTATGTGGACAATTGAAGAAAAAAAAAGAACCATAATCCTAGCTCTTACAGTGTCCCACTTTTACATGTAAATGAGGAGCTACTTCCTGGTTTGACCTGAAGTAGAGGTCACAGAGGTCAAGCAATGTGTCACAAAGAAAGACCTTCCCTAACATTTACATTTGGCAAAAGAATCATGATCCTAGCTCTTACCACTTTTAAATGAGGAGCTACTTCCTGTTTGACCGGGAGTAGAGGTCACAGAGGTCAAGCAATGTGTCACAAAGAAAGACCTTCCCTAACATTTACATTTGGTGAAAGAATCATGATTCTAGCTCTCACCACATTTAAATGAGGAGCTACTTCCTGTTTGACCGGGAGTAGAGGTCACAGAGGTCAAGCAATGTGTCACAAAGAAAGACCTTAGCATTGACATTTGACGAAAGAACCAATCCCTTGATTTTACATAGTTTTAAAGATTCTGATCATTAAATTTGAATTGCTCGTAAGGACTTTGTTTGGACCAAGTTTAGTTTAAAAGATCGGCTGTTTCTAAGTGACCAAAGTGGCGTGTGCAATGCCCATGTACAAAGTTTATGGGAATTTCGGCTAGGAAGAAGAAGAGGCAGAAGAAAAAAAAAACAGAACAAAAACAAAGGCTTTTCGCTTTCGCAAAAAAAACAAAAATTTGCTGTTTTTAAGTGGAGGCTTTGCACTGTACGTGCTCAACAAACAAAGGAAATATTAATGCGTGGAGAAATTAATGCAATCGATTGTTCCGTGGTCTGTTAAATGGGCTCAGTATTGGGCACGTGTGACTTTCCAAGTCCGCAGCATTATTTTCACATGAACAAATGTAGTTTCATTGTTATTTTTTTTGGAGTGTGAGAGATGTAATAAGATTGATACATTAGGTCCATGCCAAGCATGTCAGAAGCAAGTTTCAGCTCATTTGTCCTGCCAAACTCAATTCCCCGCGGGCAATTATCCTTGCAGGCCGGGCCCTGACAGCCAGTCTGCCTTTGTGTGCATCAGCAGCGGAGCTTAGGATGTCTATGCAGTTATTGAATTCCACAAAAGCCTAAGATAAATTTATCTAGGCCTTATTCATGGCGCATCCATTTTGTCAACTTCCTTGTATACTTTTTAGAAAAGTTTACGCCAATAGCGCTCTGCATAAATGACGTCACACAAGTGATTTGGCCAGCTCGCGCATGTACAAAATCCCCAGATGCATGCACTAATGGCACAAGCACACCCACTACACGTTGCAATGTTTGTCTGAGATCCGGCATGGCGTCACAGCATTTAGTCTGCTTTTTTTAGCGAAAGTGCGGAGCGCTATTCTAAAAAGAAACACTAGAATGGTGGGTACAAAAAAAAAAAAGTATATGTAAGCGTATGGCGTAACTAGGGAAAACGGCGCCCGTGGCAAGCACTAAAATTGCACCCTATTTCCAACTTCTGATGCCAATGACAAAAGAAAATCAGACAATTTGAAATTGAATTTCTTTTGTTCAAACTTCATCAAATTAGATTTCCAATAACTTCAACAGAATAGCTCCCTTTTTTGGCCTTTGCATGTTGTTTTTTTGCGCCCCCAAAAAAGTGGCCAAGGGGCACGTGCCCCTGTTGCCCCACCACAGTTACGCCAATACTGTAGGCGTACATGTAAAAATTAAAAGCTTGGCAATGACTTTCAGTTGTAAAAAATAAAAACTGCCGTCCATTATATTCGTGCAACCAAAGAGGAAATCTGTCCAGGCCAAGGCCAAGTGGTGACACGTTCCATTTAGAAAAATATTAATGGATGCGCACGTTTCCTCGGAGATCGATCGGAACTAAAACGCTATTTACTTAACCATTGTTACAACTGCAGTACATATTGCACTACATGGCAATATTGTTCATTTTGTACATACATATGTACTGTAGTACATGAACTGAACGTTAGTGGGCTCCCCGTTAATTCTGAGCACAAATTGTTTCAAATGATGTAAAGGATAATTTTTTTTAGGATTCTGATTAACTGTAACTTGTTTTTAAAGCTTTTTAAGGGAGCATATAGGATTTGCAAGGCCTCAAAAAGAAATTAATGAGTTTGAGACTGAAAATGGACTCAACAGTTCGTAAACAGTGCAAACAGTCACCATGGGAAATCTTGGTTCATCAGATGCTGGGTTTTTCAAGGAAATCAAGATTGAGTGTCTTTTCCAAAGATCGTTCGTCCGAACAAACATTTGAGGATACCCTCACTTGAGTCGTTTTAGTTATATCCCTTTTCACTCAAGGTATGAATATGGTGCTGGTAGAAACATACTGTTAAAATATTTCCACCTGAAATGCTGTATTTAGCCAGAAATTAGTAAGCAAAGACCGAAAACAGTTTTGTTCTCAGGCTAAGATCAAAACCATTCTTCATGTTTTATAAGAAGTCGGGTTTTCACTATTTTCTCGTGACTCAGATGTCCGATTGAGCTCAAATTTTCACAGGTTTATTATTTCATGTACATGTTTGATCAGACAAAGTATGAGTGCTGTCCTGTGACCATTACCAAACGTGTATTGTACCTTTAATACGTGTTGCATGTATGCAATTATTCTTCTGCACAATCCGTGCGACTCAAAAAAGAAGAAAGAAGTTGGTAACCATATAAGATAAGCTCTAAATTGCTGTACATTCTTTGAAGGGCACCGGTATTACTGTTGGTATTCCGTGCGCGGATACCGGCACTTCAATCAGAAAGATGCGTCTAGCAGTAAATGAGTAAAACACCGTGAGCAAAAAGCAAAAGCAAGTCCTAGCATTTGTCTGTGCCCATGAAGGTCATAGATGACTATTATGTAGAAGACATGTTCATTTACAGACGTTGTATGGATGTGACCTATATAAAGCGAATCAGGCATACCTAAGTGACCATGGTTTATGAAAGGTCCTACACTCCTACATTACAAACACTTGACTGAACCGAAGTGTACCGACGTGAATTGAACAGCCCTGCTATTAAAATAATCACACATAGGCCGTGTTCTCATTTTGACTTTTTATCTTCTGCCGCCACATGGTTACTTACTGTGACATTCCGTGAGAAGTCTACTTGCATTTTCCTTCCCTAGTCTTAGGCATCGTTTTTCGCTGACGGAACATTGAATTTGCCACACAAATATGGCGGAGCTTTATTCATCATAAATGCTACACACATGTACAGAAACCTGTGAGAGCTCTGTGACCTGACGTATTTTGCGCGCTATGTTGTAAATATGTGCATTTGCGACTTGACCATACATGTACATGCAATCATTCTTTCAAAGAAAATGGCCTCTTCTAGAAAGATAAATCAATAAATAAATTTAGGTGGGCTTGAGATTGCCCGGAAATGATTGCTTGCAAAATACAATCGTGTACCCGTTTTAAAGATAATATCATACTTTGGTTTTTATCAAAGAAATACAGATTCATAGGCAAAAATATTGAGAATACAATGAAAAACAGCCGCAGTATTTCTTAAGTCTTTTCACTTTTATTTTTGATCTTTTAAAAATAATATTTTCGGTCATTGTTTTTCAAATTTCTGGATAAATACTGTTTCACCATTTCAGGCGGAACAATATTAACGGTATATTTCTATCACCACCATCTTCATACCCTGTAAGTTATACATGTACATGTATACGTTAATCTGTGAACATTTCTGTTTTGGTTTCTTATCAAAGTATGGTACTAATAAGACATTTTGGGTCCTAAGGTTCAATTTCACACGGGACCATTTTAGCAAGGTCTTAACAAGGGACGTTGGATAAAATAGCATCCATGTTAAAAATTGGTGACCCCAATAGTCAAAAGGTATGGATCCTCGTTAAAAAATTCAGCAGGGAGGGACCCTTTTTACCAGTGAAAATATCGGCTGAGAGTGTTGACTTTGCAGGCTTTTTGTTTCGTCAGAAACCCTGCTTAAAAAATCGCAATCCATTGAGGCGACTGACAAGTGAAGCCGATCACCGAGGACCTGTGGTCCTGTGCTACTGACACTCGTGTGAAAAAGGCTTTAGAAAGTACATGTACCAGTAGCCGATTTTGCATAACTTACGCAACGTACAAATGTTACGTAAGTTTTGTGAAACAGTCATAACTTGTGGAACTAAAGGCAGGAAAATGTTGCGTAAGTTACACAAATGTTTGTGTATTGTGAAATTGGCTGCAGGTTTGGTTTAGATGCGGAATACTGGCGATTCCAAATAGTGCGCCTCCAAGAGTTTGCAGCGCGTTGGCCAATCACAAAGCAAGTATCTGTCTTCCCTTTCCAGATTTGCGCATTGGGTCAACAAATTCCGTGCATTGTGATTGGCCAACGCCATGCAAACTCTTGGGGGCGCACTTTGATGGAATGACCAGTATTCTGGTCCGATGATGGATACTGAACTGTTGATATTCAAGTATCGTTCACTGTCCTTGGTGTAAAATGTCTAGTCATACCAGGTAACTTTTACTACGTATTATTAGACACGCACCTGTGCATCATAGCCTAATGGTATCATGTGATGTTTACACATTTTAGATTGTGTTCTATTAACCCAATTGTTCCCTTAGGGATCATCTCAGAAGGTGCGGTAGGCTTGTCCGTCCGCTATAAACTGGTATCACCGCACCAAACTCCCTTTGAGTGTGGGAGGGAAAGTGAACGATGACCAGTTAAAAGCCCTAGGCATTCTGGGTATTAGGAACTTCCAACACACCAGTTCTTAAAGGTACATGTTAAGGCTGAGTCGGAACGGTCGGAATGCCGATTTCCGACCGATGCGATCGGATTCCGTTTCCGATTTTTCGTTCCGGTGTTCCGATGAAACAATAAAACACATAAGATACTTTTTCTTAACTTTCTTCTTCAAATCTGAATAAAAATCACGTTTCTTTTATTCAATCTTACCAATCGTAAAGTTAAAGTTTCTGTAGCGAAAAACTAGCGATGTCAAAAGTCCTGTCGATCGGATCGTACGCGTAGGCCTACCACCACCGCATTTTAATGCACCGCTGCCGACCCCCGATCGTGGTCCACGGTCCGTCCGAGCGCTACATCACCGTGCATGCCACATACACACATCGTACGCACGTTGTTTACTGTACACATGTTGATGTACATCGTGTGTACATGTACGGAAAGCTTCCTGCCGACGCACGTGGTTGAGACTTTCGCTGCGCTGGTGCACTTTGCGCAGAGTACCAGTATCATGCATGGGAAATGCAATGGCATGGCGTGCGAGATGATTGTTTACGTCTTACCATGGAAGAAATACTCACAGTGCGACCGTTGATTTCGGAAGGATTTTACGATGTTTCTACTCGGCCAATAGGACAAAAATGACTTATTGAAATTCAAGTAAGATTTAGCTGCTCAGGAAAACGCGATTTTTGATACTTCGGAATTTCGGAAGGAATATTTTACAGGGATCTCGCAAATAAATTAAAAGCGTAAATCGGCGTAATAGTACTCCAACCGTGTTTTTTGCACGTGTTCGATGTCGGAATTTTTTATGTTTTTCTTTATTTTGGGGGTCACCAAAGTACGTCATTTTTTCGTGAATTAATTTATCGGAACACCGGATCCCGACCGAAAAAACTCGGTCAGGTTCCGGAACAAAAAAATCCCGAGATGACTCAGCCTTAGTACATGTAGTATCATACTTTGGTTTTTGTCAAAGAAATACAGATTCATGGGCAAATATATCAAGGACGATACAATAACAGTCATCTTTGAAAATTTCAGTCCCAGAAAACAGTGAAAAAAAGCCACAGTATTTCTTAAGTCTTTTCTGTTTTATTTTCGGTCGTTGTTTTACTAATTTCTGGATAAATTCACCATTTCAGGCGGAAACATTTTAACGGTATGTTTCTTCCACCACCATCTTCATACCCTGTAAATTATACGTATATCTGTGAACATGTCTGTTTTGGTTTCTTACCAAAGTATGATACTACCTTTAATTGAAAAATTCCATTGAGGCTCAAAGTGTCTATCGGGTTTGGTACGATATGGGCCCAATTTCACGGAATCCGTTACGGCCTATTTTTGTGTTTATGAAATTTCAAGCAAGTCTTTTCGGTTTATAGCAAAGACTTTCTAGGGTAACCATGATTATTTTCTGGTAACGCGCTGCCATGCATTCTGCAGAAATTCCCTGCTTACTGTTACCAAAAAGAAAACACTCCCGTGAAAAACGCAAACTGTAAGCAAAAAAAATCTGCTACCGTAAGCAAAGAATTTTTGTTAATGGTAACGGATTCCATGAAATTGGGCCCTGGAATCCAACAAAATCCAACAGAAGGCAAATGCTATTGGATTCTATTTAGAGATGCAACTTTTCAGACTTTAAAACATTAATTGCCCATTAAAACAAACCACCATTACAAATTTTGATCATATTCAAAGTCAGCGAACAACAGCCAAAGAACAATCACAAGCAAATTTTTGTGTTAAGCAGCGCTCTGAAAGCAGCGTTCCACCGTGTCACATTTTATCTATTCCTGTGTGGTTTGGCTGACAGTTCAACAAGATTCATATAATGTGTATGATACATGCCATTGATATCACTGTGGGTATTTTATTTACACAGTTAAGTGAGCGCTGTCATTACGGACGATAACATCATGGGCAAACAATTGATGAAGGGTTTGGCCGGACAATGGGTCTGGTTCTGTTTGTGAAGTCCGATTGATGACATTCTCACAACAGCGCATGCACTGTATATACATGTACTGTATGCAAGGAAATGGACTGTTATTGCTATTGTGTCTGGTTTGCATTCTAGAGGGTCAATAGGTGCGTTTCCACTAGAACGAAACAGCCCGATTCACTTTTCAAAAATTGATTTTTTTTTTCGTGTGTGGACACAAAAAGCTCACTAAAAACCGTGATTCGAATCGCGATCCAAATCGCAGTTCTGCTTGCGATTTTTTGGAAACAGCGCGATTATTTGACGGGCGCTGAGTGTGTGGACGCAACCGAAAAAAGAGAAAATCCATAAATTACATCCCACAATGCAGTGTGCGCAGATAAATTTCCGGCCTTAATAAATGTTCTCGTGCATATGATGTACCTGGCTGCTTCCAAATTGCTCGTAGAAATTACTTATCTTGTTTTTATAAAGATACCAAAATTGTTATTTTGTAGGACAATGTACAGTGTTCAAACTTCTTGCTAACATACTGTGGCACACTTGAGGCTGGCACTCCTCATAGTAATCAATGACTGACAATAATAGGACTTGAAATTGACTGATTGAATGTTGTTTGCTTGGCCATACCCCCGAAATACACGAACCCTTTACCTCTGACTGACAAAAAGTATGAGTCCGTGAATTTGCAGAAAGAATTCAAGCATGACACCGTCAATACTGAGGGGGTGGTTTCAAAGGAAAATGTTCGATTCAAACTGTCGATTTATCATACCAACGACGGAAAAAAAGGCTAAGTGGAATTTGAACTCCAGTCAATAGACACGCATCATGTTTGACGTTCGTACCCCGTTTCTAAAGCCAGCTTTATTAAAATGACAGTGCGGTTTATTTGTCCAAAAGCATGGATAATTCATCTTTAAAGGTAACATCATACTTTGTTTTTTTGTCAAAGAAATACAGATTCATGGGCAAAAATATTAAGACAGATACAGTTAGAGTCATCTGTGAAAATTTCAGTCCCATACGGTGCCCACTTTTTGGGGAAAACAGTGAAAAACAGCCACAGTATTTCAAGTCTTTTCTCTTTTATTTTTGATCTTTTAAAGATAAAAATAATTTTGGTCACTGGTTTTACTCTTTTCTGGATAAATACACCATTTCAGGCAGAAAAATGTTTTAACGGTACATATTTCTACAATCACCATCTTTATACCCTGTAAGTTATATTTTGAAGGCAAAATGTTCAGAGTTTTTTTGGTTGTGTTTATTTTGAGGGTATCCTGATCTTGAAGTTCATTTGTGTCTCGAGGGCGCCAGTCTCAATCGTTCCTCGAAATCATATCTACTCTCGGTATTTGCATGTATACCAACACGTGGTACATAACGCCCTGACAACGAAACAGCAGACTTCAGGCCTCCATGAAAAAAAACCCAAGCCATCAGTGTCCCTGAAATAGAACATAGTCTGTGTGTGCTTGCTAAATGCAGAACTCTTAAAGGGAGCATATAGGATTTGCAAAGATGTGCATTTTGGCTGAATTTGGTACTTAAACAGAAGTGAAGGTTTTAAACTTCCTTACAGACGTTGTTTCATGTACATTTTTACGCTTTGTTCATCTGGATAGCAGAAATACGGCCGAAATAATCTTGCCTCCCTCCGAAGTCCGAATCCTTTCAAAATGCATACTAATTTATCTTTCAGACGAATGATCTTTTTAAAAGGCACTAAATCTTGATTTCCTTGAAAAACCCAGCATCTGATGAACCAAGATTTCCCATGTTGACTGTTTGCACTGTTTACGAACTGTTGAGTCCATTTTCTGTCTCAAACTCAATCATGTTTTTTTTTTAGGCCTTGCAAATCCTGTATGCTCCCTTTAAGTCAGTGTTGTCAAATGTTTGTGCAGTTGTCAGGGATTGAATATTTATGGGCTTAATTTGAACATCTGCTTTGGTGCATTGGCTTGTGTTTAGCCCAGGTCATCATCACTTTGTGCTTGTCAATTGAAACCTTTTTTTCAACTTTGTCACCTAGCAGTTATATTTTTTATAAGTTTCTCAGCTAGCTGTCCTCATTTTGTAAGGTCATGGCGGGGCCATCTAGCCTGGCCATCTAGCCTGGCCCCTGCCAGCAATTACCAGGAATCTATTACTCAAGGTTACACCAATAGGCAGAGTTACACAATAGAACTGTCAGAACTGGGCTCTTATTGGACAGTCACCTGATTGACAGGTGCTTCTGTTTGCATGGTTCATGCAGGGCACCATCGGACACCAGCTAAGTTCTGAGTACCAGCAGTGTGTAAACAGGACAGTTTAATTTACTTTACGAAACGGAGGCTCAGGCTCCAGCTCTGTCATCCACTATGCTGAAAATGTACATGTGGGTTGTGGTTTTTCATTGAAGCCGAAACTCTGTTTGTTTTTTTGTTTTTTCGAACTAGAGAATCTACAAGTTTCTGAACTGCAGCCAAAAGCCTCTATTTTGATATCCGTTATGTCAGAATGGATTCACGACATGGAGTCTGAGCATGAGCCTGATCCTGCAACCGATTTCTAGAAACTTCAAATGTTACGTGTATGCAACATTTTGTTGTGTAACATTTTCCTGCCTTGGTTGCACAAGTTATGGCCGTTTCATGAAACTTATGCAAAATTTGTACGTTGCATAAGTTACAAAACATCTCGTGAAATCAGCTGCTGAGCCTGAGCCTGAGCCTGAGCCTGAGCCTGAGCCTCTGTTTCATAAACTCCCTAAGTCTACTTTAT
The DNA here is from genome assembly GCA_963971285.1 of Astropecten irregularis. Taxonomy (NCBI): domain Eukaryota; kingdom Metazoa; phylum Echinodermata; class Asteroidea; order Paxillosida; family Astropectinidae; genus Astropecten; species Astropecten irregularis. The sequence goes on from OZ020247.1 coordinate 10,676,939, forward strand.
ATGCAATTGGGAAAACAACAAAAAGCAAACCGAAAAAGAAAGTACTGATAATAATAATCATGTAAAAACGGCATCATTTTAAGCTGGCACTCTATTGAACTTTTCCCATCAGCAAATCAATTTGCAGAGTATGGCGTCCTGTGTATTCAGCATCGTTGAACTAATAATCGGCTGATATTAAATAGATAGATTAGACAGCTTCAAAAGATACTGGTAGATGAAGGAAAAATGGCCTGTCAACCGAACGCCAAAAATATAGACTACCAGTACGTGTACACGCATTTGTTATTTGACAGACATATTGATTATTTGCATTTAAACTCGTGGCTAAAAACTCTGTCTCAGGATCCGGCTCCATTTCGTAAATCCATTCTGAAATAACTGGTATCAAAATAGAGGCTTTTGGCTGCGGTTCGGAAGTAGATTCTCTGGTTTGAAAAGGAAAGCAGAGTTTCAGCTTCAATGAAAAACAAAAACCTATATTTTAAGCATATGGATGACAGAGCTAGAGCCTGAGCCTGAGCCTGAGCCATGCCTCCGTTTCGTAAACGCCCTATGAGTACATGTACAAAATTGTCGTGTATGTATGTAGGCTATAGACACGATAGATATCGGCATTATTTAGCCTTTGAGAAAGATCCTGGTAGGATTGAAACGTGTCAGGCCCTCCTAACTCCAATCATTATTTAGATTAATTTAGATTGAGATGTATTAACGCAAAGAATAGGGCTGTTTAATTGCTTTTTTATCTACATAAATTGCATGATAATTCTGTTTGTGAGGTACAATATGAATATTGTATATCATTGCCAAAGTTGTCAAAGATCTTCGCTCTTGACTTATTTGCATAAATTTACATATAATTATATCAAATGAAGGTCATTTCCATGACAAACAATAACTGCAAACTGCTCATCAATCAAAATAATGACCTGGAATCAATTTAATGCACAGAGTCGTCGGGAAGGTCTGACTTTTTTCTTTTGATCGTAGCCGGATCTGTCTGCCTTTGAGTAAAGATCATGTTAGGATGGAAATGTCAGGCCCTCCTTACCCTTAAGCATGGTTCTTTTTAGCACAGAGTTTGTGCTTTCACCCAGGGACTTAATACTTGGGTTATAATAGCAAACAGTTTGACACTGAAATAAATTGACAACTGAAATAAAAAAATGCAAGTTACGGTTGAACTTTCCTTCTAGCATTGCGGTGACGATATTGCTGTATGCATACATTCACATATCTAAGGCAAGAAAATATTCCGTAAGATTGTTCAATCTTTCTAGTTTGTTGGACAGGGGATTTCAAATGATTTTCAATGATTTTGAGAATTCAACCTAGCAAAAATAAAAATACAGATTATTTTATTCTTATACGTTCCTCTTTAGTAGAGGTGTCTTTCGTATATCATATGAGCGACTGTACGGGTACGTAATGAATGTTCTGCTATGCTAGAATGCTTATTAGAGACAATGATAACATTATTAAGTTACTGTATTTCATGTACCATTGTTTTGTTTTATTGATTTCTGATAATGAAACCAGTCAAACCAAGGATTTATCAACAGCGCCATTTGGCAGTACAGGTTGTAAGCCTGAAGAAATATTAAAGGAAATATATGAAAACATTATTACCAATAACTATATATTGCGTTTTAGGGTGACATTTCCATAGGGTTGTGCACTAAACTTTACTAGTAACCTATTTCTAAACATCCTCCAAACCAATGAACTTTAATAAAATTGACACATGTTCATATTGTGAGCATTCTCTGTCTTCTATTAAAATTTGGACTATAAAAATATGTCTTTAAAGGGTAGCTAGGACTTTAAGGCAACCTCCAAATGTCACGCTGAGTACCTTTGCTGACATACGGAAACTGGTCTCCTTATGTTTTAGCCTGCATGATGTACCCTATGTACATGTACATGAAAGACCAACTAGTTCCTTCAATCTTTCACATGATGCTGAAAAAGAAAATGCAAGGCTTGCAAGTTTTTCGCATGCTTGAGAAATTTCTCAAGGATTCACTAGGGATGCTGGTCACTCTCAAGCAATATTCACATGATGACACTTTCTGAAGATTTCTCAAGCCTGAGAAAATCATGCAAGACTTGCAAGATTTTGTTAGCATCGTTGTGAACAAGTCTTAAAGGTTATATCATACTTTGGTTTTTGTCAAAGAAATACAGATTCATGGGCAAAAATATCAAGGAAGATACACAGTCATCTGTGGAAATTGCAGGACTTCCCATATGGTGCCCACGTTTTTGAGAAAACAGTGAAAACCGGCCACAGTATTTCTTAAGTCTTTTTTCTCTTTTATTTTTGATCTTTAATTAAAAGATCAAAAAAATAATTTTTGGTCCCTGGTTTTAATCTTTCCTGGATAAATACACCATTTCAGGCAGAAAAATTTAGACATTTTGTTTCTACCATCATCATCTTTATACCTTGAAAGTTATACACATGTAGGTACATCTGTGAAGATTTCTGCTTCGGTATGCTACCAGAGTGTGATACTACATGTACCTTTTAAACAGCGTGCTTGTAAAATTAAAACAGTTCATGCAGTAAACTAACTACATGAATGAAAAGGAAAGGGACCTTGAAATATAAATTGCCAATTTGCCATTTGTTTGTTTTTCCACCAGGATCATAGGCAATAAATAATGGCAGTGGCTCACAATGTGTTTGCACAGGTTTTAACAATGTATGTACTGTACCAATTATCTCTTAATATCCCTTCTTTATCAGAGCACATTCACAGTACTCATGCAGACAATGGAAATGACTCCTGTTTGAGCCTTTGATGGAAAATTACAGCAAAAGGCACGTTCACACACACCAAAAAAGTGTGACTATTTGGGTCACGATTTGCAGCGCAACCCAAATAGTTGCGCTTATTTTTTGTGTGGACACAATAATAATGCGTCTTTTTGTAAATAGTAAGGATATATTTGCTGTGTGAACGGTGCACAAAAAAATACCGGTTTTTTATATCCGATCATGCAATGCGGGCCCGCGAGTTTAGCACAGGATACATACAACGATTTGGGTCACGCTTTTTTGCCTGTGTGAACATGACAAAAAGTGTGACTCTTTGGGTCGCGATTTGGAGGGCGACCCAAATAGTAACGCTTTTTGGAATGTGTGAATGTGCCTATTGTCAACCCTAACCCACTTGCATGTATAATTTACCACACATGTACATGTATGTTTTTTTTCCCTGTGGTACATGTAAGTGTGGTTTCTTGTAAGCCACCTTAGTGTGGTTTGTGTGGTAATGTATGGTTTATAATCCTGTCCCCCTGTGGAGACTGTGGTAATGTGTGGTAAGCAGCTCTTGTCTTGTGTGGTAGATGCTGAGGGTTTATAAAGAGCTGCAAAATAAAGGGTGCACAAAAAGTAACTTCCGTTGATTTTGATGCCCTACCCCTTTAAATCTAATCTGTTTGGAGTGATATGAGTAGTATGAGTGTTTAGAGCACATCTTAAGCTGCAGATTAAGCTGCCTGACATTTTGATCTTTTAAAAGATCAAAAAGCTTTTTGGTTGTTGTTTTACTAATTTCTAGATACTGTAAGTACACCATTTCAGGCAGAAACATTTTAACGGTAGGTTTCTACCAGCACCATCTTCATTTCCTGAAAGTTGTAAGTAAATCTGTGAACATTTCTGTTTTGGTTTCTTACCAAAGTATGATACTACCTTTAAAGGTAGAAACATGCTGTTAAAATGCTTCCGCCTCAAATGGTGCATTTATCCAGAAATTAGTAAAACAACGACCGAAAATCGTTTTGATCTTCTAAAAGATCAAAAATAAAAAGAGAAAACACTTAAGAAATACTGTGGCCGTTTTTCGTTGTTTCTCAAAAAGTGGGCAACGTATGGAACTGAAATTTTCACAGATTATTTTTTACTGTATCTTCCTTGATATTTTTGCCCACGAATCTGTATTTCTTTGACAAAAACCAAAGTATGATACTACCTTTAAACTGCAGCATGAAAAAAAAAACAATGAAAGAAGAAGAAGAAGACAAAAAGCCAGAACAGTTTCAACCTGTATGGTTTCATCAGTCAACAAAATGAAATGAAAGTTAACCAAGGGTAGAGGGGAGGAGGGGAGGGGGTGTCTCACAGGGCTCGGATAAAGAAGGCTCACGCGTGTCATGTTGACGGTTTAATGCCATCGGGAATTCACCTTAGGTGACACTGAGAGCTTTTATTTTCATCAGAGTGTCTTTTTTTTTTAGGGGGGGGGGATGGAAAAGAATAATCTAGCCGGCTCGACAATCAAGAAAATTGGATTGTATTGTGTACCGCACTGGATCTGTTCATGTATGTGTACTCTGCCTTGTCTGGGCACGGCCTCTGTGTCTGTGTGTGTGTGTATAAAGTCAACTTTCCCCCGCCTCCAGACAATCGTCTGTTTGAACATCAGTTCTGTATGAACTGTCTGTTGGAAAGTGAGGACATTGTTTGCCTATTTACCATCATACATTGTTGATATTTGACTAGTCTTTGCAAATATAGATGTGATTTTTTTAAAAACCTTTTCTTCAATCGAGATTCATTTTAGTTCACCCTGTTTAAAGGTAGTATAATACTTTGGTTTTTATCAAAGAAATACAGATTCATGGGCAAAAATATCAAGGAAGATACAGTTACACTAACAGTCATCTGTGAAAATGTCAGTCCCATACGGTGTCCACTTATTGAGAAAACAGTGAAAAGATGCCACAGTATTTCTTAAGTCTTTTCACATATTGTTGTTTATCTTTAAAATATCAAAATTGTTATTGGTCATTGGTTATACTCTTTTCTTGATAAATACAGCATTTCAGGCAGAAAAATGTTCAGGGTATGTTTCTACCATCGCCATCTTTATACACTGTAAGTTATAGGTAAATCTGTGGAGATTTCTGTTTCAGTATGCTTCCAAAATTTGCAATTTATTCAAGGCTTCAACCTTTGTGTAGAATCCCCTGCTTAGCACAAAAATTCACTAAGCATGACTTTTCTGTCTTAGTAAAAAAACAGGATTAACAACCAAATTTCCATGTGTTGTAAATCACTTTGTTCTTTGGCTGTTGTTCGCTGACCATGAATATCAAAATGGAATTTTCAAAGGTGGTTTGTTTTATTGGGCAAGCTATTTGGTGCTAAGCAATTTTTTTGTGCTAAGCAGCTCTATGAAATCCCACTCTTTGGCAGTATGCAAATCTTTTATTTCCTTTACTTTAATTGATACAGCTCTCACTAATTAACCCACTATAGTCTTTCACATTGGGACGGATCTCTTCATTAAATTCTTGCAGTAGTTCCCCCAGAGGTGGAATTATTCAATTTGTGTCGGAGCCACAGACACCGTCCCGAGCTCTCACTTTCATTTGAATAAATTGGAATTTGTTTGGTGTGTGTTTGCGGCTGTGTGTATGTCTGGCCGGTTGGTTGGCTGGAAACTTGAATTAATTCACCCCTCAGCTCAGAAAGCGTGTCATGACTTGTTTTTTCAAGCAGAGGGCAACTCGCTCCGAAACTTTACCCCACTCTCTCTCCCTCTCTCTCCCTTCTCTGGCTCCTGAATCTATCATTGCCCTCATCTGAATTCTGTCTCTTTTTTTTTTAAAGGTACAGTACAGGATTGGTAACATAACCAACAGGATTTGTAACATACCCAAACAGAAATGCTCACAGATTTACCTATAACTTTCACATCCCTTATTTCAATCGTCTCCTGATGAGGACTAGAGCAGGCTAGTCGAAACGTTGAGACCTTACAAGAAGTGTGAACAAAATAGAAGTGCAAAAGTACGACAATTCTTACATGGCGTTTCCGCAAACCGATCCACATACCAATTGTCGCCATGCAGAGCCTCAAATCTTTCTCAACTTTCAGGACATGAAGATGATGATGGTAGAAACATACCGTTAAAATATTTCTGCCTGAAATGGTGTATTTATCCAGAAATTTGTAAAACAATGACCGAAAAACAGTTTTGATCTCGGAGAAAGATCAAAACCATTCTTTATGTTTTATAAGAAAAATTCAGTTGGTTTTTTCGCTATTTTCTCGTGACTCGGATGTCCGATTGAGCTCAAATGTTCACAGGTTTATTATTTCATGTACATAATGGATTAGACAAAGTATGAGTGCTTGTTCTGTGACCTTTACCAATTACCTTTAAGGGAATCTTTGTCTCTTGTCTGAGATGTGGCGAGGTTGGGGGGGGGGGGGGGGGGGGGTTGGTCGGCCAATCAAATCAGATTTGACTGCCTGCTGAAGCAAACGCAGGCAAGGGCAGCCGTTACTCAATTACTTCCCCCGTTGGAATAGGGTGACGCGTGTTTCATGAATAGACAATGATGCGTGCATGTCGCTACTCTGCTACAAGAACGGGTCGGGATTGAGGGGGGAGACTTACTTCTCGCATCTCACCTTGTCTTGACACACTCTGTGTACGTGTGGGTATAAACGTACGCTTCACTGAGTTTCCTTATGGCTCCCCCATTTCTGTTTGCCTCCCATCTTGGCCAGGAGTAGGCATTAATTTTAAATTGTTGAGGTGCGTAGAAAATTTCCTTCAAATCCTTTGAGGTTTTTTTTTATGGTGTCGAGAAGAAATTGGAGTTTGTAATTTGAAGAGCTAATATACAGTATATATGGAAGTAAAATAAAATGTACTGTTGTCACACGATGTAGTCAACGGTAGAGATCGTGGCATGGAAATGTAGATTACACATTAATAGATCTACAACTGCGCGTATCAATGAAATGATCCTTGGGGTATGGCAGTGTGTTTTGGGTGCCAAATGAACAAAGATAATTGACAATCGGGGTCACCACCAACGTAGGGCTGGATAGCTCAGTTGGTAGAGTGTCTGTACGGTATTCAGGAGGTCGCCGGTTCGAATCCCGCTCCAGTAAATTTTTCTTTGTTCACTATTCAATGACTTCATATACGGTCTTTGGATTTCTTCATTTCTTTGGACAATGTACATGTACTGAGAAATATATAAGTTCATTGCCAATAGGAAATGTTCACCTCTGTTTGCAACTTTGTGCTTGGACTTTCGTGACTTAGTCAAAGTTTCCAAGCTGGCAGAGTGACACTTTCCATGGCCTTCGACATTGCTGCTGTTTCACCAACTGTTCTAAGCAGCCTACGCATTTCGTCTTATTCTTGCTCGTTGAGTTGGCACGACTGTATGAACTCCAAATGACTTCAAATCTGGTTCTAAGAAATATTAGTCATTAATTGTCAGAAAAATAAACTCGAAATATCCCAACAGAAAGCATTAAAGTGAACTTAAGAAACATGTCACAGGAAAAAGAGACCACAGGGATCGATTTCATGAAGCATAATCCTTGAATTGATCTAAATTTCTGAGCAAAGTGTGGTGTCAAAATACAAATCTTTATGGTGATATCGACAACTCAAAGTTAAAGGGATGGTACAGAATTGGTAAGACAAAATGCACTTCAAGATCACAGATTCACATAAAACTTACACAGTATAATGGTGATGATAGGAGAAAACACCCCATGAAATGTTTTTGTCTGAAATCCCATATTCGTTGAGAAATAAATGAAACTATTTTCCGATCGGAATAAATTGCTTTGAAGCGTTTTATTAAATCGTTTAAATGTGTAAACAGGTTTTCACTATTTTCTCGTGACCCAGATGGCTGATTGACCTCAAACTTCTACAGGTTTGTCAGTTAAGGTATACATATGATGGATTACATAATATGCGTTCACTGTCAGCAACGGTTTTGTCGCAAAAACCAGTTCTGTACCATTCCTTTAAGATAAATCGTAGTGTTTTTTTGTGAAATCCAACCCAGTACTATTTACAAAATTTATACAGTCTTTACTTAAGACTGTATAGGGCCTAAAGACTCTTTAAAGACTCTAATCTTGTGTTTTGACACTTTCTGTGACTCTTTTTCAAAAGGTTCAGATAGTCCTTAAACTTACACAGCAGTTTCTACTTGGTGAGCAAATGAAATTATGATGATGTCACAATACAAGTTGTCATCTGAAACACAACATTCAAAAAGCTTTGTGAAATCGAGCAGAGGTTTTGTTAGCCGAGCAGAGGAAAAATTGGCCAGAAAAAGTGACCAAGTTGACCTCTAAGAGTTAGATTGTCTGACCCAGGGTCTAGTGATTTCATTGTCGGTCTAGTAAAGTGACTGCACTAGTCCGGCTGTCGTGTGATTTTTTTTTCCTTGCACAAATAAAATGGTTCCTAAATTGATGATTTTTCACAAAATGTTGTATACAATAACGGTTTTTCTATGTACATGTACATAAATGCCACAGGTCTAGTGAAAAAAGTTCAGGTCTAAAATGCTTTGAACAGTTACTAGACCTGCTGTCCAGTGCTTTTTTTCACAAAATTCGAGCCCTGTGACCACAAAGTTTCCCAAGTCAATTTCGTTGTGGACCGCATGTTTACTATAAACAGTGGAGGCCTACATGGTGTAACCACTTTGTGGGTTAGTTTTACCCCAAAATGAACTGTATGGAAAAATGTGCTTTCAAATGATTGATGGTGAACCGTACTCGTACTATTGTTATTCTCTAGTCAATGAATCAGTTCGGTTTTAATCAAAAAAAAAAAATTGTCTGAAACCAAAAGTTGTCGGATTTTGTAGCTCATTTGCAATCCAGCCGGATGGCCAGATCAGTGTCTGAGGCATAGCAATGATGTATGGTAAATAATAACGCCAGCGTTTGCCAATGAATCCCTCGCCTTTCCCATGCACACACTATATACCTGCCTTGTCCAGAACCAGTTTGAACCAGTCTGAACTGCATGTATACAGCATTGTGCGTCGTCCGGGTTTATATTATATTGCAATATTGTGTGCTTGAACTTGGGATGACACTGCCGTACAGTTCAAAAAGCACATGGCTGCAGCCAGCCCTATATCAAAACATTGATTTGTGTTTTGAAGGAAAACAAAGGTTTTGGGTTGAAACATTATATGTTCATTTCCTTTAGAATAAATAAACACACGTGATAGACACATACATGTACCAGTCCTACGAATCGATAAATGAATTTTCAAAATGTATACATTTTTTGTCTTGAGAAAGACATTAATTTATAAATTTAAAAAGATATATCAATTTTTCTTTGTTCACCTTTCAATGACTTAAAATGCAGTCAGTTTCCCCTGTGGTTATTTGATGATTATATTGATTAAAAAGCCGTATCCTCTTTGAGTGATCCCCCATGTACTGTTCTCTGGTTGTAGCATTGTTGCGAGTATCGATAAAATGATCCTCGGGATATATGGCTGTATGTGCGTGGTTTCATGGCTTCTGACTGCCAAATGACCAGAGATTTTGGGACACCACCCAAAATAGCTCAGTTGGTAGAGTGTCGTTGCAGTATTCAGGAGGTCGCCGGTTCGAATCCCGCTTCAGTCAATATTTCTTTGTTCACCTTTTATTTAGTTTTTTTAAAAAGGTTAGAACTCAAAACGAAAATTGTGCGTCAAAAATGATCAGCATGAAATCGTTGAACACATTCAGAATTTTTAGATTTTATAAATTTTTATTTGATTGTGGACTGAATATTTACAACAATGAGTCCATCACAGAATTTCAGTAGGATTTTGAGGGACACAAGACAATTATACATGTGTAACCCAGGTAGATGTGCAGGTCCAAAATTGGTTTATAACTCGGGGACAAAAATGTGTACTTGCAAGCCTGGAATTCAATGGTGGCCACCGAGGCCATGGCCTTCGTTGTCCTGGTTCTTGGCCTTGGTGACCCCTTCAAATATTTCCAAAGACATTATGATTTTCCAATGGAAGTAACCCATGCAATGAAATGTGGCCTTGCCTCTTTAAGAACCAAATTTTAGGCCTGTTTAATTTGGGATGGATAAAAATTGTACGATAATTCAATATCTCTAGTAGACAAATGAAATTTGATTGAGAGATGCAACTTTTTTGATTTTAATGATTTTTTTCAAATTGTTCACCTCAATTGTTTTCCCCCTTCAAATGTTTTTAATTGTACAATTTATTTTCAAGTCTCCTTTGATGATATTCACTTAATATCTTCTGCGGCATTGTCTTGGATCGTTCTGTGTGTCTACACGTAGTGCGTAAATGACTATCTAGCTATAACACAGACAGTCATTTTAAGAATTTTTTTGTATTGGCCAAAACTTGCATCTCTGGTGAATTATTGTGAAGAGTAAATATGATTTTAATGTCATTTGTGTAATATTTGTAATATTTGTAGCTCATCCATGTAAGGTTTTAGTTAGGATGCCTTGACGCATTTTGATCCTAGCAGGATCTTTATCAAAGGCTTCGATAAAGATCCTGCTAGGATCGAAATGCGTCAGGACTTCCTATTACATGTAACTCCAAGCATTTTATAAATGTCAGGTCATTATTTTAGCCAATGAGCAGTTTACAGCAGTTAATTACAGTACTTGTATTTAAAGGGATGGTACAGAACTGGATTTTGCGACAGAACCGTTGCTGACAGTGAAATATGTAATCCATCATATACCTTAACTGGCAAACCTGTAGCAGTTTAAGGTCAATCAGCCATCTGGGTCACGAGAAAATAGTGAAAACCCGTCTACACATTTCAACGATAATATGTGTTCATAATAAAACACTTCGAAGCGGTTTATTCCAATCGGAAAAATACACGTAGTTTCATTTATTTCTCAACGAATATGGCATTTCAGACAAAAACATTTCATGAGATGTTTTCTCCTATCATCACCATTATACTGTGTAAGTGTTATGTGAATCTGTGATCTTGAAGTGTATTTTGTCTTGCCAATTCTGTACCATCCCTTTAAGGTTTAATAGTGAGAAATGGGAGTAGAGTGCCCAAATTCACACCGTACTCGTATTAAAATTGCGGTGTTTACAAATTCGACAAGTCTGCGCAGACTTGGATTTCAGATGATGATACATGCTGTCGGAAACTGAATTATCTCAAAGAGCATCCATACACCCTTTCCCCTTGGCTGAAACCATTCATGTGATTAATGTAGTCCCTCCTGTGTCACTCACTACACAGGAATCTAAGCTGATATTTAACTTTATAAAGCGGATGTTTTGGAAGGCCACACCAAACCGCCTGAGGTACAGTGTCCAAGGAGCTGCCCGAGATTAATATCTTGTCCCAGGAGATGGACCCTGGTAATTTTCCAAAACTCCACCAAGAAGTCAAAGATGGTCATTGACCTTTAACCTCATTGTCTATTGTCTAATTGTGGGTCACCAATCCCCCGTCCCCCTTGTGGAATTTACCAGCTGGAAATTGCTCGAAGGTTTCCCAAATAACAGGCTGATATTCGAGGATATACTCAGGGTGATGACTCAATGTTACGTGGCTGTTTTGCAGATCACCTTATCCACTCATCCATCCCCGCGATTGCAAGTCTGAATCTTATCACGAGACGGCTGCCTTGTACACTGTACGTACGTCAGTTGAACTACATGTACATGTGCATCGCTCATTATTAAATTGCTAGCTAGGTTGCCATCCCTCCGTCCGTCCGTGAACGTAAGCAACGCAATGCGCCATGTTGATTTACTGCAGAATTGGCAACGGACGCCAGCTGCCTTTTGTTATCATCCGGTTGCTATGGCAACTCCGGAGAGCATCTTGCACACCGGTAGTGATGGGGGAGCACATGTACCTGTATTGTAAAACTGTTATGATGCGTGTACACAGTAGTATGACTATGAGACACCTTGTGTGATCATTGTGCCGCATATTAAATGAAAAGTATGAAATTAAGTTAGTTCTCATTAAAACACATGTAATTGCGTTTAATGGTACCTGTAAAGCTCACATCACGATTGTAAAGGTGGTGGAATCCTTGCTTTTCTGTCAATCTTGACTCTTGAAGACACAATGGCAATGAGAGAAATTGTGGACGTAAATAGAAGCAGGCAAGTTTTTAATGAGATTTGTTTGGATGTAATTTTGTTGAGCACTGGAAAATAGTTCCATCACGCATTTTTGTGGCTGCCATGACTTGACATATGACATTATGGGTGAATCACAACCACTAACTGTATGCCGTTATTGAGCATCATTGTGGAAGCTAACCGCTGTTTTGATAACTTTTTGTTTACATTTCACTTGAGTTCTTCCTACTGCAACTAAGCAAACAAAGATTATTCAGAAAAATCATACCACATTGTATAAAAAAGACACAAAGAAAACGTGCGCAGAATAGTGATGTATGATGTATCACACGTCATTATGTGCACAGATATTTGTATTGTGCACAGATATCCACACTTGCAAAATGTGCGCAGATATTTGTGAATTTGTGATTTACGATGTATCGAACATCACAAATAAGTGCCCTGGGTACGAAACCACACTATTTATGCTACTGTATTAGGGTGACAGAATGTTTTTTTTTAATCCTCGTAGTCTATAGGCACGTTCTCACACACCGAAAAAGCGCGACTATTTGGGTCGTGATTTGCAGCGCGACCCAAATAGTCGTGATTTTTTGTGTGGGGGACACAAATAATCGCGACTATTCGCACTTATAGTGCGTCTTTTTGCAAATAGTCGCGATTATTTACTGTGTGAACGGTGCACCAAAAAATACTGGTTTTTTATATCCCATCATGCAAGGCTGGCCCGCGAGTTTAGCACAGGATGCACGCCAACTTCACGCTTCGCTGCGCACGGGCAGTTTGATAGAAATCGTACCGGTACGATTTGGGTCGCGCTTTTTTGGCTGTGGGAACACAACAAAAAGCGTGACTGTTTTAGGCCGTTGCATGTGGCCCTGATATATACACAGAAAATGAGTTTCGTGGGATATCTCTGGGAACAAGGCAAACTTCATTGATTCTTATATTTTCAAGGGTGGAGAATTCAAAAAAATCTGTTGGCACGTCCAAAAACCTGCAGTTTAAGAGGTATGTGCCATTAAAGGTGCACACCTAAAAATGATTTTTAAATATGTTGAAAAAAATGAGTTCCATGGGATATCTCTTGGAACAAGGCAAACTTCATTAATTCTTATATTTTCAAGGGTGGAGAATTCAAAAATTAATGTTGGCACGTCCAAAAACCTGCAGTTTAAGAGATATGTCCCATTAAAGGTGCACACCTAAAAATGATCTTTAAATATGTTGAAAAAATGAGTTTGGTGGGATATCTCTGGGAACAAGGCAAACTTTATTGATTCTTATAGTTTAAAGGGTGGAGAATTAAATAAAAAATATTTCGGCATGTCCAAAAACCTGCAGTTAAAGAGGTATGTTCCATTAAAGGTGCACAACTAAAGTACAGTATATATATATATTACAAAAATGTATTGTATAAACATATGAATGTATTGTATCTAAATGTAATATAAACTTATTATGGGGTTAATAAAATCATTGGAAACTCAAGACAAAGAATAAAGTTCTCTGAAGAAAATAACATTTATTATAAACCAAGCAACTTTGTCCTCAAAGACACAAAAATACACATGCATACATGTACCTGTAACACTATATCAGGTTCCAAATTTATCTTCAATGTTTTTGTGAAAATAAAAACAACAATATGCTGCTTGAATCTGTATTAATCTTGTTAAAGTTTCCTATACAAAGTAGAGCAATGTTCATTTCTGTGTTTGACACTCACTGCACTTATAAATGCTTTCTCAAAGGTGCAAACCCTGTGAAAATATACACTAATGAGTAACGACAAATTAACAACTGTACAAGTTGGGAATCATGCTAATTACAAGTTATAACCATTAGAATAAATGCAGAGGCAATTTACATGTACTGTATCAACTGTTGCACTGAGCAGTTTTGTATAATACACCACTTTCCTTTATAAGGATTGTCTGTTTTTATTTTGTAAAGAATGAGCTACATTCTCCCTGTAGAATATTAGAATATCACAAAATGAGTTGGCTCATACAACACAGTATAGTAAAGTGACAAAAAATAATACACATCATATGCATGCCCTGGGTACCGGTATCCTGAAATGAAGGTGTTGTAATCCCTTATTCACCAGAATATTTTATCAAGTCATCCAGTGTGAACAGTGCTATGTATTTTCAAACTCTCCAATTCTAAAAGCAATTTAGTTTAGAAGCCACTGTATACATGAAATGGAAAAAGGAGTGATATGCAAACAAGTGACAGGAGGCTTTATGACCTGTGTGTATGCTGGTCACTTATCGCAGAACCAAAGATCCATGCAGGACAAAACCTCTAAAACAAGTTGAATTATATAAAATATCTTGCAGGATTGACAGGAGTTTCAGATGAATGCCTTCAGGGACAGTGACAAAATTATCAAGTGTTGCCTCTTCTGAATAACCTGTCAACCATGCTAAGACATTGTACAACACCACTGGGACAACTGTCTCCGCAGCTTTTATGTCTACCTCAGGAGGTGTAGGAGGCCATTCTATATCAAGTCCACTTTGGGATCTCAATTCATTACGCAAAGTCATTGCAGAAGAGTACAAACTATGCAGGTGAGGCTGTAGATGTGAGGCTTGAGCTGACTTGACTGGCGACGCTGACTCAGAGGTAGATGAAGTTTCCTCAGACTCAGAACTGGATGACCACAGAGTTTCGATGTATGGCCCTGCATCAGATTTATTGATGAAGACAAACTCACTCGCTGTCTGCTTTGCTGGACGATGGAAAGACAACTGAGGGTACTTTTCTTGTAATCTATGCTTAAGATAGGCCGTCCTGAAAATGTAAAAGAACAAACCAACAACAATAAGTGATGGCATTATGATAATGCAAAGGACGGAAGGTCTACATCTAATTGAAAAGAATACAGATATTAAGAATGCACCTACCACCTACTCATTCTCTCCATCAATGGCTCCTCCTACTTAATTTAATTGATATTTCCATTGACAATATTGAGGTTTTTTCATGGATGAATTAAAGGGAAGCTGGCATGCTCAATCATGTTATAAATCAAGTTTGTTTTTGGCTGGTAGAGGTGGCAAGGTTAGGAAATTTATGTTTTACATGAAGTCTGCAAATGATCAACATAATGTCCAAATATCTGGACAGACACCAACACAAAATCTTACTTGTAGCTAGATGCATCCTTGTGTTCAGTTGTTTTTGCCATCTGTATGAAGCGCTTCAGCAGGTCACTCATTCTTCTGATGCCGTTACCATGAATGATATCTGGCTGGATAACAGTCTCACAAAATACATCAAAAGACTTGTCAAACATGTGCGTTGTAGTGGACTCTTCAGAATCACTGCAAGGAAAAACAATCAAATCTCTTAAATCACATGTTTCATGTAGTTGGTTATTTCTGGTCATGTACTTATACAAATTTACACAAAAAGCATACAATAAGGACCATTAGGTAAAAACAGCTGGGCCACACAGTAGGCATTCCTTTCTAAAGAACAATGGCACACAATTCCAGGACTAGTGAGTAATTTTTGCAACTTAGCGGTACACATTAAAGATCTATTAGGACTGGATTTCTGTAGAGACTTTAGTACTGAAAACTTACGGATTTGGTTTCCTGGTGTGTTTGTATGCAGGCTTGGTGTAACTCTGATAGCAGTCTCTGTGGTACCTGACTTCAATTGCATTGCATTCCTTTCCTCGGATGTGTAGAAGGATAGACTCATCATCTTTCATTTCAGCAGCTGCTCGGAGCATACCTGCATCGGGAAATCAATTGTTAATTAACACCCTTTATTCAAGCATCTTAATTCCCCTTTTATATGAATACCGGTTGCATGGAGCTAATTCAACCAAATTCATAATTTGTACAAAATATGTTAACAATAACATTGCAATTCCTTTCTTAACAGACTCATATATGATATAAATATCCCTTTGGAAAGAATTCCACTGACGACCATCACTTGTGCACAAACCTATGAAACCGACAGAGGGCGTTATGAGAAAAATGGCTACCGCTGCATTCAAGGTGTATAATTGTAGGTCAAAAAAACCCTGAAAATCTCTCTTTTTAAATAAGCTACCCCCGGTTTACACACCTGAGATTGAAGTTCATCATGACTTGCATCAAATAAGTTAACTCTTGGAGGAAATACCCCTGTTTCCGTCATGGCCGTCAGTGGAATTCTTTCCCCAAGGGCACAATGTACAAAGGGCTACAGTGAAAAGCTTTAAAATGAGTAACAAGGAACTGGAAGCACAGTTGGTTGTACATGTAATAAAAAAAAACTCACCACCATCGATAGTTTCAGCTAGGCAGAGAGTATCAGCAACCCGTTTCCCTCTGCGGGTTACATAGTGTGTCTTGCTCTTGCAAATTATGCACAACTCGGGGAGTGTTGTTCTCGTACTTGCACTTGCAGTTGCAGTGGCTGTTGTTCTCGATGGTCGGCTGCGCTTTGGTGGTGGTGGGGGATCGAGGGAAACATCAGGCTGTTCATTTCCCCTCCTTTCACAGCGTTTTTTCGCCCGCTCGATGTTTGATTTGTTAGTGAATCGAGCGTAGCAGGTTCTGTGGTACCCATGTAAAGCCGTGGGATGTTGTTCTGCGAACAAGGAATCGTTTCTCTTGGCCACCTCTGCGTCTTCTCCATCCAGATTTTTCCACTCTGACGAACAGAATTTTGCTCTGATCCAACTTTTCTCAGAGAAAGTTGTCAACGGTTCATCGACTGATTTTGAGTAGTGCAATATGCACTGCATAGCCATGGTTAATCAGTGCGGTAACACCGACACGATATCTCTCGCTAGTGCATCGGCATAACGAAGCGCGCGACTTCCATGGGCGCCGCCATCTTTGTTAGTCACCTGACTCAAATCCTCTAACCTGATTGGGTCATATTGCCTAATATATTATGCATACACAGGCTTATGGGAAGGAAAGGTCACAAATCGGAGGTCAATACGGGACAAAAATCGGTGATTTTGGATCAATTTTTCACACAAACTGCAGGGATATGGAGGTGCCAACATGAAAAATGTAATCAACTGTTACACAATCTATCAAACAGGGCAATTGTTTTCTTGTTCCCAGAGATATCCCACGACGCAACAGAATTCGAGGGCACATGCAACGGCCTATTTGGGTCGCGATTTGGAGTGCGACCCAAATAGTAGCGGTTTTTGGTGTGTGTGTGTGTGTGTGCCTTATTACAACCTTTGTCTGTACAGTTTGGTTCAGCTGGGTTTCCTAACAAGGGAAAAGAGGGGTTTATTTTAGTGCGCAAGTCCCGTGGGAATGTCTCCCTAAGTATCGATTCTTGGTTACTATTCTTCTTCTTATCATTGAAAAGTGAACAAAGAAAAATTGACTGGAGCGGGATTCGAACTGGCGACCTCCTGAATACCGTACAGGCGCTCTACCAACTGAGCCATACATCCCTACGTTGGTGGTGACCCCAATAGTCAATTATCTTTCTTCTTCTTTCTTATTAGGTATGATGGACGAGGTCATCTCTTGAGTCTGTGTGAGTTTGACACGGTGCGATGGGAAGAACGTCAACAAGATCTCTGCACAGAGGAAGACAGAATTGAAACATTATGTGATGAGGAACGATACATGGCCCTGCACAAGGACATGCTGGAAGAGGAACTAAGACAAGGTAATTAATTACTAGGATTCTTGTTAATTAAGCCATTTTTTAATTCATACTGTAATGAGGGAACTCTGTATACAGTGGGACACCAGTTTAAACGAACGTGGTGGGATCCTCTGGAATTGCCCATTTTAGCTGTCATTCGGTATTTAACAATTTAATCAAATTTGGGAAAGGGATGAAAGTGCTTTGAAATGATTGCTTAATTATTACATAATTATATCTATTTATATTTTTATGTACATACGTGTGTAAGTGCTTAATTTTGACCAAAATGTTTTTTGAAAATCAGTACATGTATGCTCCGCCCCCTAAAAAAACAAACCTTGGAACCACTCCACAGCATACTGCGTGGCATTCTGCACATGAGGTAAGCAAGGTTTTTCTTCCCTTAAAGTGGGGTGCTAAATTATGGGTCTAAAATACCTCCTTTTTCTATATATACAATATTTATTCGAAGATAAGCAATTCACTTTGAGCACACATGAAAAAATCATGCGCTAGCTCATGTGGGATTCGAACCCACGACCTCCTGCTTACTAGTGCAGATGCCATACCTGCTAGGCCACCAAGCTAGCTGGGGTCAGCAGAGTGAATCGAATCCCTTATCGGCGGGCGCCGTAATTAGTCAGTTAAAATTGATTTATTCGTGGAGGAGATATAATTATGCAAACACCCATTGTTTTCATTATTATATCTCCTCCACATACATGTATAAATCAATTATAATGTATTCAACTTCATACAAGTTTTGATTACAGTAAATCTCTGATATAATATTTAAAACCTCAAAAATAACGTGATTCTCTTCTAGAAATTTATGATCTTTAGACTGAAAGGACATTGACTTAAAATTACATACATTTAAAGGTAGTATCATACTTTGGTAGCATACTGAAACAGAAATCTTCACGAATTTGCTTATAACTTACAGGGTATATAAAGATGGTGATGGTAGAAACATACCGCAAAATATTTTCTGCCTGAAATGCTGTATTTATCCAGAAAATAAAACAATGACCAAAATTGTTTTTGATCCTTTAAAGATAAAAAATAAAGGTTAAAAGACTTAAGAAATACTGTGTCCGTTTATCACTGTTTACTCAAAAAGTGGGCACCGTGTGGGACTGAAAATTCACAGATGACTGTACATGTAACTGTATCTTCCTTGATATTTTTGTCCATGAATCTGCATTTCTTTTACAAAAACCAAAGTACGATATTACCTTTAAAAAAGAAAAATAATAGGTAATCAAATATTTTCTTTCTAGATTTGGGCATAATTATTGGTTCCCACTTGAACATTGTACCTTGCCTTTATGTGCTTCTGGGAATGGAAACATTACCCAAACATTCAGTGCGTGAATGGCCATGTTTTCAACCCACTATTATAGAGCTTCCCTATAATCCAACTTACTTTGTTGGGATCAATCGAGAAAAACATAAATATAAGCATTGTCACCTTGTGCATTCCACATTAAACCTCTCTCCTTTTGTAAAATAAAAAATGATAATAATAATAATTGAATTGAAAGCTATTTCCCCTTTTGGGGGATTATCTTGTTTACTCAACTGGTGAAGGTTTTTTCAGGGTCGTGCTCTAAGGTATCAACCATCCATTTAATGTAACCCCCATGAAATTGCTAACTGCCTTGGCTTGAAAGAGGTTTTTACTGAAGGAATTGAAAAGAAAGGTTAGGATCCCCGAGCTGAAAAGCACCTGACTGACCTTGGTGTAGACTGACTGTAAACAAGTGGCTGGGTCATTGTTCTGCTGGATACAATGGTGGGTTAGGTTGAGGGCGACTGCAGTATAGTGGAGCTTGCATGCTGTGACAACCAGGGTCAGCACATTTTGTATATCATTATCAGGTTCTGCCCATTACCAGGAGAGTGTTAAGCCCTGTCTGCATTAGACTCTTTTTTTCCCGGGAATTTAACCGAGCCGATGGGTAAATGAAAAATGGGCAAATATTACCAGTGTCCGCATTTGGACCTTTTGACTTGGGTAACTTAACCGTGCATATGCGGAAGAATGACCGAGCTGTCAATACTAGGCTCATGAGTTTACCGGACTCGCACTGTCAGCACTGGACTTTTCGTCTCGGGTTAAGTGTCTCGGGTATTCTACCCGGGCAGAAGTTGGCCGGTAGAAATACCCGCGCCGTTTTGAAAATGGAATTCCGTTTCAAGCAACAGATTTCGTTCATTTCCATCCGTTTTCCTTTTTTGCGGTAAATCATTGGCCCTATCAATGAGACAGACAAATTGAGTTTTCTTTTCCTTCATCAAAGGAATTCAAGGGATTCATGATCTTATAAGTTTAGCAACGTTGAATTTGTACTTAGAGGAATACATGTACATATATGAAGTGTTGGGGGATATAGGTGGCAAGTGCGTTAGGCACTCGCCTCTCACCAATGCGGCCCGGGTTCGATTCCGGCTTAGGTCATATGTGAGAAGAGTTGTGTGTTGGTTCTCTCCTATGCTACAAGGTTTTTCTCCGGGTTCTCCAGTTTTCCTCCCTTCAAAAAAATGAAACACTTTCGATCTCAGGCTGTGCTCCGTGATCAATTTATGGGTTGATGTTGCTGGCAGCCAAGGGCGCCCATGAAAGCCTGCTACTGGATCACCTTGAAGTCGCATCCTTTGTAATTCAAATTGTACATATTGTAATTGCTGGGCACCTCTGGAAAACAGTGTTTCACCGAGAGGTAACCCCAGGTTAAACAAGAAATAAATAGATAAATAGTGTTACACACACTAAATGTCAGTTACAGAAAAGGACAAGGATGCTATTTTATTTTCTTGGTAAAGGAGTTCACTTGTACAAAAAGTACAATTACCTTTTGCTATAGTCATGAGCAGGAAGTAAACACCTAGTGTGGGTTCCATGACAGTAATATAAAAGGAAATGCTGAGAGTGCTTACCCGACATACCAGCATTTAATGTACACACTTTTTGTTGTTGCCAAAGTTTATTTGATGCATTATAATACAGATTGATCTGCCAAAGGATCTACTGTATCGCTTGAAAAGTGCTGATTCACTCGGCATCGCCAATCTTTGTAAACATAAACACAATATTGATATTTCAGTTATAAATGTTGGCTATTCATGATGCCATGTCAGGCCTCCAATTAGGGATTTTTTAGGGCACGGCCATTTTGGCCTTCTAGATTTTTGAAAAATTAGGGCACCAAGGCCACTAGTAAGGACACCACGGCCAAATATCAATCTAAAGGCATGTTGGGCAATGGAGCCATGTCAAACCATGGTCAAACAAATGCAATTTGTTTGTGTAATAATCTTTGTTGCTAAGCAAAGTGTGATGTCACAATACAAATCAGTAATCACTATGGTGATACTGACAACTCATCTTAAGATTAATCCTCTGCATGATTTTCAGTGGACACTTGGCAGTGTTTAAGCCATGTGTCCTGGTTGCCATGGATACCTGGTTGCCATGGATACAAAACCACACGGATATTTTGATGTATTTTTATGGATTTTGATATATCTTTGAATTAATCAATGTAGTTTTGAGTCCACGTTTGCATCATAGTGCCTTTCCTGTGAATTAGAATGCAATCCATCTGTACCAAAATTTGCTTGGAGTTTCATAGGACTACAGCCTGACATTTCGATCCTAGCAGGATCTTTCTCAAAGCCTTTTAGAAAGATCCTTCTAGTTCTAGGATCAAAATGTCAGGCCTCCCTAACACTCCAAGCTTTTTAAGTAGTTTCAGGTCATTATTTTGGTTCATGAGTAAATAAGTACGGCTACTCTTTGTTATAGTAAAACAATGATGACAGCGTCTGCTGAAGAAGAAAGAATGAAAGAAAGGAAATCATGATCCTCTATGCCCTCCCCAAGTCTTTGGAGGGGATTGACAAAGACTGAAAGTGTCTTAATGATTTTGTTGATTGAAAACGGGAACTAGAACGCAACAATGAAAAAAGAACAAGGAAAGTCCCCTAAAGTTAAATGTCCTCAGGAGACGGGTGTCCAGTCTGGCGGGCTGAACGACGCGTTGTACGAGTGGGCAGGCACTGAGAGGTTGAAGGGCGTGCTGTTGGTATGGGCTGCTCCTTGTGGCCAGGGGCGTTGTGTGGCATGAGGGCCCTGAGTGCTCGGGGGATGGATCTGGCCGGTGTTGTGTCTTGAGGCTGCCGTGGCTGAGAGGTGTGCGATGGTGATACCGGGATGGCTGGAAGTTCCTCCGGGCCTGTCGGGTCATCCTGTGCCGCTGGCGGGTCTGCATGGTATTCCTTGGGCATGGCAGGGTAAGGTCTGGCAGGGCTGTGTAATGAAGGTGCAGGCAAATGGGTTGGTGCTGGCGGTGCATCGGGGCGACGGTCTGCAGGGTGAGCAGTGGATGGTGGCACCGGGGCTGCTGCGGGGCCTGGCACCATGACCATGGGCGCACGGGGAATGACTGGCTGGTACTTGCGCAGGAACTTCCTGTTGCGCAGGGTGACTCGTCCAGAGCCGTCCACTCTCACCACGTATTGGTCGAATTGGCGTACCTCGACCACGATGCCAGTCTTGTCCCATTTGGTGGGGTGGGGGCCCGTCTGGTTCTGGATGCGAACACAGTCCCCTGTGACCAAGGGTGGAAGGGGTTTTGTGTGCTCCGATAGGCGCTCAGCAGCACGCATGTGACGGTTTCTAAGTGCCTCTTCCCGCGACAGTAGGGTCTCCTGCCATGTTCGGTGGGGCTTGTACTTGCCCGGGTGGATAGGGATGAAGTCCCTGATGGGGCGGCCGAAAATGCACATAGCCGGAGAGAGATGTGTGTCGCGGTCAGGGGTGTTGCGGTACTGGAGCATCGCTCGCTGAAAGTTGTCGGTGTCGAGTGACCCAGTGGCATCGGTGTTATCCGTGATGAGGCGCTTCACGGTCTTGACGCCGACCTCTGCACGGCAATTGCCATGGGGGAAGGCAACTGATGACATGCGGTGGTGCACACCCCAGTTGTGGAGGAATGTGGCCGTCTTGTGGGATGAAAATTCGGGACCGCCGTCTGACGTCAGTTCATCACTGATGCCATAAGTTACAAAGATGCGACGTAAAGCAGTGATGAGTCCGGCAGCGCCGTTATTCGCTGCCTCCACAATCGGCCAGTTGCTGTACCTGTCCACAGCCACGAGGTAGTTCCGGCCACGGTAGTGGAAGTAGTCAGACACGAGGTACTGGAACGGGTAGGCCGGATAGATGGGAGGGGTCGGGGGAGCGCTTGGTTGTGAGGGTGCCATGCGATTGCAAGGTGAACAGCGTGCCCGCATCTCAGTGATGGCTGGTGTCATGCCTGGCCAGAAAAATGAAGATTCTGCCCGTGAGCACATCTGGGAGATACCCTGGTGGGCTGAATGTAGGGCCTGGAGCACTCGATCCCGAAGGGATGGAGGAATGACGATGCGATCATTGTAGAGGACCACCCCATCAAAGCTTGTGAGATTGTCACGAAATTGGTGATACTGCCGGAGTTCAGGGGGAAGTTCACCGCGATGCTCGGGGAAACCGTCCTCGACAGTCTCGATCAATGTTGACAAGGTGGGATCGCTGGTAGTTGCGAGACGGATATCATCCCATGTGATGGACCTGATTACCTCTGTTGTGTGGGAGGTTGGCTGGGAGCAAATCTCGGTGGTGTTCTGGTCGTGAGTGCGGAGGGCAGTGAGGAAGTCACGTGGTAGTCCTTGCTGATGGGAGGGGTGAAGAACGGTTGCCACGTCATCCTGGAGATGCATTGGTTTGGGCTCGCCAACCGGGTGGCGGGAGACTGCATCCGCTGCGGCATGGCGCACTCCAGGTATGTGGACAATGCGAAAGTGGTATCGCAGTGACTTCTCTTTGAGGTTGCGGAGACGAGGGTTCGGTATGTCGTCAAGGGATCTGTCACTGAATATCTTGAGGAGGGGTTTGTGATCAACGGCCACGATGAGGTCAGAGCAGCCAAGGACAAAGTGGCGTGCCTTGTCGAGCGCATCAACGACTGCGAGTGCTTCTCCTTCCACTGGGGCATACCGTGACTCTGCCCCTGACGTGAAGCGACTCCCGACAAGCGTGATCTTCCAGCCAGTCTTGCAGCAGAAGGGCTTGGTGGGAGGGCAGGTGCAGTGCTTCTGGAGTAGCCAGAATCCGATGCCATCCTTGCTCCAATCAGTGGCGAGGCAGGTTGGCTTGGTCTTGTCAAAGATCTCCACCCCTTTGTGGATCTCGCTGATGATCAGGGATTTCGAGTCCTCAAAGATTCGGTTCAGTTGATCTGTCCAGACGAAGTGTGTACCAGGCTTAAGGAGTTCACGAAAGGGCAGCATCCGTTCGGCGGAGGCGAAGGCATAGGAGACTTGGTTTACCAGGCCGAACCAGCTGCGGATGTCAGTGATGTTGCGAGGGGTGGGGAAGTTCTGGATGGCCTCTAAATACCGAGGGCAGGGGCGGACAGTGCTCGGAGTGACCTCAAAGCCGGCAAACTCGACAGTAGTCTTGGCAAACGAGAACTTGGATGGGTTCAGTGTGATGCCGTTGCGGCCACAGATATCAAGCCACTCAACTGCCTGGAAGAATGCCTCCTCGATTGTATCTGACCACAGCAGGGTGTCGTCCACGCACTTGGTCTTCCGTGGGATGTCAGCGACGATTTCATCGAATCGGCGGCTGTAGCCATCACCTGAGGCGATGTACCCTTGTGGGGCAACACGGTACCGGTAGCGGCCCCACGGGGTGATGAACGTTGTGAGATGGTGGTCCTTGTCGTCAAGGGCAATGCTGTGGTAACCGTTCCACGCATCAAAGATGGTCTTGCGTGTGTTGGGTGGGACTGCACGTGCCTGGTGGAAGGGCGACTGGGTGTGGTGGGTCTCACGGAGGGCGTGACGATTGAGTGGTTGCAGATCGACAGTCCGCCTTGGCTTGCCAGATTTCTTGGCGCAGATCACCATCTTGTGGCACCAAGTGACCGGTGTGCCGACGGGGACTGGTTCAATGACACCAAGGCGTACATCTCTGTCAAGGCCTGCCTTGACATCATCCTGCCAGTGTAGTGGGACGGGGATTGGTGTGTGGTGAGCCACTGGTCGGGCATTGGGATCGATCATGAGTTGCAGTGGGGGGCCAGACATCATGGGGAGTGGCTGATGCTCACATACATTGAAGGTACTGGACTTATAGCGCTGTAGCAGCCAGGTCTCGAGCCTCCCTCGGTTCTCCTCCGTGGCTGGGAATGGGAGAGATGTGGGTGGAGGTGGTGTCGCCTGGCGTCTTGGGCACTCACATGTGTGGGTAACGCAGGAATTGGGTGTGGGTATCTGTGTGGCAGCGGAGGACTCGGCTCTGGATCCAGTGGGGTCATGTGCTTCTCCAATTGTAGGGAATGTGGTGGGTATCATGCCAAGTGCGACGCAAGCCTGCTTTGACAGGAACAGCCTGTCAGTGGAGTCAGTGAAGTACACTATCTGGCGCGTTTCAAGTGTCTCTCTAGACGGGGAGGTCCCAGAGATGCGGAGGACAAGGGCACCTTTGATGTCGATGGCATGGTTGTTGGCAGCAGTCATTTGCATAGTGACAGGGATGAGGTGGCGCCTTTCCAGGCCCAGTGTGGGTAGGAGCTTTGTGCCAGCTAAGCATGACTGGCATCCAGTGTCAGCCATGGCAGGACAAGAGACAGGAGGGGTGGGGCTGAGGAATGAAGGGTTGAACCCAAGAGCTTGTCCATCGGATGGGATGGCCCGGATGGAGACATCCATGAATGGTTGAGGGTCAGAAGCTCTTCTCTCCCATGCATTGCGGAACCCATTATAGATATGGTGCTGTAGTGTGATCGCATGGGTGTTCGTTGCTGAGGCGTCGTCAACGGAGCATAGGGTATCGAAGATGGCCGTGGCGTTGTCTTGCAGTGGAAGTGCGGCAGGCTGCGTGGGTTGCTGCTTCCGATGAGACTGGCGACAAACATCCTCATGGTGGTGGAGGATGCCACATTTGGTGCATGTGTGGTTGTAGGCAGTGCATCTCTTCATGCGCTCCTGTCTGCTCCGACCATGGCCTGGCTTGCCACAATGACTGCAAGGCAGTGTGGCTCTGGTGTCATTCGGTCTGTCCCGTAGGCGTCCTTTCTCTTGGCGCTTATAGGAGGTGGTGGCGGCTGCAGTTGTGGTGTTGTTTTCCCCGAGGAGGCGACCAGCTGACCGTTTGCCACTCTCCTTTGCTTCGACGTATCGGAGTGTCTCTTCCAGGGACATGTCTTGTTTAGATTCGCCGAGGATGTTCAAACGGATCTCTTCATCCCCAAGACCCCGGATGAGGGCGTCTCTGATCATGATGTCGCTGTAGTCGACCTGGGCTGTGCATTGGCATTCTACCTTGAAACTGCACACTCCAGCTTGGCCTCGGAGACGGGCTGAGAAGGCTCGAACAGGTTCATCGCGGTCCTGGCGCAACTGCTGCAGCTGCACCCGCGCAACCATAACATTCTCTTGGCGTACGGCGAGCGTCTTTATGTCGCCGAGGACGGTCTGCTCGGTACTGGATGCTAGGGCGCCGAAGGTCCGGGTGAGGTCCTTCCTGAGGGCCTCGTCGCAGCATTCAAGGAGTTGAAAGACCACGTCTGGGCCCTTGAGGTGTGTGGCCGCCTTGTAATCCGACCATCTCTGTTCGAAGTATAGCCACTCCTCACTCGTGCCACCTGCAGTTATCGAGGGTCTCCTCACTTTCTCCGCCCTGGCTGCCCCTGGAGCTGGTGCAGGTATAAACCCTTCGGGGGTCGGATGGGCAGTCCGTTCATGTAGGTCAATCAGGCGGAGCAGGATCTCAGAGGGTGTGTTAGTGGGCCACGATGTGGTACAGTCAGGTGCGGGGCAGGATATGGTGTTCATCGTTGGGCCGGTGACGCTGTCGTCATAAATAAGTACGGCTACTCTTTGTTATAGTAAAACAATGATGACAGCGTCTGCTGAAGAAGAAAGAATGAAAGAAAGGAAATCATGATCCTCTAATGAGCAGTTTGCATCAGTTTATTAAGTAGGCCTACTTGTATTGTACATGTACATGTACCTTAGTTTGATAGAGAGGACCGTCAATAGTTTTTGCTCAGGCTCAGGCTCAGGCTCAGGCTCAGGCTCAGGCTCAGGCTCAGGTTCCGGTTCCGTTTCCGTCATCCACATGCTGAAAATATAGGTT
This sequence comes from Astropecten irregularis, assembly GCA_963971285.1. Taxonomy (NCBI): domain Eukaryota; kingdom Metazoa; phylum Echinodermata; class Asteroidea; order Paxillosida; family Astropectinidae; genus Astropecten; species Astropecten irregularis. Next base: position 10,703,713 of record OZ020247.1, read on the forward strand.
GTGGGTTTTCATTGAAGCTCAAGCTCTGTTTTCCTTTTCAGCCCAGAGAATCTACTTCCAAACCGCAGCCAAAAGCCTCTATTTTGAAAACCCGTTATTTTAGAATGGATTCCTGAAGTGATAATGATGCCTGAGCCTGAGCCTTAGCCCCTGTTTCAAAAAGCCTCATAGATACATGTAAGAATAGTGATACATGTACATTGTACGGAATATGTACATGTACATGTACCATATGTACAGTACATTGTTAGATGCACACAATCAAACAAATTATGCCCCAACCTGGTGGAATGATCCGTATGGATAATTTCATTTTCTAATAAAAATACCTCAGCGCAAAAGAAAAGGGCCTCGGCCCCTGCTAGTACCATGAGTACAGTTGGAAATTCCATCCGGGGACGGACTACCATAGATAGTCAACAATTCTCTGTGACTGGATATTGTGCGGATGTAATGTTATAGGCCCTCTGTTTACTTTTGTGCGAGCAAGCCACCTTTGCCTGTCAGTAGAACAGGTCCAGTCACCAGAGGCCAATTTCATAGAGCTGCTTAGCACAAAAATTTGCTAAGCATGACATTTCTGTCTTCATAATAAAAACAGGATTAATAACCAAATTTCAATGTGTTGTGTATCACTTGTGACCGTTCTTTGGCTGTTGTTCGCTGACCATGAATATCAAATGGAAATTTCAATGGTGGTTTGTTTTATTAGGTGAGACATTTTTGTGCTAAGCAAATTTTTGTGCTCAACAGTTTTATGAAATTGGCCCCTGGACCAGTCACCAGTGGACAACAACTGGGTACACATCGGCATAATCTGGGTCAGTTCCTAACCCCCAACAGGCCTTTTGCTGGAGTCAGTCAGCGGCGAAGCTGTTTGTGCCAGTTGCGTTTAGTTCGTCTATCCTCGGCACACTCACAGGGTTAAATAGGGGTCAACGAAAAAAAAAAAGGGGGGCTCTGAACTCTCAAGCTGGTGATGATGATGTCATTGGTTGGCAAGTTGGGATAACTTTCATGTATAAAGCTACATGTGTTGTATTGTCTCTTCAATACTTTTTGCTTGTTTAATCACAAGTTGATATACAAATATCATGGTTTGAAAGTGGACTGTCGATTCTAGCTCCCGAGGTGTTGGAAGTTGATAACTTTAACACCGAGGGAATCGAATGTCAACCCAAAATAAACCATGTGACATTTGTTTTACTATACATGTAGGCCTACCTCAGAAATATTCTTTATTGTCCACAATTTTGTCGAGATGTGCAGCAAAACGATCGTTTTCGTGAACGAAAAGGGTGAAGTTCACGCACGCGCACTGCAAACTATATAGGGGCCTGTTTATTTAACACACGGGATCCCTGATCTGCAGATTCACGTCCTATGCAGGATACACTAAAATGGGATCCGGATCAGCAAGATCCGTGATTGTGTGGGTTAAATAAACAGGCCCTAAGATGCGTAGTGAGATGTTCCATGCGCAGTGAGATGTTACAATGTGTAGCAGTTTCTTCAGTGTAGCTCTCGAGATAATACCAACGGTTCTTCTCAGAACCACACCCTCTCACAGAAGAGATTACATGGTGTCACTGCAAAACTACCTTCTTTCTTTTTAGTACTTCCACCATGCATAGCTCCAAGTCTTATTCTTCAGAGATTTCCAGCCAGCCTACTCGCTGGTGATCAGCAAATATATCCACTGGTGCGTGATGGTGTTAATTGACCAATTGGGATTCGGCTCTAGGTCATGAATATTTATGAGGCATAGTAATAGCATATTAATATAGACTGAGGCTGCTGACTAATTAATACGGTAATTCACAGTATAGCAAGTATGCAGGCAGTGGCATCATGTAATGATGCATTATGCAGATAACCATACCTATGATACAGTATGTACAATGCAGTTTCGCAAATAGAGCAACGTAGGAAAACGCCGACATTAGGCACGTTCACACACACCAAAAAGCGCAACTATTTGGGTCGCGCTCGGAATATTGACCCAAATAGTCACACTTTTTGTTGTGTCCACACGGGCAAAAAAGCGCGACCCAAATCGCACCGGTTCAATTTATTAAACTGGGCGTACGCAGTGAAGCGTGAAGTTGGCATGTATCCTGTGCTAAACTCGCGGGCCCGCCTTGCATGATGGGATATAGAGAAAAACAGGGCTTTTTTGTGCACAGTTCACACAGCAAATAATTGCAACTATTTGCAAAAAGAGTGCGATTTGAAGTGCGATTTGAATCGCGCTCCAAATTGCAATTATTTGTGTCCATACACAAATAAGCGTGACTATTTGGGTTGCGCTTACCCAAATAGTCGCGTTTTTTGGGGTGTGTGTGAACTTGCCTAATCTATCCTGAGGATGGCCAGAGTACACTGGTCGAAAAGGCCAAACATTTTCCAAGAAGAGTGTTATTTAGGCCTACATGGTGTCTCTGCAAGTCTTATCCAATTCTAATCTAAAGTGTGCATCTGAAAAGCTAATTTCTCTCTCGTAATCTACGGGGAATTACAAGAAATACAAAGGTCACATGACGGTAGACTTCCCTTCTTTCATTGTCAACAACTATTACTTGAGAATAGTGCAGTGGTAGGGGTTCAGCCAGAGGTTGGTGGGTACCAGTTAAAAAAAACACAACACATGTGGCACTGTGATGGTGTTGATTGTTTCCTGCGACTGGTGGCTCATCGGTTTGCCGTCAGCTTGACATTTCCGTCTGGCTGGGATAGCTAGCTGGGATCTAGCTTGTCGGTCTGGGGACCTATAAACATTGCCGCCGCCACTAAGTACGGTAGTCAGAGAGAGATCAGACTTTAAATAAAATTCTTCCTTAACTGCTTGGGGTTCAGGGTCTAGGCACACAGGCCAATGAAAAATTTCCTACTTGAACTGTATGTGAATCGTATTACTTGTGATTGGTTCCCAGCTGGGACTGATTTTACGGAGCTGCTATAAAGCACAAAAATTTGCTTAGCAACAAAAATGTCTTGTTGCCCAATAAATTAAACCACGAATATTAAAAATTCCACCATTGCAAATTCCATTTGATATTCATGGTCAGCGAACAACAGCCAAAGAACAATCACAAGTGATAGGCCTACACAAAACATGGAAATTTGGTTGTTAATTCTGCTTTTAAGACACAAATTTCATGGTTAGCATATTTTGTTTAATGAAATTTGCCCCAGATGTTTACTTAGCATCAAAATTGCCAACACATTTTGTTGCTAAACAGGTAAAAACCAAAATGTGTTCCTAGGGGGTTTACGAAACTCAGGCTCAGGCTCAGGCTCTAGCTCTGAGATCCTATGCTGAAAAAATAGGTTGTGGTTTTTCATTGAAGCTGAAGCTCTGTTTTCCTTTTCAAACCAGAGAATCTACTTCCGACCTGCAGCCAAAAGCCTCTATTTTGATACCTGTTATTTAAAAATGGATTCGCAAAATGGAGCCGAAGCCTGAGCCGGAGCCTGAGCCTCCGTTTCGTAAACGCCCCTAGTCAGCTTTGGAATTTCATTATGTTTGTGGTCATCTTATGATACTTGATAAATTAATTCAGTCTGCAAACCTCCATAGGGTTATCAAGTTGCCATTCTGTACTGCAGTTGCGCTGCGTCAGCTAGCTTTTCCTCGCCTTCATACAATGCCGAGGCGCCACGGTGCCTCTTGTCAGGATGTTCTCATCCCAACACGCTTGTGGTCGGTCTTACGGGCATTCGGAAGGGAGGGAAGTGTTTCATAACAAGCTGTTTGCTTCTGGGCATTTGGAATACGAATCTCCAACATGTATGTAATACTGAGCCTTAGAAGACAACACCCTCCAAACCTGAGAACGCATGTAAACAGTGGAGCCAGACTTGTTCTTGTTAGTAGTATAAAGGTAATATCATACTTTGGTTTTTATCAAAGAAATGCAGATTCATGGGCAAATATTTCCAAGACAGATACAGTAACAATCATCTGTGAAAATTTCAGTCCCATACGGTGCCCGTTTTTTGAGAAAACAGTGGAAAACAGCCACAATATTTCTTAAGTGTTTTCTATTTTATTTATGATCTTTTAAAAGATCAAAAAGATCTTTGTACCCTGGCAAGTTATAGGTAAATCAGTGAAGATTTCAGTTTCAGTATACCACCTAACTACCTTTAAGAATGCTCATTTGTGTCCCCTGTGCATTTCCCCCATATAAAATGCTGATTAGTTCTGTCACTGTGATGGATAGATGCGCTAATGCCAGCAGTATGACAAATTAATACAGCGTCCAAGATGAGGTAAACAGATCAATTCCCCTCCCCTTTCCCCCTCCCTCCTCCCCACCCCCCTTTGCCCACCCCTCAAGCCATGAGCTCATTTTGAAATGGACTGAAGGAGAAACCAAACAAGAGCTTCCCCTCCTAACAACGGACGCTGATTAATCGCAAGAAACGACGGTCCATTCTCTGCCGTGGGTGTTTTTTTTTTTTTCATTTTAGTGACCTCAGCTGAACTCCTAGATACATGTGATATCATTTTTACTTTCATTAAAGGTAGTATCATACTTTGGTAAGAAACCATAACAGAAATGTTCACAGATTTACGTACATGTATAACTTACAGGGTATGAAGATGGTGATGGTAGAAATATACCGTTAAAATGTTTCTGCCTGAAATGGTGTATTTATCCAGAAATTAGTAAAACAACAACCGGAAATCTGTTTGATCTTTTAAAAGATCAAAAATAAAAGAGAAAAGACTTCAGAAATACTGTGGCTGTTTTTCACTCTTTCCTCAATAAGTGGGCACCGTATGGGACTGAAATTTTCACAGATGACTGTTACAGTATCTGTCTTGATATTTTTGCCTATGAATCTGCACTTCTTGGATAAAAACCAAAGTATGATATTACCTCTAAGATTAAATTGAGTTTATTTTCATTTTTGCTTGTCTTTTTGCTTAAAATCGCATAAAATACGACTAACCTAGTAAATTGTTTCCCTTTTTGGGGAGGGGATAGGATGTAGGCTGGACTAAACTGGACTGGCCAAATTAGCTTTGAATTGAATTTGTTTGTCCAAATTCGTCAGGCCGAGCAAGGGTGCCAGAGCAGTGACCAGAGGCATCCTAAACAATTGCTTCTACATGTATTCCCCTTAGAGCAATGTCATTTGCAGAAAGTGGCCAAGGGTTGGGGTTAGTCTAATGGAATAATCCAGTGTCTACACAATGAAGCTACCATACTTTTCTCTCAACCTTGTCTGACCTCAACAACTGGGGCAAATTTCACGGCCCTGCTTAGCACAAACATTCGCTAACCATGACATTTCTGTCTCAATAAAAACAGAATTAACAACCAAATGTCCATGTGTTGTATATCACTTGTGATTGTTCTTTGGCTGTTGTTTACTGACCATGAATAGCAAATGGAAATTTGGTTCTTAATGCTGTTTTTATTAAGACAGAAATTTCATGGAACTTAGCAAATTTTTGTGCTAAGCATGGCCGTGAAATTGGCACCTGGTCCTTAAAAAAAATGGAAATTGTACATGTCTGTTGACTGCTTTGGGAATTTGGAATTCACATACAATGTACAAAATGCAATGAATTTTGAATGTTGTTTAAACTGTACTAGTGTAGCTATGCAAATTTGGGAAGACTGATATACACAAATACAAAATACAATGAATAAATCAACAACTTGCGTGCTATTTCAGATTGAGGAAAAACTGTTGTTGCCTAGAATCTTTATATCGTCACTTCTTTAAAGGTTTGCTGTAATCAAATTTGGGAAAGGGGTGAAAGTGTTCCTTAATACATAATTAATGATTAAATTAAATTTCTACGTAAGTACTTAATTTTGACCAAAAGGTTACAAAATCAGTACATGTATGCCCCCCCCCCCACAAAAAAAGTCCCCCCCTTGGAACCGATCCACGCAACAATAGCGTGTTATGTCACCTACAGAACTAGTATAGGCTCGCACCACAGTATACTGCGTGGCGTTCTGCATGTGACGTAAGCAAGGTTTTTCGTCGCGAAAAGTGGGGTGCTAAATTATGGGTCTTAAATTACTTCCTTTTTCTATATACAATACTTTTTATCACAAACAATGATAGACAGGTTTAGTTTTATAACAATACAGATAATAAAGGTAGTATCATACTTTGGTTGTTATCAAAGAAATACAGATTCATGGGCAAAAATATCTAGGCAGATACAGTAACAGTCATCTGTGAAGATTTCAGTTCCATACGGTGTCCACTTTTTGAGAAAACAGTGAAAAATAAACCACAGTATTTCTTAAAGTCTTTTCTTTTTTATTTTTGATATTTTAAAAGATCAAACAATATGTTCGGTCGTTGTTTTACTAATTTCTGGATAAATACACAATTTCAGGTCGAACAGTATGTTTCTACCACCACCATCTTCATACCCTGTATTAAGTTATACTTAAATCTGTCATCTGTGAACATTTCTGTTTTGGTTTCTTACCAAAGTATGATACTACCTTTATTAAACTTCATATGAGTTTTGATTACAGTAAACCTTTAATTGGTTGGCCACTGACATTCCTCATTTTGCCTTGGACGGCTGCATGTTCCAATGCTGCCCTTCCCTCCAGGCAGAAATCTCCTCCGTCACAAAAAAACAACCTTGGATCAAGTCCAGAATATGTTGATTCCAATCCAAGATAAATCTCCCGTTCCCAATGTGCAGATGGTGACATTTGAAAGGGTTTTTAATTGTGCATACTTCGAAATGCCAAGTACATATGAGTTCGAGAGAGAGCTGAGAAAATGGATTCTCGTTAACACGTTTGAACAGGTTTTTAGTGTGGAATTTAATAGTCAAATGAAAACACAGACTACAGTCTCTGTGTAATTATTCAGACAGCCTGACGGACAAACAGATGAATTAAACAAACTCTCATTAATCTGCAGGTTGTATTGCCACATTACTGTTTTGCAGCATTATTGTATTACATACATTGTAGCGGGCGTTCAGACACAGTACTAAAAGTGGTCTATCTTCGGTTTACACTGAAAAGGGTCTACCTACTTGTGTCTGAATGGTCTAGGATAGACTCTTTTGGGTGCTATCTTCGAAAACTTAGACCGCCGAGGAGGGACGGTCTAGACTACATAGACCGGTCTACAAATGTGTCTTATTAAGACATCTGAACGGTCTTTCTCAACCACACCCGGTTTAGAGTGACCTTGAGCTGGTGCACAACTCCTCAGTGATTTATGTCGCTACTTGTGAATTTAGGGAAGTTCGCTTCAGAGTTATGCAACAGGAGTGACCTCTAAACACCAGAGATAGACCGTTTTCAGTTTAATCCTGTGTAGTATGGACACGAGGGGTTTGGGATGAAATGTTTACCTCCGACTGTGACCACAAAGGGTAGAACTTTGTCAGTCTCCGGAGTACTGTGTCTGAACATAACCGTAGATTCAGTTTCAAACAACTATGAATAGTGTCTGTCTTTCAATTGTTCTTGTGGGTTATCCCTTGTCATATCAACTGGAATATTCCTGTTGATTCCGCTAAACTGTAGCAAGGAGAAGCATGGTAAATATACAGAAAATATCAAGAACATTTAACCGTTTAAGCCACTTTTGCCATAACAGATTCAGTGTAGTAGAAACTAAAGCTTTCCAAATGTTTGCGCAAAGAAAACAAATTTGGAGAGTACCAGCTGCAAAAAATGTATGCACATTTTGCCTGGTAACCTGTGTCCGCCTTTAAGGTATAATACACGATTGGTAAAGGTCACAAGGCAGATCACATCATGCTTTGTCTGATCAAACATGTACATGAAATAATTAGCCTGTGGAAATTTGAGCTCAATCGGACATCTGAGTTACTAGAAAATAGCGAAAACCTGACTCAAGTTTTCTTATAAAACATAAAGAATGGTTTTGATCTCACCCGAGATCAAAACTGTTTTCAGTGTTTGTTTGACTAATTTCTGGATAAATACAGCATTTCAGGTGGAAATATTTCAACAGTATGTTTCTACCAGCACCATCTTCATACCCTGAAAGTCATAGGTTGCCTAAATCGGTAAACATTTCTGTTTGGGTATGTTTCCAATCCTGCGCCGTACCTTTAAAAGTCCAAAAGGTTTTATGCCAAGATAAGCAATATTGTGTGGCACTGGAAGCCAAGAAATGGATTGACAATCACAGGTGATGCCGGTCGACGCTCCGGTCTGGGAACGTGTCTGAAATTATCATCAAGTTTCATTATTAGGGCCTGAACGATTGTTTGAATGGTTCAGAAGTTTTTATGTGACTGCTGTTGGCTGTTGCTGGGAAGGAGTTATGGTCCCTTAAGCTGGTGGGTCGTGTCAAGCTCACGCACCGGCACTGCACTGGTGGGCGGTGCATAATCTTCCATACGTGCCTTACGTGGGTTCGAATCCCACCGGTGGATAACGGTGCCAATCGCCCTTGGCCACAAAAGCTTGTTTGTCCCGGTTTCTGTTCATCAAGTGAAGAATGTAGGCTGGTTTGCTGTGCACGGATGGAGTGGATGTCAGGAAAGGTGCTGTGATGAAGGGGATAGGACTAGGACTAGGACTAGTCTTGTGATGATTGTGATGAAGGACTAGGACTAGTCTAGTGATGATTGTGATGAAGGGGATAGGACTAGGACTACTCTAGTAATGATTGTAATGAAGGTGATATGACTAGGACTAGTCAAATGATGATTGTGATGATGAGGATAGGACAATGACTAGTCTAGTGATGATTGTGATGGAGGGGATAGGGCTAGGACTAGTCTAGTGATGATTGTGATGGAGGGGATAGGGCTAGGACTAGTCTAGTGATGATTGTGATGATGGGGATAGGACTATGACTAGTCTAGTGATGATTGTGATGGAGGGGATAGGGCTAGGACTAGTCTAGTGATGATTGTGATGATGGGGATAGGACTAGTCTAGTGATGATTGTGATGAAGAGGGTATGACTTGGGGCCTGTTTGTTTAATGCACAGGATCACGGATTCTACTGATCCGGATCTTATTTTAGCGTACTCTGCATCAGGACGTGGATCCCCAAATCTGGGATCCTGTGTGTTAAAAAAACAGGCCCGAGGACTAGTCTAGTGATGATAAGACTAGGACTAGTCTAGTGATGACTGTGATGAAGGAGATAGGACTAGGACTAGTCTAGTGATTATTATAATGAAGAGGATAGGACTAGGATTAGTCTAGTGATGATGTAACACAGAGACACCATCCAGCCTTGCTTGATTGATGGAGCATACAGCTGTGTGGGTTGACGCAAGGTTGACATGTTTTTTTTTGCTTTTCACATCAAGTGGCAGTTTGGGTTGTTTGTCTGGGTACTGTTGATGTATGAGGGATGATTTGACAGCCAATAATAATGTAAGCCCTCCCCTTTCCCTCCCCCTCCCCCTTCTCCTAGTCTCTGTCTACCATTAAGGTCAAGGATCGGTCACTCCAAGAATGATGGTTCATACAGCATGACAATAAACCTTTGAATGAAGTGGGTAAAACAATAACAAATGTAAATCTGAGAACACTGTATTCTACTTTAGGGCGACAGTTTTTATGGAAAATAAAGCTATGTGAGGGTGACATATCACACTTAACTGTCGCCCTAATTTTTTTTTTTCTTGGAAAAAGAACATTAAGTTTGGTTTTATAGCTGGGTTTCCTAACGTGGGAAAAAGAAGGGTTTATTTTCTAATGGTGCATGAGCCTAGATGGAATTGTCGCCCGAACATAAACATTTAGACTTACAAGCAGTCTGCAGATTGAAGTGAAAAAAGGCTACAGCAGACCTTGATTTTTAAGGAGAGTGAGAGTGATCACTCTCCTCCGCTCTCCTTAATGTTTTCCAAGGAGAGCGAAAAAAAAGGACTCCTTCACAATTTAAAGAGAGCTAACTTTTTTTCAAAACATCTCATAATTTTTTCAAGCCGGCATTTACCCTTAAATACAGAAAATACAAAAATTGTAATTATTTTTTGAATTTTTTAACAAGCAAACGTTTGCGTAATTTTAGTTAGCGAGAGCAAATCACTCTCCTTAATTCTATACGTTGATTTCAGGAGAGCGATTTGTAGTTTTATTCTTAACCATGGTCAAGCAATGTTTGTACTTTCAATGTAATTCTGACTCTCGATGCCCTGGCTGAGAGGAAATGTACATTTTTTGCCAAAACCAAAGTCCAACGGAGAGAGGTATTTTCAGTGGTTGAGAGTGTGTAAGGCATTGGCTGCGTTCGAGCGAGCTACTCGCGTTAACACAAGTATACTCCTGAGCGCTCGAACGGCTGGAGTACGACACTCGGGTCAGAGAGAGTATATACTCTCTAGATATGGGGAGTATACTCCTGCACCGGAGAGTATTGCACACACATCCTACTCGTTTTATCGGGAGTAACCGATCGAATGCAGCCTTTGTGTGTGGGCAATTGTTGCATGCGCGTTGTTGCATGGCTGTTGCTATGGTGGGCCTGGCCTACTGGATCGGTGTATTACCCATTGCGTATCAGAACATATCGTAGATTTCGCAGTCTTTGACTCAGTTCTCTTTTCCGGTTGTTTCGAGCTCTGGATTTTTTCCCACGCTGCAGAGAACATTGTCGGTTCTTGCCCAGCTATGATTAATTGTCCCATGGCTTCTTCTTCCATTGTTTGTTTTCACTTCTTGCAGAGGAGGAGATCAAGAGACTAAATTTAGCCATTGCATCATCGGAAGGCTCCTACAATGAGGTTGCATTTTCGTACGAGGCGGGGAAAGACGACGAATACGATCCCATGAGACCAACAGAAGACGGTAATTATTCAGATCAATTTTTTGTTTGTTGTTATTTATTCTGCTTGGAGTTAGGAGGGCGCCGAGGGCCTTTCGATCCTAGCAGGATCTTTATCGAAGGCTAAAGATCCTGCTAGGATCGAAACGCGTCAGGCTCTCCTAACTTCCAGCATTTTATAAATTTCAGGTCATTTTTTTGGCTGATGAGCAGTTTGCAGCAGTTTTATTACTTGTATTGACCTTATTCTGTTTGGAGTTGGGAGGGCCTGACGCGTTTGTCTGAAGCAGAGTGCACACTCACAACATTTTCGGTAACAATCTTGGTATTAAATGCTGCCCAGGTACCTTGTTGCTGAAAATGTTGTCTGTGTACACAGAGCAAAACGAGTTGGGTAACATGTCGCAGCAACATCTCAGTAACATGTTGGCCAAATGTTGCTAGTGTACACAGGGCCCAAAGTCATGTTGCCCTGGTGTGTTGCCCTAACTGGGAAACATGTTACCGAAAACCTTTGAGAAAACATGAAGTTGGTTTATACATTGAGCATTTCTTCAAAATGGAATTCAATTTTGTCTTGGCTTCATTAGCTTGTAGTTGATAAATATTGTCGGTTTTTTTCCCACTCCACCCAAAATTAACATGGCATTATTTTACCTTTAATGTGAATTGATTTAAAAGTTATTTGATGGTTGATGACACAGTTTGAGAGATAAAAATCATTCCAATGTCTAGTTTTAAGCTGAGTTTCCTTATAAACCATTCCTCAGTTGTACATCCTAATGTTCCCTTCCCGGCCCTTATTTTTGTTCCTCAGTTTAATACCCCTCCATCAGATTTACGTAGTCACTTTTCCCCGAAATCGCCTTCTCCAGCCCCTTCCCCACCACCCTCTTTTCTTATCTCCGCACCCCCACCCTACCCATCCCATCCCATCCTTGCCCCCAACCCCCTTCCACTCTCTGAGTCATGCCATGGATTACCCAGTACTTGTGTCTACTATAGATATATAATAAAAAAAAACTAGATGGCGCACCCGTGTATTAACGAATGGGAGTTGCGTGCATCATAACGAAAGCCATGTTTATACGCCACTACGCTCACACGCTAATAACAAACAAGCCGCGCCGTTACGCGGTACGCGATGCACCAAGAAACATGATGGAACGCCGTAGCTATATTTGGTGGCTTAGTTTGTTTGTCGGTAATTCCATCATTTAATTTGCCAATTTCATCATTTTATTTGCCGTTTTGTTATTCCGGTCGCCATTTCATTATTCAGTTTGTCATTCTGTTTGCAAATTCCATCATTCAATTTGGCAGAATGAGTGATAGAATTAATACCGAAGCAAACAATCTAAAGAAGATAGCTACGGCGTTCCACAAAAATGGATTTGAAACTCCCTTCTAAAATGGCGCCGCCGTTAAAGAGGCGTCAACGAGCAGCCAATGCGTCATCTAGTTTTTTTTATATCTATGGTGTCTACTATGTCTACTATCATGATCCTATTCTGTCCTCCCATCTCCATCATGCACCTCATGGCGTCTCGGGCAGACAGAAATGCTTGCATAGGTTGTCTCCGATCCTGTACAACTGAACTGGAACTCTCTTTCTGCATCCTGGGACTGACCAGGATGTTTCTGTCACCACCTTCTTCCTCAAACATCCTGAAATGTGTATTGTATACATACGTGTGCATGCCTGCATGTATCATTCTTAAACGACCCTTGTGGATTAACATGTACATGTACTGTACATGGATGTTCAGATTAAGAGTTCCTTGTCCTGGACTTATACCTATGTAGCTATTTGTGGGAAGGGTGAACGGGGTGAGCAATGTTTAAGTAGATAAAGTCAGGGTCTTGGGTTGCAAGAAGGACAGCGGACTCATACAGACCGTGTTCTTACATGAGGGTGCTATTTCATAAAGTGTATTTGGGAATCTTCCGAAGTAAATGTTCCTAAATAACTTCTGTAGGAACATATAAGTGATAAACTGCTGCAAACTGCTCATCAGCCAAAATGACCTGAAATCTATCAAATGCTTAAAGTTAGGACGGCCTGATGCGTAGGAACAATTTGAAGAAAATTGTTCCTATCTTAGGAAGAAAGAATCTTCCTAATAAAGTTAGGAACAATTTTGGTACAAAGATTGCTTTAGGAATGATAGGAATGTTCCTAAAGTTAAGAAATATCTTGGACTTAGGAACAACCTAAGTCCGAGATAAGAATATTCCTAACTTTTATGAAATAGAGCCCAGGTCATAGCAGGTTAGGCTGCATCCAAATCTTTTGTCTAGAGCTAGGTCTTCGCTCCATTGGAAATACTCGGAGACATCAAGGCTATAGACCTAGCCGTAATTCTGGAAGCCTGTTTCAGACATGGCCTTAGTCTAGTCTCAACCTGCAATGGGATGATAACAATTTTAAACATTTAAACGGCCGAGAACCTATTATCCTGTTAGGAATCTGCTAACCAGATAACATAAACCAGCAAATTAAATGAACCGGAGGTTTAACTCAACATTTCAAACATTATGCTCCAGTCTTCCTCAGGAGAAGAATGCTGAAACGTTGAGTTAAACCCTCCAGTTCTTCTCAGAATCACACACACGCACACACAGTCTTAGTCCAAAAAGAGTATACATGGTGTTTACTGCAAATATTATCATTTTCTTGTTCATACCCGTTTGAAATATCAGCTGTTCTTCTTGATGAATTTTTCATTAAAGGTAGTATCATACATTGGTAGCATACTAAAACAGAAATCTCCACAGATTTACCTATAACTTTATACAGGGTATAAGGATGGTGATGGTAACCCAAACATACAGTTGAAATTGTTCTGATTGAAATGCTGTATTTATCCAGTCAAGAGTAAAAAGGATTTTATCATTTTGATCTTCAGAAGATCAACAATCCTGTAAAAGGATTTAGTTTTTTCTCTTTTTTCTCATGAAGTTGGCACTGTATGGAACTGTAAATTTCAGATGACAGTTACTATATCTTTCATGATTTTCTTGCCCATGAATCTGTATATCGTTGACAAAAACCAAAGTATGACATTACAGTGGAACACCACTATAATGAACACCGCTATACCAAACATTTGGATACCGAACATCATCCTTGACTCCCAGTTTGATTATGTACAATGTATATGCCTACTGAACATTGTTCACTATATAACGTACAATCAATTTGTGTGCATCCTGCCTGGTATGTTTTTTATAGTGATGTTCTATTGGACCTCTAATTTAGGACTTTGAAATAGGATTTGAAATTTGACTAGCCTGTAAAATTATAAGCCAGGATTTTTTCTTAAAAATAACAATATTTTGAAATGTGTACCCGCCAAATACTTTCCTTAATGCTCAAACTACAAAACAAGAACTACATGGACATGTTCTGGTGCCATTTTATTTAAATAACGGACTGTGAAACTCTAACGGTTGTACGGTTGATTAGTTGATTATATTCAGCAAGTCCCAGGAGTATAGTGTTGGTCATCCAGCTCTGCCTGAGATACTTCCTGAAAGATACGGTCAAGGGGTATTGTATTCATTTCGTGGGGGGGGGGGGTGGTTATTATTTATGTCTAAAGGGGCAAGGACGCTTGAGTCCCTTGGGACGAGAGAAAATTTTGAAGCATATTTTTTATCACAAAAATAACACAAAGGTCTGCGATATATAATATTTTAAGTGACTGTCAAGCATAGAGCTATATTAAGAGCGCTAGCTCCATGTACAGAGTGATGCCTGCTGGGCGTATCCATGTTTGTGCACAAACCTATGAAAAACACACAATTTTGTCCGTTTTTTGTACGTTCATATGCATGTATCTGCATTGTGTTCTATACTGGTGCATTATCGAAGCCAAATACACCCAAATTCTGACGCACCTCCGGTAAATGCGTGTTTCATTTTGCATAGTCCGCGTATACGTGCTGCATTAAATTTTGCCATGGCGTTGGATTTTATCAGCAGTCGAGTCATGTACAGCAGCAGCATTCATAGTACTTACTTGCACGTTGCATATAGAGTACACTCTTCGAAAGGCATTCCAGTCAAAGTTTTCTTGTTCTACAGACACTTACACAAATTCAAAATGACTGCGCCTAGGACAGCTTCAAACAGTGGTAGAAACATACCGTTACAATTTTTCTGCCTGAAATGATGTATTTATCCAGAAAAGAGTAAAACAACGACCGAAAATCTTTTAAAAGATCAAAAATAAAAGAGAAAATACTTAAGAAATACTGTGGCTGTTTCTCACCAGTTGTTTTCTCAAAAAGTGGACACCGTATGGGACTGAAATTTTCACAGATGACTGTTACTGTATCTGTCTTGATATTTTTGCCCATGAATCTGTATTTCTTTGATAAAAACCAAAGTATGACACTACCATATTGGATATATACATTCTGACATTGTACACAAACATTGGAAGCCAGGATGATATATCTTTGTTTTTAAATACCTAAAGTACATTGTCGCAGAGTTTCAATATTTTCCAATATTCTCTTGTTGACTGTTTTTATCAGATGTTATCACAGTTATGAGATTCAGTTTGCGAATTATAGATACGGCTAATTATTGTGAACAATGACTTAAGGGGTGGGTACGTATCACTCCAAGATTCAAAGTTTGGTTCAAAGATTAGTTTAGGTTTGTTTGGCTATGTCCCAATTCTCTGGCTGCGACCGCAAAATAAACACAAGTCTAATGGAACGGTTGCAGTCACTGGCTAGTGGCTACCATAGGTGCGTGTGTAATTTGCAGTCACAGCCAGAGAATTGGGACACAGCCTTACAGTCTAGGACAGATGTTTTAGTTGTTGTCTGTAATGCAATATGCACACTGTAGTTTACCATGAAGATATACCAGGGGCCCTGCTTAGTGTGAACAATTTGCTAAATAACCATCAAAATTTCTTTCTGTCTCAATAAAAACAGGATTAACAACCCAGTGTCATGTGTTGTGTCCATGTGTTGTGTATCACTTGCGATTATTATTTGGCTGCTGTTCGCTGACCATGAATATCAAATGGAATGTTTAATGGCGGCTTGTTTGATTGAGCACAAGTCATTTTGTGCTAAGCAAATTTTTTTTGTGCTTAACAGCTCCATGAAATTGGACCCTGTTTACGTTTGTATGCAATAAACATAATTTGTATACCTCCCCTGCACAGCATACATGTAAATAACTGCATAATAAATATCATCCATATTCATTTATGTAAATTAATGTATTGTTGTTGTTTTTTGTCATCCAATCCAGAGGAGCAGTTTGCCAAGACTCCTCCCAAGTGTGAATCGCCGGAACCAGAGGAACCTTTCATTGCTCCGGCAGAGTTAAACATTCCAATAGGAATACAAATGGTGAGTAAAGGGGTATTTCACTGGGCCTAAAACTTGTTAGCGACTCCAGGGGTCGATTTTACGAAGCCATACGATCGATCGTAACTTTAGTTACGAGGGATTACCCATCGTTTCCTATGTAGGGCTACAATGCATCATAAGTCCTACGATTGATTTTAAGTTACGATGAGTTTAGTGAAATCGACCCCTGATTTTCCTAGTGCAGAGACGTCTCCGCAAGGTGTCCGCGACATCTCCTGATAAAAATGGAGTCTCCGAGGAGTCGCAAAAAGTTTACAACTTTTTGGAGATGTCACAGAGACTAACGATGTCTGTGACTGCTGAGACGTCTCCGGTGTGTCGCAGAGACACCTCAGAGACCTTCTGGGGACCAGAAAGACTGATGAGACGTCTTACAGAAGTCTCAACAACTGCTTGGAGACTTTGCAGCAACATTTCCGCGACTGTTGGGCAAAGTGCTTGTCACCTGGTCTGGAGATGTCGTTGAGACGTCTCCCATTGGCCATCATGATTGTTTGTAACTCGCCCTTTTGATGGCCAATCTCCACAGATTCTGCATTTGCTTGTTCTTTAGAACTCATGTCCTCCCCTGGCATCACAACCCGGCATTGCACAGTACATGTATGTACCAGGCATTTTCATGCGCTTATTGTACGGCCGTTGTGTTTACGACGAATGTGCACAAAAGCAATGGCAACAAAATCTACTCATTTTTCCCGAGACTGGTGTTGCGCGCCATCTTGAGATTAACAATGGTTAGCCAAAAGTCTCCCATTTCTTGCTTACCGGTACCAAAAAGAAAACTCTCCCATGAAATGCGCTAACCGAAAGCAAAGAATGTGCTACCATAAGCAAAGAATTTTTTTTTACGGATTCCATTGGGCCCTGGTCATGTCTGTAAATTTCATTTGGTCTGTTAATATAACTTCTGGCCTGGCTTATAGAACGTGAAAGAGGGTCAGGTTTGTGTGCCATCGTGTAAAACTCTTTTCTTGACCTATGTGTGACCTGAAAACAACTGGACATTAAGTCTGTGCTATGGGTCAGTTCTGGTCAGTATGGCCAGATTGCTCATTCTCCTGAAGACGGCCAGATATCACTGACCGCAACTCCATCTCCTCTCAGAACCACGTGAACCTCAAAATTAGAATCGTATTACGAGTCGCTACCACATTCTGAAATAGCGCTCTGCACTAATGACGTCACACGAGTGATTTGGTCAGCACGCGCATGTATAAAGTCCCCGGATGTCAGACAAACATTGACTCACACACGTAGTGTACACCATGCATGCACACAAGCACACCCACCACACATTTGCATGGTTGCAATGTTTGTCTGAGATCAGTGTGCGGAGGAGTGCTATTGAGTGACACTTGCAGTGGGTGCATTTGTTTAGCTCCCCGGGTCGACACCAGTCAACCTCGTCCCCATTCTCTCGCTTGTTTTGTGCAGTATAGCACGACCATTCCCAGTAAGGGCTGACCCGTGTTAGCTAAACGAATGCACCCAGTATAGGCCTTGCTCCGCGTGACGCTTGTGGGACAGCCCGTAGCAATTTCCTGATAATGCCCAGGGTCCGTGTGTTGACACTGTATGAGCTTGTCAGCCCATCCTAAACTCGTTTGTGTCAGATAGAAATCTACGATAACAAAATGAAAACAAACAAGATTAATTTGATATATGACAGCTTGGTTACTGGCAAATGTAGAGTGTTGATTGTTCAATGTTCATACAGTGCACCCTCTGTCAGTCTCAATTGTGGCCGATTTGCGGTCACGTTATTGGGTGCTTTTGCTGTTCATTGAAATCGTTGCGTTGTGTGATGTGTGATCGACTCCACCAAAATGAGGCATATCTCGCCAGATGTCGCATATTTTTAGATAAGGATATCTATACATGTATTATCAGATATACGTCGTATGGTGGCTGGCTGGGCCATGCTGTTTTGTTGATATTAAGAACTGCAGGGGCCGATTTCACTAACGCTTTGCGATCATCGCCAAAGCACAAATCCATAGCTACACGGAAAATTGCTACACAAAGTAGCGATCGATTTTCCGTTTAGCGATGAATTTGGGCTTAAGCAATGATCGCAAAGCGTTAGTGAAATCGGCCCCAGGTGTACAATGTTGAATGAAATCTCTACTTGTTCAATTGCCCATACTGTACAAGTTGGTCCCCGTTCATAATCAGGTTACATGTGATAGCGAAGCAAATAATATTATTGTAAAGTTAACAAAGTAAACAAATTGACTGAAGCGGGATTCGATCCGGCCACCATTCAACTTAGCGAACAGAAATAAACAGATAATGCATAGCACATCATGCCATGGTGGTTGGTGCAGGAATGAGCCAATGCCCATTTTCACCAAAATCATCGTAACTTACTATCAATCGCAGGACTTGTGATGCATTGCAGCCCAACATAGGATACGATGGGTTCTTCTTTATAAATCGACTTACGATCGATCTCAGGGCTTCGTGAAATCGACCCCAGGTTAGCTAACTGCCTAAAGAATATTCACTGGTCAGGAATTTCAAAGGTACAATGGTATCGTAGGTGAGTTAAGGTAATACAAAGTCATGGGTCATAAATGCACACGTACTAAGTAATCGACTGATTTAACGTAAGTCGGTTTGTTACATCTGTGGTAGTTACGTCTGTCCAGAATAGACAGGTGCATTACTGCGAGGGGCCTTCCAACCTTGAAGCCATAACTTCAGCCTCACATACATGGCTAGTGTCTAAGGAGGTCCATGTGTCACATTCATGTTCTCAGTTCGGTCGGGCATGAGACTCACCCCTGATAATGCGTCTGTAGGGTATTCCACTGGCCCAATTGACGGGTGTGAAAAAAAAAACGAGCTAGCTATGTGTGAAAGTGTACTTTTGGTAAAAGTACTGGTACATGTATCATGTATATGTGCACAAACAAGTTTGTGTGTAGACGATTTTGTTTGTGTCTAGATGATTTTCACTGCTGATCTCCAGGCTGGTGACTTACCGTAAGTGATGGCATTTGGAACCGGAAGGACAGCGAAAAGGATGGGAGGCTTTCGTATTATTGCTGCATCGCTTCACTCATAGATATAACATTATAGTTTCCATCACTTGCATCAGGCAGCAAAATTCTTGTCTGGTGACACTGCTGGACTTGCTGGGATGCTTTGCGGAGACAGCAACTTTTTTGAACAGTTTGGACTCCACGTTTTGGATCTTTACATCGTCTCTGTAATCGGACATTGTCACCGCAAACCATCCTAGTCATGGTACCTTCACCATGAATAGCCTGAAATCCCACAGCTGGAACTGGTTAGAGTCGTTGCATCCTCTTGGATTGTCCTGGATTGTCTTGGATTGCCTTGGATTGTCCTGGATTGTCCTGGATTGTCTTGGATTGTCCTGGAATGTCTTGGATTGTCCTGGATTCTCCTGGATTGTCTTGGATTGTCCTGGATTGTCTTGGATTGTCTTGAATCCTCCTGGATTGTCTTGGATCCTCCTGGATTGTCCTGGATTCTCTTGGATTGCCCTGGATTGTCTTGGATTGTCCTGGATTGTCTTGGATTGCCTTGGATTGTCTTGGATTGTCGTGTATTGTCTTGGATTGTCTTGGATTCTCCTGGAATGTCTTGGATTGTCCTGGATTCACCTGGATTGCCTTGGATTGTCTTGGATTGCCTTGGATTGTCTTGGATTGTCTCAAATTCTCCTGGATTGTCTTGGATCCTCCTGGATTGTCTTGGATCCTCCTGGATTGTCCTGGATCGTCCTGAATTGTCCTGGATTGTCCTGGATTGTCTTGGATTGTCTTGGATTGTATTTGATTGTCCTGGATTGTTCTGGATTGTCTTGGATTGTCTTGGATTGTCTTGGATTGTCTTGGATTGTCTTGGATTGTCTTGGATTGTCTTGGATTGTCCTGGATTGTCCTGGATTATCTTGGATTGTCTTGGATTGTCTTGGATTGTCTTGGATTGTCTTGAATTGAATTGGATTGTCTTGGATTGTCTTGGATTGTCTTGGATTGTCTTGGATTGTCTTGGATTGTCTTGGATTGTCTTGGATTGAATTGGATTGTCCTGGATTGTCTTGGAGTGACTTGGATTGTCCTAGATTGTCTTGGATTGTCCTGGATTGTCCTGGATTGTCTTGGATTGTCTTGGATTGCCCTGGATTCTCTTGGATTGTCCTGGATTGTCCTGGATTGTCCTGGATTGTTTTGGATTGTCTTGGATTCTCCTAGATTGTCTTGGATTGTCCTAGATTGTCTTGAATTGTCCTAGATTGTCCTGTCTTGTCTGTCTTGGATTGTCTGTCTTGGAATCTCTTGGATTCTCTTGGATTCTGTTAGATTCTCTTGTATTCTCTTGGAATCTCTGGGATTCTGTTGGGGATATGACTGATAATAACTTTAGAAATATTCTTTTTCTCGTTTCAGCCGGGAACCAAGAAGTCTCACAAGTTCATTGAGAAGACGGCCATGTTTATCATCAGCCAGGGTTCTCAGATGGAGATCATTCTCAAGACCAAGCAGGCCAACAATCCCCAGTTTAATTTCCTACAGTTTGACCACTACCTCAACCCTTACTACAAGCACTTACTCAAGTGCATCAAGAGCGGCAAGTACAAGCCCCTGCCAGAGGAAGAGAATGACGACAACCACAAACAGGGTAAGTTGCCCCTCAGAAGTTTGACAAAACCAGAACATTACGCCTTTTCACACAGCAAAATATCTCCGGGGATTGTGATAAGGCGAGATATCCAAAGCACAATGATTGTTTTAGTTATGAAATAGCTTCTACTCCTCAAAAATGATACTTTTGACTTTCAGCAAATGTCCCTGGGTCCTTAAAAGCCTAGATTGAAGAAATTTGTGCAACATTTCAGTTTAAAAATGCAATGTTCTTACGCGCTTCTTGCAAACATTCCGTCTGATCACGTGAGGCCATTTTGACTGGTCCGGTTAGTCTAGTGCACAGTCCCAACAGATCAAGAGTCCTAAAAATGCCTGAGTGGAAACCAGACTATTCTTGTCTGCAGCCGTTCATTCAGCCGTGAAATGTTACATCTTCATCACCGTTGTTTTCTTTTTGAAGTACGAACGATTCTTACATGGTATTTCCGCAAACCGATCCACATACCAATTGTCACCATGCAAATCCTCAAATCTTTCTTCAATATCAATTATCAAAAACATTTATCACAAAACATTATCGCAAACTGATCCACATGATAATTAATTATTGATATCGATTATATCAATTATGTAATTAATATCACAGGTGGAAACAACAGGGTAAGAAAACACAGCAAGACGAGTAGCAGCAACGAGGATGATGATGACGATGATGATGATGATAATGACAACAGCGGGTACTTACACCCGAGTCTCCTGGGTCATTCTAAGCCTAGACCCACTCCCATGCAGACGGGGGTAAGAATTTGCACTTAAAGGCAGTATCATACTTTGGTAAGAAACCAAAACAGAAATGTTCACAGATTTACCTATAACTTACAGAGTATGAAGATGGTGGTGGTAGAAACATACCGTTAAAATTTTTCTGCCTGAAATGGTGTATTTATCCAGAAATTAGTAAAACAATGACCGAAAATCTTTTTGATCTTATAAAAGATCAAAAATAAAAGAGAAAAGACTTAAGAAGTAATGTGGCTGTTTTTCACTGTTTTCTCAAAAAGTGGGCACCGTATGGGACTGAAATTTTCACGGATGACTGTTATTGTATCTGTCTTGATATTTTTGCCCATGAATCTGTATTTCTTTGTTAAAAACCAAAGTATGATATTACCTTTAACGTTCCCTCTTCAGTTTGGTTTATTTCTGGTCATGAAACCAGCACTGGATTTCACAAATACACTGAAGATTAGTCAATAGGACGACTTGCCAGTGTCTCTGTGTTGATTTGCAATGTGACCTCATGCTTTGCTGAGACCTTACGAGATATGTGAATGAAGTAAGAAGTGTGAAAGTATGAACAATTCTTACATAATAATAATAAACTGCTTTTATATAGCGCATATCACAATCAATGTATGATGTCTCTATGCGCTTTGTTACTATTATCCCTGGTCATTGGGCTACAATTACTATTACATTCTTGAAACAATCTCAACTCCCTGGGGAGTATACAGCCCCGGCTGATGTAAGGCGCATAAAGGCTAATTAAGCACAAACTTAAGCCATCTCTACCCTCACAGGTACCCATTTACTCCTGGGTGAAGAGAAACAACATGTGACAAAGTGTCTTGCCCAAGGACTCAAGCACCACTAATCCATGGCTGGATTCTACCCACAATCTGTAGATGGACCACAAGATTTTGACACGCCAAACCACTAGGCCACAGCACCCAACATGGTGTTTTCACAAACCGGTCCACATAAAATGATTCCATTCAACACAACAAATGATTCTTGTGCCAATGTGCCGGTTATCACAAGGAATGACCTCATTTGACCTCAATGACAGCTTTTAAGAAGAAATCTTTACCATTCATGTTTTAACAAACTAGTCTACATTTATGAAAATATGGTGTTTGAATTATTTTTCCTCCTCCCTTTATTTTTGCGTTGCCTAGACAACCACTGTTCATACCTCTACCTCCATGGCGCCGGCCTCTTCGTATCCTCCCATGGATTTTACGAAGCCACCCCCTATCATGGGTTACCACGACCCCAACTACCTGCCCCCCGCCGTGGATCCCTCGCTCGTTGGACCTTCGGGTTACTACGACCAGTCGAATGCGTACTCCATATACCCTCCCCCACCTCCGCCCCCTCCCTCAGGTGAGTCCGGGGTGTTATGTGTGTCGTCAGTATTTGCAGGATGCTTGGAGTTAGGAAGGCCTGACGCGTTTCGATCCCAGCAGGATGTTTGAGAAAGATCCTTCTAGGATTAAAATGCGTCAGGCCCTCCTAACTCCAAGCATTTTATAAATTTCATGTCATTTTTGGCTGATGAGCAGTTTACAGCAGTTTATTACTTGTATTGACTATTTGCAGGATGTGGATTTTCCATAAAATCTTGCTCCTTTTTTCACGGCCGATTTCACTCTTACCATGGTCGCTCCATTGCTGACAATTTGTGTGTTCGCCATGCCAGCATGGGAATCCTCATTTAGTACAAGCTTTAAAGGTTTACTGTAATCAAATTCATGAAAGGGATGAAAGTGCTTTAAAATTATTGTTTAATACATAATTAATGACCATTTCAATTTATAGTGCTTAATTTTGACCAAAAAGTTACAAAATCAGTACATGTATGCCCCACTTCCCAAAAAAAGTCCCCCTTGGAACTGATCCACGCAACAATAGTGTGTGACGTCACCTACAGAAGTAGTATAGGCTTGCACCACAGAATACTGCGTGGCGTTCTGCACGTGACGTCAGCAAGGTTTTTCGTCGCAAAAAGTGGGGTGCTAAATTATGGGTCTAAAATACCTCCTTTTATCTATATTCAATATTTTTTAGCACAAACAGTGATAGACAGGTTGATTTTTATAACAATACAGATGTATTTAACTTCATATGAGTTTGGATTACAGTAAACCTTTTAACATGTTTAATGCTCACTTGCCTTTAAATATCTAGAATTATCGCACAAACTGTTATTGTTGTGAGTGGCAATTTTTCACTGTCATGCAATCAGTAAAACCAGTAAAATAATGCTATTCTTGCCCAATGATGCAAGCACCACTGCCCATGGTGGGATTCGAACCCACACTCTGTAGATTGACCACAAGATTTTTCAATCGACACGGCAAACCACTAGGCCATGGCACATTTTTTTATTGTTGTTTTTTTTTGTGTTCCCCAGGGGTAGCCTTATCATTACCGTCAGTGCCACCACCCCATTACACAGGGCTGGATTCACCATACCTCCTTCCGACTCCACACCAAAGCCTCCATACAGCTCCAACGCTACCTCATCACCAGGACGCCCCTACGGTGCCCCCTACAGCCACGGCACAGTCGGGGTCCTCAACCATGGCCGACATTGGGTAAGGCCGTCCGATCGGAATTCGGTTAATTTGAAACTTGGAAAATCCCACAATGTAAGCCTTATTCATGGTGCATCCATCCTGCATTCAAAGCAGTGCAATCAAACCGAGGCTTGGATTCAAAATAGTCTGGTATAGCCAAATGTTCGCTATAGCGGTGTTCGTTATAGAGGCGTTCCACTGTATGATCACTGTTTAAGTGGTGTTAAACCTAACCCTTGACACTTATACCCACACAAGACAAGTGCTGTTTATCACACTTACATGTTACCGCAGTCTCCACAAGGGAAACTGGATCGTAAACCACGTATTTCGGCGAAAAACCACTGTGGTGTATTTTGGTATTCTGGATTCCACACATGGAAACCTTGTGTGGTTAACTATGGTTTGTGGGTGGGTGGGTTAGGGTTAATTAATCTGCTATCTGCAACTGAGACCTTCATTCACTCCAGGGGCCAATTTCATAGAGCTGCTTAAACACAAAATTTGCTTAAGCATGAAAAGTCTTCCTTGATCATACAGGATTGCCAAACAAATTTTCAGCAATTGTTTGCTGAGCATAACATTCACAAGGAGTTTTGGCTGGCACACAGATTTTATTTAAGGTTTTGGGTGCTTAAGCAAATTTTGGTGCTTAAGCAAATTTTGGTGCTTAAGCAGCCCTATGAAATTGGACCCAGATGTATCGTGAGGTACACCTCCAAACCGTGTTGAACAACGTCAGTTAACACAAAATCAAAACGTACCTGGGTCCTCTTCGCTGGTTGACCGGAGTTAATACTTGAACCACGCACTCCAAAGAAAATGTGGGAAAATCGCACATATTTTAAACATTATCATGTTTTTAATTCTTGGCAGTGAATCGGACGCGCCCCGGGTCATCCCCCCTCCCCCTGACATCCAGCCGGTCATCGATAAACTGGCCAAATTCGTGGCCAAGAACGGCAGCGACTTTGAGGCCAGTGTCCGCAGCAAGTCGGACCCCCGCTTTGACTTCCTCTTGCCGTGGCACAAGTACAACGCCTACTACGTCCAGAAGAAGAAGATGTACATTCAGGAGATGGGAGGGAAACACGACGATGCCGAGAGTGAAGAGAAGACCAAGAAAGGTGGGCGGGGCTTCACAGGGAAAGGGGGTTGGTGTTGGCCAGTGTTATATCTAGCACAATTTGAGTGCCAGCCAAATTTACTAATTGCAAATTGTGCCCCTCACTGCCAGGGGTCCAGGGGCTCGTTTAAGGCTTTAGCTAAGCTCCTGGGTTTTATTGGATTTTTACAGCCTTATTTCTACAGAAAATATTAACTGTGCATAACTTTGATTTTGGAGTTAAGGTACCACTTGTAGACTAGCAAACAGTCCCTCGCGGAGTGAAGTATTGTATTTTTCTTAACAAAAAGTTACATTTTAATGCATTTTTTTGTGCCGGTTGGTATGGTATCTCGAGACGAAAAGGCTCAGTGCTGGCTGTCCGCGACTGGTGCCGACCGGCGTGGCTAGAACACTGATGTTGGCCATTCATATGACCGCACGTAATTTTGACATTTCTGTGTCGTTTGTGTCGATTCATCTTCCAACTCATTTTTTTTGTTACCTTTTTTAGTTTCAGTAAGCTTCTCCATCAAACCAAAGCTATCCAAAGAAGAGCGCCCTCTAGAACGGAAAAGCGCGCTGCCCGTCGAGAGCAGCGATTCCGAGGAAGAGGAAGAGAGGCCCTCGTCAAGAATTCCACCCGCCCAAAGCTTGGAACGGACCGACGTAAACCGGAACAACAGACCGATCAGGGAGGGCTATGAAGGTCGCAACATTCCAATGGAGGTCACTGGGGATGACCGGGAAGGTCAGAGGTCGTGGGGTGAATATCCCAGCCAGCCGCCTTTTAACCCCGCATTTCGGGGGCGGACGTTCAGCGACGGTACCGAACCGCCTCCGTATGAAGGACCTTACCCAGAGAGTTCCTATCGGGAACCGGCCATGTACAGGGAACCGTCTAACGTTGCTTTATACTCGGAGTACCCGGATCCTTACACGGACCATGACATGGCCAGAATGAGAGGAATGTACGATAGAGGAAGAATGACGGATGAAGAGCTGCAGATGAAACAAGGTATAGACCGATTCAACGACACGACATATCGTCCGCCATTACTGCGGTGTCCCTGTCCGCCTTTTGTGCCCACTGAGTGGAAACAAAAGAATATCCGCTCTGCCGCACTCTATACTGCAGGGTGTATGTCCTCTGATACACCGCAGGGCCAATTACGTGAATCACAAGTCAGATTCGTGTATTACACACAAAATGCGGGCGGGGACACCACATTAATGGCGGATGGTGTAATTTTCTTTCAGGAACGTTGCACTTTTGAATCCTTTCTAGAGAGGAGCAGGTGTTCATTACCATCAAGTGGGAGGGGCTTAACCCTAACCCCCTACGCCCTTGTACTAGGAAGTATACTGAATCAAACAGTTGATCACAGGTTTGGTTGGGATTGGAACTGAACCTGACAAACTTCAACAGGCTCCAGCTGTTGGAGTTTGATTGAATTGGCATGGATGTGTCTATGCCTTGATGTGTTACAGTAGACCAACTGTCCCAAACCACACAGAATGCCACAGTGCCTTTCAACTAAATGCCACAGTGCATTTTCATCAGCTTCCCGTGCAACTGTACTATAGGCCATGGGTAACCTTACCCACAAAATAAATGCCAGTGCACTGCCACAAACTCCAACACTTGTTTCTCCAGGTTTAATGCCTTACTTCCTTAAACCTGACAGAATGAAACAGTGTACCCCTGGACCTTTGGTACTGACCCAAACAAAGTCCAACAACAGGTCCTTACTGTTTGGTACCAAACAAGCCAAAACTCAACAGAAAATACCTTGGAGTTTGAAGGGTTAGGGGCTGTTAGGGTCGGAGGTTTCTGTTTAGTTTGTATCATATGGTTTGAAGGTAGACAGTTGATTTTGGATGTTGACAAACGTTCGCCTCGGGAACTAGTTTGTCAACTTCCAACACTGAGGGAAGCTAGAATGGAAAGTCCACTCGAAATAAACCATGTGATATTTGTTTTACTATACCTTATAAATATTCTTTATTGTCTACATTTCGTTGAGAAGTGCTGCAAAATGTTTGTTTTAGTAAACCTCAAGTTGGGTGAAGTTCAAGCACACGCACTAGAATAGATGTGCAGTGAGATGTTCCATGCATAGTGAGATGTTACATGTGTAACAGTTCCTTTGGACTTTCCCCGGCCTACTCACTGGTGATCAGCAAATATATCCACTGGCACGTGATGGAGAATTGACCAATTGGGATTCGGCTCTAGGTCATGAATATTTATAAGGTATAATAATTTCCAAATTGTCCTTCAAACTTTTGCCATGAAACTATCTTCTCATTTCTGCCTTTTTATTTTTTGACGGCAGTAAAAATGCGACTGGAGGATCGCTTAGCCTCGGCTGCTCGGGAGAAGATGGCGTCCGCCTCCAAGGAACGCATCCAGCAGATGGAGAGACGCAAGAAAGCCGCCATGTTCCTCAGCATGATTAAAGACCGCCCTCAAGCAGGGGCTGCCGCAGAACTAGACAGCATGGAAACAGGTACCAATGCTGAACTCATGTCTATAACCACAGGCAAAAATCGTGCTGATTGTACAATGTGTGTGTCTCGAGCACAATGTGTAAAAGGGGTATCTCACTGGGCTTGAAACTAGTTCGCAACTAATTTGCAGACTTTGCTAGTTGCAGAGGAGTTTCCGTGATGTCTCAGCGACGTCTCCTGAAAATGATGGAGTCTCTAAAGAAGTTTGAACATGTTTGTTTTTTTGAGACGTCGCAACTGCCGAGACGTCTCCGAGATGTCTCAGAAATGTCACGGAGACCTTCCAGAGACCAGAAAGACTGATGAGACATTGCAGAGACGTCTCAGTGACTACTTCAGTCTTTGCAGCAACAAAGACGTCTTTCGTTAAATACGTGTAATCAAAAACAGTAAGCGAAGAATTTTTTGGTAACGGTAACAGATTCCATGAAATTGGGCCCTGATCTGTGTCATTACCATAGAGCTATATTAAAATTACTAGAGCGCTAGGTCCATGTACAGAGTGATGCCTGCTGGGCGCATCCATGTTTGTGCACAAACCTATGGAAAACACAACATTTTGTACGTCTTTTGTACGTCTATTGGCATATCTGTGTTTGTGTTCTATACAGGTGCGTTATCGAAGCCCAATACGCCCAAAATCCGACGCACCTTCGGTAAATTCTGCGCAGTGTGCGCACACGCGGTGCACTTCAGTCACTCAATGATTGCAAGCGTCATCAAGACCTACTACTGGTACCATTCGCGCGTACTTGTGCGTTGTATATAGAGTACACTCTTCGAATGGCATTCCAGTCAAAGTTTTCTTGCTCCACAGACATGCACTCAAATTCAAAATGACTGCACCCAAGACGGCTTCAAAATGTCTACTCACAGAGAACGCAGAGCTAGCGTTTTAGTAATTTTAATATAGCTCTATGGTCATTACACATTCTTTTCAGAGCTATATCTCTTTCTTAAAGGCATTGCATACGTTTGGTAATGACTCTGAAAATTTATGGCAATAAAAACTTACTTTGTGAGAAGTACAGCTGCTTTGGATAGTATAATGCATATTGAGAAACGTTCAATTCGAAGCACCGCGGTTATGGAAAAATATGTCACTTTTTATCTCCAAAAATTATGAATCTGAGAAGCGTTATGGCCGTAACGCTTCTTAGCTATTGACTAACTGTTATCTGGCGTGAAATAACCGCACTAGTTTTTCGCCAAAATCTCACAAACGCTACCACCTTTTGAATTGAAACTTTCACAGGTTAGTTTTATGGTATATATATACAATTATATTGGTTTGAAACAAACAATAGGCTCAAATGACCAAACGTATGCAATCCCTTTAAAATATCCCTACCTATATCGCGTTTGTCTTTTTAATAATGAAATCCTTATCATCTATTATATTCTCAGAGCCAAATAACATTCCAGCCGAAACGGTCAGTCCGCCGGAAAAACAGAGAAAAACTGAGTCCAGGAGTGACCGCAGGAAGCATAAGAAACACAAGCACAGACACAGTAGCCGTCGTAGTCCCTCGCCCAACAGGAAGCACAAGAGACCACCCAGGTCATACCAAGACGGTAACCGGGTATCTAGAGAGTCCGAGATGAAGCCCAGGTCCAGGTCAATCTCACCGGGGGGTAGGTCGCGACCCGCTCCGACCCCAAAGTCATACATGACCTCTGCCAATCGGTGAGTTTCTGATGATAATAATAATCATAATAATAATGGTTACTTATATAGCGCAATATCCACAGAAGTGCTCAAAGCGCTTGACAGAAGTGAAAATGGAAATACTGCAATACAAAATAGAGAATAATGTCGGAACAATATACAACAGAACAAACTTCTTATTAAAAGGGATGGTACAGAGCTGGTGTTTGTGACATAACCTTGCTGACAGTGAAAGCACATTATGTAATCCATCATATACCTTAACTGACAAACCTGTAGAAGTTTGAGGTCAATCAGCCATCTGGGTCACGAGAAAATAGTGAAAACCCGTGTACGGAGAACTGTACACATTTCAACGAATGAATAAATTCCGATCGGAAAATAGTTTCATTTATTTCTCAACGAATATGGCATTTCAGACAAAAACATTTCATGGGATGTTTTCTCCTATCATCACCATTATACTGTGTAAGTTTTATGTGAATCTGTGATTATGAAGTGTATTTTGTCTTACCAATTCTGTACCCTCCCTTTAATACATGTATATTCATTATGAAAAAGATGATTGTGACTTTTAATAATTTTGATAATTTTTAATAATCCATGCATTTTCTGTTAAACATCCAGCAGCCCCACGTCATGGCCTCAGAATATTCATGATTGCTTTGTTATTTCCATTGAAATGCATTGAATGGGGGCATTGTCTGGAACAAGAGGTTCTGTGAACCTTTATTGTCCACAAAAATCTGGTACATTTGTAGCACATAATTTGCATTGGAAAAGATCTTCATTTTCAAGTCGACCACGATCTCTGAGTTGGGCAATTCCAGCGAAACGGACATGACAATCACACAGTTTTTGCCTTATTCAGAGGATCACGAAGTAGGATTGGCAGTTTGCAAACAATTTTAATTATGCTTATCAGACACATTTAACTATCAGTGACATACATTATGTAGTAAATTGTGTGTAATTCATTGAACAGTTGTAGAGAAAATGCACTTCTTTTGACTGTAACAAACATGACACCAAATGCCAAATGCCAGTTGTGAACATCTGGGTGTGAACGGATTAGAGTCTGCCTTGAATACGATCTTTAGTGCAGTGCTATTCAACCAATGCGTGCTTGCATTCTTTACGCCGAGCTCCCTGCACACAAAGCTAAGCCAGATGACCTCTATATGACCGGTGGCTGATAATGAGGTCGGAACAAGCAGGGGCCAATTTCATAAAACTGTCAAGCACAAAAATTTGCAAAGCATGACATTTCTGTCTAATAATAAAAACAGGATTAACAACAAAATTTCCACGTGTTGTGTATCACTTCATTCTTTGGCTGTTGCTCGCTGACCATGAATATCAAATGGAATTTCAATGGTGGTTTGTTTTATTGGGCGGGACATTTTTGTCCTAAGCAAATTTTTGTGCTTAACGGTTTTATGAAATTGGCCCCAGGGCTGAAAATAAACCCGGGCTGAAGGGGTTAATAGCATGGACCACAGGTTGCAAGGATCAGTTATTCTAAGAATCTCCAAAATCTGTCTCGATTATTGAGCATCAGTCGTTACCACAGAAACCAGCCATTAATGTCTAGGTTTCTTCTTTTTTTTTCTAAGATCACCGAAGGGTCGGAGGCGGTCCCGATCTAGATCCACTTCTCCCATTCGTCCTCTGAGAACGAAGGAATCACAGCCGCGGAGGTCAAGTAGTCTGGGGGCTACAAGTCTTCCTTGCAAATCTAGGTATTAAACCAGTCTAGATCACAAATTGATTCTTCATTTAAGAAAAAGTGAACAAAGAAAAAGGAATTTGAACCGGCGACCTCCTGAATACCATACAGGCGCTCTACCAACTGAGCTATCCAGCCCTACGTTGGTGGTGTTCCTAATAGTCAATTATCTTTTTTCATTTGGCAGTCAGATGGCTTTCTGGCAGCAATCCACAGTATTAAATGCAATGAATTGACAAGAGGGGAGTAGCCAGTATATGATGTGGGCTCAATCTCTCAAAAGGCTAAGACAGATCGTAACATGCATATCAGTCTTAAAGGTTATTTCATACTTTGGTTTTTGTCAAAGAAATGCAGATTCATGGGTAAAAATATCAAGACAGATACAGTAACAGTCATCTGTGAAAATTTCAGTCCCATACGGTGCCCACTTTTTGAGAAAACAGTGAAAAACCGCCACAGTATTTCTTATTTAACTTTTTCAAAATATATTCAATTTGATTAAAGTATGTTTTTTGTTTTCCCCCGTATCTGGTATATTTTTTGTCTCCAAATATACTGCACCTCATTAGCATTTTGTGTCCATACCCCCTAGTACGGGATTTTGATTGCCGCCAGTGATGCGGGAACCAGCTTAGCATTACTCGATGGCTTGTGAACCAGCTACCGGGTTCCCTAGATGACGTCATGACGTTCCCTCCTCCCAGTTAATAAAATGATTTGAACACCAACACAAGGGAGGCTAAAACTACGACAGCCACGCAACTGCGTTTTAAAGACTTTATTCCATCAATATGCAGGTTGTCCCAGAAAACTGCGTCGGAACCCATAATGTTAGAAATAAACTGTTTATAGTTCTTGATACAAGTGTTGCGGTTTTTTTTTGACATCCTGTATAAGCAAAAACACCCATTGCAGCCACCCTTTGAAGGTAGTATGATACTTTGGTAAGGGACCAAAACAGAAATGTTCACAGATTTACCTATAACTTACAGGGTATGAAGATGGTGGTGGTAGAAACATACCGTTAAAAAATTTCCTCCTGAAATGGTGTATTTATCCAGAAATTAATAAAGCAAAGACCGAAAATCTTGTTTGATCTTTTAAAAGAAAAAAGACTTAAGAAATACTGACTGTTACTGTATCTTCCTTTATATATTTGCCCATGAATCTGTATTTCTTTGATAAAAAGCAAAATATGATATTACCTTTAAAGATGAATCGTAAATCTTTGTGAAATCGACCCCTGGTCTCCTACAGGTCACAGTCCCCGGAGAATAACCAAAGAGATGTCCCCTCCATCTCTGTCACGCCTCCAGTTCCTGAAACTGCCCCGCCTTCTTACAATGCCACGCCCCAGCCTACGGCTACGTCAACCACGACTCCAGCCCTGGATATCAGGTGAGAAAATTTGTTAGCCATTGTTGCCCTCTGTTACTCCAAGAAAATAAATTCCAACCACGGGCTCGCTTGAAATTTATCCGAATTCTACCTTATTTTCACGTGTCAGAAATTGGCAGGTTGGACCACTTCCAGACTAGTCTATGCAGGACTTGCACTAACTTTTTTTTTCTGGCTTACCCATCGGGCCAGGGGCCAATTTCATGGCCTTGCTTAGCACAAAAATTTGCTAACCATGAAATTTCTGTCTTGATGAAAACATGATTAACAACCAAATTTCAATGTGTTGTGTATCACTTGTGATTGTTCTTTGGCTGTTGTTCGCTGACCATAAATATCAAATGGAATTGTTAATGGTGCTTTGTTTTATTGAGCGAGACATTTCGTGCTAAGCAATTTTTTTTACTTAACGGCTCCATGAAATTGGCCCCAGCTTACTTCAGATTTTACTAGCCTGTTTAGATTTTTACTAGCCCATACATACCGTACATGTATGTTGATCCATACCTTAACATGTACATGTAGGTTCCTTTTTTTTTTTACTAGCCCAACGGGCAACCAAGGAAGTGAATTTAGCTAGCCCAGAGCAGTTTTTCCTAGACATTATACGACAGGCTAGTACTATTTCGAGCCCTGCTATGTGATAGATGCACATGCTTGCAGATTTCCTGATTAATTATGCAAGCCAACCCAGCGCTGACCGCTCTGGTTTTGACCAATCAGGGGTTATCTAGTATCGTACCGTTTCGCGAACATGTCTATTACGAAGACAGCTGCTGCTGCCGCCCAGACTGCCCTGCAATTCGGCATATACACGACTGCATTCATGCCATTGAACTTCAATTCAGTTTTGAATCCATTGATATACAATGCAATGAGTTCACAATACCGAGCTACGTTTCGTCAAGCATTCCAGCGAAAAAGGCGACAGAAACAACCAGGGTCTGCCCATCTTTCGCCTTCATCCATCAGTCAAAGGAGGAACCACAACTTAGCCATGGAAACCGTAATTGAAGTTGAGGACGTTAATAACTTGCTCAGCAGATAACTCTTGTGTGTGAGGCAGCCTCTAGGATTGCGGCCTTTCACGAGATAGTAGACAATGATTTGTCATAATAATACAGCTCGGAAGTTCCTTTTGATTATTAAAGGACAGAAACTGAATGAATATGAATCAAGTCATCATTTCCAGCCGAGATACCTCGTCATTTCCAACATCAATATAATTATATAAACATTCAACTGACTCTTCTTGATTATATTTACAGTGGAAACAGAACTTCATCTCCCACAGAAAAAGAAATAGATCTTCTTCTTTTTTAAAGATTGTCATTACTGACTCAGCATTTCCCCATTAGTATTGGATGCAGCCAGTCAGGTTTATTGTGCAGTATCTTTGTCGTCCAATCACAGTCTTGAGTACGTTGATGCCTTCTGAGGTTTCAATCTTCAAAAATCGAGACAATTATTATCGGTAAAGGCAGAAAATGAATTCTGCTTAGAAGTGGGAAGAACTTGGGATCAAGACCCGACGCAACCGATCTTATACTGGAAGATGTAACTTATATGCTCTCATCCGAAAATCATTTTCAAGAAAGATGTCAGTGTAAATTGGTACGCTACAAACTTCCCGTGTACCATTCTGAGTGCTATCTAGAAACTGGAGGACTGAGCAAAACTACCCGCCCTCGTTAACACTGTTAACACCGGAATTGAATTTCTTTGAAAACCCAAAGCCACCATGGGAGCGAGCCTAACACCAGGTGAGTGCAGTGAAGAGAACACTATTAACATCACCGAGGAGACAGTTTCTGAGTGGCTGTATACTTCAACTGATGTCAAGATCATAACCATCGTCATACCGATTATTTGCTGTCTTGGTATCCTCACTAACTCCAGTTTTCTCTTCGTCGTGTTCCGTGTACCTTCAATGAGATCAGAGACTAACATTTACTTGGCAAACTTGGCACTTGCCGATGCAGTATATCCAAGTTTAGCCGCCTTGGTGCATATCTGGAGTTATGCAGTATCGCCAGTGTCGTTCCACATTCCGTTCGTGAATTCGGCAGAATGTGTCAGTTATTGGCTTTCTATTTATGTCGTGTACTACGCTGGCATTGCATCGATCACCATGGTTACATATGAGAGGTATCTTGCATTGTGTTATCCCATTAAACATCTTCAAATCCGTGGACGACAACGAACCTGTAAAATGGTTGCCATCTGCTGGCTGGTGGGGTTCGTATGTGGAGGATCACTAATTCCTGCTTTTGGTAAACTAAACTTGACGTGTCTGCGATGGCCTAAAGACAAAGATTCAGGATTACCGTCATCTTATGCATACTGTGGGCTCGTACAGCCGTGGGTTGTGTATTACGGTATGCCACTTGAAATCATTTTCTGGCTGATTGCAATGGTATATAACATGTACATGTACATCCGCATCATTCAAACATTAAGGAAGCGAAAGAAATTGAATTGCAGAAAAGAAAAGAAGCAATCGAGCCAAGTTGCCAAGATGCTGGTAGTCAATGGTGTTGTATTCTTCTTATGCCAGGCCCCATATTACGTCATATTTGTCACTGCCTGGATATGTGACGTAGTCCAAATACCAAATCCAATCACTACTGCGCTGGGAAATTGGTCTACAGCTTCTTTGATTGGCCTAGCACCTCTGTATTTGAATTCGATGGTGAATCCGTTGATTTATGGTGCAATGAGTTCACAATACCGAGCTGCGTTTTGTCAAACATTCCAGCGAAGGAGACGACGGATACAGCCAGGGTCTACTCGTCGTCCCCCGTCAGTCAGTCAATTAAGGAACCACACCGTAACCATGGAAACTGCAGGAAGACCACATGAAGACATTTGAGTCATGTTTTCATATTTACACCAACTGTTTATTAATGATTTACCATTAGAGTATACACAGTCATACACAGCTCAGATGTAGGCCATTCTTTTTTTGTAAAGTTGCTTGGATTTGGCAAATTGATAGAATGATTATCACACGTACTGAATCATAGTCTTAATATTTGAGACACATGTACTGTATATCAGTCGGAATTTGAAAGTATTTATTGTGGTGTTTGAACTTTTTTATTCACGCACTATATATATATAGACAAAGAATACAAAATATCTGTGTTAACCATTGTGTCCGTACGTATAAAGACCCTTTCACACTGGGCCTACGTAGAGTTGCGTAGTGTTCCGTATTGTGTACGCCGAAATAAGGCTGCGTACTCAAGGTGGGCTCACGCAGATGTGCGTAGTGCAACGGCGTATGGTTACGCACCCAGTGCAGAGGCACCGCGTACCTAACAAAATAATATTATTGGCGTACAGGCACGTAGGATTGCGTATAACAGATGTAGGGTAGCGTACTATTGTGTAGACATGTTGTACAGTAGCATAGTGTTGCGTAGACTTGCGTAAAAACTGCGTACTTCCGGTGTCCGATGCACTATGCCAGGAGTACGTGAAAAAATTAAACTTGTTTAATTTTTTAATTTTTTGCATACATGTCCAGGGGCTGGATTTCACCAAACACTAAGATTAATCTTAAGATGAGTTGCCAGCATCACCATAGTGATTTGTATTGTGACATCACACGTTGCTTAGCAATTAAGATGAATTCACACTTAAGATCAATCTTAGTGCTTCGTGAAATCGGCCCCAGTACTCCTCCTGCATACTCGGCGTATTGTTACGTAAGCCAGCGTAGGACAGCGTACTTGCTACGCAACGCTACGCAACTGTACGCAAGGCCTGGTGTGAAAGGGGCTTTAATGATACATTTCCTCTTGCCTTAATTCTGATTCCATACCTTGACCCTGGTGCATGATCTTTGTCATCTTGGTCGTGGCATCTCGTGATTTTTTAGAAGTTTATTTCGTTTAGTACAAATTCTCTCACCATGTTTGTTGGGCGTATTGATCAAGTTCAGATATACACCTTCATGGGCTATCCTGTGTCCATATGAGGCGGCTATTTGCCCTGGGGTCGATTTTACAAAGCCTTACGATCGATCGCAACTCAAGTTACGAAGGATAACCCATCGAAGGGGACCTATCCCACGCAGGGTTACAATGCATCAAAAGTCCTACGATTGATAGTAAGTTACGATGAGTTTGGTGAAATCGACCCCTGTATGGATAACATACCCTTGCCACATCTGACCCAATGTTGGAGTACTTGTACTCAAACTCAACTGTGTGTACTCAGAAAACTCGGTACTCAAATTTTGGTACTCGACCACTGATCTGACCACTATAGTCAGAACGTGAATGTCCTGAAAACACTTAATATTTTAAAGTAGAGTCAATTGCCACGCCTTCATTCTTTCTTTGCCATTTTTGGACAAGATATTGGCATTGAGTTGTCTTCATGTACTTAAAGGTAGTATCAGGGGGGGGGAGGGGTTGTAGCCCCCCCCCCCCCCCAATTTTTTGTGTCTAGCCCCCCAAAAAATTGCAAGTGGAAAAAATGGGAATTCTTGAAAATACTGGATTTTTTTTAGTTATTAAGCGGCAATTGCATTAAGACATAGCAGAAGCGAGTGTTGAACCCAAAATATTGGGTCTTCTAGCCCCCCAAAAAATAAAGGCTCTTCTAGCCCCCCCCCCCCAAATTTTGGCTCTAGAACCACACCTGTATAGCATTATAGTGGAGAGTCATTTTATACACAATTGTTTATCATGCATTCTATGGTGTTCAAATTTGTTGCATCTCATCAGTCTGATTGCGGTTCACAAGATGATTTGTCATAATAATACAGCTTTGAAGCTCCTTTTGATTACAGGACAGAACTGAGAAACTGAATGAATATGAATCAAGTCATCATTTCCAGCCGAGATACCTCGTCATTTCCATCCTCAATATATTATATAAACATCCCACTGACTCTTCTTGATTATATTTACAGTGGAAACAGAACTTCATCTCCCACATAAAAAGAAATAGATCTTCTTCTTTTTTAACGATTGTCATTACTGACTCAGCATTTTCCCATTAGTATTGGATGCAACCAATCTGGTTTATTGTGCAGTATCTTTGTCGTCCAATCACAGTTTTGGGTACGTTGATGCCTTCTGAGGTTTTAATCTTCAAACACGTCAAAAATCTTCAAAAATCATTTTCTGAGAAGTGAGAATAACGTTAGGCAGCTATTTGTCCCCGTGTTGATGATATACCCATGCCACATCAGCTGACCTGTACTGTACAAACATGCTAGCTGTGAAGCCTATGTAGTAGTATACCATTCGTCCTGTCCGTCCGTTTGGCCGCCTGTGCTTGAACCCCAATTTGTATTTTTTTGGATTTGTGCGTTGTCCAAAATAATGTTGTTATTATTGTAAATGAAAATATGTTGAAGTTTTTTCTATTGTTTCAAAATGTTGAAGTTTTTTTGATGGGTGTGTGTGTGATGGATGGGTGTTTGCTATCATGTTTGTAACTACAGTAAGGCTTCAGCGAGCCATAACAGCTTCGCTGTTCTAGTCAAATTTAGCCACGTGGTAAGGATTTGGGATCAATATTACATAAGGTAATTTTACACATACATGTACACTGCAGGTTTTTGTTACCTAATTCCTAATCATGTTGAGGTTCTACTGGTGTGGGGTCCAGTGTTGTAGTACTCGTACCTGGTACTCGCACTCGAGTACTATTCGAATACCATTTTCCGAGTTTTCATACTTGCGCTCAAACGTCCAAATACTCGCCATCGTCCTTTGGTACTTGTACTCGGGATACAAAATACTCGGAACTCGACATGCAAAAATTGTACTCGAGCATCTACATACTCGTACTCGAAAAAGAGTACTCGATAAAAAAAATCTGTTCAGTTAAAGTTTGTGGATCCGAGCATTCTAACAACGAATCCAATCTAGCATATAAATTACATGCTTAGAATAGTTGAGTCTGGAAAATAGACTTTCGCCATTCCTGGCGTTTACGTTGTTGTAACGTATTACTGTTGAACGCATAGCCACGTGTGTTGACCACCATTTTTATATCAGCTGTAGGCATGTCGTCCACATTGACTGTTATTCAGTTTGGGTTCAAAGAATACTGATAATTTGTGCAGATTGAAGTCAAACGCTCACAGCTCAAATTGTTTGGGTTTTTTTTTGGAAGATAAGTACTTGTACTCGTACTCGTACAATAAGTACTTGTACTTGTACTCGTACTTGTACCCAGGTGCACTAGTACTTGTACTCGGAAACCAGTACTTGTACTCGACCGGCAAAGTACTCGACCTGTCTTGGTACGCGACAGTCAAAGTACTCGGCAGTACTTGGTACTCGGAAAAAAGTACTCGAATACAACACTGTGTGGGTCTATAGCTTGGTTCTTCCTTGACCTGGTTTCCGCAAGCTTTGCAGCATCATCAAGAGGCTCTAATAATATGGAGCAAAAAAAAAATAATACACTAGACTTTCTCCATTATTCTCTTTCAAGCTTTGGAGTGTTGTTATCAGGTGGAAGTGACCCATTTTACCCTAAGATAGAAACTTTTCACCTAGATTCCGTGGCTTTCTGCCAGGGCAAATTTCCATAAATTATGGAAAACAAATATCATGCAGAGTGGACAGCGTAGGCCTGCTATACAGTGTGTT
Source organism: Astropecten irregularis (assembly GCA_963971285.1). Taxonomy (NCBI): domain Eukaryota; kingdom Metazoa; phylum Echinodermata; class Asteroidea; order Paxillosida; family Astropectinidae; genus Astropecten; species Astropecten irregularis. The sequence goes on from OZ020247.1 coordinate 10,742,914, forward strand.
AGGAATTGACGATCATTCAACACTGCATCGGCCTTGAGAACTGCGAAGGAATAATTATTCTCCATGCAGTTCAGAGTGAATTGAAGCTTGATTCACGTTTAGAAAACGTCGGTTTTTAGAGGTCTATGTTTTCAAAATCGTCATAGTTGCAGGAAGGACTTTGTGAACAAACTGTGTTGATGCTGCAGATAACGTTTGTCGATCTGTATGGGCTTAGGGTTCTTTTCAATATTGACTGTTCGCGAACTTCGGCGAAGTTCGCGGACTTAATTTTAATCCCTGGTTACCTGCCAGGATCCGACTTCCAGGATCCCACAGGCAGGATACTTCGAGCAGTTCCAAAAAATGTAAAGATGCAGTTCTGCGATTTTAGCATTTGAACGGTATTTTTAAGAAAGACACCTTATCAAAGCGTTATTTCTTGCTAATAGCGCTGCGCACTTGCGCTAAAAATAGCACCAAACCTCAGACAAACATTGCAACCCGCCATGCAAACGTGTGGTGAGTGGGGGTATGTGTGCATGTGCATGTGTGACGTCGTTAGTGCGGAACGCTACTGAGAGGAAACAAACGTCCACACTAATAAAAAGGAACAACATTAAGACTGTGTACTGAAATTGTGTGCATTTTCAAGACGCTAGTCCATCATGGGAGCAAGCCTAACACCAGGCGAGTGCAGTGAAGAGAACACTATTAACATCACAGAGGAGACAGTTTCTGAGTGGCTGTATACTCCAACTGATGTCAAGATCATAACCATCGTCATACCGATTATTTGCTGTCTTGGTGTCGTCATAAACTTAACGTTTCTCTTTGTCGTGTTCCGTGTAGCTGCGATGAGATCAGAGACTAACATTTACTTGGCAAACTTGGCAGTTGCTGATGCAGTCTATCCAAGTTTATCCGCCATGAGACATATTTGGAGATATGCCATGTCGCCAGTGGCATTCCACTATCCATTTGTGAATTCGACAGTGTGTCTGACTTATTTTTCTGCTGTTTACATCCTGTACTACGTTGGCATTGCATTGATAACCATGGTCACATATGAGAGGTATCTTGCATTGTGTCACCCTTTTAAACATCTTCAAATCCGCGGAGGACTACGAACCTGTAAAATGGTTGCCATCTGCTGGCTGGCGGGGTTCGTAATTGGTGGAATACGAGTTCCTGCGTGGGCCAACCTCACATGGACGTGTTTGAAATGGCCTGAAAATGACAGCTATTCAGCATTACCGTCATCCGATGCAGACTGTGGATCCGTACGGTCATGGGTTGTGTATTACGACGTACCACTTGATTTCTTGATCTGGCTGACTGCGGTGGTTTCTAACCTTCACATGTACGTCCGAATCGCACAAGTGTTGTTCAAACGAAGGGGATCGTCCCACGGTGAAACAGAACATGCGAAACGACAGTCAAACCAAGTCGTGAAAATGCTGGTGGTCAATGGGATTGTATTCTTCCTATGTCAGACGCCATATCGAGTCGTCTATCTCGCTGGCTGGATCTCTCGCTTAGCTCAGACACCTAATCCGCTGTCTGTTTCACGCAGTATTGGATTAATCGCCTGGGCTGTTCTCATTCCCGTGTACGTAAACGCGATGGCGAATCCTTTGATATACAATGCAATGAGTTCACAATACCGAGCTGCGTTTTGTCAAGCATTCCAGCGAAGGAGGCGACAGAAACAGACAGTGTCTGCCCATGTTTCTTCTCAGATTTGTCCTGATGAATCAAAGAGCAATATTGTTGCCATGGAAACAACAACATATCAAAAGGGAGACGAACAACAACTCTGATATTTCTGCTGGTTCAAATTGAAGGAATTACACTAACTTTCAAACGTAGGTAGACTGATTTTATGGAGTTTTGTGTGTTCGACTAAGGACGAACAGAGCACACTGTTCAGAACGTCGAGATAATACCTACGGTTCTTCTCAGAACCACACACTCTCACAGAAGAGATTACATGGTGTCACTACAAACTTATTAAGTGCTTATTAAAGGCATAATACATGATTGGTAAAGGTCACTGAACAGCACTCACACTTTGTCTGATCCAACATGTATTTAAAATAATAAACCTGTGAAATTTTTAGTTCAATCAGATCTGAGTGATGAGAAAATAGCCAAAACCCAACTTAATTTTTCTTTTATAAAACATAAAGAATGGTTTTGATCTTACCCCGAGTTCAAATCTGTTTTCGGTCTTTGTTTGACCTATTTCTGGTCAAAACTTCATTTCAGGCAGAAATATTTTAATGGTATGTTTCTACCATCATCATCTTTATACCGTGAAAGTTATAGGTAAATCTGTGAACATTTCTGTTTGGGTATGTTACCAATCCTGTACTGTACCTTTGTGAAATCACACAGTGCTGTGTCATCCTGTTGGTGTATCATGTTTGCTGTTGTTCTTATTAACCCGTAGTGAGTCAACCCCGGCTAAAGAACCTTTGACAGAAACTTCAGAGGAAAACGGATCATCCATAAAGGAGAAGAACTTCGAAGATGTGAGTGAAATTATTTCCTTATTTGCACATGTTTATAATAGCACTTTCCAGTCCCATGTCCGTGGGAAAAGTCTTACACTTGAGTTTAAGTGGAAAACTAATCCTATTTTGATTTCAAATTCAGCCTTACCTACCGTTTCATTGGCTTATTAACACATTTTATTGCACATGATTATCCTGATTGGTTGAATTCTGCAGAATCGTGAATATTCATAGATTGTTCATGTATTTGGACAGCTGCATTGTAAAAGATGCAGCACATTGACATGATTATTCTGATTGGTTGAATTCTGCAGAATCGTGAATATTCATAGATTGTTCATGTATTTGGACAGCTGCATTGTAAAAGATGCAGCACATTGACATGATTATTCTGATTGGTTGAATTCTGCAGAATCATGAATATTCATAGATTGTTCATGTATTTGGACGGCTGCATTGTAAAAGATGCAGCACATTGACATGATTATTCTGATTGGTTGAATTCTGCAGAATCATGAATATTCAGTTTGTTAACAAATTTGGTTGGCTGATCAGTATAAAGATGCAGCATGACTATCCTGATAGGTTGAATTTTGCAGAGTCATGAATATTCATAGTTTGATCACGGATTTGGTTGGCTGATCAGTAAGACGCAGCGCATGGCATGATTATTATGATTGGTTGAATTCTGCAAAATCATGAATATTCATGGTTTGCTCATGTTGCTTTGTTGGCTGTACAGTAAGACCAGTGTTATAGCTAGCCCATTTTGAGTGCCGGCTTAATTTACTAATATTGTGAAGCGTAGCAAGCGGAGCTCATGCCCCTCATGGCCGGGGTGCAGGAGATAATACATGGTAGCTAAATGCAAGTCCGTATGTACGTGAGCTTGTCAGCAATATTCTGTTTTGTTATCGGGGATCTGGTTAATTTATCTTTCCAAATTTGTCTCCAAATTAAAATCTTACTGTTCTTTCAGTGAAAAAAACACAACATTTTATGTTGTATTAACTTATGTTGCATTTTTCTGTTTCATTGATTTGTCACCGAGAGCCAATTGACTAACACTGTTTCTTCTATTTCTGTCCGGTTTCGTCTTTGCCCTCTCCGTTGTTGTTTTATTTTCTAGAATTTTCGGGCCAAAATCCGTGCAATGCTAGCTGCTACCCGACAGATGGACTTCAAACCAAGCTAGCAGTTCCCTCCAGAGGACACCAGACGAGGTCACCCAGTGAGGTCACATAGGTCAAAGGTCGAAGAGAATTTAAAAAAACCAAAAGAGAAAAAAAAAAAAGCTAAATCTTTTCTCAGGGATTTCAGCCCCGTGTTAATGTGTGTGAAACTTCAACGACATTTTGAAGTAACCTTTCTTCTGTAAAATTCTTCTCTCTCTTTTTTTTTTGCACAAATTAATTTACTTGTTTTTGCAAGCTGTTCGCTGATTTCATTTGTAATAATCCGTTCTTATTCTGCTTTCTGTGCACCATAGTAGATTCTGTTCGCTTTTCTGGGGCCAATTAGAGTTCAGGATATATATTTTGCAGAAGATTTTACGAAGCAATTTTTTAAGATCGGGAGTTTGCCAGAAATATTTACGTGGCGCTAAACTCATTACCTGCGGACATTTCTGTAGTTTATGAAATAAGCATATTTGTACAGTTTGCAAAAAAATAATTCAAAAACCTACATGTTTTTGGGACGCTAGTCGGAAAAATTGTGGTCAAAGTCACGACTATAGCTTGCTTTAATAATTGCAGCACATTTTGGAGCAAGATTTAGTTATAGATGCTGATAAACTGTTCAGCTATGTGGGCTTCTGTCTGTGTTTACGGGAATGCATGTTGGGGCGTCTAGCATTTTAGTTTTACAAATGAGATGCTTACCTATAAAAAGCTCCAAAATAATCTACAAAGTTTACAAGGAATAGAGAGATTTCGCAAGCGAACGGATACAGTTAAGCGCGCCGGATACGTCACCAGTATTTGTGTACTTATGACGTCACAGTAATAACGCTCTCTGTATACATCTTTGAGGCATGGATATCTTGCTTGATACGTGTAAGTGTTAAACGCGTAGCGGATATCAGTATTTTCGTAATTCTCTGTTCATTTGTTGTCATATCCGTCATTTGATTAAAATGAAAGGATTTGCACGAATATGTAATTTCTATGCATTTCAAAATTTAAGAATAAGACAAAATCAGCCTCAAAGTCAGGTACAAAAGTGGTTGTCCGTTGTCGGAAATAGACTTCACTATTGCAAAACATCGGATTGGCTGTTGACGTTAGCAAAACATGCGTGTATGCGTATCCGTTCGCATGCGAAACCTCTCTAATGTCTGATTTTTGCATACTGCTTTAATGATAGTCATAACAGAGGTGTGGTACCACACTCAATATTAGCCTGTAAAGATACATGACAGTAGTCTGGTACTCTGCAACAAAAGCATCAGAGCTAATGCGAAAAATAGACGTGCTTTCAGTGACAAACCAAATCTTCTGACACACAAACAGATTGTTTTGTGAAATGAATCATTCCATTTTGTAATCAACACAGTTTTGACAACACCTAGCCATTACCTTTTGTCTGTCACTGTGGCATGATAAATCTTTCATATCCGATTTTTTCTTGGTTTTATCAAGTTTATACATTTGTCTCACAAGTTGAGTAGTTTTTGATCCGAAATCTTTTCAATGAATTAATATTATTTTTTGTTATTTTTCACTTTTGTTTTTCCAAAGCATTAAATGCCTACACGTATTTGTCCATAAAATGACATTGTTATTTACAGGGTGAATAAAGAAAATAGTCCCAGATTAAAGACATAAAAAAGTACAAATTCATATATATTTTTTAATTTTGACAACCCTGCTTTGCCATGTTTGCAGGTCATTTTGATGAATAGAAACTGTAACCAATCCACTGGAATCTACTGTGGGATTTTGATAGGTATTAAAACGACATGTGTAGCCACAGACATAAATAACCTATAGACCGACAGCGCCCTATTCAAATGCATGGCGGGGTACCTTAATTGTGATGGCACCCGACTTTTGCCAAACTATTGGCAAAACAAGATACTTTTTATGCACAATTGAATAGAGAGGATTGATTCAAACGGGAAATTCTAAATGAAAACGAATTGATATCCACTTTAAACCCATTGGAGAAATAGGTTTACCACATACCATTGCACAGTAATATATGTTTCTCAAATAATGGAAAGATTGAATTCAAAATGTTGTGTTTGAAATTTCATCTTGATTTCATGGGAGGGAACTAGCGCGAGATTACGTGCGCAACTGGCCTCTAGAATCTTTGCGAAAGTTCGAAATAAAATCATTGTTTACTTGCGGTGCACATGCCTTGCACCAAGTGCGGTTCTAGAGCCAATATTTTTGGGGGGCTAGAAGAGCCATTATTTTTGGTGCTAGACCCTTCTAACACTCGCTTCTGCTATATAGAAAAACATGCACCTATAAGCCTACCAAATGCATCTTTTTTATGTAATTTGTGCTTAACAACTGAAAATATCCAGTATTGCATTTTCTGGGGGGGGGGGGGGGGGGGGGGCTAGACAAAATTGTTTGGGGCCGGCTGAAGCCAACACCCCCCAGCCCCCCCCCCAGTAGAACCGCGACTGCGACGCACACTGGGTGACGCACAAGTTTGCCCGTAGTTTTTTTATAAAGATTGCGTCCATTTCCAAAATTACACACTCACACCCTCTGCTGTCGGTCTATAGGTCTTGTGCCCATCAAAATCCAGTGGACATCAATTGCATGGTTTATGTGACAGATTTTGATGGGTTTGAAATGTGCTGCGTTATTATGCGGCAGTAAATTTTGTAATAATTTGGGTTTTTTTTATTCAGATTCAGTACTGCAGTATTTTTTTGGCAGAATTCCAATGGATTCCAATGGATTCAATTCAGTTCCTAGTCAAAATGTTCAAAGGGAGAAAGTGATTTTCCCTCCTAAATGAGGTGAACGTACAGACACTGTATCCTGTAACAAAATTCAGTCAACATTTACGTGATTTCGGTGAGATTGGACTATTTTTATATTCACCTTGTAAAACTGTCAACATTTTGTTGTTTCATTTTCATTTTTGTGTTTCAACTTAAGATTTTCTTTTGAAGTTATGTTTCGTTTATTTAATTTGTCTCCTAAGATAATTATTATTTAATTCACCAGTCGTGTGTTTAGCATAAATATGTTATAAGCTAGAAAATCTTCACTAAAAAGGGGAAGATTTTAGCACATTTTGACTGAATTGTCATTTACATCGGTAAAAAAAATAACAAATGTGCAGAACAAATTCTGGTTCTTCTGCAAAGTGCGAAACCGTCGTTTGTTTCTAGTTTTAGTGAGGAGCAAGGTTGATTGAGAAGTATATGTTTATACTCCAGTAGAACTTGCTTCACCCAAAATCTGTGTTGCCGACAGCCATTGAAATATTGGCTAATGATCTATATGGAACCAGCCAAATGGATATGGTTACACCATTGAGTTAGTTAAAAAAAAAACTAGAGTGCGCTCTGTATTCAACTTGCGTGTTGTCTGCACTTCAGCGTGGATGCGCAGCCGCCATCTATCCTGGTGTAACTTCGTAGGCGCAGTATAGTCAAAATACCGTACCCGTAACGTTCAAGCGAGCTACTCGTGTTAACACGAGTATACTCCTGAGCGCTCGAACGGCCGGAGTACGACATTCGGGTCAGAGAGAGTATACTCTCTAGATATGGGGAGTATACTCCTGCACCAGAGAGTATTGCGCGCGCATCATACTCGTGTTACCGGGAGTAACCGCTCGAACGCAGCTCGGATGTTACTCAGGTGACCTGTCAACTGTGCGCATTGTGCGTGACGCGACAGGGGATGCAATGTGTGGAACATCCTGTAAAAGCACAGTGCTGCTTGCAAGAACCGGGGTACGGACATGTACTGACACACAATTTGAAACAGGACTCGCACGTTTGCCCGTGTTTGGTTTTCTTAATAGGCAATGGCGCTGGCCATGGTTGAGTGTATCATGCGCACAGTGCACACTCTATTTTTTTTTTTTATTTATTAAACTCCATGGGTCACATAACTGGTTATCACTTCTTCATGTGAACTTGCATCATTTGGCTACTGGGTACCAGTGACAGCCACTGGTTCACATTTCATCACTTCACAAAGCTGTTTCTAAGGACAGAGGCACTAAAGTGTAGGACATTAAAATGGCATTGCCATATGAATGCACTTTATAGCAACAGCAAAAGTTGTCACTCCATATCCAGACTAATATTTATGCATGTACTTTACTGTTACATAGTCATTCATGGACGTGATGATTATTGCCGGAACTTCTTCATATTAAAAAAGCCAGATGTCAATGTAGGGCTTAAATGGATTAATTGGTGTGAATTTGTATAAAGAAATGTTCTGCAGTCAGTTTCATACTTGCAAAAGTTTTTGTGACAAATCTTCATTAAAAAAAATGTCCTTGTCCACGCATGGTCATCGCATAATGGGAGACTTTGGAGAACCGGTCTTCAAGTCAACAGCGCATGCGCACGCACGCGCAATACAACGCGTGCATGCTCACAATTGTGCAAGCATGGTTTGCGCGTGCGCTGTTGACTCAAGACCGATTCTCCATGAGTCTCCCATTTCCTGTCCGTGCTCTGCGAGGTGAGTTTGTCCAAAGAAATATAAAAAAGGAATTTGTATTGTAAACTGTGAACCTTTACGTCATCATATTTCAATAGCGCTCCGCACTTGCGCTAAAAATAGCACCCGATCTCAGACAAACATTGCAACCATGCAAACATGCATGCGTGTTTGCGTGCAGGTACACTACGTGTGTGAGACAATATTTGTCTGACATCCGGGGATATTGTGAGGTCATTAGGAGCGCTGTTGTGATAGTTGGTGAACCAAAATACTTACATGTACTTTGGGGTTTAAAATCGATTGACAATATTCTGGAATTTGTGTATTAAAATAAATTATCAATTTGTGGACCATTTTATGAACTTAGTGAATGTTACCAAGTTAACTGATTCATCGTTGAAATCTCTAAAACCCATCAGTAATTGACAAACGTGCAAAGTACATCTTCAATCAAATTAATGTGAAACATTGAACATGCCATTTAATTAAATATTTCCCCTTAAAAAGGTATAGATGTGATGCAAATTGTGAAGCAAAAGCATGAATATTATGTGGTTACAAAAAAAAAAGAAGAATACAAAATGTGAGTGTGTTGTTTAAAGGTTTATTATAAGAAATTACAAGAGTGCCTGAAAAAATGTTTTAAAACGAAAAAAAGCCAACAATTGTGGAAGAAAAAGTGACAAGAGTGAAAACTGAGGTCTTAAATTGTTGAACAAGCTGCATGAAATGTAAAAATGAAAAAACATGTAAAAAATAAATAAAGATTGTTTTAATGCAGTAAATGAGGAAAATGAATGAGAGAAAAACCAAAGGAGTGGAAATGAGAACAATTCTAGGTATTTGCTGAAAGGAGAAACAAATTATTTGAAAAAGGAGTGTGCATTGCATTAAAGTTGTACCATGTAGCGAAAAGGCACTACAAAAGAAAACCATTTTAAACACAGAAAGAGACAAGGTAAATGTTTTACAGACAAACATTATTGGATTGCTGGTCATATCTATTTTGTTTTCCCTCATTGAATCATGTAAAAGTTGGTGGTTAATGGGTGAAGTTACAGGTTATATCATACTTTGTTTTTTTATCAAAGAAATGCAGATGCAGAAAAGGGCAAAAATATCAAGACAGATACAGTAACAGTCGTCTGTGAAATTATCAGTCTCATACGGTGACCACTTTTTGAGAAAAGAGTGAAAAACGGCCACAGTATTTCTTAAGTCTTTTCACCGTCATTTTAAAAAAAATCTTTAATAGATCAAAATTGTTTTTGGTCACTGGTTTGACTCTTTTCTGGATAAATACAGCTTTTCAGGCAGAACATTTTAAGGGTATGTTTTTACCATCAGCATACCCTGTAAATCGACGATTTCTGTTTCGCTAGGCTACCAAAGTGTGATACTACCTTTAAGGGTGATGTCCTGCCTCGTATTTTAAAGTTCTACAAAGCCAAGTGACATAAAATTTCACCATTATTATAAGCACTGATTATTGAAAAGTAACTAAAAAAAAGAAGTCATTAAAGGTAGTATCATACTTTGGTAAGAAACCAAAACAAAAATGTTCACAGATTTACGTATAACTTTTAGAGAAATACTGTGGGACTGAAATTTTCACAGATGACTGTTGCTGTATCTCCATTGAAATCTGTGCCCATGAATCTGTACTTCTTTGACAAAAACCAAAGTATGATACTACCTTTAATGGATAGTTGTGTGAAATAGTGGCACAGACATTTTGCCAATAATCCTTTGTGCATTTTAATGGAACAATTTAAGACAAGAAAGCCTTTTTTCTGGTGTAATTCCGTATTTAATAACAAAAGTGGAATTTATTCTTGCAGATGGATGCAGGACCACTTGTGAATATTATGGGCCTTTACAAAATGAGGCTTAAGGCTAGGCTTGGGATTCTGTTGGCTACCACCACTTTGTGTCCTAAATGAACCGAAGGGCCTGAGATACATGGCGAAGCTGGAGCCTTAGTTCGGCTAAGTCGTGTGGCCCAATCACTTCATTTTGTTTTGTGGGCCTCAAGTGGCAGTAGAGAAAGAAGTCCCAAGCCTAGCCTCAAGCCAGGTAAGGCCCATGAGTACTTGAGAGTACTGCTTGTATTTACTGCACTGCACTTATCTTACTGTCGGCCATCTTGATCTCTCTCAATTTGTCGGCCATTTTCACTCATCAGTGGTGTAGGTTTAAAACTCCCTCTACAATCTTGTTATTCTCTAAAATCTTATCCACTCAAATAGTATGACACTATGCACAATGCTGTATCCCGTAGTCTCTGTTTCGTCATCGGTTCTGGCCAGGCTTGAATCGAGAAGGAAAAACCAATTAATTATGCAAATGACTCTCTTCGTCAATCAAAAGGAATGATTAACTTTTATTCACGGTGTTGAATAAAGTAATGAATAATAATCAAGACATGTTATAGTAACGTACATTGTCTAATTACTGGCTAATTACCGGTGTAATTTTTCATGAATAATATTATTCAAGTCATAGAATGAGACGTAGAATAATTTGAAAGAAAAAAAATCTTAAGAATCAGAAGTGAGGGGTTTGATAAACGGATTTCTTGATTAACTGGCTGAATATTTTTGGGGGGCCAGACTTATTAGCCTAAACTGCTTCATTTTTGTTTCCTTTGCAAGTACACTTGCTCCTTTTTGGGTAGATTAATTTTTTTTTCATTTAATGTGTCTTTTCTTATCTACAATGTTTCATATCTTTAGAATCTCTGATATATTTCAAAGGAATAGGAAATTTTCTTCATTCGATTTTTTTGCTCAAGATTTGCTCTCGGTTTACATATCTTAATAAGACGACTTAAGTTCAGTCACTTTTAAGTAGGAACTCTCAGGTTTATTAAATATAACAATAAGAAAAAAAATAATTAAAAAGTGTGTGAAAAAAAAAGTATTTTGTCTTATCTTGTATTATTTGAAAATTTTAACAAAGAGAGCAAAATAGCGTTTGAAGAAAGTTTCTTAAATTCCTGAGAGATCTGTCGGGTTTCGAGAGAAAAAAAAAACAGCAAAAGAAATGTTTCGAGAGAAAAAAAAAACAGCAAAAGAAATGTTATATCTGATTGGAATTTTATGAACTTATTTTGGTTAAATGTGAACCGCATGCAAAACAGGAAATGTGGGAGCTTTAGTTGAACTCCCGTTCACTTCGCAATAAGTCTACGTCAGAAAACTGAAATCTGCCTTAGCAATATGAAAGTATTTATATTTCATTTTGAGTCTGTTTATTAAAATTGTAGCTTCTGCCTATGATAAAATAGCTGTAGTAATTTGAGGTTTTTTTGTTTTTTCTTTGGCACTGTATTTTTCTTTTTTTTTGCTTTCACAAGGAAGTTTATTGCATTAAACCACACTTTGCTTTGTTCTTAAATGTATTGGTCATCTGGTTGTTCTTCTGTTTCAGACAGTAAATTAGGGCTTTTCACACTATGCAAAATCTCGGGGTTGGAACCGGATCTAACCCCAAGATTTTTTTTTAACCCTTTTCACACTTGAACATTATCAACCCCGAGCCAACCCGGGTAGGACGGCCTAGCCGGATCGAAATCAACCCTGGTAGGGAGCAGGGTTGAAAATCTCAACCCGGTTCCAAACTGCATTTTGCGCCGTGATCTGTGTTGTATGAAGCCTGTTCACCATAAATGTAGTGTGAATGTTGCATCTCTCCGATCCAGTTCAAAAACTTGCCGGGTTGGTTTCAACACGGATCGAAAAGGAGATAGTGTGAAAAGGCCTATTGATAAGCTTACGATAATCTCTTAAATGTACATGGATGTTTTTTTTTTCCAACAGGTTCTACAGATTGAAATCCCATGTGTATAGGACAAGATCCTAGAGATGAAACTGAGTCTGTGTTGTTCTCTAAAGATGTTGCTTTTTATGCCCCCCTCTCCACACAAGCTACGAATTGCCACGAATTGATAAATGTTAGCATTCGTATCTGAATCGTAATCAGTTCTTAAAGCTCTTAACTATTTCGTATTCATGTTCAGTTCTTTTAATTCTTGAGTGATCGGAAATTTGTGGTAAAAGTTTTTAGCTTTTCAAAGATTTGGCAACGAATTCCCGTATTAAAAAAACGTAGTTAAGTCATAACAAAATCGTCCAGCAGTCTTAGACATCGTAACTGAACCGTGATTGATTTGTAAGCATTCGTGTGTATTCAATTACCTCATACGGGGATTTGTGAAATCACGGCTTAGTCACAAATTTGATTTGAATCTGTAAGGAATCAAACGAATACACACCAGAGCAGGTGTAAAGCAAATCTCGTTGATGCATCCCGCATTTTCTTAGCTGGATTGTAACTGATTTTTGACGTCCGTACAACATTCGTAATTGAGTTTTGTAAATTGTAGTAGATCCCTGAAAATATTCGTGCATTTTAACCCGAAAAGAACTGAATCCTCACGAATCCTAACATTTATCAATTTGTGAGATCCGTAGCCTGTGTGGAGAGGAGGCATTAACTAATCCCAGTTGCCTTGACAACCACTTTCAATTCTGCATTTATAGTATTCCACCTAATTACTGCACATGGCTTAGAATATTTCACAGTTATGTTGGCTGTTATGGTACATGTTCCAAAAGGGCATGCCTAATTTGCATATTACTATCGCCCCGATGAAAAATCGTTAATATTCATTATGTTCCAATTCGTTTAGTTCCTTGGCTACAAAATCAATCTGTCTCTCCTTAAATCACTTGGTTTCCTAATTTCCTTAATCTCGTGTTTTTGCAATTCCCTGAATTCACTTATTTTCCATTTGCACTTCATCACTTGCTTTCAAAATTCTCTTTATCGCGTGGCTTAATAATCACTTGTTTTTGCAATTCCCTCACTCACTTAATTCCAAATTCCCTTAATCACTTGTTTTCCTAATCCTCTTGATCACATTTTTCCAAATCCTTTCATCACTTGTTTTCCTAATCCTCTTGATCATATGTTTCCAAATCCTTTCATCACTTGTTTTCCTAATCCTCTTGATCACATTTTTCCAAATCCTTTCATCACTTGTTTTCCTAATCCTCTTGATCACATTTTTCCAAATCCTTTCATCACTTGTTTTCCTAATCCTCTTGATCACATTTTTCCAAATCCTTTCATCACTTGTTTTCCTAATCCTCTTGATCACATTTTTCCAAATCCTTTCATCACTTGGTTTTCTAATCCTCTTGATCATATGTTTCCAAATCCCCTTAAGCACTTAGTTTCCAAATCACCTTAATCACTTGGTTTCCAAATCCTCTTGATCACATTTTCCACTATCCCCTTAAGAACTTGGTTTCCAAATCACCTTAAGCACTTTCTCGTAAATTTTCACAGGCTTATTATTTTATGTACATGTTTGATCAGTCAAATTGTGAGTGCTACCCTGTGACCTTTACCAATCATGTATACTTTAACTTTGCACTTTGTTTTAGATGCACATACATATTTTTTTTTTTTTTATTGTTTCTGTCAATCACAGGAATTTATTATGTTATTTTTAGTTCGGTACACAACAAGATTTCTTAAAGGTCTGTTGAAATTCACCAGGGCCCAATTTCATGGAATTCGTTAAAGCCTATTTTTGTGCTTACGGAGGCTGCTACACGTGAAATCTATTTCATAGAATCCGTAAGCAAGACTTTTGGTTAGCGAAGAATTTCTAGGCTAACCTTGATTTTTTTCTGCTAATGCTCAAACAATATGCATTAGGCAGAAAGTTCTTGCTTAGCGTAGCAAGAAAGAAAATCTCTCCCGTGAAATACGCAAACCATAAGCATAAAAAGTCTGCTATCGTATTAAGCGAAGATTTGTTGCTTACACTAACAGATTCCATGAAATTGGGCCCAGATTAACAACTGAATAATTCAAATTTTATGAACACTTTCACGGTATCAATCAATGAAACGATTTTTTATTGCACCATAATTTATTTCATCAGCCAATTACACACAAACACCCAATACACTCACATAATTCTTTCCTTTGGCATAAGATGTACATACATATATCACAAACACTATCTTTCAATCATCAAATACACAGTCATTGAAAGGTCACTGAAAGGTGAGGAAAGAAAAATTGACTGGAGTGGGATTTGAGCCAGCGACCTCCTGAATACCGTACTTGTACTTTAACAACTGAGCTATCCAGCCCTACGTTGGTGTTGTCCCCAATAGTCAATTATCATTGTTTGTATGGCAGTCAGAAGCCATGAAACCACACACATACAGCTATATGATCCCAGGGATCATTTTATAGATACTCGCAGCAATGCTGCAACCTGAGAAACAGTACATGGGGGATCACTCAAAGAGGATGCAGCTTTTTAATGAATATAATCATCAAATAACCAAAAGAGAAACTGACTGAGTGTTTAACTCGTTGAAAGGTATGGTATTCACGTGGTTGCTGGTTCGAATCCCGCCCCTGTCAATTTTTCTTTGTTCACCTTTCAAAATCTATTCCTGGTAAAATGGAAACATTTATTCATTGCACAGTATATGTAAAAATTATAAGGCATTTACAATGTTCAAAAGAGGTTTAAGACTTTTTAAGACCAAAAAGGAAAACAAGAAAACAACAGAAATTAAATGTAGGAAAAACAAAACAGGTAGGATTCTGTAAAGGAATACCATGTGCATGATGTGGGCATTTTGATGGTAACGTAAGTTACATTTTGAGTGACTTTGACCTATTCCTTGAGCAATCATTCTTGAAAGACTCCAATTTAAAACATTTGGAAAGAATTCTACTGATGACCATGACAGAAAAAGGATTATATCCTCCAAGAATTAACTTATTGGATACAAATTATGATGAACTTCAATCTCAGGTGTGGAAAACTTGGGTAGCATATCTGAAAAGTGAGTTTTACAGGGTTTTTCTACCTACAAATTGTACACTTCCAATATAGCGGCAGCCATCTTGCCCAAAACGCCCTCTGTTGGTTCCATAGATTTGTGTACAAATTATGGTCATCAGTGGAATTCTTTCCAAAAAATTTATTGGAATCAGCAAGTATACAACTTATGGTTCCTTTAAATGCATGCAAATATGCCAAAAAAGTGGTAACTTGCATTGTCCCAAATCCTTAGAAAAACCCATGTAGCAAAATTCACAAAGTAAGCTTCATATGTCAGCTTGCTGTATTTTGTATGCGATATTAATTTCATGGATGTTTCTTCAATTTTGGGGCCGTCCATAAAGTACCTATGCACGAAATGCTGACTTTTAAGACCACCCCTGTACGCATGCATGCTGTACGCAGTGGTCTTCAAATCTTCTAGTCAGCCCGGAATTTCACTACAATAGAGCTGCTCCAAATCAATCAAGCCTGGCTTCTGGAGACTGTGATAAATGAAAACTCAATCTGTAATGTAGGTTAGTACCGAGTATGATCCAGGACACAGCAGGAGCTTGAAGTTGATTCTTTGGGATCTAGAAGCCCAAGAGCCCAGGCAAAGCCCAGGCCTGGCCAGGCTTTTCAGTAGCTGGGCTCTAAAGCCCAGGCCTGGCCAGGCTTTTTAGTAGCTAGGCCCAGCCAGAATCAAGATTTTCTCTCCCTTATCTGCCAAAGCATAACGGCTGATAGTATCAAACAAGAAGCAACTTAGCACTTTTGAAATCCTCACTATTGTTAAAAACAATCTCTATCTCAAAGCATTAAAAATTTGCACACAATTCATGAATACAATAATAAACTGCTGCAAAGTGCTTATCAGCCAAAATGACCTGAAATATAGCAAATGCTTGGAATTAGGAGGGCCTGACGCATTTCGATCCTTGCAGAATCTTTCTCAAAGTCTAAATGACCATTCATTAATATTTTATGCTTTTGAAAAGATTTATTGTCCCTGAATGACTCATCTGAAATTAATTCTGAATACAATTTTGAGGTTTTATTACCTGACAAACTTTCAAAATCAAATCATCTGGTTAAAAAAGAAAAATATACATGTATAAACATCAATTTGTGCTTGAATTAAGCATATACAGCAACTTGATACATTGTACATAAAAGTTTACAAGATAAAAAATATATCCAAGAAAATTTCAGGACAAAAACATAGATTGACTCAAATCTATGGATCCTAATGGCATTATTAAGTACACATCTACATTACTCTTGCTTACTGTTTGCATTACATTGTCTAAATACAGATAAATTAGCATAAATTTGAATGTGTCTGAGAAAAGTCCAATTAGAAAAAGACAAAGCAGATGTGAATACTCAACGGTCTTTAAGCGGAGTGTACACCGTCAGTGTACTGGTGGTCATGGATTAGTTAGGGTAGCTTAATGCCTGGCTAGGAGATGGTGACCTGCAAATTTGACAGCCTACGGGGCTCAGGCCTATAAAGTGTGGGTGAACGGCACGCCTAGTCAGGTTGCGTTTTTTATTTTTCCTGGTAGGGCATAGTGACAGGGTTACCAACACCATGACCACCGAATGAATCATGTTCTTTTTATGCTGTTTCTTTTGCTCCATTTTTTTTTTAGATTTTTTATTGCAACCTGCTTCAAGCATTTTGCTTTGAGCCACTTTTCATCTTTAGTGATGTTTTCATCAGGTCCCAGAATTCAAGTTAAAAAAAAAGAAAAGAAATTTCAGTAAACAATCTTGGTAACATGTTGCCCAGGTATATGTTGTTGTTGAAAATGTTGTCATTGTACACAGAGCAAAATGAGTTGGGTAACATGTCGCAGCAACATCTCCGTAACATATTGGCCAAATATTGCTATTGTACCAAAGAAAGGGCCCAAAGTCGTGTTGCAACTGGGCAACATGTTACTGAAAATTTTAACAACATTTTTGACAGTGTACACACTCTGCATTATTCTCACCAAAATAATGGAAGTGAATGAGTTGATTCACTGTTTATAGCTTAGCTCAGTTAGCTGTGTTAAGGGAGAGAAACTTTCATTCTGGTTGGGCCTAGCTACTGAGGAGCCAAGCCCAGGCTATCAGGCATGAAATCTTCTTCTTGTCAGCTATGAATCTTGGCATTTTGGGCTTCAGGATACTGTCGATGATCATTGTGGACTCAATCTGTCCATCAGGTTTATGCCAACTATGGTACAGGACCATGGCAGGGGCTTGAAGTTGAAGTTCAGGGCTAGAGGTTATTAGAAACCCAAGAGCCAAGGCAAAGCCCAGAACCTGAGCCTGATTTCACGAAACTTCCAAATGTTGCGTAACAATGTTGCATAACTTATGCAACATTTTCCTGCCTTTTGGTTGCACAAGTTATGCCCATTTCACGAAACTTACACAACATTTGTACATTGCTTGAGTTATACGCAACATTTCATGAAAACGGCTGCTGGTCTGGGATCTCAGTGGCTGGACCCAACCAGTATAAAATGTTTCTCTCCCCAAGCGCTGTACACAGACCAAGGAGCAGTATATCTTAGAGTCAGAAGTTTGTTATTTCAGCATTTGGCAACAACAAAAGTCAGCTGGTTATACTGCCTTTTTTTTTTAAATGTCTGTCCCCATTGTCTTAAGTACACACCGAACCAAGCATATCTATCCAGGGGTCAATTTCACCAAACTCATCGTAACTTACTTATCAATCGTAGGACTTATGATGCATTGCAGCCCTACGTATAGGATAGGCCCCCTACGATGGGTTATCCTTCGTAAATCCAGATACGATCGATCGCAGGGCTTCGTGAAATCGACCCCAGCTCCCTCCCAATTAATTAATTAATTACTAAACCACTAATTAGACAGAATTTGTACACTTCTCATTAAATATTGCACAATTGCATAAAGCTTAAAGCACTCTGACCAAGACACTTATACAGAATAGTTAAAACACTGCTAATACATTAATCATTCCTATATAATGGCACGACTGGCACAATTTGTAATTTTGCTGTAGATACATGTATTCTACTACAAACATGTATTCTACATGTAGTATGGATAGCTGAACATTCTCACGTCATACACTCACTATTCCAGACATTACACTCTTAGCAATGGGAGACTTTTGGAGAGTCGGTCTTGAGTCAACAGCACACGCGCAAACCATGCTTGTGCAATTGTGAGCATGCGTGCGTTGTGTTGCGGGTGCGTGCGCTGTTGACTCAAGACCGACTCTCCAAAAGTCTCCCATTGAACTGGCGACTTGTTAAAGGTTGTATCATACTTTGGTAGCATACCGAAACAGAAATCTTCACAGATTTATCTATAACTTTCAAGGTATGAAGATGGTGAGGGTAGAAACTTAGTGTTAAAATATTTCTGCCTGAAATGCTGCATTTATCCAGAAAAGAGTAAAAAAACAATTTTGATCTTCGGAAGATAGATATAACAGTGAAAAGATTTTAAAAATACAGCGGGCATTTTTCACTGTTTGCTTAAAAAGTTGGCACCGTATGAGAATGGGAATTTCACAGATGATCTGTCTTGATATTTGTGCCCATGAATCTGCATTTCTTTGACAAAAACCAAAGTACGATACTGCCTTTAAGTTGAGCGAGTCATTCACAATGTTACAATATACACCGATTAGAGTATGGCAACAATATTATGTGTAGAACAACCCAAAGCCCAAGTAGACAAATACTTGAGAGCAAAAGGAAATAAAAGTAGAGTAAAATTCAAACAAAATAAAAATTATTTATAAGGAGAAATAAGATAAAACAAGAAAGATTTCAGGATGAATGTGAGAAAAATGCTTACAGAAAAAAATATATGGTGTTTTGAGTTAAAAAAAGAAAGAAAAAAAAAGACGAAAAATCTTAATAGATTCTGAATTGATAAGTTACGTAATAATTTGTAACTCAATTACTCAAACAACATGTATCTAGTGGGATTTGTACCAGGACCATATGAGATGGAAGCTAGGTAGTACTGACTGCTTGTGACCCATTGGAATCTGAACCAGACACTCACAAGATGCAAGTAAGTAGCATTGACTGATATTAAGATCTAGTGGGATTTGAACCAGGAACCTAAGAGATGCAAGCTAGGTAGGCCCGAGTGCTAACATCCAATAGGATATATAGGACATGATCAGATAAGACAGGTAGCTAGCACTTGTTGTTACCATGCAAAGGGATTTGGACCTGGAACATATGAAATGGAAGGCAAGTAGCACTGGCTTCTTATAAACCAGTGGGAGTTGAACCAGGAACACAAGAGGTGCAAGTTAGGTATTACTGTATTAAGGCAACTTTCCATCAGTTCTGTGGAACAAAATCACACGTATTACCTGCACCCGATTTCATGAAACTTCAAATGTTGCTTACGCAACATTTTGTTGCGTAAGTTACACAACATTTCGTGAAATCGGCTACTGATTTATACACGTACCGATCACACTGGAATGATTTAAAATATAATTCAATAGACCTAATGTTGGGAGGTTTTCTAGAACCCCCATCAAAGGCATTTAGTACACGCAAGTATTTAACAGCATTATACCACACATTTATACTGGCAGCCATTTTGCATTTGGGCTATTCCTTCACATCGCGGCATAATTTGAGATGGTGAGCACACCTTGTTCAAACAGGTATGAAACACATCATTTGTTGAATGACAAACTTGTGTACATCTTCTGTTCTTAATAATAACATCATTTTCCATAGGAAAATGTAGACTTTGTAAGAGTTGTTCTTAAAGATGATAAATTTGCATTTGAAACGAGACAAGCCACTGAACTGAACAATTGCCTGCCATTAACATTGAACTTGATGGAATGTCCCATTGTAGTTTTAGTAAATCTACCAAAATGCATACTAGGCCTAAGGGATTTACTGTGTCAAAAGTATGTGTTTAAAGACCTCGCTACCCTATTGTCAACGTACCATTTCATTGAACCAGCTTCCTGGTACATCACCGTGCCGACCATCACCGAGACGATGCCGGCCACACCTAGCAATGAGACCTCATTCCTGAATATGAACAAGGAGACCACAACGTCTAGCACGATGCCGACGTTGCCCAAGACCTGCAGCGCGATGGGAGAGGTGTAGTAGGTCACCAGGAAGTTCATGATGTTGTAGCCCAGGGCACAGGAGCAACTGACGCCGATCAGGACCAAGAGGCGAGGGTGGACCCGGCCGCCGAACCAGAGCTGCCAGGAGAAGGCAGAGGGCTCCAGGATGAGCGAGGCCGCCAGGAGCATGACGGAGCTCGGAATGGACATGTGGTAGAGGAGACGTATAGAGTCAATACGTTGCTCCTTCAATAGAACACCTGCAGTTATTATAGAGAGAGGAAAGCCACATTCAGAGCCAACCAGTCTGGACAACTTGAAATGGTAAGAAAAACAGATTAAGATGATATTTTTGAAAGCAAAGGTTTCCATTCACATGCCACTTAAAGGTACAGTACAGGATTGGTAACATACCCAAACAGAAATGTTCACAGATTTACGTACAACTTTCAGGGTATGAAGATGGTGCTGGTAAAAACATACTGTTCAAATTTTTTCTGCCTGAAATGGTGTATCTATCCAGAAATTAGTCAAACAAAGACCGAAAACAGTTTTGATCTTAAATATGTTTTATAAGAAAATTCAAGTCGGGTTTACGCTATTTTCTCTGGACTCAGATGTCCGATTGAGCTCAAATTTTCACAGGTTTATTATTTCATGTAAATGTTGGATCAGACAAAGTGTGAGTGCTGTTCTGTGACCTTTACCAATCAGGTATTATACCTTTAAAGAGAATAGGTATCAGATTAGGACTGAGAGTAAAGCTTGTTTAATATATGATGAGGTTTGACTCATATGTGGTGATGGATGAAGATGATTTGACAAACTGGGGAGTTGCTAAACTTGAGATGATACAGAGCTCTTCAAATGATCTATCACCCCCAAAGAATGGATGTTCTCATGACGCATCATAAGCTCACTGGAGCATTGGTCAGTGCGTGCTGTTAAGTATGGGTTAATAATATTTTGGGAGGGCTAATCATCCTTACTCGCAGCTGGGGTGCTGAATTGTGAAGGATGCGACTTCAACGTGATCGAGTAGCAGGCTTTCATGGGCGCCCTTGGCTGCCAGCCACATCAACCCATATATGATCACGGAGCACAGCCTGAAATCTACAAGATACTCAAGTCCACTGTAGTGGAGGATTCTGTAAACAAAGCAATGCACAGATTGCACACACAACAACGGAGAGATAATGTTACACGCTCCCCCTACCATCACTGAAGGACTGGAGTCAATACCCACCTTGCAATATGCTTTTAAGTCCCCTGAGAACCGTGGCTAGGAAGGCTGCAGTGAATCCGTAGACCCTAAAGTTGATTTCTCCGGTCACACACATCATGCTGCCAAGACAGAGTGGGACCATGGACATGTAGACGTAATTATCGACTGGACGCTTGAAGAAGAACCTAGAAATAGCCACGGTGACGACCGGCGACAAGGCAAATATCATCTTCAAGAAGGAGATGTACAAGAGGTGGAGGGCGATATTTCCCAAGCAGATGGCAAACGTGAAGACGACGCTGAGCACGAGAATCCGGATTGTTGATCCGGGAGGCATGTGAAGGCGGGCATTGCCTTCCCCGAACGCCGCTCCAAGCGGGGTGTAGCGCAAGGCGACCGAGCCGAACAAACAGGCGGAGAGCATGTGCAACATGGTGAGGAACACGGGGTAGTGGAACTGCTCCTGAGTGAAGATCCACTTGTTGACGTTACTGAGTCCGATGCTGGCTACCAGCCAGCCAATGATGGATAGGTAAGTCATCGTCTGTATGTTGAAAGAAGCCATGGTCTCACTCGATGTTGATTGGGTTGCATGAAGGATGCCGGTATTCTCTGATCAGTGGCTACTCATCTAAGGATTGATTACATCATCATGGTTACGCCGATACCTGGATACTGACCAAATGAAAGCATAGTGTACTGGTCATATGGCTGCGCTGATGAACTAATAATTCCTAAATCTGACATTACTGTTACTAGTGTTAGTCCCAGTCTAAGACAAAATTTCAATTAACCATGTCGAATTTCTTGTAATATATCTGGAAAGTGAGTTTTGCAGGGTGTTTTTGTCTTTTTTGACAAGTACAATGATACACTTCGAATGCAGCGGTAGCCATTTTTCTCAAAACGCCCTTTGTTGGTTCCATAGCTTTGTGCACAAGTGATGGCCGTCAGTGGAATTCTTCCCAAAGTGGTTAATAGGCCTACATGTACTAAAACTAGGGCTCCAGTTACTGAATATAGCTAGTATTGTAGCCTGCACGTATAATATAGCTAGTATTGTAGCCTACACGTATAACTTACTAAAGTTCTAGTAGGCCTACTAGCCTACTACTACTAGAGCCCTAGACCCATTGTTTGTACACAACTAAAATTGAAAAGTGAACAAGCTGCAGCCTGCAACTGTGCAAGTCAAATTCTCAATTAGTCAATGAATCACTCAATAAGTTTAGTTTCCCATCTCCTTCATCTTTTATCATAAACAATGGTAAATTGTACAAGGTTAATAATTCTTGGTGAGAAAAAAAATGTAATATTGCCCAAAGAACGGTAAATAACTTACCACTTTAATACATTCCCTCACGATTACCAGATTACATGCAATAAAACTGCAGACGTGATGTGTTTATATTACTAGCGCCCTCAAGTGACAGGATTGTACCAGCTCATCCAACATGTCAGCGCCCATGTTGAAAAATAAACGGCGTGTTTACAATTACAGTTTAGTCATTAGTGTTTGTGTTCTAACGTTAGAATTTAAGGCAAGAATTTAATTTCAAGTCCTCAGAAATGACAGATTCAGACTCAAGCTCTGACGAAGAAGAAAAAGCCAAACTGAAGTCAGCTGCATGGCCAGTCTTTAGTAGCTCTACCGCTAGCACAGAAGAGAAGGAAAAAAAAGGTAAGAAAATCCCCCCCAAAAAGATATAGGCCCCTAGGCCTAACGAGTAACGTTACTCAGCTAATGATTACAAGCATGACAAGTCGCCCCCTGACAGACTCTTCCCTTACCAACTCGCCCCCTGACCAACTCGCCCCCTAATTTATTCAGAAATGAGATGCAAAAAATGTGAAGTTAATTATGCATCATAATTAATAACCAAATGGGAAAAAATTCCACTGACGACCATGGCCAAATTTACCTAATTTTGGGATATTTGACAAGTTCAGAAGGGGGGAAATCTATTTTGAGGGTTTTAGGTGTGAGAGGGGGCTCAGTGACTAGGGGGAGAGGTTTAAAAAAGGGGAGCAAATAAAAAAAAATTTAAAAAACGCCCTCTTAATTTCACTTCTTTCTTCTCTCCTACCTCTCCTATAATCCCTTCCTCTTCTACATTATCACTCTTATTTTCCAACTTTTTTTACCTTGATCTCACTGGGATTCGAACCCGGGCTGTGGAAGAAACAACAATATTAACAAATGCAATGGATTATCTGAGCACGCCACACGAGCGCTTGCTGCCAGAAGACGGTTAATATGTTCTATTTGAAGTTAAGGCCACATAAAAAAAAAAAAAATTGTTTAGCGTCCACCTCTTCCAAATTTTCTAGGTAGGGAGGGAGGTTTTTATTTTAATTTTTTATTTTAAGGATAGAATGGCAACATGCCTGTGGAAGAAAAGATACATGGTATTCATGGTCAGAAAACATGTTAGGAAGATACTGAAGACCATAGAAGCTTTCAAGCTAGATATCTGACCATTGGAAATTTCAGTAGACTAGAGAAACCTAAGTAAAAGCATTAAAATAACAAAAATGTATCAATGACTCACACAGACACAGGGGTTACTTGTTTAATATCATTTTTCGCATGCTGCGGCTTCTACCCCAGGTGGCCTTCATGATGTTAAGTCCGAAAGTTACGGTAGATATTAGCGCACACTGCTTTTACATACAGGAAATAATTGTTTCCCCCAATATTTATTTTTTTTGAGACAAATAAAAAAAATAAACAAGTAATTTTTTTTATGTGGCCTAAGGTCAAGTAAATTTGGTGGGGGAGTCCCAATATATGCAATGGTTAAATCTAAGCTGCGTACCGAATTTCAATTCAGACCTTCCAAAAATGTCTCTAAATAAATGCTATTTCGAATTTCCCACACCTAAACCCTCCCCCAATTTTCCTACCATTTATTACCTCACACTAAACACCCCCACTCGCCCCGCCCCTGCCAAACAATGGTCCCTCCTGAACATCAATATTCAACAGCTCCAGTGCCCTTTGCCCTCTGTCAAGCGCACCACACATAAGTTCACAGATAGAAAATGTCTGCCCCCGTTGTGCGCTACTGCTCCGAAGTGTATGTTCAAAATACCCCGTAAAACTCACTTTCCAGATGTGCTACACAGCTTTCCACTCCTGAGATTGAAGTTGGTCCTAACTTGTATCCAGTAAGTGAACTTTTAGAGGATATAACTTTTTTTCCGTCATGGTCGTCAGTGGAATTCTTGCCTCAATCGCCCCCTAATTTATTCAGAAATGAGATGCAAAAAATGTGAAGTTAATTATGCATCATAATTAATAACCAAATGCTTCTGACCCTTTTGTAGGGCCTACGATGCGTTAATTTTGTCAAACATTTTATGATTAAGAACAAAAAATTCACAAAATCCACACACAAACTCCTGCATGGTTCGATTGCAGTTCAAGCAATTTAATATTTCCTTCGCAGAACCAAAAACATAAAACAACAACAACACTTAAAACAAACAATAGAACAAAACATATCGTCATAATAAAAAAAGTCTACAAAAAATGTCAACAATACACTTCAAGTTAAAGCAAGACATTCTAAAACAAAACGATTTATAACAAAATATGCTAAGAAAGAACATCGAAGAATAAAACAACAAATTGTTATTTATCTCAAAGAGTCACAAAAACTCAAAAACATTGTCATAAGGACAAAAACACAAAAGTCGGTCAGGGGGCGAGTTGGTAAGGGGCAAGTCGGTCAGGGAGCGAGTCGGGGAGGAGGCAAGTCGGGGAGGAGGCGAGTTGGTAAGGGGCGAGTCGGTCAGGGGGCGAGTCGGTAAGGGGCAAGTCGGCTAGGGGGCGAGTTGACCTGTTTCCTCAGCTATTTAGTATTATAGGCCTAGTACTATTATTTAAAGAATAAGATTGACTTGGTGGAAAGAATTCCACTGACGACCATTACGGAAAAGGGGTTATTTCCTCCAAGAGTTAACTTGCAATTAAGTCATGGTGAACTTCAATCTCAGGTGTATAACACCGGGGTAGCATATATCTCAAAAGTGAGATTTTCGGTGTTTTTTAGGCATAACATTATACACTTTGAATGCAGCGGTAGCCATTTTTCTCATAACGCCCTCTGTCAGTCCCATAGGGTTGGCACGAATTGGTATACTTTCACTGTTTCAGAATACGATACCTATAAAAGGGGATAAAAACAACTTTTGGTAAAGAGACTTAAATATACGTTCGTGGTGTCCTCTTCAGTATTATCAGCTAGGTCAAATTTGTGGAAAGAGGGCAGGGCTTTGGTTTTTGAAGGAAATTATGCAGTAAAAACGGTAATTAGTCACGACATTTCACAAACGCACGGGACGGCCGCAGACAAGAATATGGTCTAGTGTCTGCTCTCATTGTGGGGACTTTTATATCAAAGGTATCAAATATATAAGTTTGGCATTATCATCACGGGTCAAAAAGTGGATTTTTTCACCTGATAGCCAGGGGTCCCGGGTGTGAGACCCGAAACGGCATAATTTTTTTTCTGACATCAAAAAATCTAATCTGACATCTGACTCGCTTGAAATATATCCAAATTTGGCATTATCATCAAGGGTCAAAAAGTGGATTTTTTCACCAGGTCCGGATCTGATAGCCAGCGGCCAGTTTTCACCAGGTCCGGACCTGATAGCCAGGGGTCCCGGGTGCGAGACCCGAAACGACATATTTTTTTTCAACGATATCAAAAAATCTAATCTGACATCGGACTCGCTTGAAATATATCAAAATTTGGCATGGTCATCACTGGTCAAAAAGTGGGAGTTTTCACCAGGTCCGACTTTTCACAAACGCACGGGACGGCCGCAGACAAGAATATGGTCTAGTGTCTGCTCTCATTGTGGGGACTTTTATATCAAAGGTATCAAATATATAAGTTTGGCATTATCATCACGGGTCAAAAAATGGATTTTTTCACCTGATAGCCGGGGGGTCCCGGGTGCGAGACTTGAAACGGCATAATTTTTTTTCCTGACATCAAAAAATCTAATCTGACATCAGACTCGCTTGAAATTTATCAAAATTTGGCATGATCATCACTGGTCAAAAAGTGGGAGTGGGAGTTTTCACCACCTGCGAGACTCGAAACGACATATTTTTTTTCCCCGATATCAAAAAATCTAATCTGACATAGGGCTCGCTTGAAATATATCCAAATTTGGCATTATCATGACGGGTCAAAAAGTGGATTTTTTCACCAGGTCCGGACCTGATAGCCAACGGCCAGTTTTCACCAGGTCCGGACCTAATAACCAGGGGTCCAGGGTGCGAAACCTGAAACGGCATAATTTATTTTTCCCGACATCCAAAAATCTAATCTGACATCAGACTCGCTTGAAATATATCAAAATTTGACATTATCATGACGGGTCAATAAGTGGATGTTTTTACCAGGTCCGGACCTGATAGCCAACGGGCAGTTTTCACCAGGTCCGGACCTGATAGCCGGGGGGTCCCGGGTGCGAGACCCGAAACCGCATAATTTGTTTTCCTGACATCAAAAAATCTAATCTGACATCAGACTCGCTTGAAATATATCAAAATTTGGCATGATCATCACCGGTCAAAAAGTGGGAGTGGGAGTTTTTACCACCTGATAGCCAACGGCCAGTTTTCACCACGTCCGGACCTGATAGCCAACGGCCAGTTTTTACCAGGTCCGGACCTGATAGCCAGGGGTCCCGGGTGCGAGACTCGAAACGACATTTTTTTTTTCCCCGATATCAAAAAATCAAATCTGACATCAGACTCGCTTGAAATATATCAAAATTTGGCATGATCATCACCGGTCAAAAAGTGGGAGTGGGAGTTTTTACCACCCGATAGCGAACGGCCAGTTTTCACCAGGTCCGGACCTGATAGCCAGGGGTCCCGGGTGCGAGACCCAAAACTGCATAATTTTTTTTCCTGACACCAAAAAATCTAATCTAACATCGGACTCTCCTGAAATATATCAAAATTTGGCTTTATAGTCACGGGTCAAAAAGTTGGAGTTTTCACCAGGTCCGGACCTGTTAGCCAACGGGCAGTTTTCACCAGGTCTGGACCTGATAGCCAGGGGTCCCGGGTGCGAGACCCGAAACGGCATAACTTTTTTTTTCCGATTCCAAAAAATCTAATCTGACATCAGACTCTCCTGAAATATATCAAAATTTGGCTTTATCATCACGGGTCAAATAGTTGGAGTTTTCACCAGGTCCGGACCTGATAGCCAACGGGCAGTTTTCACCAGGTTCGGACCTGATAGCCAGGGGTCCCGGGTGTGAGACCCAAAACTGCATAATTTTTTTTCCTGGCGCTCAGGTCCGGATCTGTGCCAAACTGCCACTTTTTTATACTTGTCTGAAAACGTATTTCATATATTATTTTGACTTTTCAGAATTTGCAAGAAAACTAGAAGAAGAAGCTAGTGGACCCATTGAAGATTATGGCAGGCTGTCAAGGTCTCGATCTAAATCATCGCACAGGTATGATGTCTCAATCTTTTCCCAGATTCTAAAAAATCTAATTCGACACCAGACTCACTCGAAATATATCCGATTTTGGCATTATTGTCACGGGTCAAAAAGTGGATGTTTTCACCAGGTCCGGACCTGATAGCGAACGAGCAGTTTTCACCAGGTCCGGACCTCTTAGCATAATTCTTTTTCCCGACTCCAAAACCTTTTATCTGACATCGGACTCGCTTGAAATATATAAAAATTTGGCATTATCATCACGGGTCAAAAAGTTGGAGTTTCCACGAGGTCCGGACCTGATAGCGAATGGGCAGTTTTCACCAGGTCCGGACCTGATAGCCAGGGGTGCGAGACCCGAAACTGCATAATTTTTTTTCCTGACACCAAAAAATCTAATCTAACATCGGACTCTCTTGAAATATATCAAAATTTGGCATTATCATCACGGGTCAAAAAGTTGGAGTTTTCACCAGGTCCGGACCTGATAGCAAATGGGCAGTTTTCACCAGGTCCGGACCTCTTAGCCAGGGGTCCCGGGTGCGACACCCGAAACGGCATAATTCTTTTTCCCGATTCCAAAAAATCTAATCTGACATCAGACTCTCCTGAAATATATCAAAATTTGGCATTATCATCACGGGTCAAAAAGTTGGAGTTTTCACCAGGTCCGGACCTGATAGCGAACGGGCAGTTTTCACCAGGTCCGGACCTGATAGCCAGGGGTCCCGGGTGCGACACCCGAAACTGTTTAATTGTTTTTCCTGACACCAAAAAATCTAATCTAACATCGGACTCGCTTGAAATATATAAAAATTTGGCATTATCATCACGGGTCCAAAAGTTGGAGTTTTCACCAGGTCCGGACCTGTTAGCCAACGGGCAGTTTTCACCAGGTGCGGACCTGATAGCCAGGGGTCCCGAGTGCGAGACCCGAAACCGCATAATTTTTTTTCCTGACACCAAAAAATATAATCTAACATCGGACTCGCTTGAAATATATAAAAAAAATTCATAATTATCACTGGTCCAAAAGTTTGAGTTTTCAACTCGAAATATATCTGATTTTGGCATTATTGTCACGTGTCAAATAGTTGGAGTTTTCACCAGGTCCGGACCTGTTAGCCAACGGGCAGTTTTCACCAGGTCCGGACCTGATAGCCAGGGGTCCCGGGTGCGAGACCCAAAACGGCATAATTTTTTTTCCCAACACCAACAAATCTAATCTATCATCGGACTTGCCTGAAATATATCAAAATTTTCATAATTATCACTGGTCCAAAAGTTTGAGTTTTCACCAGGTCCGGACCTGTCAGCAGGGATCCCGCGTGCGAGACCTCTTAGCATAATTCTTTTTCCCGACTCCAAAACCTTTTATCTGACATCGGACTCGCTTGAAATATATAAAAATTTGGCATTATCATCACGGGTCAAAAAGTTGGAGTTTCCACGAGGTCCGGACCTGATAGCGAATGGGCAGTTTTCACCAGGTCCGGACCTGATAGCCAGGGGTGCGAGACCCGAAACTGCATAATTTTTTTTCCTGACACCAAAAAATCTAATCTAACATCGGACTCTCTTGAAATATATCAAAATTTGGCATTATCATCACGGGTCAAAAAGTTGGAGTTTTCACCAGGTCCGGACCTGATAGCAAATGGGCAGTTTTCACCAGGTCCGGACCTCTTAGCCAGGGGTCCCGGGTGCGACACCCGAAACGGCATAATTCTTTTTCCCGATTCCAAAAAATCTAATCTGACATCAGACTCTCCTGAAATATATCAAAATTTGGCATTATCATCACGGGTCAAAAAGTTGGAGTTTTCACCAGGTCCGGACCTGATAGCGAACGGGCAGTTTTCACCAGGTCCGGACCTGATAGCCAGGGGTCCCGGGTGCGACACCCGAAACTGTTTAATTGTTTTTCCTGACACCAAAAAATCTAATCTAACATCGGACTCGCTTGAAATATATAAAAATTTGGCATTATCATCACGGGTCCAAAAGTTGGAGTTTTCACCAGGTCCGGACCTGTTAGCCAACGGGCAGTTTTCACCAGGTGCGGACCTGATAGCCAGGGGTCCCGAGTGCGAGACCCGAAACCGCATAATTTTTTTTCCTGACACCAAAAAATATAATCTAACATCGGACTCGCTTGAAATATATAAAAAAAATTCATAATTATCACTGGTCCAAAAGTTTGAGTTTTCACCAGGTCCGGACCTGTCAGCAGGGGTCCCGGGTGCGAGACCCGAAACGGCATAATTTTTTCTTCAGACTCCAAAAAATCTAATCTGACATCGGACTCGCTTGAAATATATACAAATTTGGCATTATCATCACGGGTCCAAAAGTTGGAGTTTTCACCAGGTCCGGACCTGTTAGCCAACGGGCAGTTTTCACCAGGTGCGGACCTGATAGCCAGGGGTCCCGGGTGCGAGACCCGAAACGGCATAATTTTTTTTCCCAACACCAAAAAATCTACTCTAACATCGGACTCGCTTGAAATATATAAAAATTTGGCATTATCATCACGGGTCAAAAAGTTGGAGTTTTCACCAGGTCCGGACCTGTTAGCCAACGGGCAGTTTTCACCAGGTGCAGACCTGATAGCCAGGGGTCCCGGGTGCGAGACCCAAAACGGCATATTTTTTTTTCCCAACACCAAAAAATCTACTCTAACATCGGACTCGCTTGAAATATATAAAAATTTGGCATTATCATCACGGGTCCAAAAGTTGGAGTTTTCACCAGGTATGGACCTGTTAGCCAACGGGCAGTTTTCACCAGGTCCGGACCTGACAGCCAGGGGTCCCGGGTGCGAGACCTGAAACAGCATAATTTTTTTTTTTTCGACACCAAAAAATCTTATCTGACATCAGACTCTCTTGAAATATATCAAAATTTGGCATTATCATCATGGGTCAAAAAGATGGAGTTTTCACCAGGTCCGGACCTGTGAGCCAACGGGCAGTTTTCACCAGGTCCGGACCTGATAGCCAGGGGTCCCGGGTGTGAGACCCAAAACTGCATAATTTTTTTTCCTGGCGCTCAGGTCCGGATCTGTGCCAAACTGCCACTTTTTGATACTTGTCTGAAAACGTTTTTCATATATTATTTTGACTCTTCAGAATTTGCAAGAAAACTTGAAGAAGAAGCTAGTGGACCCATTGAAGATTATGGCAGGCTGTCAAGGTCTCGAACTAAATCATCGCACAGGTATGATGTCTCAATCTTTTCCCAGATTCCAAAAAATCTAATTCGACACCAGACTCACTCGAAATATATCTGATTTTGGCATTATTGTCACGTGTCAAATAGTTGGAGTTTTCACCAGGTCCGGACCTGTTAGCCAACGGGCAGTTTTCACCAGGTCCGGACCTGATAGCCAGGGGTCCCGGGTGCGAGACCCAAAACGGCATAATTTTTTTTCCCAACACCAACAAATCTAATCTATCATCGGACTTGCCTGAAATATATCAAAATTTTCATAATTATCACTGGTCCAAAAGTTTGAGTTTTCACCAGGTCCGGACCTGTCAGCAGGGATCCCGCGTGCGAGACCTGAAACAACATAATTTTTTTTTCCCAACACCAAAAAATCTTATCTGACATCAGACTCTCTTGAAATATATAACAATTTTGCATTATCATCACGGGTCAAAAAGATGGAGTTTTCACCAGGTCCGGACCTGTTAGCCAACGGGCAGTTTTCACCAGGTGCGGACCTGATAGCCAGGGGTCCCGGGTGCGAGACCCGAAACGGCATAATTTTTTTCTTCAGACTCCAAAAAATCTAATCTGACATCGGACTCGCTTGAAATATATACAAATTTGGCATTATCATCACGGGTCCAAAAGTTTTAGTTTTCACCAGGTCCGGACCTGTTAGCCAACGGGCAGTTTTCACCAGGTCCGGACCTGACAGCCAGGGGTCTTGGGTGCAAGACCTGAAAAGGCATAATTTTTTTTCCAAACACCAAAAAATCTTATCTGACATCAGACTCTCTTGAAATATATAAAAATTTGGCATTATCATCCAAGTCAAAAAGATGGAGTTTTCACCAGGTCCGGACCTGATAGCCAGGGGTCCCGGGTGCGAGACCCGAAACGGCATAATTTTATTTCCCAACACCAAAAAATCTTATCTGACATCAGTCTCTCTGGAAATATATAAAAATTTGGCATTATCATCACGGGTCAAAAAGATGGAGTTTTCACCAGGTCTGGACCTGTTAGCCAACGGGCAGTTTTCACCAGGTCCGGACCTGATAGCCAAGGGTCCCGGGTGCGAAACCCGAAACGGCATAATTTTTTTTCCCAACACCAAAAAATCTACTCTAACATCGGACTCGCTTGAAATATATAAAAATTTGGCATTATCATCACGGGTCAAAAAGATGGAGTTTTCACCAGGTCTGGACCTGTTAGCCAACGGGCAGTTTTCACCAGGTCCGGACCTGATAGCCAAGGGTCCCGGGTGCGAAACCCGAAACGGCATAATTTTTTTTCCCAACACCAACAAATCTACTCTAACATCGGACTCGCTTGAAATATATAAAAATTTGGCATTATCATCACGGGTCAAAAAGTTTTAGTTTTCACCAGGTTCGGACCTGTTGGCCAACAGGCAGTTTTCACCAGGTCCGGACCTGACAGCCAGGGGTCCCGGGTGCGAGACCTGAAACGGCATAATTTTTTTTTCCCAACACCATAAAATCTTATCTGACATCAGACTCTCTTGAAATATATAACAATTTTGCATTATCATCACGGGTCAAAAAGATGGAGTTTTCACCAGGTCCGGACCTGTTAGCCAACGGGCAGTTTTCACCAGGTGCGGACCTGATAGCCAGGGGTCCCGGGTGCGAGACCCGAAACCGCATAATTTTTTTTCCTGACACCAAAAAATCTAATCTAACATCGGACTCGCTTGAAATATATAAAAAAAATTCATAATTATCACTGGTCCAAAAGTTTGAGTTTTCACCAGGTCCGGACCTGTCAGCAGGGGTCCTGGGTGCGAGACCCGAAACGGCATAATTTTTTCTTCAGACTCCAAAAAATCTAATCTGACATCGGACTCTCTTGAAATATATAAAAATTTGGCATTATCATCACGGGTCAAAAAGATGGAGTTTTCACCAGGTCCGGACCTGTTAGCCAACGGGCAGTTTTCACCAGGTCCGGACCTGATAGCCAGGGGTTTCGGGTGCGAGACCCGAAACGGCATAATTTTTTTTCCCAACACCAAAAAATCTTATCTGACATCAGTCTCTCTTGAAATATATAAAAATTTGGCATTATCATCACAGGTCAAAAAGATGGAGTTTTCACCAGGTCCGGACCTGTTAGCCAACGGGCAGTTTTCACCAGGTCCGGACCTGATAGCCAGGGGTCCCGAGTGCGAGACCCGAAACGGCATAATTTTTTTTCCCAACACCATAAAATCTACTCTAACATCGGACTCGCTTGAAATATATAAAAATTTGGCATTATCATTATGGGTCAAAAAGTTGGAGTTTTCACCAGGTTTGGACCTGTTAGCCAACGGGCAGTTTTCACCAGGTCCGGACCTGACAGCCAGGGGTCCCGGGTGCAAGACCTGAAAAGGCATAATTTTTTTTCCAAACACCAAAAAATCTTATCTGACATCAGACTCTCTTGAAATATATCAAAATTTGGCATTATCATCATGGGTCAAAAAGTTGGAGTTTTCACCAGGTCCGGACCTGTGAGCCAACGGGCAGTTTTCACCAGGTCCGGACCTGATAGCCAGGGGTCCCGGGTGCAAGACCCGAAACGGCATAATTTTTTTCTTCAGACTCCAAAAAATCTAATCTGACATCTGACTCGCTTGAAATATATACAAATTTGGCATTATCATGACTGGTCAAAAAGTTGGAGTTTTCACCAGGTCCGGACCTGTTAGCCAACGGGCAGTTTTCACCAGGTCCAGACCTTATAGCCAGGGGTCCCGAGTGCGAGACCCGAAACCGCATAATTTTTTTTCCTGACACCAAAAAATCTAATCTAACATCGGACTCGCTTGAAATATATCAAAATTTGGCATTATCATCATGGGTCAAAAAGATGGAGTTTTCACCAGGTCCGGACCTGTGAGCCAACGGGCAGTTTTCACCAGGTCCGGACCTGATAGCCAGGGGTCCCGGGTGTGAGACCCAAAACTGCATAATTTTTTTTCCTGGCGCTCAGGTCCGGATCTGTGCCAAACTGCCACTTTTTGATACTTGTCTGAAAACGTTTTTCATATATTATTTTGACTCTTCAGAATTTGCAAGAAAACTTGAAGAAGAAGCTAGTGGATCCATTGAAGATTATGGCAGGCTGTCAAGGTCTCGATCTAAATCATCGCACAGGTATGATGTCTCAATCTTTTCCCAGATTCCAAAAAATCTAATTCGACACCAGACTCACTCGAAATATATCTGATTTTGGCATTATTGTCACATGTCAAATAGTTGGAGTTTTCACCAGGTCCGGACCTGTTAGCCAACGGGCAGTTTTCACCAGGTCCGGACCTGATAGCCAGGGGTCCCGGGTGCGAGACCGAAAACGGCATAATTTTTTTTCCCAACACCAAAAAATCTAATCTATCATCGGACTTGCCTGAAATATATCAAAATTTTCATAATTATCACTGGTCCAAAAGT
Organism: Astropecten irregularis; assembly: GCA_963971285.1. Lineage (NCBI taxonomy): Eukaryota > Metazoa > Echinodermata > Asteroidea > Paxillosida > Astropectinidae > Astropecten > Astropecten irregularis. The sequence goes on from OZ020247.1 coordinate 10,777,432, forward strand.
TTGAGTTTTCACCAGGTCCGGACCTGTCAGCAGGGATCCCGGGTGCGAGACCTGAAACAACATAATTTTTTTTTCCCAACACCAAAAAATCTTATCTGACATCAGACTCTCTTGAAATATATAACAATTTTGCATTATCATCCTGGGTCAAAAAGATGGAGTTTTCACCAGGTCCGGACCTGTTAGCCAACGGGCAGTTTTCACCAGGTGCGGACCTGATAGCCAGGGGTCCCGGGTGCGAGACCCGAAACGGCATAATTTTTTCTTCAGACTGCAAAAAATCTAATCTGACATCGGACTCTCTTGAAATATATAAAAATTTGGCATTATCATCACGGGTCCAAAAGTTTTAGTTTTCACCAGGTCCGGACCTGTTAGCCAACGGGCAGTTTTCACCAGGTCCGGACCTGACAGCCAGGGGTCTTGGGTGCAAGACCTGAAAAGGCATAATTTTTTTTCCAAACACCAAAAAATCTTTATCTGACATCAGACTCTCTTGAAATATATAAAAATTTGGCATTATCATCCAAGTCAAAAAGATGGAGTTTTCACCAGGTCCGGACCTGACAGCCAGGGGTTTCGGGTGCGAAACCCGAAACGGCATAATTTTTTTTCCCAACACCAACAAATCTACTCTAACATCGGACTCGCTTGAAATATATAAAAATTTGGCATTATCATCACGGGTCAAAAAGTTTTAGTTTTCACCAGGTTCGGACCTGTTGGCCAACAGGCAGTTTTCACCAGGTCCGGACCTGACAGCCAGGGGTCCCGGGTGCGAGACCTGAAACGGCATAATTTTTTTTTCCCAACACCATAAAATCTTATCTGACATCAGACTCTCTTGAAATATATAACAATTTTGCATTATCATCACGGGTCAAAAAGATGGAGTTTTCACCAGGTCCGGACCTGTTAGCCAACGGGCAGTTTTCACCAGGTGCGGACCTGATAGCCAGGGGTCCCGGGTGCGAGACCCGAAACCGCATAATTTTTTTTCCTGACACCAAAAAATCTAATCTAACATCGGACTCGCTTGAAATATATAAAAAAAATTCATAATTATCACTGGTCCAAAAGTTTGAGTTTTCACCAGGTCCGGACCTGTCAGCAGGGGTCCTGGGTGCGAGACCCGAAACGGCATAATTTTTTCTTCAGACTCCAAAAAATCTAATCTGACATCGGACTCTCTTGAAATATATAAAAATTTGGCATTATCATCACGGGTCAAAAAGATGGAGTTTTCACCAGGTCCGGACCTGTTAGCCAACGGGCAGTTTTCACCAGGTCCGGACCTGATAGCCAGGGGTTTCGGGTGCGAGACCCGAAACGGCATAATTTTTTTTCCCAACACCAAAAAATCTTATCTGACATCAGTCTCTCTTGAAATATATAAAAATTTGGCATTATCATCACAGGTCAAAAAGATGGAGTTTTCACCAGGTCCGGACCTGTTAGCCAACGGGCAGTTTTCACCAGGTCCGGACCTGATAGCCAGGGGTCCCGAGTGCGAGACCCGAAACGGCATAATTTTTTTTCCCAACACCATAAAATCTACTCTAACATCGGACTCGCTTGAAATATATAAAAATTTGGCATTATCATCACGGGTCAAAAAGTTGGAGTTTTCACCAGGTTTGGACCTGTTAGCCAACGGGCAGTTTTCACCAGGTCCGGACCTGACAGCCAGGGGTCCCGGGTGCAAGACCTGAAAAGGCATAATTTTTTTTCCAAACACCAAAAAATCTTATCTGACATCAGACTCTCTTGAAATATATCAAAATTTGGCATTATCATCATGGGTCAAAAAGTTGGAGTTTTCACCAGGTCCGGACCTGTGAGCCAACGGGCAGTTTTCACCAGGTCCGGACCTGATAGCCAGGGGTCCCGGGTGCAAGACCCGAAACGGCATAATTTTTTTCTTCAGACTCCAAAAAATCTAATCTGACATCTGACTCGCTTGAAATATATACAAATTTGGCATTATCATGACTGGTCAAAAAGTTGGAGTTTTCACCAGGTCCGGACCTGTTAGCCAACGGGCAGTTTTCACCAGGTCCAGACCTTATAGCCAGGGGTCCCGAGTGCGAGACCCGAAACCGCATAATTTTTTTTCCTGACACCAAAAAATCTAATCTAACATCGGACTCGCTTGAAATATATCAAAATTTGGCATTATCATCATGGGTCAAAAAGATGGAGTTTTCACCAGGTCCGGACCTGTGAGCCAACGGGCAGTTTTCACCAGGTCCGGACCTGATAGCCAGGGGTCCCGGGTGTGAGACCCAAAACTGCATAATTTTTTTTCCTGGCGCTCAGGTCCGGATCTGTGCCAAACTGCCACTTTTTGATACTTGTCTGAAAACGTTTTTCATATATTATTTTGACTCTTCAGAATTTGCAAGAAAACTTGAAGAAGAAGCTAGTGGATCCATTGAAGATTATGGCAGGCTGTCAAGGTCTCGATCTAAATCATCGCACAGGTATGATGTCTCAATCTTTTCCCAGATTCCAAAAAATCTAATTCGACACCAGACTCACTCGAAATATATCTGATTTTGGCATTATTGTCACATGTCAAATAGTTGGAGTTTTCACCAGGTCCGGACCTGTTAGCCAACGGGCAGTTTTCACCAGGTCCGGACCTGATAGCCAGGGGTCCCGGGTGCGAGACCGAAAACGGCATAATTTTTTTTCCCAACACCAAAAAATCTAATCTATCATCGGACTTGCCTGAAATATATCAAAATTTTCATAATTATCACTGGTCCAAAAGTTTGAGTTTTCACCAGGTCCGGACCTGTCAGCAGGGATCCCGGGTGCGAGACCTGAAACAACATAATTTTTTTTTCCCAACACCAAAAAATCTTATCTGACATCAGACTCTCTTGAAATATATAACAATTTTGCATTATCATCACGGGTCAAAAAGATGGAGTTTTCACCAGGTCCGGACCTGTTAGCCAACGGGCAGTTTTCACCAGGTGCGGACCTGATAGCCAGGGGTCCCGGGTGCGAGACCCGAAACGGCATAATTTTTTCTTCAGACTGCAAAAAATCTAATCTGACATCGGACTCTCTTGAAATATATAAAAATTTGGCATTATCATCACGGGTCCAAAAGTTTTAGTTTTCACCAGGTCCGGACCTGTTAGCCAACGGGCAGTTTTCACCAGGTCCGGACCTGACAGCCAGGGGTCTTGGGTGCAAGACCTGAAAAGGCATAATTTTTTTTCCAAACACCAAAAAATCTTTATCTGACATCAGACTCTCTTGAAATATATAAAAATTTGGCATTATCATCCAAGTCAAAAAGATGGAGTTTTCACCAGGTCCGGACCTGACAGCCAGGGGTTTCGGGTGCGAGACCCGAAACGGCATAATTTTTTTTCCCAACACCAAAAAAATCTTATCTGACATCAGTCTCTCTTGAAATATATAAAAATTTGGCATTATCATCACAGGTCAAAAAGATGGAGTTTTCACCAGGTCCGGACCTGTTAGCCAACGGGCAGTTTTCACCAGGTCCGGACCTGATAGCCAGGGGTCCCGAGTGCGAGACCCGAAACGGCATAATTTTTTTTCCCAACACCAAAAAATCTACTCTAACATCGGACTCGCTTGAAATATATAAAAATTTGGCATTATCATCACGGGTCAAAAAGTTGGAGTTTTCACCAGGTTTGGACCTGTTAGCCAACGGACAGTTTTCACCAGGTCCGGACCTGACAGCCAGGGGTCCCGGGTGCGAGACCCGAAACGGCATAATTTTTTCTTCAGACACCAAAAAATCTAATCTAACATCGGACTCGCTTGAAATATATAAAAATTTGGCATTATCATCACGGGTCCAAAAGTTGGAGTTTTCACCAGGTCCGGACCTGTTAGCCAACGGGCAGTTTTCACCAGGTGCGGACCTGATAGCCAGGGGTCCCGGGTGCGAGACCCGAAACCGCATAATTTTTATTCCTGACACCAAAAAATCTACTCTAACATCGGACATGCTTGAAATATATAAAAATTTGGCATTATCATCACGGGTCAAAAAGTTGGAGTTTTCACCAGGTCCGAAACCTGTTAGCCAACGGGCAGTTTTCACCAGGTCCGATCCTGATAGCCAGGGGTCCCGGGTGCGAGACCCGAAACGGCATAATTTTTTTTCCCAACACCAAAAAATCTTATCTGACATCAGTCTCTCTTGAAATATATAAAAATTTGGCATTATCATCACGGGTCAAAAAGATGGAGTTTTCACCAGGTCCGAACCTGTTAGCCAACGGGCAGTTTTCACCAGGTCCGGACCTGATAGCCAGGGGTTTCGGGTGCGAGACCAGAAACGGCATAATTTTTTTTCCCAACACCAAAAAATCTTATCTGACATCAGTCTCTCTTGAAATATATAAAAATTTGGCATTATCATCACGGTTCAAAAAGATGGAGTTTTCACCAGGTCTGGACCTGTTAGCCAACGGGCAGTTTTCACCAGGTCCGGACCTGATAGCCAGGGGTCCCGAGTGAGAGACCCGAAACGGCATAATTTTTTTTCCCAACACCAAAAAATCTACTCTAACATCGGACTCGCTTGAAATATATACAAATTTGGCATTATCATCACGGGTCAAAAAGTTGGAGTTTTCACCAGGTTCGGACCTGTTAGCCAACGGGCAGTTTTCACCAGGTCCGGACCTGACAGCCAGGGGTCCCGGGTGCAAGACCTGAAAAGGCATAATTTTTTTTCCAAACACCAAAAAATCTTATCTGACATCAGACTCTCTTGAAATATATGAAAATTTGGCATTATCATCATGGGTCAAAAAGTTGGAGTTTTCACCAGGTCCGGACCTGTGAGCCAACGGGCAGTTTTCACCAGGTCCGGACCTGATAGCCAGGGGTCCCGGGTGCGAGACCTGAAACAACATAATTTTTTTTTCCCAACACCAAAAAATCTACTCTAACATCGGACTCGCTTGAAATATATAAAAATTTGGCATTATCATCACGGGTCAAAAAGTTGGAGTTTTCACCAGGTCCGGACCTGTTAGCCAACGGGCAGTTTTCACCAGGTGCGGACCTGATAGCCAGGGGTCCCGGGTGCGAGACCCGAAACGGCATAATTTTTTCTTCAGACTCCAAAAAATCTAATCTGACATCGGACTCGCTTGAAATACATAAAAATTTGGCATTATCATCACAGGTCAAAAAGTTGGAGTTTTCACCAGGTCCGGACCTGACAGCCAGGGGTCCCGGGTGCAAGACCTGAAAAGGCATAATTTTTTTTCCAAACACCAAAAAATCTTATCTGACATCAGACTCTCTTGAAATATATAAAAATTTGGCATTATCATCATGGGTCAAAAAGATGGAGTTATCACCAGGTCCGGACCTGTGAGCCAACGGGCAGTTTTCACCAGGTCCGGACCTGATAGCCAGGGGTCCCGGGTGCGAGACCCGAAACGGCATAATTTTTTCTTCAGACTCCAAAAAATCTAATCTGACATCGGACTCGCTTGAAATATATACAAATTTGGCATTATCATGACAGGTCAAAAAGTTGGAGTTTTCACCAGGTCCGGACACGTTAGCCAACGGGCAGTTTTCACCAGGTCCAGACCTTATAGCCAGGGGTCCCGAGTGCGAGACCCGAAACCGCATAATTTTTTTTCCTGACAGCAAAAAATCTAATCTAACATCGGACTCGCTTGAAATATATAAAAAAAATTCATAATTATCACTGGTCCAAAAGTTTGAGTTTTCACCAGGTCCGGACCTGTCAGCAGGGGTCCCGGGTGCGAGACCCGAAACGGCATAATTTTTTTCTTCAGACTCCAAAAAATCTAATCTGACATCGGACTCGCTTGAAATATATACAAATTTGGCATTATCATCACGGGTCCAAAAGTTGGAGTTTTCACCAGGTCCGGACCTGTTAGCCAACGGGCAGTTTTCACCAGGTGCGGACCTGATAGCCAGGGGTCCCGAGTGAGAGACCCGAAACGGCATAATTTTTTTTCCCAACACCAAAAAATCTACTCTAACATCGGACTCGCTTGAAATATATAAAAATTTGGCATTATCATCACGGGTCAAAAAGTTGGAGTTTTCACCAGGTCCGGACCTGTTAGCCAACGGGCAGTTTTCACCAGGTCCGATCCTGATAGCCAGGGGTCCCGGGTGCGAGACCCGAAACGGCATAATTTTTTTTCCCAACACCAAAAAATCTTATCTGACATCAGTCTCTCTTGAAATATATAAAAATTTGGCATTATCATCACGGGTCAAAAAGATGGAGTTTTCACCAGGTCCGGACCTGTTAGCCAACGGGCAGTTTTCACCAGGTCCGGACCTGATAGCCAGGGGTCCCGGGTGCGAGACTTGAAACGGCATAATTTTTTCTTCAGACTCCAAAAAATCTACTCTAACATCGGACTCGCTTGAAATATATAAAAATTTGGCATTATCATCACGGGTCCAAAAGTTGGAGTTTTCACCAGGTTCGGACCTGTTGGCCAACAGGCAGTTTTCACAAGGTCCGGACCTGACAGCCAGGGGTCCCGGGTGCGAGACCTGAAACGGCATAATTTTTTTTCCCAACACCAAAAAATCTTATCTGACATCAGACTCTCTTGACATATATAAAAATTTGGCATTATCATCACGGGTCAAAAAGATGGAGTTTTCACCAGGTCCGGACCTGTTAGCCAACGGGCAGTTTTCACCAGGTCCGGACCTGATAGCCAGGGGTCCCGGATGCGAGACCCGAAACGGCATAATTTTTTTTCCCAACACCAAAAAATCTTATCTGACATCAGTCTCTCTTGAAATATATAAAAATTTGGCATTATCATCCTAGTCAAAAAGATGGAGTTTTCACCAGGTCCGGACCTGATAGCCAGGGGTCCCGGGTGCGAGACCTGAAACGGCATAATTTTTTTTCCCAACACCAAAAAATCTTATCTGACATCAGACTCTCTTGAAATATATAAAAATTTGGCATTATCATCACGGGTCAAAAAGATGGAGTTTTCACCAGGTCCGGACCTGTTAGCCAACAGGCAGTTTTCACCAGGTCCGGACCTGATAGCCAGGGGTCCCGGATGCGAGACCCGAAACGGCATAATTTTTTCTTCAGACTCAAAAAAATCTAATCTGACATCGGACTCTCTTGAAATATATAAAAATTTGGCATTATCATCCAAGTCAAAAAGATGGAGTTTTCACCAGGTCCGGACCTGATAGCCAGGGGTCCCGGGTGCGAGACTTGAAACGGCATAATTTTTTCTTCAGACTCCAAAAAATCTACTCTAACATCGGACTCGCTTGAAATATATAAAAATTTGGCATTATCATCACGGGTCCAAAAGTTGGAGTTTTCACCAGGTCCGGACCTGTTAGCCAACAGGCAGTTTTCACCAGGTCTGGACCTGACAGCCAGGGGTCCCGGGTGCGAGACCTGAAACGGCATAATTTTTTTTCCCAACACCAAAAAATCTTATCTGACATCAGACTCTCTTGAAATATATAAAAATTTGGCATTATCATCACGGGTCAAAAAGATGGAGTTTTCACCAGGTCCGGACCTGTTAGCCAACGGGCAGTTTTCACCAGGTGCGGACCTGATAGCCAGGGGTCCCGGGTGCGAGACCCGAAACGGCATAATTTTTTTTCCCAACACCTAAAAATCTTATCTGACATCAGACTCGCTTGAAATAGATAAAAATTTGGCATTATCATCACGGGTCAAAAAGATGGAGTTTTCACCAGGTCCGGACCTGTTAGCCAACAAGCAGTTTTCACCAGGTGCGGACCTGATAGCCAGGGGTCCCGGGTGCGAGACCCGAAACGGCATAATTTTGTCTTCAGACTCCAAAAAATCTAATCTGACATCGGACTCGCTTGAAATATATAAAAATTTGGCATTATCATGACAGGTCAAAAAGTTGGAGTTTTCACCAGGTCCGGACACGTTAGCCAACGGGCAGTTTTCACCAGGTCCAGACCTTATAGCCAGGGGTCCCGAGTGCGAGACCCGAAACGGCATAATTTTTTTTCCCAACACCAAAAAATCTTATCTGACATCAGACTCTCTTGAAATATATAAAAATTTGGCATTATCATCACGGGTCAAAAAGATGGAGTTTTCACCAGGTCCGGACCTGTTAGCCAACGGGCAGTTTTCACCAGGTCCGGACCTGATAGCCAGGGGTCCCGGATGCGAGACCCGAAACGGCATAATTTTTTCTTCAGACTCAAAAAAATCTAATCTGACATCGGACTCTCTTGAAATATATAAAAATTTGGCATTATCATCCAAGTCAAAAAGATGGAGTTTTCACCAGGTCCGGACCTGATAGCCAGGGGTCCCGGGTGCGAGACTTGAAACGGCATAATTTTTTCTTCAGACTCCAAAAAATCTACTCTAACATCGGACTCGCTTGAAATATATAAAAATTTGGCATTATCATCACGGGTCCAAAAGTTGGAGTTTTCACCAGGTCCGGACCTGTTAGCCAACAGGCAGTTTTCACCAGGTCTGGACCTGACAGCCAGGGGTCCCGGGTGCGAGACCTGAAACGGCATAATTTTTTTTCCCAACACCAAAAAATCTTATCTGACATCAGACTCTCTTGAAATATATAAAAATTTGGCATTATCATCACGGGTCAAAAAGATGGAGTTTTCACCAGGTCCGGACCTGTTAGCCAACGGGCAGTTTTCACCAGGTGCGGACCTGATAGCCAGGGGTCCCGGGTGCGAGACCCGAAACGGCATAATTTTTTTTCCCAACACCTAAAAATCTTATCTGACATCAGACTCGCTTGAAATAGATAAAAATTTGGCATTATCATCACGGGTCAAAAAGATGGAGTTTTCACCAGGTCCGGACCTGTTAGCCAACAAGCAGTTTTCACCAGGTGCGGACCTGATAGCCAGGGGTCCCGGGTGCGAGACCCGAAACGGCATAATTTTGTCTTCAGACTCCAAAAAATCTAATCTGACATCGGACTCGCTTGAAATATATAAAAATTTGGCATTATCATGACAGGTCAAAAAGTTGGAGTTTTCACCAGGTCCGGACACGTTAGCCAACGGGCAGTTTTCACCAGGTCCAGACCTTATAGCCAGGGGTCCCGAGTGCGAGACCCGAAACCGCATAATTTTTTTTCCTGACACCAAAAAATCTAATCTAACATCGGACTCGCTTGAAATATATAAAAAAAATTCATAATTATCACTGGTCCAAAAGTTTGAGTTTTCACCAGGTCCGGACCTGTCAGCAGGGGTCCCGGGTGCGAGACCCGAAACGGCATAATTTTTTCTTCAGACTCCAAAAAATCTAATCTGACATCGGACTCGCTTGAAATATATACAAATTTGGCATTATCATCACGGGTCCAAAAGTTGGAGTTTTTACCAGGTCCGGACCTGTTAGCCAACGGGCAGTTTTCACCAGGTCCGGACCTGATAGCCAGGGGTCCCGGGTGCGAGACCCGAAACGGCATAATTCTTTTTCCCAACACCAAAAAATCTACTCTAACATCGGACTCGCTTGAAATATATAAAAATTTGGCATTATCATCACGGGTCAAAAAGTTGGAGTTTTCACCAGGTCCGGACCTGTTAGCCAACGGGCAGTTTTCACCAGGTCCGGACCTGACAGCCAGGGGTCCCGGGTGCAAGACCTGAAAAGGCATAATCTTTTTTTCCAAACACCAAAAAATCTTATCTGACATCAGACTCTCTTGAAATATATAAAAATTTGGCATTATCATCCAAGTCAAAAAGATGGAGTTTTCACCAGGTCCGGACCTGATAGCCAGGGGTCCCGGGTGCGAGACTTGAAACGGCATAATTTTTTCTTCAGACTCCAAAAAATCTACTCTAACATCGGACTCGCTTGAAATATATAAAAATTAGGCATTATCATCACGGGTCCAAAAGTTGGAGTTTTCACCAGGTCCGGACCTGTTAGCCAACAGGCAGTTTTCACCAGGTCCGGACCTGACAGCCAGGGGTCCCGGGTGCGAGACCTGAAACGGCATAATTTTTTTTCCCAACACCAAAAAATCTTATCTGACATCAGACTCTCTTGAAATATATAAAAATTTGGCATTATCATCACGGGTCAAAAAGATGGAGTTTTCACCAGGTCCGGACCTGTTAGCCAACGGGCAGTTTTCACCAGGTGCGGACCTGATAGCCAGGGGTCCCGGGTGCGAGACCCGAAACGGCATAATTTTTTTTCCCAACACCAAAAAATCTTATCTGACATCAGACTCGCTTGAAATAGATAAAAATTTGGCATTATCATCACGGGTCAAAAAGATGGAGTTTTCACCAGGTCCGGACCTGTTAGCCAACAAGCAGTTTTCACCAGGTGCGGACCTGATAGCCAGGGGTCCCGGGTGCGAGACCCGAAACGGCATAATTTTGTCTTCAGACTCCAAAAAATCAAATCTGACATCGGACTCGCTTGAAATATATACAAATTTGGCATTATCATGACGGGTCAAAAAGTTGGAGTTTTCACCAGGTCCGGACCTGTTAGCCAACGGGCAGTTTTCACCAGGTGCGGACCTGATAGCCAGGGGTCCCGGGTGTGAGATCCAAAACTGCATAATTTTTTTTCCTGGCGCTCAGGTCCGGACCTGTGCCAAACTGCCACTTTTTGATACTTGTCTGAAAACGTTTTTCATATATTATTTTGACTCTTCAGAATTTGCAAGAAAACTTGAAGAAGAAGCTAGTGGACCCATTGAAGATTATGGCAGGCTGTCAAGGTCTCGATCTAAATCATCGCACAGGTATGATGTCTCAATCTTTTCCCAGATTCCAAAAAATCTAATTCGACACCAGACTCACTCGAAATATATCTGATTTTGGCATTATTGTCACGTGTCAAATAGTTGGAGTTTTCACCAGGTCCGGACCTGTTAGCCAACGGGCAGTTTTCACCAGGTCCGGACCTGATAGCCAGGGGTCCCGGGTGCGAGACCTGAAACGGCATAATTTTTTTTCCCAACACCAAAAAATCTTATCTGACATCAGACTCTCTTGAAATATATAAAAATTTGGCATTATCATCACGGGTCAAAAAGATGGAGTTTTCACCAGGTCCGGACCTGTTAGCCAACGGGCAGTTTTCACCAGGTGCGGACCTGATAGCCAGGGGTCCCGGGTGCGAGACCCGAAACGGCATAATTTTGTCTTCAGACTCCAAAAAATCTAATCTGACATCGGACTCGCTTGAAATATATACAAATTTGGCATTATCATGACGGGTCAAAAAGTTGGAGTTTTCACCAGGTCCGGACCTGTTAGCCAACGGGCAGTTTTCACCAGGTCCGGACCTGACAGCCAGGGGTCCCGGGTGCAAGACCTGAAAAGGCATAATTTGTTTTCCAAACACCAAAAAATCTTATCTGACATCAGACTCTCTTGAAATATATAAAAATTTGGCATTATCATCCAAGTCAAAAAGATGGAGTTTTCACCAGGTCCGGACCTGATAGCCAGGGGTCCCGGGTGCGAGACCCGAAACGGCATAATTTTTTTTCCCAACACCAAAAAATCTTATCTGACATCAGTCTCTCTTGAAATATATAAAAATTTGGCATTATCATCACGGGTCAAAAAGATGGAGTTTTCACCAGGTCCGGACCTGTTAGCCAACGGGCAGTTTTCACCAGGTCCGGACCTGATAGCCAAGGGTCCCGGGTGCGAAACCCGAAACGGCATAATTTTTTTTCCCAACACCAAAAAATCTACTCTAACATCGGACTCGCTTGAAATATATAAAAATTTGGCATTATCATGACGGGTCAAAAAGTTGGAGTTTTCACCAGGTTCGGACCTGTTGGCCAACAGGCAGTTTTCACAAGGTCCAGACCTGACAGCCAGGGGTCCCGGGTGCGAGACCTGAAACGGCATAATTTTTTTTCCCAACACCTAAAAATCTTATCTGACATCAGACTCGCTTGAAATAGATAAAAATTTGGCATTATCATCACGGGTCAAAAAGATGGAGTTTTCACCAGGTCCGGACCTGTTAGCCAACAAGCAGTTTTCACCAGGTGCGGACCTGATAGCCAGGGGTCCCGGGTGCGAGACCCGAAACGGCATAATTTTGTCTTCAGACTCCAAAAAATCTAATCTGACATCGGACTCGCTTGAAATATATAAAAATTTGGCATTATCATGACAGGTCAAAAAGTTGGAGTTTTCACCAGGTCCGGACACGTTAGCCAACGGGCAGTTTTCACCAGGTCCAGACCTTATAGCCAGGGGTCCCGAGTGCGAGACCCGAAACCGCATAATTTTTTTTCCTGACACCAAAAAATCTAATCTAACATCGGACTCGCTTGAAATATATAAAAAAAATTCATAATTATCACTGGTCCAAAAGTTTGAGTTTTCACCAGGTCCGGACCTGTCAGCAGGGGTCCCGGGTGCGAGACCCGAAACGGCATAATTTTTTCTTCAGACTCCAAAAAATCTAATCTGACATCGGACTCGCTTGAAATATATACAAATTTGGCATTATCATCACGGGTCCAAAAGTTGGAGTTTTTACCAGGTCCGGACCTGTTAGCCAACGGGCAGTTTTCACCAGGTCCGGACCTGATAGCCAGGGGTCCCGGGTGCGAGACCCGAAACGGCATAATTCTTTTTCCCAACACCAAAAAATCTACTCTAACATCGGACTCGCTTGAAATATATAAAAATTTGGCATTATCATCACGGGTCAAAAAGTTGGAGTTTTCACCAGGTCCGGACCTGTTAGCCAACGGGCAGTTTTCACCAGGTCCGGACCTGACAGCCAGGGGTCCCGGGTGCAAGACCTGAAAAGGCATAATTTTTTTTCCAAACACCAAAAAATCTTATCTGACATCAGACTCTCTTGAAATATATAAAAATTTGGCATTATCATCCAAGTCAAAAAGATGGAGTTTTCACCAGGTCCGGACCTGATAGCCAGGGGTCCCGGGTGCGAGACTTGAAACGGCATAATTTTTTCTTCAGACTCCAAAAAATCTACTCTAACATCGGACTCGCTTGAAATATATAAAAATTAGGCATTATCATCACGGGTCCAAAAGTTGGAGTTTTCACCAGGTCCGGACCTGTTAGCCAACAGGCAGTTTTCACCAGGTCCGGACCTGACAGCCAGGGGTCCCGGGTGCGAGACCTGAAACGGCATAATTTTTTTTCCCAACACCAAAAAATCTTATCTGACATCAGACTCTCTTGAAATATATAAAAATTTGGCATTATCATCACGGGTCAAAAAGATGGAGTTTTCACCAGGTCCGGACCTGTTAGCCAACGGGCAGTTTTCACCAGGTGCGGACCTGATAGCCAGGGGTCCCGGGTGCGAGACCCGAAACGGCATAATTTTTTTTCCCAACACCAAAAAATCTTATCTGACATCAGACTCGCTTGAAATAGATAAAAATTTGGCATTATCATCACGGGTCAAAAAGATGGAGTTTTCACCAGGTCCGGACCTGTTAGCCAACAAGCAGTTTTCACCAGGTGCGGACCTGATAGCCAGGGGTCCCGGGTGCGAGACCCGAAACGGCATAATTTTGTCTTCAGACTCCAAAAAATCAAATCTGACATCGGACTCGCTTGAAATATATACAAATTTGGCATTATCATGACGGGTCAAAAAGTTGGAGTTTTCACCAGGTCCGGACCTGTTAGCCAACGGGCAGTTTTCACCAGGTGCGGACCTGATAGCCAGGGGTCCCGGGTGTGAGATCCAAAACTGCATAATTTTTTTTCCTGGCGCTCAGGTCCGGACCTGTGCCAAACTGCCACTTTTTGATACTTGTCTGAAAACGTTTTTCATATATTATTTTGACTCTTCAGAATTTGCAAGAAAACTTGAAGAAGAAGCTAGTGGACCCATTGAAGATTATGGCAGGCTGTCAAGGTCTCGATCTAAATCATCGCACAGGTATGATGTCTCAATCTTTTCCCAGATTCCAAAAAATCTAATTCGACACCAGACTCACTCGAAATATATCTGATTTTGGCATTATTGTCACGTGTCAAATAGTTGGAGTTTTCACCAGGTCCGGACCTGTTAGCCAACGGGCAGTTTTCACCAGGTCCGGACCTGATAGCCAGGGGTCCCGGGTGCGAGACCTGAAACGGCATAATTTTTTTTCCCAACACCAAAAAATCTTATCTGACATCAGACTCTCTTGAAATATATAAAAATTTGGCATTATCATCACGGGTCAAAAAGATGGAGTTTTCACCAGGTCCGGACCTGTTAGCCAACGGGCAGTTTTCACCAGGTGCGGACCTGATAGCCAGGGGTCCCGGGTGCGAGACCCGAAACGGCATAATTTTGTCTTCAGACTCCAAAAAATCTAATCTGACATCGGACTCGCTTGAAATATATACAAATTTGGCATTATCATGACGGGTCAAAAAGTTGGAGTTTTCACCAGGTCCGGACCTGTTAGCCAACGGGCAGTTTTCACCAGGTCCGGACCTGACAGCCAGGGGTCCCGGGTGCAAGACCTGAAAAGGCATAATTTGTTTTCCAAACACCAAAAAATCTTATCTGACATCAGACTCTCTTGAAATATATAAAAATTTGGCATTATCATCCAAGTCAAAAAGATGGAGTTTTCACCAGGTCCGGACCTGATAGCCAGGGGTCCCGGGTGCGAGACCCGAAACGGCATAATTTTTTTTCCCAACACCAAAAAATCTTATCTGACATCAGTCTCTCTTGAAATATATAAAAATTTGGCATTATCATCACGGGTCAAAAAGATGGAGTTTTCACCAGGTCCGGACCTGTTAGCCAACGGGCAGTTTTCACCAGGTCCGGACCTGATAGCCAAGGGTCCCGGGTGCGAAACCCGAAACGGCATAATTTTTTTTCCCAACACCAAAAAATCTACTCTAACATCGGACTCGCTTGAAATATATAAAAATTTGGCATTATCATGACGGGTCAAAAAGTTGGAGTTTTCACCAGGTTCGGACCTGTTGGCCAACAGGCAGTTTTCACAAGGTCCGGACCTGACAGCCAGGGGTCCCGGGTGCGAGACCTGAAACGGCATAATTTTTTTTCCCAACACCAAAACATCTTATCTGACATCAGACTCTCTTGAAATATATAAAAATTTGGCATTATCATCACGGGTCAAAAAGATGGAGTTTTCACCAGGTCCGGACCTGTGAGCCAACGGGCAGTTTTCACCAGGTCCGGACCTGACAGCCAGGGGTCCCGGGTGCAAGACCTGAAAAGGCATAATTTTTTTTCCCAACACCAAAAAATCTTATCGGACATCAGACTTTCTTGAAATATATAAAAATTTGGCATTATCATCACGGGTCAAAAAGTTGGAGTTTTCACCAGGTCCGGACCTGTTAGCCAACGGGCAGTTTTAACCAGGTCCGGACCTGATAGCCAGGGGTCCCGGGTGCGAGACCCGAAACGGCATAATTTTTTCTCCACACTCCAAAAAATCTAATCTGACATCGGACTCGCTTGAAATATATAAAAATTTGGCATTATCATCACGGGTCAAAAAGTTGGAGTTTTCACCAGGTCCGGACCTGTTAGCCAACGGGCAGTTTTCACCAGGTGCGGACCTGATAGCCAGGGGTCCCGAGTGCGAGACCCGAAACCGCATAATTTTTTTTTCTGACACCAACAAATCTAATCTATCATCGGACTAGCTTGAAATATATCAAAATTTAGCATTATCATCACTGGTCCAAAAGTTGGAGTTTTCACCAGGTCCGGACCTGATAGCCAAGGGTCCCGGGTGCGAGACCCGAAACGGCATAATTTTTTTTCCCAACACCAAAAAATCTACTCTAACATCGGACTCGCTTGAAATATGTAAAAATTTGGCATTATCATCACGGGTCCAAAAGATGGAGTTTTCACCAGGTCCGGACCTGTTATCCAACGGGCAGTTTTCACCAGGTGCGGACCTGATAGCCAGGGGTCCCGGGTGCGAGACCTGAAACAGCATATTTTTTATCCTGACACCAAAAAATCTAATCTAACATCGGACTCGCTTGAAATATATACAAATTTGGCATTATCATGACGGGTCAAAAAGTTGGAGTTTTCACCAGGTCCGGACCTGTTAGCCAACGGGCAGTTTTCACCAGGTGCGGACCTGATAGCCAGGGGTCCCGGGTGTGAGACCCAAAACTGCATAATTTTTTTTCCTGGCGCTCAGGTCCGGACCTGTGCCAAACTGCCACTTTTTGATACTTGTCTGAAAACGTATTTCATATATTATTTTGACTCTTCAGAATTTGCAAGAAAACTTGAAGAAGAAGCTAGTGGATCCATTGAAGATTATGGCAGGCTGTCAAGGTCTCGATCTAAATCATCTCACAGGTATGATGTCTCAATCTTTTCCCAGATTCCAAAAAATCTAATTCGACACCAGACTCACTCGAAATATATCTGATTTTGGCCTTATTGTCACGTGTCAAATAGTTGGAGTTTTCACTAGGTCCGGACCTGTTAGCCAACGGGCAGTTTTCACCAGGTCCGGACCTGACAGCCAAGGGACCCGGGTGCGAGACCTGAAACGGCATAATTTTTTTTCCCAACACCAAAAAATCTTATCTGACATCAGACTCTCTTGAAATATATAAAAATTTGGCATTATCATCACGGGTCAAAAAGATGGAGTTTTCACCAGGTCCGGACCTGTGAGCCAACGGGCAGTTTTCACCAGGTCCGGACCTGAGAGCCAGGGGTCCTGGGTGCGAGACCTGAAACGGCATAATTTTTTTTCCCAACACCAAAAAATCTACTCTAACATCGGACTCGCTTGAAATATATAAAAATTTGGCATTATCATCACGGGTCAAAAAGATGGAGTTTTCACCAGGTCCGGACCTATTAGCCAACGGGCAGTTTTCACCAGGTCCGGACCTGACAGCCAGGGGTCCCGGGTGCGAGACCTGAAACAGCATAATTTTTTTTCCTGACACCAAAAAATCTTATCTGACATCAGTCTCTCTTGAAATATATAAAAATTTGGCATTATCATCACGGGTCAAAAAGTTGGAGTTTTCACCAGGTCCGGACCTGTTAGCCAACGGGCAGTTTTCACCAGGTGCGGACCTGATAGCCAGGGGTCCCGAGTGCGAGACCCGAAACCGCATAATTTTTTTTCCTGACACCAACAAATCTAATCTATCATCGGACTAGCTTGAAATATATCAAAATTTAGCATTATCATCACTGGTCCAAAAGTTGGAGTTTTCACCAGGTCCGGACCTGATAGCCAAGGGTCCCGGGTGCGAGACCCGAAACGGCATAATTTTTTTTCCCAACACCAAATAAATCTACTCTAACATCGGACTCGCTTGAAATATGTAAAAATTTGGCATTATCATCACGGGTCCAAAAGATGGAGTTTTCACCAGGTCCGGACCTGTTATCCAACGGGCAGTTTTCACCAGGTGCGGACCTGATAGCCAGGGGTCCCGGGTGCGAGACCTGAAACAGCATATTTTTTATCCTGACACCAAAAAATCTAATCTAACATCGGACTCGCTTGAAATATATACAAATTTGGCATTATCATGACGGGTCAAAAAGTTGGAGTTTTCACCAGGTCCGGACCTGTTAGCCAACGGGCAGTTTTCACCAGGTGCGGACCTGATAGCCAGGGGTCCCGGGTGTGAGACCCAAAACTGCATAATTTTTTTTCCTGGCGCTCAGGTCCGGACCTGTGCCAAACTGCCACTTTTTGATACTTGTCTGAAAACGTATTTCATATATTATTTTGACTCTTCAGAATTTGCAAGAAAACTTGAAGAAGAAGCTAGTGGATCCATTGAAGATTATGGCAGGCTGTCAAGGTCTCGATCTAAATCATCTCACAGGTATGATGTCTCAATCTTTTCCCAGATTCCAAAAAATCTAATTCGACACCAGACTCACTCGAAATATATCTGATTTTGGCCTTATTGTCACGTGTCAAATAGTTGGAGTTTTCACCAGGTCCGGACCTGATAGCCAAGGGGCAGTTTTCACCAGGTCCGGACCTGACAGCCAAGGGACCCGGGTGCGAGACCTGAAACGGCATAATTTTTTTTCCCAACACCAAAAAATCTTATCTGACATCAGACTCTCTTGAAATATATAAAAATTTGGCATTATCATCACGGGTCAAAAAGATGGAGTTTTCACCAGGTCCGGACCTGTGAGCCAACGGGCAGTTTTCACCAGGTCCGGACCTGAGAGCCAGGGGTCCTGGGTGCGAGACCCGAAACGGCATAATTTTTTTTCCCAACACCAAAAAATCTACTCTAACATCGGACTCGCTTGAAATATATAAAAATTTGGCATTATCATCACGGGTCAAAAAGATGGAGTTTTCACCAGGTCCGGACCTATTAGCCAACGGGCAGTTTTCACCAGGTCCGGACCTGACAGCCAGGGGTCCCGGGTGCGAGACCTGAAACAGCATAATTTTTTTTCCTGACACCAAAAAATCTTATCTGACATCAGTCTCTCTTGAAATATATAAAAATTTGGCATTATCATCACGGGTCAAAAAGTTGGAGTTTTCACCAGGTCCGGACCTGTTAGCCAACGGGCAGTTTTCACCAGGTCCGGACCTGACAGCCAGGGGTCCCGGGTGCAAGACCTGAAAAGGCATAATTTTTTTTCCCAACACCAAAAAATCTTATCTGACATCAGACTTTCTTGAAATATATAAAAATTTGGCATTATCATCACGGGTCAAAAAGATGGAGTTTTCACCAGGTCCGGACCTGTTAGCCAACGGGCAGTTTTCACCAGGTGCGGACCTGATAGTCAGGGGTCCCGGGTGCGAGACCTGAAACAGCATAATTTGTTTTCCTGACACCAAAAAATCTAATCTAACATCGGACTCGCTTGAAATATATACAAATTTGGCATTATCATGACGGGTCAAAAAGTTGGAGTTTTCACCAGGTCCGGACCTGTTAGCCAACGGGCAGTTTTCACCAGGTGCGGACCTGATAGCCAGGGGTCCCGGGTGCGAGACCCGAAACGGCATAATTTTTTTTCCCAACACCAAAAAATCTACTCTAACATCGGACTCGCTTGAAATATATAAAAATTTGGCATTATCATCACGGGTCAAAAAGATGGAGTTTTCACCAGGTCCGGACCTATTAGCCAACGGGCAGTTTTCACCAGGTCCGGACCTGACAGCCAGGGGTCCCGGGTGCGAGACCTGAAACAGCATAATTTTTTTTCCTGACACCAAAAAATCTTATCTGACATCAGTCTCTCTTGAAATATATAAAAATTTGGCATTATCATCACGGGTCAAAAAGTTGGAGTTTTCACCAGGTCCGGACCTGTTAGCCAACGGGCAGTTTTCACCAGGTCCGGACCTGACAGCCAGGGGTCCCGGGTGCAAGACCTGAAAAGGCATAATTTTTTTTCCCAACACCAAAAAATCTTATCTGACATCAGACTTTCTTGAAATATATAAAAATTTGGCATTATCATCACGGGTCAAAAAGATGGAGTTTTCACCAGGTCCGGACCTGTTAGCCAACGGGCAGTTTTCACCAGGTGCGGACCTGATAGTCAGGGGTCCCGGGTGCGAGACCTGAAACAGCATAATTTGTTTTCCTGACACCAAAAAATCTAATCTAACATCGGACTCGCTTGAAATATATACAAATTTGGCATTATCATGACGGGTCAAAAAGTTGGAGTTTTCACCAGGTCCGGACCTGTTAGCCAACGGGCAGTTTTCACCAGGTGCGGACCTGATAGCCAGGGGTCCCGGGTGCGAGACCCGAAACGGCATAATTTTTTTTCCCAACACCAAAAAATCTACTCTAACATTGGACTCGCTTGAAATATATAAAAATTTGGCATTATCATCACGGGTCAAAAAGATGGAGTTTTCACCAGGTCCGGACCTGTTAGCCAACAGGCAGTTTTCACCAGGTCCGGACCTGACAGCCAGGGGTCCCGGGTGCAAGACCTGAAAAGGCATAATTTTTTTTCCAAACACCAAAAAATCTTATCTGACATCAGACTCTCTTGAAATATATAAAAATTTGGCATTATCATCACGGGTCAAAAAGTTGGAGTTTTCACCAGGTTCGGACCTGTTAGCCAACGGGCAGTTTTCACCAGGTCCGGACCTGACAGCCAGGGGTCATGGGTGCCAGACCTGAAACAGCATAAATTTTTTCCCAACACCAAAAAATCTTATCTGACATCAGACTCTCTTGAAATATATAAAAATTTGGCATTATTATCACGGGTCAAAAAGATGGAGTTTTCACCAGGTCCGGACCTGTTAGCCAACGGGCAGTTTTCACCAGGTCCGGACCTGATAGCCAGGGGTCCCGGGTGCGAGACCCGAAACGGCATAATTTTTTTTCCCAACACCAACAAATCTACTCTAACATCGGACTTGCTTGAAATATATAAAAATTTGGCATTATCATCACGATCAAAAAGTTGGAGTTTTCACCAGGTCCGGACCTGTTAGCCAACGGGCAGTTTTCACCAGGTCCGGACCTGAGAGCCAGGGGTCCTGGGTGCGAGACCCGAAACGGCATAATTATTTTTCCCAACACCAAAAAATCTACTCTAACATCGGACTCGCTTGAAATATATAAAAATTTAGCATTATCATCACGGGTCAAAAAGTTGGAGTTTTCACCAGGTCCGGACCTGTTAGCCAACGGGCAGTTTTCACCAGGTCTGGACCTGACAGCCAGGGGTCCCGGTTGCAAGACCTGAAACGGCATAATTTTTTTTCCCATCACCAAAAAATCTTATCTGACATCAGACTCTCTTGAAATATATACAAATTTGGCATTATCATCCAAGTCAAAAAGATGGAGTTTTCACCAGGTCCAGACCTGTTAGCCAACGGGCAGTTTTCACCAGGTCCGGACCTGATAGCCAGGGGTCCCGAAACCGCATAAGTTTTTTTTCCTGACACCAAAAAATCTAATCTATCATCGGACTTGCTTGATATATATCAAAATTTAGCATTATCATCACGGGTCCAAAAGTTGGAGTTTTCACCAGGTCCGGACCTGTTAGCCAACGGGCAGTTTTCACCAGGTCCGGACCTGACAGCCAGGGGTCCCGGGTGCGAGACCTGAAACAGCAGAATATATTTTCCCAACACCAAAAAGTCTACTCTAACATCGGACTCGCTTGAAATATATAAAAATGTGGCATTATCTTCATGGGTCCAAAAATTGGAGTTTTCACCAGGTCCGGACCTGTTAGCCAACGGGCAGTTTTCACCAGGTCCGGACCTGTTAGCCAACGGGCAGTTTTCACCAGGTCCGGACCTGTTAGCCAACGGGCAGTTTTCACCAGGTCCGGACCTGATAGCCAAGGGTCCCGGGTGCGAGACCCGAAACGGCATAATTTTTTTCCCAACACCAAAAAATCTATTCTAACATCGGACTCGCTTGAAATATATAAAAATTTGGCATTTATCATCACGGGTCCAAAAGTTGGAGTTTTCACCAGGTCCGGACCTGTTAGCCAACGGGCAGTTTTCACCAGGTCCCAACCTGACAGCAGGGGTCCCGGGTGCGAGACCTGAAACAGCATAATTTTTTTTCCCAACACCAAAAAATCTTATCTGACATCAGACTCTCTTGAAATATATAAAAATTTGGCATTATCATCACGGGTCAAAAAGATGGAGTTTTCACCAGGTCCGAACCTGTGAGCCAACGGGCAGTTTTCACCAGGTCCGGGTGCGAGACCTGAAACAGCATAATTTTTTTTCCCAACACCAACAAATCTACTCTAACATCGGACTTGCTTGAAATATATAAAAATTTGGCATTATCTTCATGGGTCCAAAACTTGGAGTTTTCACCAGGTCCGGACCTGTTAGCCAACGGGCAGTTTTCACCAGGTCCGGACCTGAGAGCCAGGGGTCCTGGGTGCGAGACCCGAAACGGCATAATTATTTTTCCCAACACCAAAAAATCTACTCTAACATCGGACTCGCTTGAAATATATAAAAATTTAGCATTATCATCACGGGTCAAAAAGTTGGAGTTTTCACCAGGTCCGGACCTGTTAGCCAACGGGCAGTTTTCACCAGGTCTGGACCTGACAGCCAGGGGTCCCGGTTGCAAGACCTGAAACGGCATAATTTTTTTTCCCAACACCAAAAAATCTTATCTGACATCAGACTCTCTTGAAATATATACAAATTTGGCATTATCATCCAAGTCAAAAAGATGGAGTTTTCACCAGGTCCAGACCTGTTAGCCAACGGGCAGTTTTCACCAGGTCCGGACCTGATAGCCAGGGGTCCCGAAACCGCATAAGTTTTTTTTCCTGACACCAAAAAATCTAATCTATCATCGGACTTGCTTGATATATATCAAAATTTAGCATTATCATCACGGGTCCAAAAGTTGGAGTTTTCACCAGGTCCGGACCTGTTAGCCAACGGGCAGTTTTCACCAGGTCCGGACCTGACAGCCAGGGGTCCCGGGTGCGAGACCTGAAACAGCAGAATATATTTTCCCAACACCAAAAAATCTACTCTAACATCGGACTCGCTTGAAATATATAAAAATGTGGCATTATCTTCATGGGTCCAAAACTTGGAGTTTTCACCAGGTCCGGACCTGTTAGCCAACGGGCAGTTTTCACCAGGTCCGGACCTGTTAGCCAACGGGCAGTTTTCACCAGGTCCGGACCTGATAGCCAAGGGTCCCGGGTGCGAGACCCGAAACGGCATAATTTTTTTCCCAACACCAAAAAATCTATTCTAACATCGGACTCGCTTGAAATATATAAAAATTTGGCATTATCATCACGGGTCCAAAAGTTGGAGTTTTCACCAGGTCCGGACCTGTTAGCCAACGGGCAGTTTTCACCAGGTCCCAACCTGACAGCAGGGGTCCCGGGTGCGAGACCTGAAACAGCATAATTTTTTTTCCCAACACCAAAAAATCTTATCTGACATCAGACTCTCTTGAAATATATAAAAATTTGGCATTATCATCACGGGTCAAAAAGATGGAGTTTTCACCAGGTCCGAACCTGTGAGCCAACGGGCAGTTTTCACCAGGTCCGGGTGCGAGACCTGAAACAGCATAATTTTTTTTCCCAACACCAACAAATCTACTCTAACATCGGACTTGCTTGAAATATATAAAAATTTGGCATTATCTTCATGGGTCCAAAACTTGGAGTTTTCACCAGGTCCGGACCTGTTAGCCAACGGGCAGTTTTCACCAGGTCCGGACCTGAGAGCCAGGGGTCCTGGGTGCGAGACCCGAAACGGCATAATTATTTTTCCCAACACCAAAAAATCTACTCTAACATCGGACTCGCTTGAAATATATAAAAATTTAGCATTATCATCACGGGTCAAAAAGTTGGAGTTTTCACCAGGTCCGGACCTGTTAGCCAACGGGCAGTTTTCACCAGGTCTGGACCTGACAGCCAGGGGTCCCGGTTGCAAGACCTGAAACGGCATAATTTTTTTTCCCAACACCAAAAAATCTTATCTGACATCAGACTCTCTTGAAATATATACAAATTTGGCATTATCATCCAAGTCAAAAAGATGGAGTTTTCACCAGGTCCAGACCTGTTAGCCAACGGGCAGTTTTCACCAGGTCCGGACCTGATAGCCAGGGGTCCCGAAACCGCATAAGTTTTTTTTCCTGACACCAAAAAATCTAATCTATCATCGGACTTGCTTGATATATATCAAAATTTAGCATTATCATCACGGGTCCAAAAGTTGGAGTTTTCACCAGGTCCGGACCTGTTAGCCAACGGGCAGTTTTCACCAGGTCCGGACCTGACAGCCAGGGGTCCCGGGTGCGAGACCTGAAACAGCAGAATATATTTTCCCAACACCAAAAAATCTACTCTAACATCGGACTCGCTTGAAATATATAAAAATGTGGCATTATCTTCATGGGTCCAAAACTTGGAGTTTTCACCAGGTCCGGACCTGTTAGCCAACGGGCAGTTTTCACCAGGTCCGGACCTGTTAGCCAACGGGCAGTTTTCACCAGGTCCGGACCTGTTAGCCAACGGGCAGTTTTCACCAGGTCCGGACCTGATAGCCAAGGGTCCCGGGTGCGAGACCCGAAACGGCATAATTTTTTTCCCAACACCAAAAAATCTATTCTAACATCGGACTCGCTTGAAATATATAAAAATTTGGCATTATCATCACGGGTCCAAAAGTTGGAGTTTTCACCAGGTCCGGACCTGTTAGCCAACGGGCAGTTTTCACCAGGTCCCAACCTGACAGCAGGGGTCCCGGGTGCGAGACCTGAAACAGCATAATTTTTTTTCCCAACACCAAAAAATCTTATCTGACATCAGACTCTCTTGAAATATATAAAAATTTGGCATTATCATCACGGGTCAAAAAGATGGAGTTTTCACCAGGTCCGAACCTGTGAGCCAACGGGCAGTTTTCACCAGGTCCGGGTGCGAGACCTGAAACAGCATAATTTTTTTTCCCAACACCAAAAAATCTTATCTGACATCAGACTCTCTTGAAATATATAAAAATGTGGCATTATCTTCATGGGTCCAAAACTTGGAGTTTTCACCAGGTCCGGACCTGTTAGCCAACGGGCAGTTTTCACCAGGTCCGGACCTGATAGCCAAGGGTCCCGGGTGCGAGACCCGAAACGGCATAATTTTTTTCCCAACACCAAAAAATCTACTCTAACTTCGGACTCGCTTGAAATATATAAAAATTTGGCATTATCATCACGGGTCCAAAAGTTGGAGTTTTCACCAAGTCCGGACCTGACAGCCAGGGGTCCCGGGTGCGAGACCCGAAACGGCATAATTTTTTTTCCCAACACCATAAAATCTACTCTAACATCGGACTCGCTTGAAATATGTAAAAATTTGGCATTATCATCACGGGTCCAAAAAGATGGAGTTTTCACCAGGTCCGGACCTGTTAGCCAACGGGCAGTTTTCACCAGGTCCGGACCTGACAGCCAGGGGTCCCGGGTGCAAGACCTGAAACAGCATAATTTTTTCTCCAGACTCCAAAAAATCTAATCTGACATCGGACTCGCTTGAAATATATAAAAATTTGGCATTATCATGACGGGTCAAATAGTTGGAGTTTTCACCAGGTCCGGACCTGTTAGCCAACGGGCAGTTTTCACCAGGTCCGGACCTGACAGCCAGGGGTCCCGGGTGCGAGACCCGAAACGGCAAAATTTTTTCTCCACACTCCAAAAAATCTAATCTGACATCAGACTTGCTTGAAATATATACAAATTTGGCATTATCATGACGGTTCAAAAAGTTGGAGTTTTCACCAGGTCCGGACCTGTTAGCCAGCGGGCAGTTTTCACCAGGTCCGGACCTGACAGCCAGTGGTCCCGGGTGCGAGACCCGAAACGGCATAATTTTTTCTCCACACTCCAACAAATCTAATCTATCATCGGACTTGCTTGAAATATATCAAAATTTAGCATTATCATCACTGGTCCAAAAGTTGGAGTTTTCACCAGGTCCGGACCTGATAGCCAAGGGTCCCGGGTGCGAGACCCGAAACGGCATAATTTTTTTTCCCAACACCAAAAAATCTACTCTAACATCGGACTCGCTTGAAATATATAAACCTGACCTGACAGCCAGGGGTCCCGGGTGCGAGACCCGAAACGGCAAAATTTTTTCTCCACACTCCAAAAAATCTAATCTGACATCGGACTCGCTTGAAATATATAAAAATTTGGCATTATCATGACGGTTCAAAAAGTTGGAGTTTTCACCAGGTCTGGACCTGTTAGCCAGCGGGCAGTTTTCACCAGGTCCGGACCTGACAGCCAGTGGTCCCGGGTGCGAGACCCGAAACGGCATAATTTTTTCTCCACACTCCAAAAAATCTAATCTGACATCGGACTCGCTTGAAATATATAAAAATTTGGCATTATCATCACGGGTCAAAAAGTTGGAGTTTTCACCAGGTCCGGACCTGTAAGCCAACGGGCAGTTTTCACCAGGTCCGGACCTGATAGCCAGGGGTCCCGAGTGCGAGACCCGAAACCGCATAATTTTTTTTCCTGACACCAACAAATCTAATCTATCATCGGACTTGCTTGAAATATATCAAAATTTAGCATTATCATCACTGGTCCAAAAGTTGGAGTTTTCACCAGGTCCGGACCTGTTAGCCAACGGGCAGTTTTCACCAGGTCTGGACCTGACAGCCAGGGGTCCCGGTTGCAAGACCTGAAACGGCATAATTTTTTTTCCCAACACCAAAAAATCTTATCTGACATCAGACTCTCTTGAAATATATACAAATTTGGCATTATCATCCAAGTCAAAAAGATGGAGTTTTCACCAGGTCCAACCCTGTTAGCCAACGGGCAGTTTTCACCAGGTCCGGACCTGATAGCCAGGGGTCCCGAAACCGCATAAGTTTTTTTTCCTGACACCAAAAAATCTAATCTATCATCGGACTTGCTTGATATATATCAAAATTTAGCATTATCATCACGGGTCCAAAAGTTGGAGTTTTCACCAGGTCCGGACCTGTTAGCCAACGGGCAGTTTTCACCAGGTCCGGACCTGACAGCCAGGGGTCCCGGGTGCGAGACCTGAAACAGCAGAATATATTTTCCCAACACCAAAAAATCTACTCTAACATCGGACTCGCTTGAAATATATAAAAATGTGGCATTATCTTCATGGGTCCAAAACTTGGAGTTTTCACCAGGTCCGGACCTGTTAGCCAACGGGCAGTTTTCACCAGGTCCGGACCTGTTAGCCAACGGGCAGTTTTCACCAGGTCCGGACCTGTTAGCCAACGGGCAGTTTTCACCAGGTCCGGACCTGATAGCCAAGGGTCCCGGGTGCGAGACCCGAAACGGCATAATTTTTTTCCCAACACCAAAAAATCTATTCTAACATCGGACTCGCTTGAAATATATAAAAATTTGGCATTATCATCACGGGTCCAAAAGTTGGAGTTTTCACCAGGTCCGGACCTGTTAGCCAACGGGCAGTTTTCACCAGGTCCCAACCTGACAGCAGGGGTCCCGGGTGCGAGACCTGAAACAGCATAATTTTTTTTCCCAACACCAAAAAATCTTATCTGACATCAGACTCTCTTGAAATATATAAAAATTTGGCATTTTCATCACGGGTCAAAAAGATGGAGTTTTCACCAGGTCCGGACCTGTTAGCCAACGGGCAGTTTTCACCAGGTCCGGACCTGACAGCCAGGGGTCCCGGGTGCAAGACCTGAAACGGCATAATTTTTTCTCCAGACTCCAAAAAATCTAATCTGACATCGGACTCGCTTGAAATATATAAAAATTTGGCATTATCATGACGGGTCAAATAGTTGGAGTTTTCACCAGGTCCGGACCTGTTAGCCAACGGGCAGTTTTCACCAGGTCCGATCCTGATAGCCAGGGGTCCCGGGTGCGAGACCCGAAACGGCATAATTTTTTTTCCCAACACCAAAAAATCTTATCTGACATCAGTCTCTCTTGAAATATATAAAAATTTGGCATTATCATCACGGGTCAAAAAGATGGAGTTTTCACCAGGTCCGGACCTGTTAGCCAGCGGGCAGTTTTCACCAGGTCCGGACCTGACAGCCAGTGGTCCCGGGTGCGAGACCCGAAACGGCATAATTTTTTCTCCACACTCCAACAAATCTAATCTATCATCGGACTTGCTTGAAATATATCAAAATTTAGCATTATCATCACTGGTCCAAAAGTTGGAGTTTTCACCAGGTCCGGACCTGATAGCCAAGGGTCCCGGGTGCGAGACCCGAAACGGCATAATTTTTTTTCCCAACACCAAAAAATCTACTCTAACATCGGACTCGCTTGAAATATATAAACCTGACCTGACAGCCAGGGGTCCCGGGTGCGAGACCCGAAACGGTAAAATTTTTTCTCCACACTCCAAAAAATCTAATCTGACATCGGACTCGCTTGAAATATATAAAAATTTGGCATTATCATGACGGTTCAAAAAGTTGGAGTTTTCACCAGGTCTGGACCTGTTAGCCAGCGGGCAGTTTTCACCAGGTCCGGACCTGACAGCCAGTGGTCCCGGGTGCGAGACCCGAAACGGCATAATTTTTTCTCCACACTCCAAAAAATCTAATCTGACATCGGACTCGCTTGAAATATATAAAAATTTGGCATTATCATCACGGGTCAAAAAGTTGGAGTTTTCACCAGGTCCGGACCTGTTAGCCAACGGGCAGTTTTCACCAGGTCCGGACCTGATAGCCAGGGGTCCCGAGTGCGAGACCCGAAACCGCATAATTTTTTTTC
The DNA here is from genome assembly GCA_963971285.1 of Astropecten irregularis. Lineage (NCBI taxonomy): Eukaryota > Metazoa > Echinodermata > Asteroidea > Paxillosida > Astropectinidae > Astropecten > Astropecten irregularis. Next base: position 10,805,755 of record OZ020247.1, read on the forward strand.
CTGACACCAACAAATCTAATCTATCATCGGACTTGCTTGAAATATATCAAAATTTAGCATTATCATCACTGGTCCAAAAGTTGGAGTTTTCACCAGGTCCGGACCTGTTAGCCAACGGGCAGTTTTCACCAGGTCTGGACCTGACAGCCAGGGGTCCCGGTTGCAAGACCTGAAACGGCATAATTTTTTTTCCCAACACCAAAAAATCTTATCTGACATCAGACTCTCTTGAAATATATACAAATTTGGCATTATCATCCAAGTCAAAAAGATGGAGTTTTCACCAGGTCCAGACCTGTTAGCCAACGGGCAGTTTTCACCAGGTCCGGACCTGATAGCCAGGGGTCCCGAAACCGCATAAGTTTTTTTTCCTGACACCAAAAAATCTAATCTATCATCGGACTTGCTTGATATATATCAAAATTTAGCATTATCATCACGGGTCCAAAAGTTGGAGTTTTCACCAGGTCCGGACCTGTTAGCCAACGGGCAGTTTTCACCAGGTCCGGACCTGACAGCCAGGGGTCCCGGGTGCGAGACCTGAAACAGCAGAATATATTTTCCCAACACCAAAAAATCTACTCTAACATCGGACTCGCTTGAAATATATAAAAATGTGGCATTATCTTCATGGGTCCAAAACTTGGAGTTTTCACCAGGTCCGGACCTGTTAGCCAACGGGCAGTTTTCACCAGGTCCGGACCTGTTAGCCAACGGGCAGTTTTCACCAGGTCCGGACCTGTTAGCCAACGGGCAGTTTTCACCAGGTCCGGACCTGATAGCCAAGGGTCCCGGGTGCGAGACCCGAAACGGCATAATTTTTTTTCCCAACACCAAAAAATCTACTCTAACATCGGACTCGCTTGAAATATATAAACCTGACCTGACAGCCAGGGGTCCCGGGTGCGAGACCCGAAACGGCATAATTTTTTTTCCCAACACCAAAAAATCTTATCTGACATCAGACTCTCTTGAAATATATAAAAATTTGGCATTATCATCACGGGTCAAAAAGATGGAGTTTTCACCAGGTCCGAACCTGTGAGCCAACGGGCAGTTTTCACCAGGTCCGGGTGCGAGACCTGAAACAGCATAATTTTTTTTCCCAACACCAACAAATCTACTCTAACATCGGACTTGCTTGAAATATATAAAAATTTGGCATTATCTTCATGGGTCCAAAACTTGGAGTTTTCACCAGGTCCGGACCTGTTAGCCAACGGGCAGTTTTCACCAGGTCCGGACCTGAGAGCCAGGGGTCCTGGGTGCGAGACCCGAAACGGCATAATTATTTTTCCCAACACCAAAAAATCTACTCTAACATCGGACTCGCTTGAAATATATAAAAATTTAGCATTATCATCACGGGTCAAAAAGTTGGAGTTTTCACCAGGTCCGGACCTGTTAGCCAACGGGCAGTTTTCACCAGGTCTGGACCTGACAGCCAGGGGTCCCGGTTGCAAGACCTGAAACGGCATAATTTTTTTTCCCAACACCAAAAAATCTTATCTGACATCAGACTCTCTTGAAATATATACAAATTTGGCATTATCATCCAAGTCAAAAAGATGGAGTTTTCACCAGGTCCAGACCTGTTAGCCAACGGGCAGTTTTCACCAGGTCCGGACCTGATAGCCAGGGGTCCCGAAACCGCATAAGTTTTTTTTCCTGACACCAAAAAATCTAATCTATCATCGGACTTGCTTGATATATATCAAAATTTAGCATTATCATCACGGGTCCAAAAGTTGGAGTTTTCACCAGGTCCGGACCTGTTAGCCAACGGGCAGTTTTCACCAGGTCCGGACCTGACAGCCAGGGGTCCCGGGTGCGAGACCTGAAACAGCAGAATATATTTTCCCAACACCAAAAAATCTACTCTAACATCGGACTCGCTTGAAATATATAAAAATGTGGCATTATCTTCATGGGTCCAAAACTTGGAGTTTTCACCAGGTCCGGACCTGTTAGCCAACGGGCAGTTTTCACCAGGTCCGGACCTGTTAGCCAACGGGCAGTTTTCACCAGGTCCGGACCTGTTAGCCAACGGGCAGTTTTCACCAGGTCCGGACCTGATAGCCAAGGGTCCCGGGTGCGAGACCCGAAACGGCATAATTTTTTTCCCAACACCAAAAAATCTATTCTAACATCGGACTCGCTTGAAATATATAAAAATTTGGCATTATCATCACGGGTCCAAAAGTTGGAGTTTTCACCAGGTCCGGACCTGTTAGCCAACGGGCAGTTTTCACCAGGTCCCAACCTGACAGCAGGGGTCCCGGGTGCGAGACCTGAAACAGCATAATTTTTTTTCCCAACACCAAAAAATCTTATCTGACATCAGACTCTCTTGAAATATATAAAAATTTGGCATTATCATCACGGGTCAAAAAGATGGAGTTTTCACCAGGTCCGAACCTGTGAGCCAACGGGCAGTTTTCACCAGGTCCGGGTGCGAGACCTGAAACAGCATAATTTTTTTTCCCAACACCAAAAAATCTTATCTGACATCAGACTCTCTTGAAATATATAAAAATGTGGCATTATCTTCATGGGTCCAAAACTTGGAGTTTTCACCAGGTCCGGACCTGTTAGCCAACGGGCAGTTTTCACCAGGTCCGGACCTGATAGCCAAGGGTCCCGGGTGCGAGACCCGAAACGGCATAATTTTTTTCCCAACACCAAAAAATCTACTCTAACTTCGGACTCGCTTGAAATATATAAAAATTTGGCATTATCATCACGGGTCCAAAAGTTGGAGTTTTCACCAAGTCCGGACCTGACAGCCAGGGGTCCCGGGTGCGAGACCCGAAACGGCATAATTTTTTTTCCCAACACCATAAAATCTACTCTAACATCGGACTCGCTTGAAATATGTAAAAATTTGGCATTATCATCACGGGTCCAAAAAGATGGAGTTTTCACCAGGTCCGGACCTGTTAGCCAACGGGCAGTTTTCACCAGGTCCGGACCTGACAGCCAGGGGTCCCGGGTGCAAGACCTGAAACAGCATAATTTTTTCTCCAGACTCCAAAAAATCTAATCTGACATCGGACTCGCTTGAAATATATAAAAATTTGGCATTATCATGACGGGTCAAATAGTTGGAGTTTTCACCAGGTCCGGACCTGTTAGCCAACGGGCAGTTTTCACCAGGTCCGGACCTGACAGCCAGGGGTCCCGGGTGCGAGACCCGAAACGGCAAAATTTTTTCTCCACACTCCAAAAAATCTAATCTGACATCAGACTTGCTTGAAATATATACAAATTTGGCATTATCATGACGGTTCAAAAAGTTGGAGTTTTCACCAGGTCCGGACCTGTTAGCCAGCGGGCAGTTTTCACCAGGTCCGGACCTGACAGCCAGTGGTCCCGGGTGCGAGACCCGAAACGGCATAATTTTTTCTCCACACTCCAACAAATCTAATCTATCATCGGACTTGCTTGAAATATATCAAAATTTAGCATTATCATCACTGGTCCAAAAGTTGGAGTTTTCACCAGGTCCGGACCTGATAGCCAAGGGTCCCGGGTGCGAGACCCGAAACGGCATAATTTTTTTTCCCAACACCAAAAAATCTACTCTAACATCGGACTCGCTTGAAATATATAAACCTGACCTGACAGCCAGGGGTCCCGGGTGCGAGACCCGAAACGGCAAAATTTTTTCTCCACACTCCAAAAAATCTAATCTGACATCGGACTCGCTTGAAATATATAAAAATTTGGCATTATCATGACGGTTCAAAAAGTTGGAGTTTTCACCAGGTCTGGACCTGTTAGCCAGCGGGCAGTTTTCACCAGGTCCGGACCTGACAGCCAGTGGTCCCGGGTGCGAGACCCGAAACGGCATAATTTTTTCTCCACACTCCAAAAAATCTAATCTGACATCGGACTCGCTTGAAATATATAAAAATTTGGCATTATCATCACGGGTCAAAAAGTTGGAGTTTTCACCAGGTCCGGACCTGTAAGCCAACGGGCAGTTTTCACCAGGTCCGGACCTGATAGCCAGGGGTCCCGAGTGCGAGACCCGAAACCGCATAATTTTTTTTCCTGACACCAACAAATCTAATCTATCATCGGACTTGCTTGAAATATATCAAAATTTAGCATTATCATCACTGGTCCAAAAGTTGGAGTTTTCACCAGGTCCGGACCTGTTAGCCAACGGGCAGTTTTCACCAGGTCTGGACCTGACAGCCAGGGGTCCCGGTTGCAAGACCTGAAACGGCATAATTTTTTTTCCCAACACCAAAAAATCTTATCTGACATCAGACTCTCTTGAAATATATACAAATTTGGCATTATCATCCAAGTCAAAAAGATGGAGTTTTCACCAGGTCCAACCCTGTTAGCCAACGGGCAGTTTTCACCAGGTCCGGACCTGATAGCCAGGGGTCCCGAAACCGCATAAGTTTTTTTTCCTGACACCAAAAAATCTAATCTATCATCGGACTTGCTTGATATATATCAAAATTTAGCATTATCATCACGGGTCCAAAAGTTGGAGTTTTCACCAGGTCCGGACCTGTTAGCCAACGGGCAGTTTTCACCAGGTCCGGACCTGACAGCCAGGGGTCCCGGGTGCGAGACCTGAAACAGCAGAATATATTTTCCCAACACCAAAAAATCTACTCTAACATCGGACTCGCTTGAAATATATAAAAATGTGGCATTATCTTCATGGGTCCAAAACTTGGAGTTTTCACCAGGTCCGGACCTGTTAGCCAACGGGCAGTTTTCACCAGGTCCGGACCTGTTAGCCAACGGGCAGTTTTCACCAGGTCCGGACCTGTTAGCCAACGGGCAGTTTTCACCAGGTCCGGACCTGATAGCCAAGGGTCCCGGGTGCGAGACCCGAAACGGCATAATTTTTTTCCCAACACCAAAAAATCTATTCTAACATCGGACTCGCTTGAAATATATAAAAATTTGGCATTATCATCACGGGTCCAAAAGTTGGAGTTTTCACCAGGTCCGGACCTGTTAGCCAACGGGCAGTTTTCACCAGGTCCCAACCTGACAGCAGGGGTCCCGGGTGCGAGACCTGAAACAGCATAATTTTTTTTCCCAACACCAAAAAATCTTATCTGACATCAGACTCTCTTGAAATATATAAAAATTTGGCATTTTCATCACGGGTCAAAAAGATGGAGTTTTCACCAGGTCCGGACCTGTTAGCCAACGGGCAGTTTTCACCAGGTCCGGACCTGACAGCCAGGGGTCCCGGGTGCAAGACCTGAAACGGCATAATTTTTTCTCCAGACTCCAAAAAATCTAATCTGACATCGGACTCGCTTGAAATATATAAAAATTTGGCATTATCATGACGGGTCAAATAGTTGGAGTTTTCACCAGGTCCGGACCTGTTAGCCAACGGGCAGTTTTCACCAGGTCCGATCCTGATAGCCAGGGGTCCCGGGTGCGAGACCCGAAACGGCATAATTTTTTTTCCCAACACCAAAAAATCTTATCTGACATCAGTCTCTCTTGAAATATATAAAAATTTGGCATTATCATCACGGGTCAAAAAGATGGAGTTTTCACCAGGTCCGGACCTGTTAGCCAGCGGGCAGTTTTCACCAGGTCCGGACCTGACAGCCAGTGGTCCCGGGTGCGAGACCCGAAACGGCATAATTTTTTCTCCACACTCCAACAAATCTAATCTATCATCGGACTTGCTTGAAATATATCAAAATTTAGCATTATCATCACTGGTCCAAAAGTTGGAGTTTTCACCAGGTCCGGACCTGATAGCCAAGGGTCCCGGGTGCGAGACCCGAAACGGCATAATTTTTTTTCCCAACACCAAAAAATCTACTCTAACATCGGACTCGCTTGAAATATATAAACCTGACCTGACAGCCAGGGGTCCCGGGTGCGAGACCCGAAACGGTAAAATTTTTTCTCCACACTCCAAAAAATCTAATCTGACATCGGACTCGCTTGAAATATATAAAAATTTGGCATTATCATGACGGTTCAAAAAGTTGGAGTTTTCACCAGGTCTGGACCTGTTAGCCAGCGGGCAGTTTTCACCAGGTCCGGACCTGACAGCCAGTGGTCCCGGGTGCGAGACCCGAAACGGCATAATTTTTTCTCCACACTCCAAAAAATCTAATCTGACATCGGACTCGCTTGAAATATATAAAAATTTGGCATTATCATCACGGGTCAAAAAGTTGGAGTTTTCACCAGGTCCGGACCTGTTAGCCAACGGGCAGTTTTCACCAGGTCCGGACCTGATAGCCAGGGGTCCCGAGTGCGAGACCCGAAACCGCATAATTTTTTTTCCTGACACCAACAAATCTAATCTATCATCGGACTTGCTTGAAATATATCAAAATTTAGCATTATCATCACTGGTCCAAAAGTTGGAGTTTTCACCAGGTCCGGACCTGTTAGCCAACGGGCAGTTTTCACCAGGTCTGGACCTGACAGCCAGGGGTCCCGGTTGCAAGACCTGAAACGGCATAATTTTTTTTCCCAACACCAAAAAATCTTATCTGACATCAGACTCTCTTGAAATATATACAAATTTGGCATTATCATCCAAGTCAAAAAGATGGAGTTTTCACCAGGTCCAGACCTGTTAGCCAACGGGCAGTTTTCACCAGGTCCGGACCTGATAGCCAGGGGTCCCGAAACCGCATAAGTTTTTTTTCCTGACACCAAAAAATCTAATCTATCATCGGACTTGCTTGATATATATCAAAATTTAGCATTATCATCACGGGTCCAAAAGTTGGAGTTTTCACCAGGTCCGGACCTGTTAGCCAACGGGCAGTTTTCACCAGGTCCGGACCTGACAGCCAGGGGTCCCGGGTGCGAGACCTGAAACAGCAGAATATATTTTCCCAACACCAAAAAATCTACTCTAACATCGGACTCGCTTGAAATATATAAAAATGTGGCATTATCTTCATGGGTCCAAAACTTGGAGTTTTCACCAGGTCCGGACCTGTTAGCCAACGGGCAGTTTTCACCAGGTCCGGACCTGTTAGCCAACGGGCAGTTTTCACCAGGTCCGGACCTGTTAGCCAACGGGCAGTTTTCACCAGGTCCGGACCTGATAGCCAAGGGTCCCGGGTGCGAGACCCGAAACGGCATAATTTTTTTTCCCAACACCAAAAAATCTACTCTAACATCGGACTCGCTTGAAATATATAAACCTGACCTGACAGCCAGGGGTCCCGGGTGCGAGACCCGAAACGGCAAAATTTTTTCTCCACACTCCAAAAAATCTAATCTGACATCGGACTCGCTTGAAATATATAAAAATTTGGCATTATCATGACGGTTCAAAAAGTTGGAGTTTTCACCAGGTCTGGACCTGTTAGCCAGCGGGCAGTTTTCACCAGGTCCGGACCTGACAGCCAGTGGTCCCGGGTGCGAGACCCGAAACGGCATAATTTTTTCTCCACACTCCAAAAAATCTAATCTGACATCGGACTCGCTTGAAATATATAAAAATTTGGCATTATCATCACGGGTCAAAAAGTTGGAGTTTTCACCAGGTCCGGACCTGTAAGCCAACGGGCAGTTTTCACCAGGTCCGGACCTGATAGCCAGGGGTCCCGAGTGCGAGACCCGAAACCGCATAATTTTTTTTCCTGACACCAACAAATCTAATCTATCATCGGACTTGCTTGAAATATATCAAAATTTAGCATTATCATCACTGGTCCAAAAGTTGGAGTTTTCACCAGGTCCGGACCTGTTAGCCAACGGGCAGTTTTCACCAGGTCTGGACCTGACAGCCAGGGGTCCCGGTTGCAAGACCTGAAACGGCATAATTTTTTTTCCCAACACCAAAAAATCTTATCTGACATCAGACTCTCTTGAAATATATACAAATTTGGCATTATCATCCAAGTCAAAAAGATGGAGTTTTCACCAGGTCCAGACCTGTTAGCCAACGGGCAGTTTTCACCAGGTCCGGACCTGATAGCCAGGGGTCCCGAAACCGCATAAGTTTTTTTTCCTGACACCAAAAAATCTAATCTATCATCGGACTTGCTTGATATATATCAAAATTTAGCATTATCATCACGGGTCCAAAAGTTGGAGTTTTCACCAGGTCCGGACCTGTTAGCCAACGGGCAGTTTTCACCAGGTCCGGACCTGACAGCCAGGGGTCCCGGGTGCGAGACCTGAAACAGCAGAATATATTTTCCCAACACCAAAAAATCTACTCTAACATCGGACTCGCTTGAAATATATAAAAATGTGGCATTATCTTCATGGGTCCAAAACTTGGAGTTTTCACCAGGTCCGGACCTGTTAGCCAACGGGCAGTTTTCACCAGGTCCGGACCTGTTAGCCAACGGGCAGTTTTCACCAGGTCCGGACCTGTTAGCCAACGGGCAGTTTTCACCAGGTCCGGACCTGATAGCCAAGGGTCCCGGGTGCGAGACCCGAAACGGCATAATTTTTTTCCCAACACCAAAAAATCTATTCTAACATCGGACTCGCTTGAAATATATAAAAATTTGGCATTATCATCACGGGTCCAAAAGTTGGAGTTTTCACCAGGTCCGGACCTGTTAGCCAACGGGCAGTTTTCACCAGGTCCCAACCTGACAGCAGGGGTCCCGGGTGCGAGACCTGAAACAGCATAATTTTTTTTCCCAACACCAAAAAATCTTATCTGACATCAGACTCTCTTGAAATATATAAAAATTTGGCATTTTCATCACGGGTCAAAAAGATGGAGTTTTCACCAGGTCCGGACCTGTTAGCCAACGGGCAGTTTTCACCAGGTCCGGACCTGACAGCCAGGGGTCCCGGGTGCAAGACCTGAAACGGCATAATTTTTTCTCCAGACTCCAAAAAATCTAATCTGACATCGGACTCGCTTGAAATATATAAAAATTTGGCATTATCATGACGGGTCAAATAGTTGGAGTTTTCACCAGGTCCGGACCTGTTAGCCAACGGGCAGTTTTCACCAGGTCCGATCCTGATAGCCAGGGGTCCCGGGTGCGAGACCCGAAACGGCATAATTTTTTTTCCCAACACCAAAAAATCTTATCTGACATCAGTCTCTCTTGAAATATATAAAAATTTGGCATTATCATCACGGGTCAAAAAGATGGAGTTTTCACCAGGTCCGGACCTGTTAGCCAGCGGGCAGTTTTCACCAGGTCCGGACCTGACAGCCAGTGGTCCCGGGTGCGAGACCCGAAACGGCATAATTTTTTCTCCACACTCCAACAAATCTAATCTATCATCGGACTTGCTTGAAATATATCAAAATTTAGCATTATCATCACTGGTCCAAAAGTTGGAGTTTTCACCAGGTCCGGACCTGATAGCCAAGGGTCCCGGGTGCGAGACCCGAAACGGCATAATTTTTTTTCCCAACACCAAAAAATCTACTCTAACATCGGACTCGCTTGAAATATATAAACCTGACCTGACAGCCAGGGGTCCCGGGTGCGAGACCCGAAACGGCAAAATTTTTTCTCCACACTCCAAAAAATCTAATCTGACATCGGACTTGCTTGAAATATATAAAAATTTGGCATTATCATGACGGTTCAAAAAGTTGGAGTTTTCACCAGGTCTGGACCTGTTAGCCAGCGGGCAGTTTTCACCAGGTCCGGACCTGACAGCCAGTGGTCCCGGGTGCGAGACCCGAAACGGCATAATTTTTTCTCCACACTCCAAAAAATCTAATCTGACATCGGACTCGCTTGAAATATATAAAAATTTGGCATTATCATCACGGGTCAAAAAGTTGGAGTTTTCACCAGGTCCGGACCTGTTAGCCAACGGGCAGTTTTCACCAGGTCCGGACCTGATAGCCAGGGGTCCCGAGTGCGAGACCCGAAACCGCATAATTTTTTTTCCTGACACCAACAAATCTAATCTATCATCGGACTTGCTTGAAATATATCAAAATTTAGCATTATCATCACTGGTCCAAAAGTTGGAGTTTTCACCAGGTCCGGACCTGTTAGCCAACGGGCAGTTTTCACCAGGTCTGGACCTGACAGCCAGGGGTCCCGGTTGCAAGACCTGAAACGGCATAATTTTTTTTCCCAACACCAAAAAATCTTATCTGACATCAGACTCTCTTGAAATATATACAAATTTGGCATTATCATCCAAGTCAAAAAGATGGAGTTTTCACCAGGTCCAGACCTGTTAGCCAACGGGCAGTTTTCACCAGGTCCGGACCTGATAGCCAGGGGTCCCGAAACCGCATAAGTTTTTTTTCCTGACACCAAAAAATCTAATCTATCATCGGACTTGCTTGATATATATCAAAATTTAGCATTATCATCACGGGTCCAAAAGTTGGAGTTTTCACCAGGTCCGGACCTGTTAGCCAACGGGCAGTTTTCACCAGGTCCGGACCTGACAGCCAGGGGTCCCGGGTGCGAGACCTGAAACAGCAGAATATATTTTCCCAACACCAAAAAATCTACTCTAACATCGGACTCGCTTGAAATATATAAAAATGTGGCATTATCTTCATGGGTCCAAAACTTGGAGTTTTCACCAGGTCCGGACCTGTTAGCCAACGGGCAGTTTTCACCAGGTCCGGACCTGTTAGCCAACGGGCAGTTTTCACCAGGTCCGGACCTGTTAGCCAACGGGCAGTTTTCACCAGGTCCGGACCTGATAGCCAAGGGTCCCGGGTGCGAGACCCGAAACGGCATAATTTTTTTCCCAACACCAAAAAATCTATTCTAACATCGGACTCGCTTGAAATATATAAAAATTTGGCATTATCATCACGGGTCCAAAAGTTGGAGTTTTCACCAGGTCCGGACCTGTTAGCCAACGGGCAGTTTTCACCAGGTCCCAACCTGACAGCAGGGGTCCCGGGTGCGAGACCTGAAACAGCATAATTTTTTTTCCCAACACCAAAAAATCTTATCTGACATCAGACTCTCTTGAAATATATAAAAATTTGGCATTTTTATCACGGGTCAAAAAGATGGAGTTTTCACCAGGTCCGAACCTGTGAGCCAACGGGCAGTTTTCACCAGGTCCGGGTGCGAGACCTGAAACAGCATAATTTTTTTTCCCAACACCAAAAAATCTTATCTGACATCAGACTCTCTTGAAATATATAAAAATGTGGCATTATCTTCATGGGTCCAAAACTTGGAGTTTTCACCAGGTCCGGACCTGTTAGCCAACGGGCAGTTTTCACCAGGTCCGGACCTGATAGCCAAGGGTCCCGGGTGCGAGACCCGAAACGGCATAATTTTTTTCCCAACACCAAAAAATCTACTCTAACTTCGGACTCGCTTGAAATATATCAAAATTTGGCATTATCATCACGGGTCCAAAAGTTGGAGTTTTCACCAAGTCCGGACCTGACAGCCAGGGGTCCCGGGTGCGAGACCCGAAACGGCATAATTTTTTTTCCAAACACCAAAAAATCTACTCTAACATCGGACTCGCTTGAAATATATCAAAATTTAGCATTATCATCACGGGTCCAAAAGTTGGAGTTTTCACCAGGTCCGGACCTGTTAGCCAACGGGCAGTTTTCACCAGGTCCGGACCTGACAGCCAGGGGTCCCGGGTGTGAGACCCAAAACTGCATAATTTTTTTTCCCAACACCATAAAATCTACTCTAACATCGGACTCGCTTGAAATATGTAAAAATTTGGCATTATCATCACGGGTCCAAAAGATGGAGTTTTCACCAGGTCCGGACCTGTTAGCCAACGGGCAGTTTTCACCAGGTTCGGACCTGACAGCCAGTGGTCCCGGGTGCAAGACCTGAAACGGCATAATTTTTTTTCCCAACACCAAAAAATCTACTCTAACATCGGACTCGCTTGAAATATATCAAAATTTAGCATTATCATCACGGGTCCAAAAGTTGGAGTTTTCACCAGGTCCGGACCTGTTAGCCAACGGGCAGTTTTCACCAGGTCCGGACCTGACAGCCAGGGGTCCCGGGTGTGAGACCCAAAACTGCATAATTTTTTTTCCTGGCGCTCAGGTCCGGACCTGTTCCAAACTGCCACTTTTTGATACTTGTCTGAAAACGTATTTCATATATTATTTTGACTCTTCAGAATTTGCGAGACTTGAAGAAGAAGCTAGTGGATCCATTGAAGATTATGGCAGGCTGTCAAGGTCTCGATCTAAATTATCGCACAGGTATGATGTCTCAATCTTTTCCCAGATTCCAAAAAATCTAATTCGACACCAGACTCACTCGAAATATATCTGATTTTGGCATTATTGTCACGTGTCAAATAGTTGGAGTTTTCACCAGGTCCGGACCTATTAGCCAACGGGCAGTTTTCACCAGGTCCGGACCTGACAGCCAGTGGTCCCGGGTGCGAGACCTGAAACGGCAGAATATATTTTCCCAACACCAAAAAATCTACTCTAACATCGGACTCGCTTGAAATATGTAAAAATTTTGCATTATCATCACGGGTCAAAAAGTTGGAGTTTTCACCAGGTCCGGACCTGTTAGCCAATGGGGTTTTCACCAGGTCCGGACCTGACAGCCAGGGGTCCCGGGTGCAAGACCTGAAACGGCATAATTTTTTTTCCCAACACCAAAAAATCTTATCTGACATCAGACTCTCTTGAAATATATACAAATTTGGCATTATCATCCAAGTCAAAAAGATGGAGTTTTCACCAGGTCCGGACCTGTTAGCCAACGGGCAGTTTTCACCAGGTGCGGACCTGATAGCCAGGGGTCCCGAGTGCGAGACCCGAAACCGCATAATTTTTTTCCTGACACCAAAAAATCTAATCTATCATCGGACTTGCTTGAAATATATCAAAATTTTCATAATCATCACTGGTCCAAAAGTTGGAGTTTTCACCAGGTCCGGACCTGTTAGCCAACGGGCAGTTTTCACCAGGTCCGGACCTGATAGCCAGGGGTCCCAGGTGCGAGACCCGAAACGGCATAATTTTTTTTCCCAACACCAAAAAATCTACTCTAACATCGGACTCGCTTGAAATATGTAAAAATTTGGCATTATGATCACGGGTCCAAAAGTTGGAGTTTTCAATACCTGTTAGCCAACGGGCAGTTTTCACCAGGTCCGGACCTGACAGCCAGGGGTCCCGGGTGCAAGACCTGAAACGGCATAATTTTTTTTCCCAACACCAAAAAATCTTATCTGACATCAGACTCTCTTGAAATATATAAAAATTTGGCATTATCATCACGGGTCAAAAAGTTGGAGTTTTCTCCAGGTCCGGACCTGATAGCCAACGGGCAGTTTTCACCAGGTCCGGACCTGATAGCCAGGGGTCCCGGGTGCGAGACCCTAAACGGCATAATTTTTTTTCAGACTCCAAAAAATCTAATCTGATTTCGGACTCGCTTGAAATATATAAAAATTTAGTATTATCATCACGGGTCAAAAAGTTGGAGTTTTCACCAGGTCCGGACTTGATAGCAAACGGGCAGTTTTCACCAGGTCCGGATCTGATAGCCAGGGGTCCCGAATGCGAGACCCGAAACGGCTTAATTTTTTTTCCCAACACCAAAAAATCTAATCTGACATCAGACTCTCTTGAAATATATCAAAATTTGGCATTATCATCATTGGTCAAAAAGTGGATGTTTTCACCAGGTCCGGACCTGATAGCCAGGGGTCCCGGGTGCGAGACCCGAAACCGCATAATTTTTTTTCCTGGCGCTCAGGTCGGGACCTGTTCCAAACTGCCACTTTTTGACACGTGTCTGAAAACTTATTTCATATATAATTTTGTCTTTTCAGAATTTGCTAGAAAACTAGAAAAAGAAGCTAGTGGATCCATTGAAGATTATGACAGGCTGTCAAGGTCTGGATCTAAATCATCGCACAGGTATGATGTCTCAATCTTTTCCCAGATTAAAAAAAAAATCAAATTCAACACCACACTCACTTGAAATACATCCAAATGTTGCATTATTGTCACGGGTCAAAAAGTTGCAGTTTTCACCAGCTCAGGACCCGAGAGCCACTTTTTGACTCTTGAATCAAAAAAAAAATTGAATAGAAAAAATCGAACTTTGGATTTCGACTTGTTATGTCTTGTTGTGACTTGTAATGACTTATGATGTTTTATTTTGACTTGTTATGACTTGCGGTGACTTGTGGTGACTTGTGATGACTTGCGGTGACTTGTGATGACTTGTGATGACTTTGTGGTGACTTGTGATGACTTGTGGTGACTTGTGGTGACTTGTGATGACTTGTGGTGACTTGTGATGACTTGTGATGACTTGCGGTGACTTGAGGTGACTTGTGAAAACTTACGGTGACTTGTGGTGACTTGCGGTGACTTGTGATGACTTGCGGTGACTTGCGGTGACTTGTGGTGACTTGTGATGACTTGTGATGACTTGTGGTGACTTGTGATGACTTGTGGTGACTTGTGTTGCCCTCTGGTGACTTGTGTTGCCCTCTGGTGACTTGTGATGAGTCAATAACCAACTGTGGCAAGACTCCAACAAACACTAAGAAGTTTTGGGGGTATTTTTTATACTGTACCATTTCATGTGGAGGAAATTATAGTTTTCCTCTGACTTTTGTACTGATTTGCAGGGTGATCGCTGTTGTACTGTCTAGACCCCGGACAACCCGTTCACCCGTATAAAAACCACCTACTACGTGAACAAGCCCGGTATGAGGATGGATTACATCCTGTATGATACCAGGACTGGATTGCCGAGTGACTTAACTTGAGAGTAGCCTGATACTGGCCAGCATACCAGGGACCAACATACACTACTAGCTCAGACCACACAGGTGTAGAAGCCCTCTTTGAAATGCAGAAGATCAAAGGTCAGTCCTAACTCATTAGCTTTTATTGAAAGGTGAACAAAGAAAAATTGACTGGAGCGGGTTTCAAACAGGTCTGTGACCTCCTGAATACCGTACAGGCGCTCTACCAACTGATCTATCCAGCCCTACGTTGGTGGTTTCCCTAAAAGTCAATTATCTTTGTTCGTTTGGCAGTCAGAAGCCATGAAACCACGCACATAGGCCTACTGCTTCAGTCAGTTTCCCTTGTGGTTATTTGATGATTATATCATTATTTTTATATTATATTTGTACATCAGTTGACCCGAGCCTTGGTCTGAACTATGCAAACCTGTTGTATGGTTTTATTGTGTATAATTATTTCAATATTCATTGCAATCATGACCTGCAGTGAATATTGTCAAAGTGTTCAATCAAGATTGTAAATTGAGCATTGAGTGAGTGAAATAACCTGGAGCCAATTTCATTTAACTGCTAAGCACAAAAATGTCTTGCCCAATACAAAAGCAAACAACCATTAAAAGTTGCATTTGATATTCATGGTCAATGAACAACAGGTAAAGAGCAATCACAAGTGATACACAACACATTCAAATGTTTTTTTATTAAGACAGAAATGTCATGCTTAGCAAATGTTTGTGCTAAGCAGCGCCGTAAAATTGGCCCCTGTTTATTGCTAATAGTGGCAAGGTTGAGAAGTATTGGTGTACAGCCAATACACAGTGTTTTCAGAAACAAGTTTTGTTGTTGTTCATCTTTCTCTGTTATTATTTCTTTGACTGAATACTGTAGGTCTAGGATCCAACGTTTCAGGCAACGAGGAGGAGCATCTCTCTGCGCTACTGGAAATCCTTCTGTATATCAATAATTTCAACCTGGTCACTAAGGAACAGCATGTCTAGTACCTCATGTCCTCATTCGTCATCTTTCTCCTACTGGTATGCTTGTGGCTGGGTTGAGTCTTCCACTGTTGCACCAGCCGGTCTGCACCTGTTTTGTGCTCTAGAGCTCTAGAGGCTCTAGAGATAATTTGTCACGGGATGATGACATCCTAAAATCAAGATGATGACATCCTGAGATAATTTATCACGGGATGATGACATCCTAAAATCAAGATGATGACATCCTGAGATAATTTATCACGGAAATTGACATCCTAAAATCAAGATGACGACATCCTGAGATAATTTATCACGGAAATTGACATCCAAAAATCAAGATGACGACTTCTTGAGATAATTTATCACGGGATGATGACATCCTAAAATCAAGATGATGACATCCTGAGATAATTTATCACGGGATGATGACATCCTAAAATCAAGATGATGACATCCTGAGATAATTTATCACGGAAATTGACATCCTAAAATCAAGATGACGACATCCTGAGATAATTTATCACGGAAATTGACATCCAAAAATCAAGATGACGACTTCTTGAGATAATTTATCACGGGATGACGACATCCTAAAATCAAGATGACGACTTCTTGAGATAATTTATCTCGGGATGACGACATCCTAAAATCAAGATATCATCATCCCAAGATGCTTAGTCTCAAGATCTCGACAAGTCGGATGGCACCTCTAGGGTTCCATACATTTACATTTCTAAAACTGTATTTATTACAATTGTCAAAGTGCCTGAACCAAAGAAATTAATATGTACAAATGCACAATTTGAAGTGGATCAAGAATCTATAATCCTATTTATTCTTTTCTTACTGGCTGTATAGAAATTGATATAAATCTATCACAACATTATTATAGCTGAAGAAAGTATCAAAGTACGTAACAATGATGTGCGCCAATATGAATGACGACCACAAATCTTACAGAAATGGTTATACAATACAGTGGAATGTCACTACAACAAACACGGCAGGATTCACAGAAATTGTCCATTATAGTGGTCAATTGTATACAAAATTGGGAGCCAAGGATGATGTTCAGTAAAGCCCAATGTTCATTGTAGCAGCGTTCCACTGTACTGTACTTTTTTTCTACATTGTATAAACTCAATAAGTAATACATGTGTAATGTTCATGTACAGCTTTAGACACATCAGTATCTATTACTGAACATTGACATATTGTGTATGCTTGAGAGTTTGGAATGCTTGATGTTTCAATTCATGGCTTTTAGGCTTTGAGAAAGATCATGGTTTGATGGAAATGTCAGTTGCCTTGATATATTTCTGGTCATTCTTGTGGTTGATGAGCAGTTTGTAGCATTTTATCACTCATATATTTTAATGTATATTTATTCAGATTGACTTCAATATACATCATTATCAGTGTGTATGTCAGGTTTTTCAACTGACCGAATTGCAGTGCAACATTTGATCAGGTTCGAATCCTGCTCTAGTCAATATAACCTCGTCCACCATTCTACAATATTTATCATGTCAGAGTCTACAGAATGGTTGTAGTATGTACAAACTGTAGTATTGCAAATGGAAGTTTGTATCTATGCCAAGTTTAGCAAAGACACATTACAATAATGTGTGAAGAAAGTAACTTTCAAGCTGTATGTATTTTATCTTAAATTTGACATGTTTTCCTCTGTCAAAATTATGTCAGTTATCTGGGCCTAATTGCATCAAATGTTGAAATTAGGGGCGCAATTTTAGCAATGCCAAATTTAATTTTAATTTTAATTTTCTGCCCTTATGACATCTCAGTCGACTAAAGGAACTAGCACTGACAAGAGATGGAAAATTATGCGTCCTTTTCCATGACTTAGTGAATAAATCTGGGCTAGAGAGAAGGAACGGGAGGGAGGGAGGGGTTTCAACACGCATGCTCTTAATGGACACATGGCCATATCCGCATTCATTCATGCGAAAAATCAGTCAAGTGTGAACAAATCCACATTTGAAGGCAGATATCTCTGTCATCCCTTGCTCATTTTCCCTGTAGTTTCTAGAAATGTGATTGATTCTTTAAAATTAAATGATCGTTGTGCAAATTACTTTTTGAATGCCTTGATTCATATTGTCTTTATTCATTTATGCATGAAGTATGTATCATATGAACGGTATCAAATGAAAGCTGAGGAACTTAGCTTTCCAGATATGTGTCATTTATTATTCAAAAGTGAAATTAAAATTGGATTAAACATAGACAAATCTCGGTTTTGTTTTATCTGGGACACCCTGTAAATATTCATGCTCAAGTATTATTCTCAATGCTCTCTTTTAAATTCTTTCAAGCAAATAACTTTGACATTTAGAGAGCCATTCCATACAGGTGTGGCATATTCAGTTATGAAATTTGGTCATAATGCATGTTTTGACAGAATCCTTTATACTTGGCAAAGTAGCTCCCCATGGATTACGCTGTTCTATGTTACAATCTATGCTGTATTTGGTAGCTCTCATTATGATATTCATAATTCAAATTCAATCAAACATTTTGAAAATTGGGGTTTTTCACAAGTTGAAATTCTGAGAAGGATTCTGGCACTAATTCATTCATAGATTAGTCCAATCATAGATAAGGAGTTTAAACATACTTTTAACCATATCAGGCGATATTCAAATAAATGATTTGAAACGATGGCAAGTAACACAAATATCATGTCTTGAGTTTCATTCATTACTGAGTCCGAGTATAATGAGCTTAAACAATTTTGATCTTCGGAAGATCAAAAATCCTGTGAAAGGATTTATAAATACTGTGGGCATTTTGCATTGTTTCCTTTAAAAAGTGGGCACCGTATGGGACTGGAAATTTCATACATGACTGTTATTGTATCTTTCTTTACTATGAATCTGCATTTCTTTAACAAAACCAAAGTATGATATTAACTTTAATTTAGTACATTTAGGCTGATTTTAAGTCAGAACCTAAACATCTTCCATTTACCATAAAACTGGGTTTCATGTCTGTTGGCCTCCAATACTAAGATAAATAATGGAATCGTTGGGCCATTTTTATTTAAAACCCTAAATCTCAGTGTCTGTTGCTCATGAAATGTGATGTCAATCCAAATCGAAGATGACATCATTATGACTTCATCAATAATTGATCCAAGCAAGAGACCTCACGCCCCGCCCCCATGCACACACCCACACATTTCAATATAGTAGGAATCATTTTGTAGAATAAAAGTTTCATTCAACATCACTGTTGACTCTATGAAAGTTTCCAAAGACAATTAGTTTGATTTGAAGACCCCAGCTTGTAATAGCTTACATGGTTTCGTTGGAGAGTTCATTTTAATTGTTTAGGCCAAATTTTATCAATTTTCTTTTTCCCATCTAAATATTTTTTTAATTATTGATGCAAAGGTAGTATCATACTTTGGTAGCATATACTGAAACAGAAATCTGCAAGGTTTACTTATAACTTGCAGGGTGTAAAGATGGTGTTTGTAGAAACGTAGTTGTCTGCCTGAAATGCTGTATTTATCCAGAAAAGAGTAAAACCAGTGATCAAAATGATTTTTGATCTTTAGAAGATCAAAATTAAAGGTAATATCATACTTTGGTTTTTATCAAAGAAGTGCAGATGGGCCAAAATATCAAGGGAGACACATTCCCAGTCATCTGCGAAAATTTCAGTTCCATACGGTGCCCGTTTTTAGCGAAAATCGTGAAAAACGGCCACAGTATTTCACAGTATTTTTTATCTTTAAAAGATCAAAAAGATTTTCGGTTGTTGTTCTACTGATTTCTTGATAAATACACCATTTCAAGCGGAACAATTTTAACGGTGGGTTTCTACCAGCACCATCTTCATCCCCTGAAAGTTATACGTAAATATGTGAACATTTCTGTTTTGGTTGCTAACCAAAGTATGATACTACCTTTAAAATCGCGCCCTTAGCTAATTCCAACTTCAATGACCAATGACAAAAGAAAATCAGAAAATTTGAAATGGATTTGTTTCTTTCTTTCTTTGTTCAATTTGTATAATTATTGATGCCTTCGTTTGTTTATTTTGGTGTGATTTATTTGTTTTATAAGTTGAACTGGCAGCATATTAGAAATAATTGGCACTGTTGATTTTACGTTGGTATAATTATATTCTCTAATTATATTCTTTAAGTAGTATAAACGACCTGGCTCAAGTCGCTCAACCAAAGATCCCGCCTAAATAGGATCTTTGGCTCAACTTTGTAATAATTACAACAAAAAAACTGATAGCGAACATCCGACCCATGAGGGCGCTATTGTTGTAAACACACACTCATTCATGAAAGACCATGTGTACATCAGCTGCTGCATTGAATGATTTCAGGAGATTTTTGTCTGCTTTCCTGCCCGAGTCATAAGCAGAAGAGGCATTTTCCAGGTGAGTCTTGGTCTGAGGTTTACTAGAGATTATCTTAGATACATTTTTAGCTCAAAACGAAGTATTTTTGTGGCTTTTTTTGCAGCAAACTTTAAATGCCACTTCAACTTGTACAAGAATTGCACTGACGACCATCATTTGTGCACAACTCTATGGAACCAGCAGAGGGCGTTTTGAGATAAATTGCTGCTGCTGCATTTAAAGAGTCATTGTAGGTTAAAAAAAATCCCGTAAAACTCACTTTTTAGATATGCTATCCCAGTGTTACACAGCTGAGATTGAAGTTCATCATAACTTGTATTCAGTAAGGTAACTGGAATTCTTTCTTTCTTTCTTTCCTATGTTTCTACCATCACCATCTTTATACCCTGTAAGTTATAGCTATAGGTAAATCTTTGAAGATTTCTGTTTTGGTATGCTACCACAAGTACCAGTAACAAAGTTACTTATACATGTGTGTACAGGTATGTAGGCCTGCAACCTTTAAGAAAAAAGGGTTATCCTCTAACTTCCAAGAGTAATCTTGAGGGAAAGAATTCCACTAATGACCATTACGGAAAAAGGATTATATCCTCCAAGAGTAACTTATTGGATACAAATTATGATGAACGTGTGGAAAACCTGGGTAGCATATCTGAAAAGTGAGTTTTACATTGTTTTTTTTTTACCTACAAATTGTACACTTCCAATACAGCGGCAGCCAATTTGCTCAAAACACCCTCGATCTGTTGGTTCCATAGAGTTTTGTACAAATTATGGTCATCAGTGGAATTCTTTATGAAACAAATACACCGATCCGACGGAGCGACCATGGAGGTAGAAAACACCCGCCATTACTGCATGCAATGTCTCCACCCGTATTTTGTCCGGCAACAAAATAATTTAAGTCTGCCACAATATATACTGCGGGGTGTACATCCCCTAATCATTAGACATACACCCTGCAATTATAGGGTGTGGCGGACGTAAATTCTTTGGTTGGGGGACAAAATATGGCCGGGGACACACCAGTAATGGCGGATGCTTTCTACCTCCATGGTCTCGCCGTCAGATCAGTGTATACCGGTACTGTTAGATACACATATCGTAAAAAATGTTCTGCTTGAAATGCTGTACTTATCCAGAAAAGAGTTTACATCAATTTTTTAAAGATACAAATTTAAAGTGAATTAAGATTTTAGAAATAATGTGGGTGTTTTGTTTTTTATTGTTTTCTCAAAAATTGGGGACCGTCTGGGACCAAATTTTTTACAGATGACTGTTGTTGGGTCTGAGTTGGCTTGGGTCAGATATTGTTGGCTTGGGTCTGGGTTCACTTGGGTCAGATATTAATGGCTTGGGTTTGAGTTGGCTTGGGTTTGAGTTGGCTTGGTTTGAGTTGGTTTGGTTGGCTTGGTTTGATGAGTTGGCTTGGCTTGAGTTGGCTTGGGTTGAGTTGGCTTGGCTTGGGTTGAGTTGGCTTGGGTTGAGTTGGCATGGGTCTGAGTTGGCATGGGTCTGAGTTGGCATGGATCTGAGTTGGCTTGGGTTGAGTTGGCTTGGGTCTGAGTTGGCTTGGATCTGAGTTGGCTTGGGTCTGAGTTGGCTTGGGTCTGAGTTGGCTTGGGCCCGAGTTGGCTTGGGTCCGAGTTGGCTTGGGTCAGAGTTGGCTTGGGTAGACCTGAGTTGGATTGGGTCCGAGTTGGCTTGGGTCTGAGTTGGCTTGGGTCCGAGTTGGCTTGGGCCCGAGTTGGCTTGGGTTGAGTTGGCTTGGGTCTGAGTTGGCTTGGGTTGAGTTGGCTTGGGTTGAGTTGGCTTGGTTCTGAGTTGGCTTGGATCTGAGTTGGCTTGGGTCTGAGTTGGCTTGGGTCCGAGTTGGCTTGGGTCCGAGTTGGCTTGGGTCCGAGTGGGCTTGGGTCTGAGTTGGCTTGGGTCCGAGTTGGTTTGGGTCCAAGTTGGCTTGGGTCTGAGTTGGCTTGGGTTAAGTTGGCTTGAGTATGAGTTGGCTTGGGTCTGAGTTGGCTTGGGTCTAAGATTTGGTTTGGGTCTAAGATTTGGCTTGCGTCCGAGTTGGTGTGAGTATGAGTTGGCATGAGTTTGAGTTAGCTTGGGTAAAGTTGGTTTTGGTCTGATTTGGCTTGGGTCCAAGTTGCCTTTGGTCCGAATTGGTTTGGTCTGAATTGAATATGGGTCTGAGTGGGATTTGGTTGGCTTTGGTTGCATTGGTTTGGGCTGAATTGGCTTGGGTCCGAGTTGGCTTTGTTTGGCTTTGGGTCTGAGTTGGCTTTGGTCTGAGTTTGGTTGGGTCATCGTTTTGCGATGAAGTCATACCGAATTTGAATAGATGAATATTTTAATAATTTCATGAATTATTTTGTATTTGTGTATTTCTTTGTAGGGACAGATTCTGCAGACCATCCCTTCACCACTGTATCTGACTCCAGATGAGGTTGAATTACTTGCAATCCCCTTCCCTGGCTCATTCTGACTTGTGCTGACAAATTGAAGGAACTCCTTGCGGTACAAATGAGTAAGTGACATCTACAATTAATATTCTACATTATTGTTTGCACACTGGAAAAAAATTAACCCTAACCCCCTGGGGACATTTTACTGTGTACCATCCTGAATCCTCCACAGTCCTCCAGTGATTTCACTTATACTCAAAATAAGAGGTACCTGAAGCCTTCAGAATCCTTCAGTGGCCCTACCTAAAAAAATGCGTTTATCCTGAATCCTTGCCACTCCTCAAGTGGTCCTCACTTGAAAATGACATTATATCCTGAATCCTCCGAAATCCTCCAAAACTACCAGAGTATGTTGTATTGTGCAAATGTATTTCGCAGGAGTTGGCCGGACTACAACCGTCATGAATAGAATGAACAACACAACAGTGGAAAGACCAGCCAAGTTGCTTTTATGTCACCGGAAAACGCTTTGAACAAAATATTGATTTTATCAATTTATGGTGCCATCCACAGAATAAATGAGCTAATAATCAAAACAATTTTAATCACCGTGTGATTGTTAAAACAATACACAATTGTAAGCCTATAAATTTCCTTATTGCATGGGTCTGAATTTGTTTCTTATTGATTGGGTCCGGGTTGGGTATGCTTGGGTCCTAGTTGGTAATGCTTGTGTCAGAGTTGGTTACCAGTTCTTAGTTGGCATGAGTCTGAGTTGGCTTGGCTTGAGTTGGCTTGGATTGAGTTGGCCTGGGTCCGATTTGGCATGGGACTGAGTTGGCTTGGGTCTGAGTTGGCTTGCGTTCAGGTTGGCTTGGGTCCGAGTTTGCTTGGGTTCAGGTTGGCTTGGGTCTGAGTTGGCTTTGGTCTGAGATGGCTCATGTCTGAATTGGCTTGGGCTGAGTTTGTTTGGGTTCGAGTTGGCTTAGGTCTGAGTTGGTGTGGGTCCGAGTTGGCTTGTGTCCGAGTTGACTTGAAACCGTTGCGGTTCACAGTTTCTTACACGTCTATAGTTGCATGACATTGTTAAACATTTCCTCATTGACCACCTTCCACATAACTTTTCTTGCTTTTCATCTTTGTTTCTTATTACCTGTATATTATCGCTACAGGTTGGTATAGCCTTGGACAAAGAATCCTAGCTCTTTTGAAGACAGTGATCAAGTCCAGGAACTGCCTCATAACAAAGATTGGATCTGGTGAGTAGAACCCTATGTTACTCCATAACCATTTTGACATGGTCGGTCATATAGGCCAAGGGCTCCAAAGTTGTTAACTGAAATAACCACCTGAAATGACAGTAACTTCATGATGTTGCATAATGACTCAGCCTGGTGTTCCCTGGTGTCATGTAGGATGACTGACATAAATGAGCAATTTTGAGCCCAAATTCCATACGTACATCCAATTTCAAATTTCCAAGATTAACTATCTGGCATGCTTTGAGAGATCTGTAGCAGTACATGTAGTAAATACTGTAAGCTCTAGAGCAGATTCCCTAGATCTTCAGAAGTCATGTAGCTTCATGTGCAACACACATCTCGCAGAATAAGGAAAAAGTGAACTGTTTGTACAACTTGCATAGCAGACGAACTCAGGCACTCCCATTGATTCCCTGCAGCATTTCCCTTGAGGTTTTGGATTTGTTCAGAATTTCATGAAACTTGACAACAAGATGTAGATAAGTACCTCTTTCCAACCTGCTTCAGGCAAAAACAAAAATATTCCTCGCTGACGGCCCCCTCATCAGTGAAACTTAGCAAATTTCCTTTTGTCCCCCAAAGCAGTTTTTTCACTTTTGGCACAAAACTAACTTTTTTTCAGAAATGTACTCTATCTTTCTCATATGTATCTATGACTACCAGGAACCATTTCAAGCAACAAAAATGCCAATCAACTTGTCTTGGAAGGATTTTGGTGTAATTTGAGACCATTTTATTCATCAGTGAAATTTCACCAATTTGCTTTGGTCCCCCAAAGTAGTTTTTTAAATTTTTACCAAAAACTGACTTTTTCCGATTTACATGTCATCTTCCTCATAGGTATCTATGACTACCAGGAACCATTTCGACCAAGAAAAATGCCAATCAACTTGTCTTGGAAGGAATTTGGGGTAAGTTGAGACCATTTTATTCATCAGTGAAATTTCACAAATTTGCTTTGGTCCCCCAGAGCAGTTTTTTTCAATTTTTGCCCAAAACTGACCGGTCATACCATCCTCTAGGAGTCTAGGGTACATCTGGGGCTAAATTTCGTGCAAGTTTCAGCTTGAAAGCTTCAGTATTAGCGTAAAAAAGTGTCCCATAGTCTAAGTGCAGTCTTAATGGACCGTTCCGGATTTGCGTGTTTTACATACAGCTGTGACCGAGTTTGACCGAGGCTTTCATGGTCACCTGATTAAAAGACGTCCTCCAATTGGTCAATGCGCACAGTTTGATTGACAGGCCGGAAGGGTCCAATGCGCCTGATTCGCTGTTTTCTCGCATAGCGTGTGGTGTTATACTTGGATTTTCGGCCATGAACATTACTTTGGATTTTAGCTCTGGCCATACCATCCTGTAGGGTATATCTGGGGCTACATTTCGTGAAAGTTTCAGCTCGATAGCTTTAGTATTGTTGGAGAAATTTCAAACTTTAGCGTAAAAAAGTGTCTCATAGTCTAAGTGCAGTCTTAATTGCGCCTGCTTCGCTGTTTTCTCGTATAGCGTGTGGTGATATACTTGGATTTTCGGCCATGAACATGTCTTTAAATGTTATTTGAGCCCATACCATCCTGTAGGTTACATCTGGGGCTACATTTCGTGCAAGTTGTAGCTCGATAGCCTAAGTATTGAGGGAGAAATTACAAACTCTAGCTTTAAAAAAGTGTATTATAGTCTAAGTGCAGTCTTAATTGCGCCTGCGTCTCTGTTTGCTCGCATAGCGTGTGGTGCTATACTTGGATTTTCGGCCATGAACATGACTTTGGATTTTGGCAAAGCCCATACCATCCTGTAGGGTACATCTGGGGCTACATTTCGTGCAAGTGTCAGGTCGATAGCTTCAGTATTGGGGGAGAAATTTTAAAATCTAGCGTAAAAAAGGTGTCTCATAGCTAAAGTGCAGTCTTAATTGCGCCTCCTTCGCTGTTTTCTCGCATAGCGTGTGGTGTTATACTTGGATTTTCGGCCATGAACATGACTTTGGATTTTGGCTCTGCCCATACCATCCTGTAGGATACATCTGGGCTTACATTTCGTGCTGGTTTCAGCTCGATAGCTTCAGTATTGGGGGAGAAATTTCAAACTCTAGTGTAAAAAAAAGTGTCTCATAGTCTAAGTGCAGTCTTAATTGCGCCTGCTTCGCTGTTTTCTCGCATAGCGTGTGGTGTTATACTTGGATTTTGGGCCATCAACATTACTTTGGATTTCGGCACCGGCCATTCAATTTTGTAGGGTACATCTGGGGCTACATTTCGTGCAAGTTTCAGCTCGATAGCTTCAGTGTCGGGGGAGACATTTCAAACTCTAGCGTAAAAAAAGTGTCTCATAGTCTAAGTGCAGTATTAATTGCGCCTGCTTCGCTGTTTTCTCTCATAGCGTGTGGTGATATACTTGGATTTTCGGCCGTGAACATGACTTTGGATTTCGGCTCAGCCCATACCATCCTGTAGGGTACATCTGGGGCTACATTTCGTGCAGGTTTCAGCTCGATATCTTCAGTATTGGGGGAGAAATTTTAAACTCTAGCTTAAAAAGTGTCTCATAGTGTAAGTGCTGTCTTAATTGCGCCTGCTTCACTGTTTTCCCGCATAGAGTGTGGTGATATACTTGGATTTTCGGCCAAGAGCATGACTTTGGATTTCACCACAGCCCACACCATCCTGTAGGGTACATCTGGGGCTACATTTCGTGCAAGTTTCAGATTGAAAGCCTCAGTATTTGGGGAGAAATTTCAAACTCTAGCGTAAAAAAGTGTGACATAGTCTATAAGTGCAGTCTTAATTGCGCCTGCTTTTCTGTTTTCTCGCATACCGTGTGGTGCTATACTTGGATTTTCGGCCATGAACATGACTTTGGATTTTAGCACAGGCCATACCATCCTGTAGGGTACATATGAGGCTACATTTCGTGCAAGTTTCAGCTCAAAAGCCTCGGTATTGAGGGAGAAATTTCGAACTCAAGCGTAAAAAAAGTGTCTCATAGTTTTAGTGCACGTCTTAATTGCGCCTGCTCGGCTGTTTTTTTCGGATAGCGTGTGGTGCTATACTTGGATTTTCGGCCATGAACATGACTTTAAATGTTATTAAAGCCCATACCATCAGGTAGGTTACATCTTGGGCTACATTTCGTGCAAGTTTTAGCTCGATTGCCTCAGTATTTGGGGAGAAATTTCAAACTCTTCCGTAAAAAAGTTTGTCATAGTCTAAGGGCAGTCTTAATCGCGCCTTCTTCGCTGTTTTCTCGTATAGCGTGTGGTGCTATACTTGGATTTTCGGCCATGAACATGACTTTGGATTTTAGCACAGGCCATACCATCCTGTAGGGTACATCTGGGGCTACATTTCATGCAAGTATCAGATCAATAGCCTCAGTATTTGAGGAGAAATTTCAAACTCTAGCTTAAAAAAGTGTGTCATAGTCTAAGTGTATAGTCTTAATTGCGCCTGCTTCGCTGTTTTCTCGCATAACGTGTGGTGCTATACTTTGATTTTCGGCCATGAACATGACTTTGGATTTTGGCACATGCCATACCATCCTGTAGGGTACATCTGGGGCTACATTTCGTGCAAGTTTTAGTTCGATAGCCTCAGTATTTGGGGAGATATTTCAAACTCTAGCGTAAAAAAGTGTGTCATAGTCTAAGTGCAGTCTTAATTGTGCCTGCTGCGCTGTTTGCTCGCATAGCGTGTGGTTTTATACTTGGATTTTCGGCCATGAACATGACTTTGGATTTTAGCACATGCCATACCACCCTGTAGGGTACATCTGGGGCTACATTTCGTGCAAGTTTCAGATCAATAGCCTCAGTATTGGGGGAGAAATTTCAAACTCTAGCGTAAAAACGTGTGTCATAGTCTAAGTGGAGTCTTAATTGCGCCTGCTTCGCTGTTTTCTCGCATAGCGTGTGGTGCTATACTTGGAATTTCGGCCATGAAGATGACTTTGGATTTTGGCACAGCCCATACCATCCTGTAGGATACATATGAGGCTACATTTCGTGCAAGTTTTAGCTCGATTGCCTCAGTATTTGGGGAGAAATTTCAAACTCTTCCGTAAAAAAGTTTGTCATAGTCTAAGGGCAGTCTTAATCGCGCCTTCTTCGCTGTTTTCTCGTATAGCGTGTGGTGCTATACTTGGATTTTCGGCCATGAACATGACTTTGGATTTTGGCACAGCCCATACCATCCTGTAGGATACATATGAGGCTACATTTCGTGCAAGTTTCAGCTCAAAAGCCTCGGTATTGAGGGTGAAATTTCAAACTGAAGCGTAAAAAAAGTGTCTCATAGTTTTAGTGCACGTCTTAATTGCGCCTGCTCGGCTGTTTTTTCGGATAGCGTGTGGTGCTATACTTGGATTTTCGGCCATAAACATGACTTTAAATGTTATTAAAGCCCATACCATCCTGTAGGTATCATCTTGGGCTACATTTCGTGCAAGTTTTAGCTCGATTGCCTCAGTTTTTGGGGAGAAATTTCAAACTCTTCCGTAAAAAAGTTTGTCATAGTCTAAGGGCAGTCTTAATCGCGCCTTCTTCGCTGTTTTCTCGTACATCGTGTGGTGCTATACATTGATTTTCGGCCATGAACATGACTTTGGATTTTACCACAGACCATACCATCCTGTAGGGTACATCAGGGGCTACATTTCCTGTAAGTTGTAGCTCGATAGCCTAGGTATTGAGGGAGAAATTCCAAACTCTCACTTAAAAAAAGTGTCTCATGTTTTTAGTGCAGTCTTTTAAGACTGCACTAAAAACATGAGACACTTCGCATAGCGTGTGGTGTTATACTTGGATTTTCGGCCATGAACATGACTTTGGATTTTAGCACAGGCCATACCATCCTGTAGGGTACATCTGGGGCTACATTTCATGCAAGTTTCAGATCAATAGCCTCAGTATTTGAGGAGAAATTTTAAACTCTAGCTTAAAAAAGTGTGTCATAGTCTAAGTGTATGTATAGTCTTAATATCGCCTGCTTCGCTGTTTTCTCGCATAACGTGTGGTGCTATACTTGGATTTTCGGCCAAGAACATGACTTTGGACTTCACCACAGCCCACACCATCCTGTAGGGTATATCTGGGGCTACATTTCGTGCAAGTTTCAGATTGATAGCCTCAGTATTTAGGGAGAAATTTCAAACTCTAGCGTAAAAAAGTGTGTCATAGTCTATAAGTGCAGTCTTAATTGCGCCTGCTTTTCTGTTTTCTCGCATAGCGTGTGGTGCTATACTTGGATTTTCGGCCATGAACATGACTTTGGATTTTAGAACAGGCCATACCATCCTGTAGGGTACATCTGGGGCTACATTTCGTGCAAGTTTCAGATCGATAGCCTCAGTATTTGGGGAGCAATTTCAAACTCTAGTGTAAAAAAAAGTGTCTCATAGTCTTAGTGCAGTCTTAATTGCGCCTGCTCGGCTGTTTACTCGCATAGCGTGTGGTGCTATACTTGGATTTTCGGGCAAGAGCATGACTTTGGATTTCACCACAGCCCACACCATCCTGTAGGGTACATCTGGGGCTACATTTCGTGCAAGTTTCAGATCGATAGCCTCAGTATTTGGGGAGAAATTTCAAACTCTAGTGTAAAAAAAAGTGTCTCATAGTCTTAGTGCAGTCTTAATTGCGCCTGCTTCGCTGTTTTCTCGCATAACGTGTGGTGCTATACTTGGATTTTCGGCCATAAACATGACTTTGGATTTTACCACAGCCCATACCATCCTGTAGGGTACATCTGGGGCTACATTTCATGCAAGTTTCAGATCAATAGCCTCAGTATTGGGGGAGAAATTTCAAACTCTAGCGTAAAAACGTGCGTCATAGTCTAAGTGCAGTCTTAATTGCGCCTGCTTCGCTGTTTTCTCGCATAGCGTGTGGTGCTATACTTGGATTTTCGGCCATGAACATGACTTTAAATGTTATTAAAGCCCATACCATTCTGTAGGGTACATCTGGGGCTACATTTCGTGCAAGTTTTAGTTCGATAGCCTCAGTATTTGGGGAGATATTTCAAACTCTAGCGTAAAAAAGTGTGTCATAGTCTAAGTGCAGTCTTAATTGTGCCTGCTGCGCTGTTTGCTCGCATAGCGTGTGGTTTTATACTTGGATTTTCGGCCATGAACATGACTTTGGATTTTGGCACATGCCATACCATCCTGTAGGGTACATCTGGGGCTACATTTCGTGCAAGTTTCAGATTAATAGCCTCAGCATTGGGGGAGAATTTTCAAACTCTAGCGTAAAAACGTGTGTCATAGTCTAAGTGCAGTCTTAATTGCGCCTGCTTCGCTGTTTTCTCGCATAGCGTGTGGTGCTATACTTGGAATTTCGGCCATAAAGATGACTTTAAATTTTGGCACAGCCCATACCATCCTGTAGGGTACATCTAGGGCTACATTTCGTGCAAGTTTCAGATCGATAGCCTCAGTATTTGGGTAGAAATTTCAAACTCTAGTGTAAAAAAAAGTGTCTCATAGTCTTAGTGCAGTCTTAATTGCGCCTGCTCGGCTGTTTTCTCGCATAGCGTGTGGTGCTATACTTGGAATTTCGGCCATGAACATGACTTTGGATTTTGGCACAGCCCATACCATCCTGTAGGATACATATGAGGCTACATTTCGTGCAAGTTTCAGCTCTAAAGCCTCGGTATTGAGGGTGAAATTTCAAACTGAAGCGTAAAAAAAGTGTCTCATAGTTTTAGTGCACGTCTTAATTGCGCCTGCTCGGCTGTTTTTTCGGATAGCGTGTGGTGCTATACTTGGATTTTCGGCCATAAACATGACTGTAAATGTTATTAAAGCCCATACCATCCTGTAGGTATCATCTTGGGCTACATTTCGTGCAAGTTTTAGCTCGATTGCCTCAGTTTTTGGGGAGAAATTTCAAACTCTTCCGTAAAAAAGTTTGTCATAGTCTAAGGGCAGTCTTAATCGCGCCTTCTTCGCTGTTTTCTCGTATAGCGTGTGGTGCTATACTTGGATTTTCGGCCATGAACATGACTTTGGATTTTACCACACACCATACCATCCTGTAGGGTACATCAGGGGCTACATTTCCTGTAAGTTGTAGCTCGATAGCCTAAGTATTGAGGGAGAAATTCCAAACTCTCACTTAAAAAAAGTGTCTCATGTTTTTAGTGCAGTCTTTTAAGACTGCACTAAAAACATGAGACACTTCGCATAGCGTGTGGTGTTATACTTGGATTTTCGGCCATGAACATGACTTTGGATTTTAGCACAGGCCATACCATCCTGTAGGGTACATCTGGGGCTACATTTCATGCAAGTTTCAGATCAATAGCCTCAGTATTTGAGGAGAAATTTCAAACTCTAGCTTAAAAAAGTGTGTCATAGTCTAAGTGTATGTATAGTCTTAATTGCGCCTGCTTCGCTGTTTTCTCGCATAACGTGTGGTGCTATACTTGGATTTTCGGCCAAGAACATGACTTTGGATTTCACCACAGCCCACACCATCCTGTAGGGTACATCTGGGGCTACATTTGGTGCAATTTTCAGATTGATAGCCTCAGTATTTAGGGAGAAATTTCAAACTCTAGCGTAAAAAAGTGTGTCATAGTCTATAAGTGCAGTCTTAATTGCGCCTGCTTTTCTGTTTTCTCGCATAGCGTGTGGTGCTATACTTGGATTTTCGGCCATGAACATGACTTTGGATTTTAGCACAGGCCATACCATCCTGTAGGGTACATCTGGGGCTACATTTCGTGCAAGTTTCAGATCGATAGCCTCAGTATTTGGGGAGCAATTTCAAACTCTAGTGTAAAAAAAAGTGTCTCATAGTCTTAGTGCACGTCTTAATTGCGCCTGCTCGGCTGTTTTTTTCGGATAGCGTGTGGTGCTATACTTGGATTTTCGGCCATGAACATGACTTTAAATGTTATTAAAGCCCATACCATCCTGTAGGTTACATCTTGGGCTACATTTCGTGCAAGTTTTAGCTCGATTGCCTCAGTATTTGGATTTTCGGCCATGAACATGACTTTGGATTTTAGCACATACCATCCTGTAGGGTACATCTGGGGCTACATTTCATGCAAGTATCAGATCAATAGCCTCAGTATTTGAGGAGAATTTTCAAACTCTAGCTTAAAAAAGTGTGTCATAGTCTAAGTGTATAGTCTTAATTGCGCCTGCTTCGCTGTTTTCTCGCATAACGTGTGGTGCTATACTTTGATTTTCGGCCATGAACATGACTTTGGATTTTGGCACAGGCCATACCATCCTGTAGGGTACATCTGGGGCTACATTTCGTGCAAGTTTTAGTTCGATAGCCTCAGTATTTGGGGAGATATTTCAAACTCTAGCGTAAAAAAGTGTGTCATAGTCTAAGTGCAGTCTTAATTGTGCCTGCTGCGCTAGCAGCTAGCTGTGTGGTTTTATACTTGGATTTTCGGCCATGAACATGACTTTGGATTTTGGCACATGCCATACCATCCTGTAGGGTACATCTGGGGCTACATTTCGTGCAAGTTTCAGATCAATAGCCTCAGTATTGGGGGAGAAATTTCAAACTCTAGCGTAAAAACGTGTGTCATAGTCTAAGTGCAGTCTTAATTGCGCCTGCTTCGCTGTTTTCTCGCATAGCGTGTGGTGCTATACTTGGAATTTCGGCCATGAAGATGACTTTGGATTTTGGCACAGCCCATACCATCCTGTAGGATACATATGAGGCTACATTTCGTGCAAGTTTCAGCTCAAAAGCCTCGGTATTGAGGGAGAAATTTTGAACTCAAGCGTAAAAAAAGTGTCTCATAGTTTTAGTGCACGTCTTAATTGCGCCTACTCGGCTTTTTTTTTCGGATAGCGTGTGGTGCTATACTTGGATTTTCGGCCATGAACATGACTTTAAATGTTATTAAAGCCCATACCATCCTGTAGGTTACATCTTGGGCTACATTTCGTGCAAGTTTTAGCTCGATTGCCTCAGTATTTGGGGAGAAATTTCAAACTCTTCCGTAAAAAAGTTTGTCATAGTCTAAGGGCAGTCTTAATCGCGCCTTCTTCGCTGTTTTCTCGTATAGCGTGTGGTGCTATACTTGGATTTTCGGCCATGAACATGACTTTGGATTTTACCACAGACCATACCATCCTGTAGGGTACATCTAGGGCTACATTTCGTGCAAGTTTTAGTTCGATAGCCTCAGTATTTGGGGAGCAATTTCAAACTCTAGTGTAAAAAAAAGTGTCTCATAGTCTTAGTGCAGTCTTAATTGCGCCTGCTCGGCTGTTTACTCGCATAGCGTGTGGTGCTATACTTGGATTTTCGGCCAAGAGCATGACTTTGGATTTCACCACAGCCCACACCATCCTGTAGGGTACATCTGGGGCTACATTTCGTGCAAGTTTCAGATCGATAGCCTCAGTATTTGGGGAGAAATTTCAAACTCTAGTGTAAAAAAAAGTGTCTCATAGTCTTAGTGCAGTCTTAATTGCGCCTGCTTCGCTGTTTTCTCGCATAACGTGTGGTGCTATACTTGGATTTTCGGCCATGAACACGACTTTGGATTTTGGCACAGGCCATACCATCCTTTAGGGTACATCTGGGGCTACATTTCGTGCAAGTTTTAGTTCGATAGCCTCAGTATTTGGGGAGATATTTCAAACTCTAGCGTAAAAAAGTGTGTCATAGTCTAAGTGCAGTCTTAATTGTGCCTGCTGCGCTGTTTGCTCGCATAGCGTGTGGTTTTATACTTGGATTTTCGGCCATGAACATGACTTTGGATTTTACCACAGCCCATACCATCCTGTAGGGTACATCTGGGGCTACATTTCATGCAAGTTTCAGATCAATAGCCTCAGTATTGGGGGAGAAATTTCAAACTCTAGCGTAAAAACGTGTGTCATAGTCTAAGTGCAGTCTTAATTGCGCCTGCTTCGCTGTTTTCTCGCATAGCGTGTGGTGCTATACTTGGATTTTCGGCCAAGAAAATGACTTTGGATTTCACCACAGCCCATACCGTCCTGTAGGGTACATCTGGGACTACATTTCGTGCAAGTTTGAGCTCGATAGCCTCAGTATTGAGGGAGAAATTTCAAACTCAAGCGTAAAAAAAGTGTCTCATAGTTTTAGTGCACGTCTTAATTGCGCCTGCTCGGCTGTTTTTTCGGATAGCGTGTGGTGCTATACTTGGATTTTCGGCCATGAACATGACTTTAAATGTTATTAAAGCCCATACCATTCTGTAGGGTACATCTGGGGCTACATTTCGTGCAAGTTTTAGCTCGATTGCCTCAGTATTTGGGGAGAAATTTCAAACTTTTCCGTAAAAAAGTTTGTCATAGTCTAAGGGCAGTCTTAATCGCGCCTTCTTCGCTGTTTTCTCGTATAGCGTGTGGTGCTATACTTGGATTTTCGGCCATGAACATGACTTTGGATTTTACCACAGACCATACCATCCTGTAGGGTACATCTAGGGCTACATTTCGTGCAAGTTTTAGTTCGATAGCCTCAGTATTTGGGGAGCAATTTCAAACTCTAGTGTAAAAAAAAGTGTCTCATAGTCTTAGTGCAGTCTTAATTGCGCCTGCTCGGCTGTTTACTCGCATAGCGTGTGGTGCTATACTTGGATTTTCGGCCAAGAGCATGACTTTGGATTTCACCACAGCCCACACCATGCTGTAGGGTACATCTGGGGCTACATTTCGTGCAAGTTTCAGATCGATAGCCTCAGTATTTGGGGAGAAATTTCAAACTCTAGTGTAAAAAAAAGTGTCTCATAGTCTTAGTGCAGTCTTAATTGCGCCTGCTTCGCTGTTTTCTCGCATAACGTGTGGTGCTATACTTGGATTTTCGGCCATGAACACGACTTTGGATTTTGGCACAGGCCATACCATCCTTTAGGGTACATCTGGGGCTACATTTCGTGCAAGTTTTAGTTCGATAGCCTCAGTATTTGGGGAGATATTTCAAACTCTAGCGTAAAAAAGTGTGTCATAGTCTAAGTGCAGTCTTAATTGTGCCTGCTGCGCTGTTTGCTCGCATAGCGTGTGGTTTTATACTTGGATTTTCGGCCATGAACATGACTTTGGATTTTACCACAGCCCATACCATCCTGTAGGGTACATCTGGGGCTACATTTCATGCAAGTTTCAGATCAATAGCCTCAGTATTGGGGGAGAAATTTCAAACTCTAGCGTAAAAACGTGTGTCATAGTCTAAGTGCAGTCTTAATTGCGCCTGCTTCGCTGTTTTCTCGCATAGCGTGTGGTGCTATACTTGGATTTTCGGCCAAGAAAATGACTTTGGATTTCACCACAGCCCATACCGTCCTGTAGGGTACATCTGGGACTACATTTCGTGCAAGTTTGAGCTCGATAGCCTCAGTATTGAGGGAGAAATTTCAAACTCAAGCGTAAAAAAAGTGTCTCATAGTTTTAGTGCACGTCTTAATTGCGCCTGCTCGGCTGTTTTTTCGGATAGCGTGTGGTGCTATACTTGGATTTTCGGCCATGAACATGACTTTAAATGTTATTAAAGCCCATACCATTCTGTAGGGTACATCTGGGGCTACATTTCGTGCAAGTTTTAGCTCGATTGCCTCAGTATTTGGGGAGAAATTTCAAACTTTTCCGTAAAAAAGTTTGTCATAGTCTAAGGGCAGTCTTAATCGCGCCTTCTTCGCTGTTTTCTCGTATAGCGTGTGGTGCTATACTTGGATTTTCGGCCATGAACATGACTTTGGATTTTACCACAGACCATACCATCCTGTAGGGTACATCTAGGGCTACATTTCGTGCAAGTTTCAGATCGATAGCCTCAGTATTTGTGGAGAAATTTCAAACTCTAGTGTAAAAAAAAGTGTCTCATAGTCTTAGTGCAGTCTTAATTGCGCCTGCTCGGCTGTTTTCTCGCATAGCGTGTGGTGCTATACTTGGAATTTCGGCCATAAACATGACTTTGGATTTTGGCACAGCCCATACCATCCTGTAGGATACATATGAGGCTACATTTCGTGCAAGTTTCAGCTCAAAAGCCTCGGTATTGAGGGTGAAATTTCAAACTGAAGCGTAAAAAAAGTGTCTCATAGTTTTAGTGCACGTCTTAATTGCGCCTGCTCGGCTGTTTTTTCGGATAGCGTGTGGTGCTATACTTGGATTTTCGGCCATAAACATGACTTTAAATGTTATTAAAGCCCATACCATCCTTTAGGTATCATCTTGGGCTACATTTCGTGCAAGTTTTAGCTCGATTGCCTCAGTTTTTGGGGAGAAATTTCAAACTCTTCCGTAAAAAAGTTTGTCATAGTCTAAGGGCAGTCTTAATCGCGACTTCTTCGCTGTTTTCTCGTATAGCGTGTGGTGCTATACTTGGATTTTCGGCCATGAACATGACTTTGGATTTTACCACACACCATACCATCCTGTAGGGTACATCAGGGGCTACATTTCCTGTAAGTTGTAGCTCGATAGCCTAAGTATTGAGGGAGAAATTCCAAACTCTCACTTAAAAAAAGTGTCTCATGTTTTTAGTGCAGTCTTTTAAGACTGCACTAAAAACATGAGACACTTCGCATAGCGTGTGGTGTTATACTTGGATTTTCGGCCATGAACATGACTTTGGATTTTAGCACAGGCCATACCATCCTGTAGGGTACATCTGGGGCTACATTTCATGCAAGTTTCAGATCAATAGCCTCAGTATTTGAGGAGAAATTTCAAACTCTAGCTTAAAAAAGTGTGTCATAGTCTAAGTGTATGTATAGTCTTAATTGCGCCTGCTTCGCTGTTTTCTCGCATAACGTGTGGTGCTATACTTGGATTTTCGGCCAAGAACATGACTTTGGATTTCACCACAGCCCACACCATCCTGTAGGGTACATCTGGGGCTACATTTGGTGCAAGTTTCAGATTGATAGCCTCAGTATTTAGGGAGAAATTTCAAACTCTAGCGTAAAAAGTGTGTCATAGTCTATAAGTGCAGTCTTAATTGCGCCTGCTTTTCTGTTTTCTCGCATAGCGTGTGGTGCTATACTTGGATTTTCGGCCATGAACATGACTTTGTATTTTAGCACAGCCCACTGGGGCTACATTTCGTGCAAGTTTCAGATCGATAGCCTCAGTATTTGGGGAGCAATTTCAAACTCTAGTGTAAAAAAAAGTGTCTCATAGTCTTAGTGCAGTCTTAATTGCGCCTGCTCGGCTGTTTTCTCGCATAGCGTGTGGTGCTATACTTGGATTTTCGGCCAAGAGCATGACTTTGGATTTCACCACAGCCCACACCATCCTGTAGGGTACATCTGGGGCTACATTTCGTGCAAGTTTCAGATCGATAGCCTCAGTATTTGGGGAGAAATTTCAAACTCTAGTGTAAAAAAAAGTGTCTCATAGTCTTAGTGCAGTCTTAATTGCGCCTGCTCGGCTGTTTTCTCGCATAGCGTGTGGTGCTATACTTGGATTTTCGGCCGTGAACATGACTTTGGATTTCACCACAGCCCACACCATCCTGTAAGGTACATCTGGGGCTACATTTCGTGCAAGTTTCAGATCAATAGCCTCAGTATTGGGGGAGAAATTTCAAACTCTAGCGTAAAAACGTGTGTCATAGTCTAAGTGCAGTCTTAATTTCGCCTGCTTCGCTGTTTTCTTGCATAGCGTGTGGTGCTATACTTGGATTTTCGGCAAAGAACATGACTTTGGATTTTGGCACAGGCCATACCATCCTGTAGGGTAAATCTGTGGCTACATTTCGTGCAAGTTTCAGATTGAAAGCCTCAGTATTTGTGGAGAAATTTTAAACTCTAGCGTAAAAAAGTGTGTCATAGTCTAAGTGCAGTCTTAATTGCGCCTGCTTTTCTGTTTTCTCGCATACCGTGTGGTGCTATACTTGGATTTTCGGCCATGAACATGACTTTGGATTTTAGCACAGGCCATACCATCCTGTAGGGTACATCTGGGGCTACATTTCATGCAAGTTTCAGATCAATAGCTTCAGTATTTGAGGAGAAATTTCAAACTCTAGCGTAAAAACGTGTGTCATAGTCTAAGTGCAGTCTTAATTGCGCCTGCTTCGCTGTTTTTTCGGATAGCGTGTGGTTCTATACTTGGATTTTCGGCTATGAACATGACTTTAAATGTTATTAAAGCCCATACCATTCTGTAGGGTACATCTGGGGCTACATTTCGTGCAAGTTTTAGCTCGATTGCCTCAGTATTTGGGGAGAAATTTCAAACTCTAGTGTAAAAAAACGTGTGTCATAGTCTAAGTGCAGTCTTAATTGCGCCTGCTTCGCTGTTTTTTCGGATAGCGTGTGGTTCTATACTTGGATTTTCGGCCATGAACATGACTTTAAATGTTATTAAAGCCCATACCATTCTGTAGGGTACATCTGGGGCTACATTTCGTGCAAGTTTTAGCTCGATTGCCTCAGTTTTTGGGGAGAAATTTCAAACTCTTCCGTAAAAAAGTTTGTCATAGTCTAAGGGCAGTCTTAATCGCGCCTTCTTCGCTGTTTTCTCGTATAGCGTGTGGTGCTATACTTGGATTTTCGGCCATGAACATGACTTTGGATTTTACCACACACCATACCATCCTGTAGGGTACATCAGGGGCTACATTTCCTGTAAGTTGTAGCTCGATAGCCTAAGTATTGAGGGAGAAATTCCAAACTCTCACTTAAAAAAAGTGTCTCATGTTTTTAGTGCAGTCTTTTAAGACTGCACTAAAAACATGAGACACTTCGCATAGCGTGTGGTGTTATACTTGGATTTTCGGCCATGAACATGACTTTGGATTTTAGCACAGGCCATACCATCCTGTAGGGTACATCTGGGGCTACATTTCATGCAAGTTTCAGATCAATAGCCTCAGTATTTGAGGAGAAATTTCAAACTCTAGCTTAAAAAAGTGTGTCATAGTCTAAGTGTATGTATAGTCTTAATTGCGCCTGCTTCGCTGTTTTCTCGCATAACGTGTGGTGCTATACTTGGATTTTCGGCCAAGAACATGACTTTGGATTTCACCACAGCCCACACCATCCTGTAGGGTACATCTGGGGCTACATTTGGTGCAAGTTTCAGATTGATAGCCTCAGTATTTAGGGAGAAATTTCAAACTCTAGCGTAAAAAGTGTGTCATAGTCTATAAGTGCAGTCTTAATTGCGCCTGCTTTTCTGTTTTCTCGCATAGCGTGTGGTGCTATACTTGGATTTTCGGCCATGAACATGACTTTGTATTTTAGCACAGCCCACTGGGGCTACATTTCGTGCAAGTTTCAGATCGATAGCCTCAGTATTTGGGGAGCAATTTCAAACTCTAGTGTAAAAAAAAGTGTCTCATAGTCTTAGTGCAGTCTTAATTGCGCCTGCTCGGCTGTTTTCTCGCATAGCGTGTGGTGCTATACTTGGATTTTCGGCCAAGAGCATGACTTTGGATTTCACCACAGCCCACACCATCCTGTAGGGTACATCTGGGGCTACATTTCGTGCAAGTTTCAGATCGATAGCCTCAGTATTTGGGGAGAAATTTCAAACTCTAGTGTAAAAAAAAGTGTCTCATAGTCTTAGTGCAGTCTTAATTGCGCCTGCTCGCCTGTTTTCTCGCATAGCGTGTGGTGCTATACTTGGATTTTCGGCCAAGAACATGACTTTGGATTTCACCACAGCCCACAGCATCCTGTAGGGTACATCTGGGGCTACATTTTGTGCAAGTTTCAGATCAATAGCCTCAGTATTGGGGGAGAAATTTCAAACTCTAGCGTAAAAACGTGTGTCATAGTCTAAGTGCAGTCTTAATTGCGCCTGCTTCGCTGTTTTCTTGCATAGCGTGTGGTGCTATACTTGGATTTTCGGCCAAGAACATGACTTTGGATTTTGGCACAGGCCATACCATCCTGTAGGGTAAATCTGTGGCTACATTTCGTGCAAGTTTCAGATTGAAAGCCTCAGTATTTGTGGAGAAATTTTAAACTCTAGCGTAAAAAAGTGTGTCATAGTCTAAGTGCAGTCTTAATTGCGCCTGCTTTTCTGTTTTCTCGCATACCGTGTGGTGCTATACTTGGATTTTCGGCCATGCACATGACTTTGGATTTTAGCACAGGCCATACCATCCTGTAGGGTACATCTGGGACTACATTTCATGCAAGTTTCAGATCAATAGCCTCAGTATTGGGGGAGAAATTTCAAACTCTAGCGTAAAAACGTGTGTCATAGTCTAAGTGTAGTCTTGATTGCGCCTGCTTCGCTGTTTTCTCGCATAGCGTGTGGTGCTATACTTGGATTTTCGGCCAAGAACATGACTTTAAATTTCACCACAGCCCATACCGTCCTGTAGGGTACATCTGGGACTACATTTCGTGCATGTTTTAGCTCGATAGCCTCAGTATTGAGGGAGAAATTTCAAACTCAAGCGTAAAAAAAGTGTCTCATAGTTTTAGTGCACGTCTTAATTGCGCCTGCTCGGCTGTTTTTTCGGATAGCGTGTGGTGCTATACTTGGATTTTCGGCCATGAACATGACTTTAAATGTTATTAAAGCCCATACCATTCTGTAGGGTACATCTGGGGCTACATTTCGTGCAAGTTTTAGCTCGATTGCCTCAGTATTTGGGGAGAAATTTCAAACTCTAGTGTAACAAAAAGTGTCTCATAGTCTTAGTGCAGTCTTAATTGCGCCTGCTCGGCTGTTTTCTCGCATAGCGTGTGGTGCTATACTTGGATTTTCGGCCAAGAGCATGACTTTGGATTTCACCACAGCCCACACCATCCTGTAGGGTACATCTGGGGCTACAGTTCGTGCAAGTTTCAGATCGATAGCCTCAGTATTTGGGGAGAAATTTCAAACTCTAGTGTAAAAAAAAGTGTCTCATAGTCTTAGTGCAGTCTTAATTGCGCCTGCTCGGCTGTTTTCTCGCATAGCGTGTGGTGCTATACTTGGATTTTCGGCCGTGAACATGACTTTGGATTTCACCACAGCCCACACCATCCTGTAAGGTACATCTGTGGCTACATTTCGTGCAAGTTTCAGATCAATAGCCTCAGTATTGGGGGAGAAATTTCAAACTCTAGCGTAAAAACGTGTGTCATAGTCTAAGTGCAGTCTTAATTTCGCCTGCTTCGCTGTTTTCTTGCATAGCGTGTGGTGCTATACTTGGATTTTCGGCAAAGAACATGACTTTGGATTTTGGCACAGGCCATACCATCCTGTAGGGTAAATCTGTGGCTACATTTCGTGCAAGTTTCAGATTGAAAGCCTCAGTATTTGTGGAGAAATTTTAAACTCTAGCGTAAAAAAGTGTGTCATAGTCTAAGTGCAGTCTTAATTGCGCCTGCTTTTCTGTTTGCTCGCATACCGTGTGGTGCTATACTTGGATTTTCGGCCATGAACATGACTTTGGATTTTAGCACAGGCCATACCATCCTGTAGGGTACATCTGGGGCTACATTTCATGCAAGTTTCAGATCAATAGCTTCAGTATTTGAGGAGAAATTTCAAACTCTAGCGTAAAAACGTGTGTCATAGTCTAAGTGCAGTCTTAATTGCGCCTGCTTCGCTGTTTTTTCGGATAGCGTGTGGTTCTATACTTGGATTTTCGGCCATGAACATGACTTTAAATGTTATTAAAGCCCATACCATTCTGTAGGGTACATCTGGGGCTACATTTCGTGCAAGTTTTAGCTCGATTGCCTCAGTATTTGGGGAGAAATTTCAAACTCTAGTGTAAAAAAAAGTGTCTCATAGTCTTAGTGCAGTCTTAATTGCGCCTGCTCGGCTGTTTTCTCGCATAGCGTGTGGTGATATACTTGGATTTTCGGCCAAGAACATGACTTTGGATTTCACCACAGCCCACACCATCCTGTAGGGTACATCTGGGGCTACATTTCGTGCAAGTTTCAGATCAATAGCCTCAGTATTGGGGGAGAAATTTCAAACTCTAGCGTAAAAACGTGTGTCATAGTCTAAGTGCAGTCTTAATTGCGCCTGCTTCGCTGTTTTCTTGCATAGCGTGTGGTTCTATACTTGGATTTTCTTCCAAGAACATGACTTTGGATTTTGGCACAGTCCATACCATCCTGTAGGGTACATCTGGGGCTACATTTCGTGCAAGTTTTAGTTCGATAGCCTCAGTATTTGGGGAGATATTTCAAACTCTAGCGTAAACAAGTGTGTCATAGTCTAAGTGCAGTCTTAATTGTGCCTGCTGCGC
Organism: Astropecten irregularis; assembly: GCA_963971285.1. Lineage (NCBI taxonomy): Eukaryota > Metazoa > Echinodermata > Asteroidea > Paxillosida > Astropectinidae > Astropecten > Astropecten irregularis. The sequence goes on from OZ020247.1 coordinate 10,847,630, forward strand.
TGTTTGCTCGCATAGCGTGTGGTTTTATACTTGGATTTTCGGCCATGAACATGACTTTGGATTTTACCACAGCCCATACCATCCTGTAGGGTACATCTGGGGCTACATTTCATGCAAGTTTCAGATCAATAGCCTCAGTATTTGAGGAGAAATTTTAAGGTCTAGCTTAAAAAAGTGTGTCATAGTCTAAGTGTATAGTCTGAATTGCGCCTGCTTCGCTGTTTTCTCGCATAGCGTGTGGTGCTATACTTGGATTTTCGGCCAAGAACATGACTTTAAATTTCACCACAGCCCATACCGTCCTGTAGGGTACATCTGGGACTACATTTCGTGCAAGTTTTAGCTCGATAGCCTCAGTATTGAGGGAGAAATTTCAAACTCAAGCGTAAAAAAAGTGTCTCATAGTTTTAGTGCACGTCTTAATTGCGCCTGCTCGGCTGTTTTTTCGGATAGCGTGTGGTGCTATACTTGGATTTTCGGCCATGAACATGACTTTAAATGTTATTAAAGCCCATACCATTCTGTAGGGTACATCTGGGGCTACATTTCGTGCAAGTTTTAGCTCGATTGCCTCAGTATTTGGGGAGAAATTTCAAACTCTAGTGTAAAAAAAAGTGTCTCATAGTCTTAGTGCAGTCTTAATTGCGCCTGCTCGGCTGTTTTCTCGCATAGCGTGTGGTGCTATACTTGGATTTTCGGCCAAGAACATGACTTTGGATTTTGGCACAGGCCATACCATCCTGTAGGGTACATCTGGGGCTACATTTCGTGCAAGTTTCAGATTGAAAGCCTCAGTATTTTCGAGAAATTTCAAACTCTAGCGTAAAAAAGTGTGTCATAGTCTAAGTGCAGTCTTAATTGCGCCTGCTTTTCTGTTTTCTCGCATACCGTGTGGTGCTATTCTTGGATTTTCGGCCATGAACATGACTTTGGATTTTGGCACAGGCCATACCATCCTGTAGGGTAAATCTGTGGCTACATTTCGTGCAAGTTTCAGATTGAAAGCCTCAGTATTTGTGGAGAAATTTTAAACTCTAGCGTAAAAAAGTGTGTCATAGTCTAAGTGCAGTCTTAATTGCGCCTGCTCGGCTGTTTTCTCGCATAGCGTGTGGTGCTATACTTGGATTTTCGGCCAAGAACATGACTTTGGATTTCACCACAGCCCACACCATCCTGTAGGGTACATCTGGGGCTACATTTCATGCAAGTTTCAGATCAATAGCCTCAGTATTTGGGGAGAAATTTCAAACTCTAGTGTAAAAAAAAGTGTCCCATAGTCTTAGTGCAGTCTTAATTGCGCCTGCTCGGCTGTTTTCTCGCATAGCGTGTGGTGATATACTTGGATTTTCGGCCAAGAACATGACTTTGGATTTCACCACAGCCCACACCATCCTGTAGGGTACATCTGGGGCTACATTTCGTGCAAGTTTCAGATCAATAGCCTCAGTATTGGGGGAGAAATTTCAAACTCTAGCGTAAAAACGTGTGTCATAGTCTAAGTGCAGTCTTAATTGCGCCTGCTTCGCTGTTTTCTCGCATAACGTGTGGTGCTATACTTGGATTTTCGGCCAAGAACATGACTTTGGATTTCACCACAGCCCACACCATCCTGTAGGGTACATCTGGGGCTACATTTGGTGCAAGTTTCAGATTGATAGCCTCAGTATTTAGGGAGAAATTTCAAACTCTAGCGTAAAAAGTGTGTCATAGTCTATAAGTGCAGTCTTAATTGCGCCTGCTTTTCTGTTTTCTCGCATAGCGTGTGGTGCTATACTTGGATTTTCGGCCATGAACATGACTTTGTATTTTAGCACAGCCCACTGGGGCTACATTTCGTGCAAGTTTCAGATCGATAGCCTCAGTATTTGGGGAGCAATTTCAAACTCTAGTGTAAAAAAAAGTGTCTCATAGTCTTAGTGCAGTCTTAATTGCGCCTGCTCGGCTGTTTTCTCGCATAGCGTGTGGTGCTATACTTGGATTTTCGGCCAAGAGCATGACTTTGGATTTCACCACAGCCCACACCATCCTGTAGGGTACATCTGGGGCTACATTTCGTGCAAGTTTCAGATCGATAGCCTCAGTATTTGGGGAGAAATTTCAAACTCTAGTGTAAAAAAAAGTGTCTCATAGTCTTAGTGCAGTCTTAATTGCGCCTGCTCGCCTGTTTTCTCGCATAGCGTGTGGTGCTATACTTGGATTTTCGGCCAAGAACATGACTTTGGATTTCACCACAGCCCACAGCATCCTGTAGGGTACATCTGGGGCTACATTTTGTGCAAGTTTCAGATCAATAGCCTCAGTATTGGGGGAGAAATTTCAAACTCTAGCGTAAAAACGTGTGTCATAGTCTAAGTGCAGTCTTAATTGCGCCTGCTTCGCTGTTTTCTTGCATAGCGTGTGGTGCTATACTTGGATTTTCGGCCAAGAACATGACTTTGGATTTTGGCACAGGCCATACCATCCTGTAGGGTAAATCTGTGGCTACATTTCGTGCAAGTTTCAGATTGAAAGCCTCAGTATTTGTGGAGAAATTTTAAACTCTAGCGTAAAAAAGTGTGTCATAGTCTAAGTGCAGTCTTAATTGCGCCTGCTTTTCTGTTTTCTCGCATACCGTGTGGTGCTATACTTGGATTTTCGGCCATGCACATGACTTTGGATTTTAGCACAGGCCATACCATCCTGTAGGGTACATCTGGGACTACATTTCATGCAAGTTTCAGATCAATAGCCTCAGTATTGGGGGAGAAATTTCAAACTCTAGCGTAAAAACGTGTGTCATAGTCTAAGTGTAGTCTTGATTGCGCCTGCTTCGCTGTTTTCTCGCATAGCGTGTGGTGCTATACTTGGATTTTCGGCCAAGAACATGACTTTAAATTTCACCACAGCCCATACCGTCCTGTAGGGTACATCTGGGACTACATTTCGTGCATGTTTTAGCTCGATAGCCTCAGTATTGAGGGAGAAATTTCAAACTCAAGCGTAAAAAAAGTGTCTCATAGTTTTAGTGCACGTCTTAATTGCGCCTGCTCGGCTGTTTTTTCGGATAGCGTGTGGTGCTATACTTGGATTTTCGGCCATGAACATGACTTTAAATGTTATTAAAGCCCATACCATTCTGTAGGGTACATCTGGGGCTACATTTCGTGCAAGTTTTAGCTCGATTGCCTCAGTATTTGGGGAGAAATTTCAAACTCTAGTGTAACAAAAAGTGTCTCATAGTCTTAGTGCAGTCTTAATTGCGCCTGCTCGGCTGTTTTCTCGCATAGCGTGTGGTGCTATACTTGGATTTTCGGCCAAGAGCATGACTTTGGATTTCACCACAGCCCACACCATCCTGTAGGGTACATCTGGGGCTACAGTTCGTGCAAGTTTCAGATCGATAGCCTCAGTATTTGGGGAGAAATTTCAAACTCTAGTGTAAAAAAAAGTGTCTCATAGTCTTAGTGCAGTCTTAATTGCGCCTGCTCGGCTGTTTTCTCGCATAGCGTGTGGTGCTATACTTGGATTTTCGGCCGTGAACATGACTTTGGATTTCACCACAGCCCACACCATCCTGTAAGGTACATCTGGGGCTACATTTCGTGCAAGTTTCAGATCAATAGCCTCAGTATTGGGGGAGAAATTTCAAACTCTAGCGTAAAAACGTGTGTCATAGTCTAAGTGCAGTCTTAATTTCGCCTGCTTCGCTGTTTTCTTGCATAGCGTGTGGTGCTATACTTGGATTTTCGGCAAAGAACATGACTTTGGATTTTGGCACAGGCCATACCATCCTGTAGGGTAAATCTGTGGCTACATTTCGTGCAAGTTTCAGATTGAAAGCCTCAGTATTTGTGGAGAAATTTTAAACTCTAGCGTAAAAAAGTGTGTCATAGTCTAAGTGCAGTCTTAATTGCGCCTGCTTTTCTGTTTTCTCGCATACCGTGTGGTGCTATACTTGGATTTTCGGTCATGAACATGACTTTGGATTTTAGCACAGGCCATACCATCCTGTAGGGTACATCTGGGGCTACATTTCATGCAAGTTTCAGATCAATAGCTTCAGTATTTGAGGAGAAATTTCAAACTCTAGCGTAAAAACGTGTGTCATAGTCTAAGTGCAGTCTTAATTGCGCCTGCTTCGCTGTTTTTTCGGATAGCGTGTGGTTCTATACTTGGATTTTCGGCTATGAACATGACTTTAAATGTTATTAAAGCCCATACCATTCTGTAGGGTACATCTGGGGCTACATTTCGTGCAAGTTTTAGCTCGATTGCCTCAGTATTTGGGGAGAAATTTCAAACTCTAGTGTAAAAAAACGTGTGTCATAGTCTAAGTGCAGTCTTAATTGCGCCTGCTTCGCTGTTTTTTCGGATAGCGTGTGGTTCTATACTTGGATTTTCGGCCATGAACATGACTTTAAATGTTATTAAAGCCCATACCATTCTGTAGGGTACATCTGGGGCTACATTTCGTGCAAGTTTTAGCTCGATTGCCTCAGTTTTTGGGGAGAAATTTCAAACTCTTCCGTAAAAAAGTTTGTCATAGTCTAAGGGCAGTCTTAATCGCGCCTTCTTCGCTGTTTTCTCGTATAGCGTGTGGTGCTATACTTGGATTTTCGGCCATGAACATGACTTTGGATTTTACCACACACCATACCATCCTGTAGGGTACATCAGGGGCTACATTTCCTGTAAGTTGTAGCTCGATAGCCTAAGTATTGAGGGAGAAATTCCAAACTCTCACTTAAAAAAAGTGTCTCATGTTTTTAGTGCAGTCTTTTAAGACTGCACTAAAAACATGAGACACTTCGCATAGCGTGTGGTGTTATACTTGGATTTTCGGCCATGAACATGACTTTGGATTTTAGCACAGGCCATACCATCCTGTAGGGTACATCTGGGGCTACATTTCATGCAAGTTTCAGATCAATAGCCTCAGTATTTGAGGAGAAATTTCAAACTCTAGCTTAAAAAAGTGTGTCATAGTCTAAGTGTATGTATAGTCTTAATTGCGCCTGCTTCGCTGTTTTCTCGCATAACGTGTGGTGCTATACTTGGATTTTCGGCCAAGAACATGACTTTGGATTTCACCACAGCCCACACCATCCTGTAGGGTACATCTGGGGCTACATTTGGTGCAAGTTTCAGATTGATAGCCTCAGTATTTAGGGAGAAATTTCAAACTCTAGCGTAAAAAGTGTGTCATAGTCTATAAGTGCAGTCTTAATTGCGCCTGCTTTTCTGTTTTCTCGCATAGCGTGTGGTGCTATACTTGGATTTTCGGCCATGAACATGACTTTGTATTTTAGCACAGCCCACTGGGGCTACATTTCGTGCAAGTTTCAGATCGATAGCCTCAGTATTTGGGGAGCAATTTCAAACTCTAGTGTAAAAAAAAGTGTCTCATAGTCTTAGTGCAGTCTTAATTGCGCCTGCTCGGCTGTTTTCTCGCATAGCGTGTGGTGCTATACTTGGATTTTCGGCCAAGAGCATGACTTTGGATTTCACCACAGCCCACACCATCCTGTAGGGTACATCTGGGGCTACATTTCGTGCAAGTTTCAGATCGATAGCCTCAGTATTTGGGGAGAAATTTCAAACTCTAGTGTAAAAAAAAGTGTCTCATAGTCTTAGTGCAGTCTTAATTGCGCCTGCTCGCCTGTTTTCTCGCATAGCGTGTGGTGCTATACTTGGATTTTCGGCCAAGAACATGACTTTGGATTTCACCACAGCCCACAGCATCCTGTAGGGTACATCTGGGGCTACATTTTGTGCAAGTTTCAGATCAATAGCCTCAGTATTGGGGGAGAAATTTCAAACTCTAGCGTAAAAACGTGTGTCATAGTCTAAGTGCAGTCTTAATTGCGCCTGCTTCGCTGTTTTCTTGCATAGCGTGTGGTGCTATACTTGGATTTTCGGCCAAGAACATGACTTTGGATTTTGGCACAGGCCATACCATCCTGTAGGGTAAATCTGTGGCTACATTTCGTGCAAGTTTCAGATTGAAAGCCTCAGTATTTGTGGAGAAATTTTAAACTCTAGCGTAAAAAAGTGTGTCATAGTCTAAGTGCAGTCTTAATTGCGCCTGCTTTTCTGTTTTCTCGCATACCGTGTGGTGCTATACTTGGATTTTCGGCCATGCACATGACTTTGGATTTTAGCACAGGCCATACCATCCTGTAGGGTACATCTGGGACTACATTTCATGCAAGTTTCAGATCAATAGCCTCAGTATTGGGGGAGAAATTTCAAACTCTAGCGTAAAAACGTGTGTCATAGTCTAAGTGTAGTCTTGATTGCGCCTGCTTCGCTGTTTTCTCGCATAGCGTGTGGTGCTATACTTGGATTTTCGGCCAAGAACATGACTTTAAATTTCACCACAGCCCATACCGTCCTGTAGGGTACATCTGGGACTACATTTCGTGCATGTTTTAGCTCGATAGCCTCAGTATTGAGGGAGAAATTTCAAACTCAAGCGTAAAAAAAGTGTCTCATAGTTTTAGTGCACGTCTTAATTGCGCCTGCTCGGCTGTTTTTTCGGATAGCGTGTGGTGCTATACTTGGATTTTCGGCCATGAACATGACTTTAAATGTTATTAAAGCCCATACCATTCTGTAGGGTACATCTGGGGCTACATTTCGTGCAAGTTTTAGCTCGATTGCCTCAGTATTTGGGGAGAAATTTCAAACTCTAGTGTAACAAAAAGTGTCTCATAGTCTTAGTGCAGTCTTAATTGCGCCTGCTCGGCTGTTTTCTCGCATAGCGTGTGGTGCTATACTTGGATTTTCGGCCAAGAGCATGACTTTGGATTTCACCACAGCCCACACCATCCTGTAGGGTACATCTGGGGCTACAGTTCGTGCAAGTTTCAGATCGATAGCCTCAGTATTTGGGGAGAAATTTCAAACTCTAGTGTAAAAAAAAGTGTCTCATAGTCTTAGTGCAGTCTTAATTGCGCCTGCTCGGCTGTTTTCTCGCATAGCGTGTGGTGCTATACTTGGATTTTCGGCCGTGAACATGACTTTGGATTTCACCACAGCCCACACCATCCTGTAAGGTACATCTGGGGCTACATTTCGTGCAAGTTTCAGATCAATAGCCTCAGTATTGGGGGAGAAATTTCAAACTCTAGCGTAAAAACGTGTGTCATAGTCTAAGTGCAGTCTTAATTTCGCCTGCTTCGCTGTTTTCTTGCATAGCGTGTGGTGCTATACTTGGATTTTCGGCAAAGAACATGACTTTGGATTTTGGCACAGGCCATACCATCCTGTAGGGTAAATCTGTGGCTACATTTCGTGCAAGTTTCAGATTGAAAGCCTCAGTATTTGTGGAGAAATTTTAAACTCTAGCGTAAAAAAGTGTGTCATAGTCTAAGTGCAGTCTTAATTGCGCCTGCTTTTCTGTTTTCTCGCATACCGTGTGGTGCTATACTTGGATTTTCGGCCATGAACATGACTTTGGATTTTAGCACAGGCCATACCATCCTGTAGGGTACATCTGGGGCTACATTTCATGCAAGTTTCAGATCAATAGCTTCAGTATTTGAGGAGAAATTTCAAACTCTAGCGTAAAAACGTGTGTCATAGTCTAAGTGCAGTCTTAATTGCGCCTGCTTCGCTGTTTTTTCGGATAGCGTGTGGTTCTATACTTGGATTTTCGGCCATGAACATGACTTTAAATGTTATTAAAGCCCATACCATTCTGTAGGGTACATCTGGGGCTACATTTCGTGCAAGTTTTAGCTCGATTGCCTCAGTATTTGGGGAGAAATTTCAAACTCTAGTGTAAAAAAACGTGTGTCATAGTCTAAGTGCAGTCTTAATTGCGCCTGCTTCGCTGTTTTTTCGGATAGCGTGTGGTTCTATACTTGGATTTTCGGCCATGAACATGACTTTAAATGTTATTAAAGCCCATACCATTCTGTAGGGTACATCTGGGGCTACATTTCGTGCAAGTTTTAGCTCGATTGCCTCAGTTTTTGGGGAGAAATTTCAAACTCTTCCGTAAAAAAGTTTGTCATAGTCTAAGGGCAGTCTTAATCGCGCCTTCTTCGCTGTTTTCTCGTATAGCGTGTGGTGCTATACTTGGATTTTCGGCCATGAACATGACTTTGGATTTTACCACACACCATACCATCCTGTAGGGTACATCAGGGGCTACATTTCCTGTAAGTTGTAGCTCGATAGCCTAAGTATTGAGGGAGAAATTCCAAACTCTCACTTAAAAAAAGTGTCTCATGTTTTTAGTGCAGTCTTTTAAGACTGCACTAAAAACATGAGACACTTCGCATAGCGTGTGGTGTTATACTTGGATTTTCGGCCATGAACATGACTTTGGATTTTAGCACAGGCGATACCATCCTGTAGGGTACATCTGGGGCTACATTTCATGCAAGTTTCAGATCAATAGCCTCAGTATTTGAGGAGAAATTTCAAACTCTAGCTTAAAAAAGTGTGTCATAGTCTAAGTGTATGTATAGTCTTAATTGCGCCTGCTTCGCTGTTTTCTCGCATAACGTGTGGTGCTATACTTGGATTTTCGGCCAAGAACATGACTTTGGATTTCACCACAGCCCACACCATCCTGTAGGGTACATCTGGGGCTACATTTGGTGCAAGTTTCAGATTGATAGCCTCAGTATTTAGGGAGAAATTTCAAACTCTAGCGTAAAAAGTGTGTCATAGTCTATAAGTGCAGTCTTAATTGCGCCTGCTTTTCTGTTTTCTCGCATAGCGTGTGGTGCTATACTTGGATTTTCGGCCATGAACATGACTTTGTATTTTAGCACAGCCCACTGGGGCTACATTTCGTGCAAGTTTCAGATCGATAGCCTCAGTATTTGGGGAGCAATTTCAAACTCTAGTGTAAAAAAAAGTGTCTCATAGTCTTAGTGCAGTCTTAATTGCGCCTGCTCGGCTGTTTTCTCGCATAGCGTGTGGTGCTATACTTGGATTTTCGGCCAAGAGCATGACTTTGGATTTCACCACAGCCCACACCATCCTGTAGGGTACATCTGGGGCTACATTTCGTGCAAGTTTCAGATCGATAGCCTCAGTATTTGGGGAGAAATTTCAAACTCTAGTGTAAAAAAAAGTGTCTCATAGTCTTAGTGCAGTCTTAATTGCGCCTGCTCGCCTGTTTTCTCGCATAGCGTGTGGTGCTATACTTGGATTTTCGGCCAAGAACATGACTTTGGATTTCACCACAGCCCACAGCATCCTGTAGGGTACATCTGGGGCTACATTTCGTGCAAGTTTCAGATCAATAGCCTCAGTATTGGGGGAGAAATTTCAAACTCTAGCGTAAAAACGTGTGTCATAGTCTAAGTGCAGTCTTAATTGCGCCTGCTTCGCTGTTTTCTTGCATAGCGTGTGGTGCTATACTTGGATTTTCGGCCAAGAACATGACTTTGGATTTTGGCACAGGCCATACCATCCTGTAGGGTAAATCTGTGGCTACATTTCGTGCAAGTTTCAGATTGAAAGCCTCAGTATTTGTGGAGAAATTTTAAACTCTAGCGTAAAAAAGTGTGTCATAGTCTAAGTGCAGTCTTAATTGCGCCTGCTTTTCTGTTTTCTCGCATACCGTGTGGTGCTATACTTGGATTTTCGGCCATGCACATGACTTTGGATTTTAGCACAGGCCATACCATCCTGTAGGGTACATCTGGGACTACATTTCATGCAAGTTTCAGATCAATAGCCTCAGTATTGGGGGAGAAATTTCAAACTCTAGCGTAAAAACGTGTGTCATAGTCTAAGTGTAGTCTTGATTGCGCCTGCTTCGCTGTTTTCTCGCATAGCGTGTGGTGCTATACTTGGATTTTCGGCCAAGAACATGACTTTAAATTTCACCACAGCCCATACCGTCCTGTAGGGTACATCTGGGACTACATTTCGTGTATGTTTTAGCTCGATAGCCTCAGTATTGAGGGAGAAATTTCAAACTCAAGCGTAAAAAAAGTGTCTCATAGTTTTAGTGCACGTCTTAATTGCGCCTGCTCGGCTGTTTTTTCGGATAGCGTGTGGTGCTATACTTGGATTTTCGGCCATGAACATGACTTTAAATGTTATTAAAGCCCATACCATTCTGTAGGGTACATCTGGGGCTACATTTCGTGCAAGTTTTAGCTCGATTGCCTCAGTATTTGGGGAGAAATTTCAAACTCTAGTGTAACAAAAAGTGTCTCATAGTCTTAGTGCAGTCTTAATTGCGCCTGCTCGGCTGTTTTCTCGCATAGCGTGTGGTGCTATACTTGGATTTTCGGCCAAGAGCATGACTTTGGATTTCACCACAGCCCACACCATCCTGTAGGGTACATCTGGGGCTACAGTTCGTGCAAGTTTCAGATCGATAGCCTCAGTATTTGGGGAGAAATTTCAAACTCTAGTGTAAAAAAAAGTGTCTCATAGTCTTAGTGCAGTCTTAATTGCGCCTGCTCGGCTGTTTTCTCGCATAGCGTGTGGTGCTATACTTGGATTTTCGGCCGTGAACATGACTTTGGATTTCACCACAGCCCACACCATCCTGTAAGGTACATCTGGGGCTACATTTCGTGCAAGTTTCAGATCAATAGCCTCAGTATTGGGGGAGAAATTTCAAACTCTAGCGTAAAAACGTGTGTCATAGTCTAAGTGCAGTCTTAATTTCGCCTGCTTCGCTGTTTTCTTGCATAGCGTGTGGTGCTATACTTGGATTTTCGGCAAAGAACATGACTTTGGATTTTGGCACAGGCCATACCATCCTGTAGGGTAAATCTGTGGCTACATTTCGTGCAAGTTTCAGATTGAAAGCCTCAGTATTTGTGGAGAAATTTTAAACTCTAGCGTAAAAAAGTGTGTCATAGTCTAAGTGCAGTCTTAATTGCGCCTGCTTTTCTGTTTTCTCGCATACCGTGTGGTGCTATACTTGGATTTTCGGCCATGAACATGACTTTGGATTTTAGCACAGGCCATACCATCCTGTAGGGTACATCTGGGGCTACATTTCATGCAAGTTTCAGATCAATAGCTTCAGTATTTGAGGAGAAATTTCAAACTCTAGCGTAAAAACGTGTGTCATAGTCTAAGTGCAGTCTTAATTGCGCCTGCTTCGCTGTTTTTTCGGATAGCGTGTGGTTCTATACTTGGATTTTCGGCCATGAACATGACTTTAAATGTTATTAAAGCCCATACCATTCTGTAGGGTACATCTGGGGCTACATTTCGTGCAAGTTTTAGCTCGATTGCCTCAGTATTTGGGGAGAAATTTCAAACTCTAGTGTAAAAAAAAGTGTCTCATAGTCTTAGTGCAGTCTTAATTGCGCCTGCTCGGCTGTTTTCTCGCATAGCGTGTGGTGATATACTTGGATTTTCGGCCAAGAACATGACTTTGGATTTCACCACAGCCCACACCATCCTGTAGGGTACATCTGGGGCTACATTTCGTGCAAGTTTCAGATCAATAGCCTCAGTATTGGGGGAGAAATTTCAAACTCTAGCGTAAAAACGTGTGTCATAGTCTAAGTGCAGTCTTAATTGCGCCTGCTTCGCTGTTTTCTTGCATAGCGTGTGGTTCTATACTTGGATTTTCTTCCAAGAACATGACTTTGGATTTTGGCACAGTCCATACCATCCTGTAGGGTACATCTGGGGCTACATTTCGTGCAAGTTTTAGTTCGATAGCCTCAGTATTTGGGGAGATATTTCAAACTCTAGCGTAAACAAGTGTGTCATAGTCTAAGTGCAGTCTTAATTGTGCCTGCTGCGCTGTTTGCTCGCATAGCGTGTGGTTTTATACTTGGATTTTCGGCCATGAACATGACTTTGGATTTTACCACAGCCCATACCATCCTGTAGGGTACATCTGGGGCTACATTTCATGCAAGTTTCAGATCAATAGCCTCAGTATTTGAGGAGAAATTTTAAGGTCTAGCTTAAAAAAGTGTGTCATAGTCTAAGTGTATAGTCTGAATTGCGCCTGCTTCGCTGTTTTCTCGCATAGCGTGTGGTGCTATACTTGGATTTTCGGCCAAGAACATGACTTTAAATTTCACCACAGCCCATACCGTCCTGTAGGGTACATCTGGGACTACATTTCGTGCAAGTTTTAGCTCGATAGCCTCAGTATTGAGGGAGAAATTTCAAACTCAAGCGTAAAAAAAGTGTCTCATAGTTTTAGTGCACGTCTTAATTGCGCCTGCTCGGCTGTTTTTTCGGATAGCGTGTGGTGCTATACTTGGATTTTCGGCCATGAACATGACTTTAAATGTTATTAAAGCCCATACCATTCTGTAGGGTACATCTGGGGCTACATTTCGTGCAAGTTTTAGCTCGATTGCCTCAGTATTTGGGGAGAAATTTCAAACTCTAGTGTAAAAAAAAGTGTCTCATAGTCTTAGTGCAGTCTTAATTGCGCCTGCTCGGCTGTTTTCTCGCATAGCGTGTGGTGCTATACTTGGATTTTCGGCCAAGAACATGACTTTGGATTTTGGCACAGGCCATACCATCCTGTAGGGTACATCTGGGGCTACATTTCGTGCAAGTTTCAGATTGAAAGCCTCAGTATTTTCGAGAAATTTCAAACTCTAGCGTAAAAAAGTGTGTCATAGTCTAAGTACAGTCTTAATTGCGCCTGCTTTTCTGTTTTCTCGCATACCGTGTGGTGCTATTCTTGGATTTTCGGCCATGAACATGACTTTGGATTTTGGCACAGGCCATACCATCCTGTAGGGTAAATCTGTGGCTACATTTCGTGCAAGTTTCAGATTGAAAGCCTCAGTATTTGTGGAGAAATTTTAAACTCTAGCGTAAAAAAGTGTGTCATAGTCTAAGTGCAGTCTTAATTGCGCCTGCTCGGCTGTTTTCTCGCATAGCGTGTGGTGCTATACTTGGATTTTCGGCCAAGAACATGACTTTGGATTTCACCACAGCCCACACCATCCTGTAGGGTACATCTGGGGCTACATTTCATGCAAGTTTCAGATCAATAGCCTCAGTATTTGGGGAGAAATTTCAAACTCTAGTGTAAAAAAAAGTGTCCCATAGTCTTAGTGCAGTCTTAATTGCGCCTGCTCGGCTGTTTTCTCGCATAGCGTGTGGTGATATACTTGGATTTTCGGCCAAGAACATGACTTTGGATTTCACCACAGCCCACACCATCCTGTAGGGTACATCTGGGGCTACATTTCGTGCAAGTTTCAGATCAATAGCCTCAGTATTTGTGGAGAAATTTCAAACTCTAGCGTAAAAACGTGTGTCATAGTCTAAGTGCAGTCTTAATTGCGCCTGCTTCGCTGTTTTCTTGCATAGCCTGTGGTGCTATACTTGGATTTTAGGCCAAGAACATGACTTTGCATTTTGGCACAGGCCATACCATCCTGTAGGGTACATCTGTGGCTACATTTCGTGCAAGTTTCAGATTGAAAGCCTCAGTATTTTCGAGAAATTTCAAACTCTAGCGTAAAAAAGTGTGTCATAGTCTAAGTACAGTCTTAATTGCGCCTGCTTTTCTGTTTTCTCGCATACCGTGTGGTGCTATTCTTGGATTTTCGGCCATGAACATGACTTTGGATTTTGGCACAGGCCATACCATCCTGTAGGGTAAATCTGTGGCTACATTTCGTGCAAGTTTCAGATTGAAAGCCTCAGTATTTGTGGAGAAATTTTAAACTCTAGCGTAAAAAAGTGTGTCATAGTCTAAGTGCAGTCTTAATTGCGCCTGCTCGGCTGTTTTCTCGCATAGCGTGTGGTGCTATACTTGGATTTTCGGCCAAGAACATGACTTTGGATTTCACCACAGCCCACACCATCCTGTAGGGTACATCTGGGGCTACATTTCATGCAAGTTTCAGATCAATAGCCTCAGTATTTGGGGAGAAATTTCAAACTCTAGTGTAAAAAAAAGTGTCCCATAGTCTTAGTGCAGTCTTAATTGCGCCTGCTCGGCTGTTTTCTCGCATAGCGTGTGGTGATATACTTGGATTTTCGGCCAAGAACATGACTTTGGATTTCACCACAGCCCACACCATCCTGTAGGGTACATCTGGGGCTACATTTCGTGCAAGTTTCAGATCAATAGCCTCAGTATTGGGGGAGAAATTTCAAACTCTAGCGTAAAAACGTGTGTCATAGTCTAAGTGCAGTCTTAATTGCGCCTGCTTCGCTGTTTTCTTGCATAGCCTGTGGTGCTATACTTGGATTTTAGGCCAAGAACATGACTTTGCATTTTGGCACAGGCCATACCATCCTGTAGGGTACATCTGGGGCTACATTTCGTGCAAGTTTCAGATTTAAAGCCTCAGTATTTGTGGAGAAATTTCAAACTCTAGTGTAAAAAAGTGTGTCATAGTCTAAGTGCAGTCTTAATTGCGCCTGCTTTTCTGTTTTCTCGCATACCGTGTGGTGCTATACTTGGATTTTCGGCCATGAACATGACTTTGGATTTTAGCACAGGCCATACCATCCTGTAGGGTACATCTGGGGCAACATTTCGTGCAAGTTTCAGATTGAAAGCCTCAGTATTTGTGGAGAAATTTCAAACTCTAGCGTAAAAACGTGTGTCATAGTCTAAGTGCAGTCTTAATTGCGCCTGCTTCGCTGTTTTCTTGCATAGCGTGTGGTGCTATACTTGGATTTTCGGCCAAGAACATGACTTTGGATTTTGGCACAGGCCATACCATCCTGTAGGGTACATCTGGGGCTACATTTCGTGCAAGTTGTAGTTCGATAGCCTCAGTATTTGGGGAGATATTTCAAACTCTAGCGCAAAAACGTGTGTCATAGTCTAAGTGCAGTCTTAATTGTGCCTGCTGCGCTGTTTGCTCGCATAGCGTGTGGTTTTATACTTGGATTTTCGGCCATGAACATGACTTTGGATTTTACCACAGCCCATACCATCCTGTAGGGTACATCTGGGGCTACATTTCATGCAAGTTTCAGATCAATAGCCTCAGTATTGGGGGAGAAATTTCAAACTCTAGCGTAAAAACGTGTGTCATAGTCTAAGTGCAGTCTTAATTGCGCCTGCTTCGCTGTTTTTTCGCATAGCGTGTGGTGCTATACTTGGATTTTCGGCCATGAACATGACTTTAAATGTTATTAAAGCCCATACCATTCTGTAGGGTACATCTGGGGCTACATTTCGTGCAAGTTTAAGCTCGATTGCCTCAGTATTTGGGGAGAAATTTCAAACTCTAGTGTAACAAAAAGTGTCTCATAGTCTTAGTGCAGTCTTAATTGCGCCTGCTCGGCTGTTTTCTCGCATAGCGTGTGGTGCTATACTTGGATTTTCGGCCAAGAACATGACTTTGGATTTCACCACAGCCCACACCATCCTGTAGGGTACATCTGGGGCTACATTTAGTGCAAGTTTCAGATCAATAGCCTCAGTATTGGGGGAGAAATTTCAAACTCTAGCGTAAAAACGTGTGTCATAGTCTAAGTGCAGTCTTAATTGCGCCTGCTTCGCTGTTTTCTTGCATAGCGTGTGGTGCTATATTTGGATTTTCGGCCAAGAACATGACTTTGGATTTTGGCACAGGCCATACTATCCTGTAGGGTACATCTGGGGCTACATTTCGTGTAGGTTTCAGATTGAAAGCCTCAGTATTTGTGGAGAAATTTCAAACTCTAGCGTAAAAACGTGTGTCATAGTCTAAGTGCAGTCTTAATTGCGCCTGCTTCGCTGTTTTCTTGCATAGCGTGTGGTGCTATACTTGGATTTTCGGCCAAGAACATGACTTTGGATTTTGGCACAGGCCATACCATCCTGTAGGGTACATCTGGGGCTACATTTCGTGCAAGTTGTAGTTCGATAGCCTCAGTATTTGGGGAGATATTTCAAACTCTAGCGTAAAAACGTGTGTCATAGTCTAAGTGCAGTCTTAATTGCGCCTGCTTCGCTGTTTTCTTGCATAGCGTGTGGTGCTATATTTGGATTTTCGGCCAAGAACATGACTTTGGATTTTGGCACAGGCCATACTATCCTGTAGGGTACATCTGGGGCTACATTTCGTGTAGGTTTCAGATTGAAAGCCTCAGTATTTGTGGAGAAATTTCAAACTCTAGCGTAAAAACGTGTGTCATAGTCTAAGTGCAGTCTTAATTGCGCCTGCTTCGCTGTTTTCTTGCATAGCGTGTGGTGCTATACTTGGATTTTCGGCCAAGAACATGACTTTGGATTTTGGCACAGGCCATACCATCCTGTAGGGTACATCTGGGGCTACATTTCGTGCAAGTTGTAGTTCGATAGCCTCAGTATTTGGGGAGATATTTCAAACTCTAGCGTAAAAACGTGTGTCATAGTCTAAGTGCAGTCCTAATTGCGCCTGCTTCGCTGTTTTTTCGCATAGCGTGTGGTGCTATACTTGGATTTTCGGCCATGAACATGACTTTAAATGTTATTAAAGCCCATACCATTCTGTAGGGTACATCTGGGGCTACATTTCGTGCAAGTTTAAGCTCGATTGCCTCAGTATTTGGGGAGAAATTTCAAACTCTAGTGTAACAAAAAGTGTCTCATAGTCTTAGTGCAGTCTTAATTGCGCCTGCTCGGCTGTTTTCTCGCATAGCGTGTGGTGCTATACTTGGATTTTCGGCCAAGAACATGACTTTGGATTTCACCACAGCCCACACCATCCTGTAGGGTACATCTGGGGCTACATTTAGTGCAAGTTTCAGATCAATAGCCTCAGTATTGGGGGAGAAATTTCAAACTCTAGCGTAAAAACGTGTGTCATAGTCTAAGTGCAGTCTTAATTGCGCCTGCTTCGCTGTTTTCTTGCATAGCGTGTGGTGCTATATTTGGATTTTCGGCCAAGAACATGACTTTGGATTTTGGCACATGCCATACTATCCTGTAGGGTACATCTGGGGCTACATTTCGTGTAGGTTTCAGATTGAAAGCCTCAGTATTTGTGGAAAAATTTCAAACTCTAGCGTAAAAACGTGTGTCATAGTCTAAGTGCAGTCTTAATTGCGCCTGCTTCGCTGTTTTCTTGCATAGCCTGTGGTGCTATACTTGGATTTTAGGCCAAGAACATGACTTTGCATTTTGGCACAGGCCATACCATCCTGTAGGGTACATCTGGGGCTACATTTCGTGCAAGTTTCAGATTTAAAGCCTCAGTATTTGTGGAGAAATTTCAAACTCTAGTGTAAAAAAGTGTGTCATAGTCTAAGTGCAGTCTTAATTGCGCCTGCTTTTCTGTTTTCTCGCATACCGTGTGGTGCTATACTTGGATTTTCGGCCATGAACATGACTTTGGATTTTAGCACAGGCCATACCATCCTGTAGGGTACATCTGGGGCTACATTTCATGTAAGTTTAAGATCAATAGCCTCAGTATTTGAGGAGAAATTTCAAGCTCTAGCTTTAAAAAGTGTGTAATATTCTAAGTGTATAGTCTGAATTGCGCCTGCTTCGCTGTTTTCTCGCATAACGTGTGGTGCTATACTTGGATTTTCGGCCATGAACATGACTTTGGATTTTGGCACAGGCCATACCATCCTGTAGGGTACATCTGGGGCTACATTTCGTGCAAGTTTTAGTTCGATAGCCTCAGTATTTGGGGAGATATTTCAAACTCTAACGTAAACAAGTGTGTCATAGTCTAAGTGCAGTCTTAATTGTGCCTGCTGCGCTGTTTGCTCGCATAGCGTGTGGTTTTATACTTGGATTTTCGGCCATGAACATGACTTTGGATTTTACCACAGCCCATACCATCCTGTAGGGTACATCTGGGGCTACATTTCATGCAAGTTTCAGATCAATAGCCTCAGTATTGGGGGAGAAATTTCAAACTCTAGCGTAAAAACGTGTGTCATAGTCTAAGTGCAGTCTTAATTGCGCCTGCTTCGCTGTTTTCTCGCATAGCGTGTGGTGCTATACTTGGATTGTCGGCCAAGAACATGACTTTGGATTTCACCACAGCCCATACCATCCTGTAGGGTACATCTGGGGCTACATTTCATGCAAGTTTCAGATCAATGGCTTCAGTATTTGAGGAGAAATTTCAAACTCTAGCGTAAAAACGTGTGTCATAGTCTAAGTGCAGTCTTAATTGCGCCTGCTTTGCTGTTTTCTCGCATAGCGTGTGGTGCTATACTTGGATTTTCGGCCAAGAACATGACTTTGGATTTTGGCACAGGCCATACCATCCTGTAGGGTACATCTGGGGCTACATTTCGTGCAAGTTGTAGTTCGATAGCCTCAGTATTTGGGGAGATATTTCAAACTCTAGCGCAAAAACGTGTGTCATAGTCTAAGTGCAGTCTTAATTGCGCCTGCTTCGCTGTTTTTTCGCATAGCGTGTGGTGCTATACTTGGATTTTCGGCCATGAACATGACTTTAAATGTTATTAAAGCCCATACCATTCTGTAGGGTACATCTGGGGCTACATTTCGTGCAAGTTTAAGCTCGATTGCCTCAGTATTTGGGGAGAAATTTCAAACTCTAGTGTAACAAAAAGTGTCTCATAGTCTTAGTGCAGTCTTAATTGCGCCTGCTCGGCTGTTTTCTCGCATAGCGTGTGGTGCTATACTTGGATTTTCGGCCAAGAACATGACTTTGGATTTCACCACAGCCCACACCATCCTGTAGGGTACATCTGGGGCTACATTTCGTGCAAGTTTTAGTTCGATAGCCTCAGTATTTGGAGAGATATTTCAAACTCTAGCGTAAAAAAGTGTGTCATAGTCTAAGTGCAGTCTTAATTGTGCCTGCTGCGCTGTTTGCTCGCATAGCGTGTGGTTTTATACTTGGATTTTCGGCCATGAACATGACTTTGGATTTTACCACAGCCCATACCATCCTGTAGGGTACATCTGGGGCTACATTTCATGCAAGTTTCAGATCAATAGCCTCAGTATTGGGGGAGAAATTTCAAACTCTAGCGTAAAAACGTGTGTCATAGTCTAAGTGCAGTCTTAATTGCGCCTGCTTCGCTGTTTTCTCGCATAGCGTGTGGTGCTATACTTGGATTTTCGGCCAAGAAAATGACTTTGGATTTCACCACAGCCCATACCGTCCTGTAGGGTACATCTGGGACTACATTTCGTGCAAGTTTGAGCTCGATAGCCTCAGTATTGAGGGAGAAATTTCAAACTCAAGCGTAAAAAAAGTGTCTCATAGTTTTAGTGCACGTCTTAATTGCGCCTGCTCGGCTGTTTTTTCGGATAGCGTGTGGTGCTATACTTGGATTTTCGGCCATGAACATGACTTTAAATGTTATTAAAGCCCATACCATTCTGTAGGGTACATCTGGGGCTACATTTCGTGCAAGTTTTAGCTCGATTGCCTCAGTATTTGGGGAGAAATTTTAAACTCTTCCGTAAAAAAGTTTGTCATAGTCTAAGGGCAGTCTTAATCGCGCCTTCTTCGCTGTTTTCTCGTATAGCGTGTGGTGCTATACTTGGATTTTCGGCCATGAACATGACTTTGGATTTTACCACACACCATACCATCCTGTAGGGTACATCAGGGGCTACATTTCCTGTAAGTTGTAGCTCGATAGCCTAAGTATTGAGGGAGAAATTCCAAACTCTCACTTAAAAAAAGTGTCTCATGTTTTTAGTGCAGTCTTTTAAGACTGCACTAAAAACATGAGACACTTCGCATAGCGTGTGGTGTTATACTTGGATTTTCGGCCATGAACATGACTTTGGATTTTAGCACAGGCCATACCATCCTGTAGGGTACATCTGTGGCTACATTTCATGCAAGTTTCAGATCAATAGGCTCAGTATTTGAGGAGAAATTTCAAACTCTAGCTTAAAAAAGTGTGTCATAGTCTAAGTGTATGTATAGTCTTAATTGCGCCTGCTTCGCTGTTTTCTCGCATAACGTGTGGTGCTATACTTGGATTTTCGGCCAAGAACATGACTTTGGATTTCACCACAGCCGACACCATCCTGTAGGGTACATCTGGGGCTACATTTGGTGCAAGTTTCAGATTGATAGCCTCAGTATTTAGGGAGAAATTTCAAACTCTAGCGTAAAAAGTGTGTCATAGTCTATAAGTGCAGTCTTAATTGCGCCTGCTTTTCTGTTTTCTCGCATAGCGTGTGGTGCTATACTTGGATTTTCGGCCATGAACATGACTTTGTATTTTAGCACAGGCCATACCATCCTGTAGGGTACATCTGGGGCTACATTTCGTGCAAGTTTCAGGTCGATAGCCTCAGTATTTGTGGAGAAATTTTAAACTCTAGCGTAAAAAAGTGTGTCATAGTCTAAGTGCAGTCTTAATTGCGCCTGCTCGGCTGTTTTCTCGCATAGCGTGTGGTGCTATACTTGGATTTTCGGCCAAGAACATGACTTTGGATTTCACCACAGCCCACACCATCCTGTAGGGTACATCTGGGGCTACATTTCATGCAAGTTTCAGATCAATAGCCTCAGTATTTGGGGAGAAATTTCAAACTCTAGTGTAAAAAAAAGTGTCCCATAGTCTTAGTGCAGTCTTAATTGCGCCTGCTCGGCTGTTTTCTCGCATAGCGTGTGGTGATATACTTGGATTTTCGGCCAAGAACATGACTTTGGATTTCACCACAGCCCACACCATCCTGTAGGGTACATCTGGGGCTACATTTCGTGCAAGTTTCAGATCAATAGCCTCAGTATTGGGGGAGAAATTTCAAACTCTAGCGTAAAAACGTGTGTCATAGTCTAAGTGCAGTCTTAATTGCGCCTGCTTCGCTGTTTTCTTGCATAGCCTGTGGTGCTATACTTGGATTTTAGGCCAAGAACATGACTTTGCATTTTGGCACAGGCCATACCATCCTGTAGGGTACATCTGGGGCTACATTTCGTGCAAGTTTCAGATTGAAAGCCTCAGTATTTGTGGAGAAATTTCAAACTCTAGTGTAAAAAAGTGTGTCATAGTCTAAGTGCAGTCTTAATTGCGCCTGCTTTTCTGTTTTCTCGCATACCGTGTGGTGCTATACTTGGATTTTCGGCCATGAACATGACTTTGGATTTTAGCACAGGCCATACAATCCTGTAGGGTACATCTGGGGCTACATTTCATGTAAGTTTAAGATCAATAGCCTCAGTATTTGAGGAGAAATTTCAAGCTCTAGCTTAAAAAAGTGTGTAATATTCTAAGTGTATAGTCTGAATTGCGCCTGCTTCGCTGTTTTCTCGCATAACGTGTGGTGCTATACTTGGATTTTCGGCCATGAACATGACTTTGGATTTTGGCACAGGCCATACCATCCTGTAGGGTACATCTGGGGCTACATTTCGTGCAAGTTTTAGTTCGATAGCCTCAGTATTTGGGGAGATATTTCAAACTCTAACGTAAACAAGAGTGTCATAGTCTAAGTGCAGTCTTAATTGTGCCTGCTGCGCTGTTTGCTCGCATAGCGTGTGGTTTTATACTTGGATTTTCGGCCATGAACATGACTTTGGATTTTACCACAGCCCATACCATCCTGTAGGGTACATCTGGGGCTACATTTCATGCAAGTTTCAGATCAATAGCCTCAGTATTGGGGGAGAAATTTCAAACTCTAGCGTAAAAACGTGTGTCATAGTCTAAGTGCAGTCTTAATTGCGCCTGCTTCGCTGTTTTCTTGCATAGCGTGTGGTTCTATACTTGGATTTTCTTCCAAGAACATGACTTTGGATTTTGGCACAGGCCATACCATCCTGTAGGGTACATCTGGGGCTACATTTCGTGCAAGTTTCAGATTGAAAGCCTCAGTATTTGTGGAGAAATTTCAAACTCTAGCGTGAAAAAGTGTGTCATAGTCTAAGTACAGTCTTAATTGCGCCTGCTTTTCTGTTTTCTCGCATACCGTGTGGTGCTATACTTGGATTTTCGGCCATGAACATGACTTTGGATTTTAGCACAGGCCATACCATCCTGTAGGGTACATCTGGGGCTACATTTCATGCAAGTTTCAGATCAATAGCCTCAGTATTTGAGGAGAAATTTCAAGCTCTAGCTTAAAAAAGTGTGTAATATTCTAAGTGTATAGTCTGAATTGCGCCTGCTTCGCTGTTTTCTCGCATAACGTGTGGTGCTATACTTGGATTTTCGGCCATGAACATGACTTTGGATTTTGGCACAGGCCATACCATCCTGTAGGGTACATCTGGGGCTACATTTCGTGCAAGTTTTAGTTCGATAGCCTCAGTATTTGGGGAGATATTTCAAACTCTAGCGTAAACAAGTGTGTCATAGTCTAAGTGCAGTCTTAATTGTGCCTGCTGCGCTGTTTGCTCGCATAGCGTGTGGTTTTATACTTGGATTTTCGGCCATGAACATGACTTTGGATTTTACCACAGCCCATACCATCCTGTAGGGTACATCTGGGGCTACATTTCATGCAAGTTTCAGATCAATAGCCTCAGTATTTGAGGAGAAATTTCAAGGTCTAGCTTAAAAAAGTGTGTCATAGTCTAAGTGTATAGTCTGAATTGCGCCTGCTTCGCTGTTTTCTCGCATAGCGTGTGGTGCTATACTTGGATTTTCGGCCAAGAACATGACTTTAAATTTCACCACAGCCCATACCGTCCTGTAGGGTACATCTGGGACTACATTTCGTGCAAGTTTTAGCTCGATATCTTCAGTATTGGGGGAGAAATTTCAAACTCTAGCGTAAAAACGTGTGTCATAGTCTAAGTGCAGTCTTAATTGCGCCTGCTTCGCTGTTTTCTTGCATAGCGTGTGGTTCTATACTTGGATTTTCTTCCAAGAACATGACTTTGGATTTTGGCACAGGCCATACCATCCTGTAGGGTACATCTGGGGCTACATTTCGTGCAAGTTTCAGATTGAAAGCCTCAGTATTTGTGGAGAAATTTCAAACTCTAGCGTAAAAACGTGTGTCATAGTCTAAGTGCAGTCTTAATTGCGCCTGCTTCGCTGTTTTCTTGCATAGCGTGTGGTGCTATACTTGGATTTTCGGCCAAGAACATGACTTTGGATTTTGGCACAGGCCATACCATCCTGTAGGGTACATCTGGGGCTACATTTCGTGCAAGTTGTAGTTCGATAGCCTCAGTATTTGGGGAGATATTTCAAACTCTAGCGTAAAAACGTGTGTCATAGTCTAAGTGCAGTCTTAATTGTGCCTGCTGCGCTGTTTGCTCGCATAGCGTGCGGTTTTATACTTGGATTTTCGGCCATGAACATGACTTTGGATTTTACCACAGCCCATACCATCCTGTAGGGTACATCTGGGGCTACATTTCATGCAAGTTTCAGATCAATAGCCTCAGTATTGGGGGGGAAATTTCAAACTCTATCGTAAAAACGTGTGTCATAGTCTAAGTGCAGTCTTAATTGCGCCTGCTTCGCTGTTTTCTCGTATAGCGTGTGGTGCTATACTTGGATTTTCGGCCAAGAACATGACTTTAAATTTCACCACAGCCCATACCGTCCTGTAGGGTACATCTGGGACTACATTTCGTGCAAGTTTTAGCTCGATAGCCTCAGTATTGAGGGAGAAATTTCAAACTCAAGCGTAAAAAAAGTGTCTCATAGTTTTAGTGCACGTCTTAA
The DNA here is from genome assembly GCA_963971285.1 of Astropecten irregularis. Lineage (NCBI taxonomy): Eukaryota > Metazoa > Echinodermata > Asteroidea > Paxillosida > Astropectinidae > Astropecten > Astropecten irregularis. The sequence continues at coordinate 10,871,102 of OZ020247.1, forward strand.
TTGCGCCTGCTCGGCTGTTTTTTCGGATAGCGTGTGGTGCTATACTTGGATTTTCGGCCATGAACATGACTTTAAATGTTATTAAAGCCCATACCATTCTGTAGGGTACATCTGGGGCTACATTTCGTGCAAGTTTTAGCTCGATTGCCTCAGTATTTGGGGAGAAGTTTCAAACTCTAGTGTAAAAAAAAGTGTCTCATAGTCTTAGTGCAGTCTTAATTGCGCCTGCTCGGCTGTTTTCTCGCATAGCGTGTGGTGATATACTTGGATTTTCGGCCAATAACATGACTTTGGATTTCACCACAGCCCACACCATCCTGTAGGGTACATCTGGGGCTACATTTCGTGCAAGTTTCAGATCAATAGCCTCAGTATTGGGGGAGAAATTTCAAACTCTAGCGTAAAAACGTGTGTCATAGTCTAAGTGCAGTCTTAATTGCGCCTGCTTCGCTGTTTTCTTGCATAGCGTGTGGTTCTATACTTGGATTTTCTTCCAAGAACATGACTTTGGATTTTAACACAGGCCATACCATCCTGTAGGGTACATCTGGGGCTACATTTCGTGCAAGTTTCAGATTGAAAGCCTCAGTATTTGTGGAGAAATTTCAAACTCTAGCGTAAAAACGTGTGTCATAGTCTAAGTGCAGTCTTAATTGCGCCTGCTTCGCTGTTTTCTTGCATAGCGTGTGGTGCTATACTTGGATTTTCGGCCAAGAACATGACTTTGGATTTTGGCACAGGCCATACCATCCTGTAGGGTACATCTGGGGCTACATTTCGTGCAAGTTTCAGATTGAAAGCCTCAGTATTTGTGGAGAAATTTCAAACTCTAGCGTAAAAACGTGTGTCATAGTCTAAGTGCAGTCTTAATTGCGCCTGCTTCGCTGTTTTCTTGCATAGCGTGTGGTGCTATACTTGGATTTTCGGCCAAGAACATGACTTTGGATTTTGGCACAGGCCATACCATCCTGTAGGGTACATCTGGGGCTACATTTCGTGCAAGTTGTAGTTCGATAGCCTCAGTATTTGGGGAGATATTTCAAACTCTAGCGTAAAAACGTGTGTCATAGTCTAAGTGCAGTCTTAATTGTGCCTGCTGCGCTGTTTGCTCGCATAGCGTGCGGTTTTATACTTGGATTTTCGGCCATGAACATGACTTTGGATTTTACCACAGCCCATACCATCCTGTAGGGTACATCTGGGGCTACATTTCATGCAAGTTTCAGATCAATAGCCTCAGTATTGGGGGAGAAATTTCAAACTCTATCGTAAAAACGTGTGTCATAGTCTAAGTGCAGTCTTAATTGCGCCTGCTTCGCTGTTTTCTCGTATAGCGTGTGGTGCTATACTTGGATTTTCGGCCAAGAACATGACTTTAAATTTCACCACAGCCCATACCGTCCTGTAGGGTACATCTGGGACTACATTTCGTGCAAGTTTAAGCTCGATAGCCTCAGTATTGAGGGAGAAATTTCAAACTCAAGCGTAAAAAAAGTGTCTCATAGTTTTAGTGCACGTCTTAATTGCGCCTGCTCGGCTGTTTTTTCGGATAGCGTGTGGTGCTATACTTGGATTTTCGGCCATGAACATGACTTTAAATGTTATTAAAGCCCATACCATTCTGTAGGGTACATCTGGGGCTACATTTCGTGCAAGTTTTAGCTCGATTGCCTCAGTATTTGGGGAGAAATTTCAAACTCTAGTGTAAAAAAAAGTGTCTCATAGTCTTAGTGCAGTCTTAATTGCGCCTGCTCGGCTGTTTTCTCGCATAGCGTGTGGTGCTATACTTGGATTTTCGGCCAAGAACATGACTTTGGATTTCACCACAGCCCACACCATCCTGTAGGGTACATCTGGGGCTACATTTAGTGCAAGTTTCAGATCAATAGCCTCAGTATTGGGGGAGAAATTTCAAACTCTAGCGTAAAAACGTGTGTCATAGTCTAAGTGCAGTCTTAATTGCGCCTGCTTCGCTGTTTTCTTGCATAGCGTGTGGTGCTATATTTGGATTTTCGGCCAAGAACATGACTTTGGATTTTGGCACATGCCATACTATCCTGTAGGGTACATCTGGGGCTACATTTCGTGTAGGTTTCAGATTGAAAGCCTCAGTATTTGTGGAAAAATTTCAAACTCTAGCGTAAAAACGTGTGTCATAGTCTAAGTGCAGTCTTAATTGCGCCTGCTTCGCTGTTTTCTTGCATAGCCTGTGGTGCTATACTTGGATTTTAGGCCAAGAACATGACTTTGCATTTTGGCACAGGCCATACCATCCTGTAGGGTACATCTGGGGCTACATTTCGTGCAAGTTTCAGATTTAAAGCCTCAGTATTTGTGGAGAAATTTCAAACTCTAGTGTAAAAAAGTGTGTCATAGTCTAAGTGCAGTCTTAATTGCGCCTGCTTTTCTGTTTTCTCGCATACCGTGTGGTGCTATACTTGGATTTTCGGCCATGAACATGACTTTGGATTTTAGCACAGGCCATACCATCCTGTAGGGTACATCTGGGGCTACATTTCATGTAAGTTTAAGATCAATAGCCTCAGTATTTGAGGAGAAATTTCAAGCTCTAGCTTTAAAAAGTGTGTAATATTCTAAGTGTATAGTCTGAATTGCGCCTGCTTCGCTGTTTTCTCGCATAACGTGTGGTGCTATACTTGGATTTTCGGCCATGAACATGACTTTGGATTTTGGCACAGGCCATACCATCCTGTAGGGTACATCTGGGGCTACATTTCGTGCAAGTTTTAGTTCGATAGCCTCAGTATTTGGGGAGATATTTCAAACTCTAACGTAAACAAGTGTGTCATAGTCTAAGTGCAGTCTTAATTGTGCCTGCTGCGCTGTTTGCTCGCATAGCGTGTGGTTTTATACTTGGATTTTCGGCCATGAACATGACTTTGGATTTTACCACAGCCCATACCATCCTGTAGGGTACATCTGGGGCTACATTTCATGCAAGTTTCAGATCAATAGCCTCAGTATTGGGGGAGAAATTTCAAACTCTAGCGTAAAAACGTGTGTCATAGTCTAAGTGCAGTCTTAATTGCGCCTGCTTCGCTGTTTTCTCGCATAGCGTGTGGTGCTATACTTGGATTGTCGGCCAAGAACATGACTTTGGATTTCACCACAGCCCATACCATCCTGTAGGGTACATCTGGGGCTACATTTCATGCAAGTTTCAGATCAATGGCTTCAGTATTTGAGGAGAAATTTCAAACTCTAGCGTAAAAACGTGTGTCATAGTCTAAGTGCAGTCTTAATTGCGCCTGCTTTGCTGTTTTCTCGCATAGCGTGTGGTGCTATACTTGGATTTTCGGCCAAGAACATGACTTTGGATTTTGGCACAGGCCATACCATCCTGTAGGGTACATCTGGGGCTACATTTCGTGCAAGTTGTAGTTCGATAGCCTCAGTATTTGGGGAGATATTTCAAACTCTAGCGCAAAAACGTGTGTCATAGTCTAAGTGCAGTCTTAATTGCGCCTGCTTCGCTGTTTTTTCGCATAGCGTGTGGTGCTATACTTGGATTTTCGGCCATGAACATGACTTTAAATGTTATTAAAGCCCATACCATTATGTAGGGTACATCTGGGGCTACATTTCGTGCAAGTTTAAGCTCGATTGCCTCAGTATTTGGGGAGAAATTTCAAACTCTAGTGTAACAAAAAGTGTCTCATAGTCTTAGTGCAGTCTTAATTGCGCCTGCTCGGCTGTTTTCTCGCATAGCGTGTGGTGCTATACTTGGATTTTCGGCCAAGAACATGACTTTGGATTTCACCACAGCCCACACCATCCTGTAGGGTACATCTGGGGCTACATTTCGTGCAAGTTTTAGTTCGATAGCCTCAGTATTTGGAGAGATATTTCAAACTCTAGCGTAAAAAAGTGTGTCATAGTCTAAGTGCAGTCTTAATTGTGCCTGCTGCGCTGTTTGCTCGCATAGCGTGTGGTTTTATACTTGGATTTTCGGCCATGAACATGACTTTGGATTTTACCACAGCCCATACCATCCTGTAGGGTACATCTGGGGCTACATTTCATGCAAGTTTCAGATCAATAGCCTCAGTATTGGGGGAGAAATTTCAAACTCTAGCGTAAAAACGTGTGTCATAGTCTAAGTGCAGTCTTAATTGCGCCTGCTTCGCTGTTTTCTCGCATAGCGTGTGGTGCTATACTTGGATTTTCGGCCAAGAAAATGACTTTGGATTTCACCACAGCCCATACCGTCCTGTAGGGTACATCTGGGACTACATTTCGTGCAAGTTTGAGCTCGATAGCCTCAGTATTGAGGGAGAAATTTCAAACTCAAGCGTAAAAAAAGTGTCTCATAGTTTTAGTGCACGTCTTAATTGCGCCTGCTCGGCTGTTTTTTCGGATAGCGTGTGGTGCTATACTTGGATTTTCGGCCATGAACATGACTTTAAATGTTATTAAAGCCCATACCATTCTGTAGGGTACATCTGGGGCTACATTTCGTGCAAGTTTTAGCTCGATTGCCTCAGTATTTGGGGAGAAATTTTAAACTCTTCCGTAAAAAAGTTTGTCATAGTCTAAGGGCAGTCTTAATCGCGCCTTCTTCGCTGTTTTCTCGTATAGCGTGTGGTGCTATACTTGGATTTTCGGCCATGAACATGACTTTGGATTTTACCACACACCATACCATCCTGTAGGGTACATCAGGGGCTACATTTCCTGTAAGTTGTAGCTCGATAGCCTAAGTATTGAGGGAGAAATTCCAAACTCTCACTTAAAAAAAGTGTCTCATGTTTTTAGTGCAGTCTTTTAAGACTGCACTAAAAACATGAGACACTTCGCATAGCGTGTGGTGTTATACTTGGATTTTCGGCCATGAACATGACTTTGGATTTTAGCACAGGCCATACCATCCTGTAGGGTACATCTGTGGCTACATTTCATGCAAGTTTCAGATCAATAGGCTCAGTATTTGAGGAGAAATTTCAAACTCTAGCTTAAAAAAGTGTGTCATAGTCTAAGTGTATGTATAGTCTTAATTGCGCCTGCTTCGCTGTTTTCTCGCATAACGTGTGGTGCTATACTTGGATTTTCGGCCAAGAACATGACTTTGGATTTCACCACAGCCCACACCATCCTGTAGGGTACATCTGGGGCTACATTTGGTGCAAGTTTCAGATTGATAGCCTCAGTATTTAGGGAGAAATTTCAAACTCTAGCGTAAAAAGTGTGTCATAGTCTATAAGTGCAGTCTTAATTGCGCCTGCTTTTCTGTTTTCTCGCATAGCGTGTGGTGCTATACTTGGATTTTCGGCCATGAACATGACTTTGTATTTTAGCACAGGCCATACCATCCTGTAGGGTACATCTGGGGCTACATTTCGTGCAAGTTTCAGATCGATAGCCTCAGTATTTGTGGAGAAATTTTAAACTCTAGCGTAAAAAAGTGTGTCATAGTCTAAGTGCAGTCTTAATTGCGCCTGCTCGGCTGTTTTCTCGCATAGCGTGTGGTGCTATACTTGGATTTTCGGCCAAGAACATGACTTTGGATTTCACCACAGCCCACACCATCCTGTAGGGTACATCTGGGGCTACATTTCATGCAAGTTTCAGATCAATAGCCTCAGTATTTGGGGAGAAATTTCAAACTCTAGTGTAAAAAAAAGTGTCCCATAGTCTTAGTGCAGTCTTAATTGCGCCTGCTCGGCTGTTTTCTCGCATAGCGTGTGGTGATATACTTGGATTTTCGGCCAAGAACATGACTTTGGATTTCACCACAGCCCACACCATCCTGTAGGGTACATCTGGGGCTACATTTCGTGCAAGTTTCAGATCAATAGCCTCAGTATTGGGGGAGAAATTTCAAACTCTAGCGTAAAAACGTGTGTCATAGTCTAAGTGCAGTCTTAATTGCGCCTGCTTCGCTGTTTTCTTGCATAGCCTGTGGTGCTATACTTGGATTTTAGGCCAAGAACATGACTTTGCATTTTGGCACAGGCCATACCATCCTGTAGGGTACATCTGGGGCTACATTTCGTGCAAGTTTCAGATTGAAAGCCTCAGTATTTGTGGAGAAATTTCAAACTCTAGTGTAAAAAAGTGTGTCATAGTCTAAGTGCAGTCTTAATTGCGCCTGCTTTTCTGTTTTCTCGCATACCGTGTGGTGCTATACTTGGATTTTCGGCCATGAACATGACTTTGGATTTTAGCACAGGCCATACAATCCTGTAGGGTACATCTGGGGCTACATTTCATGTAAGTTTAAGATCAATAGCCTCAGTATTTGAGGAGAAATTTCAAGCTCTAGCTTAAAAAAGTGTGTAATATTCTAAGTGTATAGTCTGAATTGCGCCTGCTTCGCTGTTTTCTCGCATAACGTGTGGTGCTATACTTGGATTTTCGGCCATGAACATGACTTTGGATTTTGGCACAGGCCATACCATCCTGTAGGGTACATCTGGGGCTACATTTCGTGCAAGTTTTAGTTCGATAGCCTCAGTATTTGGGGAGATATTTCAAACTCTAACGTAAACAAGAGTGTCATAGTCTAAGTGCAGTCTTAATTGTGCCTGCTGCGCTGTTTGCTCGCATAGCGTGTGGTTTTATACTTGGATTTTCGGCCATGAACATGACTTTGGATTTTACCACAGCCCATACCATCCTGTAGGGTACATCTGGGGCTACATTTCATGCAAGTTTCAGATCAATAGCCTCAGTATTGGGGGAGAAATTTCAAACTCTAGCGTAAAAACGTGTGTCATAGTCTAAGTGCAGTCTTAATTGCGCCTGCTTCGCTGTTTTCTTGCATAGCGTGTGGTTCTATACTTGGATTTTCTTCCAAGAACATGACTTTGGATTTTGGCACAGGCCATACCATCCTGTAGGGTACATCTGGGGCTACATTTCGTGCAAGTTTCAGATTGAAAGCCTCAGTATTTGTGGAGAAATTTCAAACTCTAGCGTGAAAAAGTGTGTCATAGTCTAAGTACAGTCTTAATTGCGCCTGCTTTTCTGTTTTCTCGCATACCGTGTGGTGCTATACTTGGATTTTCGGCCATGAACATGACTTTGGATTTTAGCACAGGCCATACCATCCTGTAGGGTACATCTGGGGCTACATTTCATGCAAGTTTCAGATCAATAGCCTCAGTATTTGAGGAGAAATTTCAAGCTCTAGCTTAAAAAAGTGTGTAATATTCTAAGTGTATAGTCTGAATTGCGCCTGCTTCGCTGTTTTCTCGCATAACGTGTGGTGCTATACTTGGATTTTCGGCCATGAACATGACTTTGGATTTTGGCACAGGCCATACCATCCTGTAGGGTACATCTGGGGCTACATTTCGTGCAAGTTTTAGTTCGATAGCCTCAGTATTTGGGGAGATATTTCAAACTCTAGCGTAAACAAGTGTGTCATAGTCTAAGTGCAGTCTTAATTGTGCCTGCTGCGCTGTTTGCTCGCATAGCGTGTGGTTTTATACTTGGATTTTCGGCCATGAACATGACTTTGGATTTTACCACAGCCCATACCATCCTGTAGGGTACATCTGGGGCTACATTTCATGCAAGTTTCAGATCAATAGCCTCAGTATTTGAGGAGAAATTTCAAGGTCTAGCTTAAAAAAGTGTGTCATAGTCTAAGTGTATAGTCTGAATTGCGCCTGCTTCGCTGTTTTCTCGCATAGCGTGTGGTGCTATACTTGGATTTTCGGCCAAGAACATGACTTTAAATTTCACCACAGCCCATACCGTCCTGTAGGGTACATCTGGGACTACATTTCGTGCAAGTTTTAGCTCGATATCTTCAGTATTGGGGGAGAAATTTCAAACTCTAGCGTAAAAACGTGTGTCATAGTCTAAGTGCAGTCTTAATTGCGCCTGCTTCGCTGTTTTCTTGCATAGCGTGTGGTTCTATACTTGGATTTTCTTCCAAGAACATGACTTTGGATTTTGGCACAGGCCATACCATCCTGTAGGGTACATCTGGGGCTACATTTCGTGCAAGTTTCAGATTGAAAGCCTCAGTATTTGTGGAGAAATTTCAAACTCTAGCGTAAAAACGTGTGTCATAGTCTAAGTGCAGTCTTAATTGCGCCTGCTTCGCTGTTTTCTTGCATAGCGTGTGGTGCTATACTTGGATTTTCGGCCAAGAACATGACTTTGGATTTTGGCACAGGCCATACCATCCTGTAGGGTACATCTGGGGCTACATTTCGTGCAAGTTGTAGTTCGATAGCCTCAGTATTTGGGGAGATATTTCAAACTCTAGCGTAAAAACGTGTGTCATAGTCTAAGTGCAGTCTTAATTGTGCCTGCTGCGCTGTTTGCTCGCATAGCGTGCGGTTTTATACTTGGATTTTCGGCCATGAACATGACTTTGGATTTTACCACAGCCCATACCATCCTGTAGGGTACATCTGGGGCTACATTTCATGCAAGTTTCAGATCAATAGCCTCAGTATTGGGGGGGAAATTTCAAACTCTATCGTAAAAACGTGTGTCATAGTCTAAGTGCAGTCTTAATTGCGCCTGCTTCGCTGTTTTCTCGTATAGCGTGTGGTGCTATACTTGGATTTTCGGCCAAGAACATGACTTTAAATTTCACCACAGCCCATACCGTCCTGTAGGGTACATCTGGGACTACATTTCGTGCAAGTTTTAGCTCGATAGCCTCAGTATTGAGGGAGAAATTTCAAACTCAAGCGTAAAAAAAGTGTCTCATAGTTTTAGTGCACGTCTTAATTGCGCCTGCTCGGCTGTTTTTTCGGATAGCGTGTGGTGCTATACTTGGATTTTCGGCCATGAACATGACTTTAAATGTTATTAAAGCCCATACCATTCTGTAGGGTACATCTGGGGCTACATTTCGTGCAAGTTTTAGCTCGATTGCCTCAGTATTTGGGGAGAAGTTTCAAACTCTAGTGTAAAAAAAAGTGTCTCATAGTCTTAGTGCAGTCTTAATTGCGCCTGCTCGGCTGTTTTCTCGCATAGCGTGTGGTGATATACTTGGATTTTCGGCCAATAACATGACTTTGGATTTCACCACAGCCCACACCATCCTGTAGGGTACATCTGGGGCTACATTTCGTGCAAGTTTCAGATCAATAGCCTCAGTATTGGGGGAGAAATTTCAAACTCTAGCGTAAAAACGTGTGTCATAGTCTAAGTGCAGTCTTAATTGCGCCTGCTTCGCTGTTTTCTTGCATAGCGTGTGGTTCTATACTTGGATTTTCTTCCAAGAACATGACTTTGGATTTTAACACAGGCCATACCATCCTGTAGGGTACATCTGGGGCTACATTTCGTGCAAGTTTCAGATTGAAAGCCTCAGTATTTGTGGAGAAATTTCAAACTCTAGCGTAAAAACGTGTGTCATAGTCTAAGTGCAGTCTTAATTGCGCCTGCTTCGCTGTTTTCTTGCATAGCGTGTGGTGCTATACTTGGATTTTCGGCCAAGAACATGACTTTGGATTTTGGCACAGGCCATACCATCCTGTAGGGTACATCTGGGGCTACATTTCGTGCAAGTTTCAGATTGAAAGCCTCAGTATTTGTGGAGAAATTTCAAACTCTAGCGTAAAAACGTGTGTCATAGTCTAAGTGCAGTCTTAATTGCGCCTGCTTCGCTGTTTTCTTGCATAGCGTGTGGTGCTATACTTGGATTTTCGGCCAAGAACATGACTTTGGATTTTGGCACAGGCCATACCATCCTGTAGGGTACATCTGGGGCTACATTTCGTGCAAGTTGTAGTTCGATAGCCTCAGTATTTGGGGAGATATTTCAAACTCTAGCGTAAAAACGTGTGTCATAGTCTAAGTGCAGTCTTAATTGTGCCTGCTGCGCTGTTTGCTCGCATAGCGTGCGGTTTTATACTTGGATTTTCGGCCATGAACATGACTTTGGATTTTACCACAGCCCATACCATCCTGTAGGGTACATCTGGGGCTACATTTCATGCAAGTTTCAGATCAATAGCCTCAGTATTGGGGGAGAAATTTCAAACTCTATCGTAAAAACGTGTGTCATAGTCTAAGTGCAGTCTTAATTGCGCCTGCTTCGCTGTTTTCTCGTATAGCGTGTGGTGCTATACTTGGATTTTCGGCCAAGAACATGACTTTAAATTTCACCACAGCCCATACCGTCCTGTAGGGTACATCTGGGACTACATTTCGTGCAAGTTTAAGCTCGATAGCCTCAGTATTGAGGGAGAAATTTCAAACTCAAGCGTAAAAAAAGTGTCTCATAGTTTTAGTGCACGTCTTAATTGCGCCTGCTCGGCTGTTTTTTCGGATAGCGTGTGGTGCTATACTTGGATTTTCGGCCATGAACATGACTTTAAATGTTATTAAAGCCCATACCATTCTGTAGGGTACATCTGGGGCTACATTTCGTGCAAGTTTTAGCTCGATTGCCTCAGTATTTGGGGAGAAATTTCAAACTCTAGTGTAAAAAAAAGTGTCTCATAGTCTTAGTGCAGTCTTAATTGCGCCTGCTCGGCTGTTTTCTCGCATAGCGTGTGGTGATATACTTGGATTTTAGGCCAAGAACATGACTTTGGATTTCACCACAGCCCATACCATCCTGTAGGGTACATCTGGGGCTACATTTCGTGCAAGTTTCAGATCAATAGCCTCAGTATTGGGGGAGAAATTTCAAACTCTAGCGTAAAAACGTGTGTCATAGTCTAAGTGCAGTCTTAATTGCGCCTGCTTCGCTGTTTTCTTGCATAGCGTGTGGTTCTATACTTGGATTTTCTTCCAAGAACATGACTTTGGATTTTAACACAGGCCATACCATCCTGTAGGGTACATCTGGGGCTACATTTCGTGCAAGTTTCAGATTGAAAGCCTCAGTATTTGTGGAGAAATTTCAAACTCTAGCGTGAAAAAGTGTGTCATAGTCTAAGTACAGTCTTAATTGCGCCTGCTTTTCTGTTTTCTCGCATACCGTGTGGTGCTATACTTGGATTTTCGGCCAAGAACATGACTTTGGATTTTGGCACAGGCCATACCATCCTGTAGGGTACATCTGGGGCTACATTTCATGCAAGTTTCAGATCAATAGCTTCAGTATTTGAGGAGAAATTTCAAACTCTAGCGTAAAAACGTGTGTCATAGTCTAAGTGTATGTATAGTCTTAATTGCGCCTGCTTCGCTGTTTTCTCGCATAACGTGTGGTGCTATACTTGGATTTTCGGCCAAGAACATGACTTTGGATTTCACCACAGCCCACACAATCCTGTAGGGTATATCTGGGGCTACATTTCGTGCAAGTTTCAGATTGATAGCCTCAGTATTTAGGGAGAAATTTCAAACTCTAGCGTAAAAAAGTGTGTCATAGTCTATAAGTGCAGTCTTAATTGCGCCTGCTTTTCTGTTTTCTCCCATAGCGTGTGGTGATATACTTGGATTTTCGGCCATGAACATGACTTTGGATTTTGGCACAGGCCATACCATCCTTTAGGGTACATCTGGGGCTACATTTCGTGCAAGTTTTAGTTCGATAGCCTCAGTATTTGGGGAGCAATTTCAAACTCTAGTGTAAAAAAAAGTGGCTCATAGTCTTAGTGCAGTCTTAATTGCGCCTGCTCGGCTGTTTACTCGCATAGCGTGTGGTGCTATACTTGGATTTTCGGCCAAGAGCATGACTTTGGATTTCACCACAGCCCACACCATCCTGTAGGGTACATCTGGGGCTACATTTCGTGCAAGTTTCAGATCGATAGCCTCAGTATTTGGGGAGAAATTTCAAACTCTAGTGTAAAAAAAAGTGTCTCATAGTCTTAGTGCAGTCTTAATTGCGCCTGCTTCGCTGTTTTCTCGCATAACGTGTGGTGCTATACTTGGATTTTCGGCCATGAACATGACTTTGGATTTTGGCACAGGCCATACCATCCTTTAGGGTACATCTGGGGCTACATTTCGTGCAAGTTTTAGTTCGATAGCCTCAGTATTTGGGGAGATATTTCAAACTCTAGCGTAAACAAGTGTGTCATAGTCTAAGTGCAGTCTTAATTGTGCCTGCTGCGCTGTTTGCTCGCATAGCGTGTGGTTTTATACTTGGATTTTCGGCCATGAACATGACTTTGGATTTTACCACAGCCCATACCATCCTGTAGGGTACATCTGGGGCTACATTTCATGCAAGTTTCAGATCAATAGCCTCAGTATTTGAGGAGAAATTTCAAGGTCTAGCTTAAAAAAGTGTGTCATAGTCTAAGTGTATAGTCTGAATTGCGCCTGCTTCGCTGTTTTCTCGCATAGCGTGTGGTGCTATACTTGGATTTTCGGCCAAGAACATGACTTTAAATTTCACCACAGCCCATACCGTCCTGTAGGGTACATCTGGGACTACATTTCGTGCAAGTTTTAGCTCGATATCTTCAGTATTGGGGGAGAAATTTCAAACTCTAGCGTAAAAACGTGTGTCATAGTCTAAGTGCAGTCTTAATTGCGCCTGCTTCGCTGTTTTCTTGCATAGCGTGTGGTTCTATACTTGGATTTTCTTCCAAGAACATGACTTTGGATTTTGGCACAGGCCATACCATCCTGTAGGGTACATCTGGGGCTACATTTCGTGCAAGTTTCAGATTGAAAGCCTCAGTATTTGTGGAGAAATTTCAAACTCTAGCGTAAAAACGTGTGTCATAGTCTAAGTGCAGTCTTAATTGCGCCTGCTTCGCTGTTTTCTTGCATAGCGTGTGGTGCTATACTTGGATTTTCGGCCAAGAACATGACTTTGGATTTTGGCACAGGCCATACCATCCTGTAGGGTACATCTGGGGCTACATTTCGTGCAAGTTGTAGTTCGATAGCCTCAGTATTTGGGGAGATATTTCAAACTCTAGCGTAAAAACGTGTGTCATAGTCTAAGTGCAGTCTTAATTGTGCCTGCTGCGCTGTTTGCTCGCATAGCGTGCGGTTTTATACTTGGATTTTCGGCCATGAACATGACTTTGGATTTTACCACAGGCCATACCATCCTGTAGGGTACATCTGGGGCTACATTTCATGCAAGTTTCAGATCAATAGCCTCAGTATTGGGGGGGAAATTTCAAACTCTATCGTAAAAACGTGTGTCATAGTCTAAGTGCAGTCTTAATTGCGCCTGCTTCGCTGTTTTCTCGTATAGCGTGTGGTGCTATACTTGGATTTTCGGCCAAGAACATGACTTTAAATTTCACCACAGCCCATACCGTCCTGTAGGGTACATCTGGGACTACATTTCGTGCAAGTTTTAGCTCGATAGCCTCAGTATTGAGGGAGAAATTTCAAACTCAAGCGTAAAAAAAGTGTCTCATAGTTTTAGTGCACGTCTTAATTGCGCCTGCTCGGCTGTTTTTTCGGATAGCGTGTGGTGCTATACTTGGATTTTCGGCCATGAACATGACTTTAAATGTTATTAAAGCCCATACCATTCTGTAGGGTACATCTGGGGCTACATTTCGTGCAAGTTTTAGCTCGATTGCCTCAGTATTTGGGGAGAAGTTTCAAACTCTAGTGTAAAAAAAAGTGTCTCATAGTCTTAGTGCAGTCTTAATTGCGCCTGCTCGGCTGTTTTCTCGCATAGCGTGTGGTGATATACTTGGATTTTCGGCCAATAACATGACTTTGGATTTCACCACAGCCCACACCATCCTGTAGGGTACATCTGGGGCTACATTTCGTGCAAGTTTCAGATCAATAGCCTCAGTATTGGGGGAGAAATTTCAAACTCTAGCGTAAAAACGTGTGTCATAGTCTAAGTGCAGTCTTAATTGCGCCTGCTTCGCTGTTTTCTTGCATAGCGTGTGGTTCTATACTTGGATTTTCTTCCAAGAACATGACTTTGGATTTTAACACAGGCCATACCATCCTGTAGGGTACATCTGGGGCTACATTTCGTGCAAGTTTCAGATTGAAAGCCTCAGTATTTGTGGAGAAATTTCAAACTCTAGCGTAAAAACGTGTGTCATAGTCTAAGTGCAGTCTTAATTGCGCCTGCTTCGCTGTTTTCTTGCATAGCGTGTGGTGCTATACTTGGATTTTCGGCCAAGAACATGACTTTGGATTTTGGCACAGGCCATACCATCCTGTAGGGTACATCTGGGGCTACATTTCGTGCAAGTTTCAGATTGAAAGCCTCAGTATTTGTGGAGAAATTTCAAACTCTAGCGTAAAAACGTGTGTCATAGTCTAAGTGCAGTCTTAATTGCGCCTGCTTCGCTGTTTTCTTGCATAGCGTGTGGTGCTATACTTGGATTTTCGGCCAAGAACATGACTTTGGATTTTGGCACAGGCCATACCATCCTGTAGGGTACATCTGGGGCTACATTTCGTGCAAGTTGTAGTTCGATAGCCTCAGTATTTGGGGAGATATTTCAAACTCTAGCGTAAAAACGTGTGTCATAGTCTAAGTGCAGTCTTAATTGTGCCTGCTGCGCTGTTTGCTCGCATAGCGTGCGGTTTTATACTTGGATTTTCGGCCATGAACATGACTTTGGATTTTACCACAGCCCATACCATCCTGTAGGGTACATCTGGGGCTACATTTCATGCAAGTTTCAGATCAATAGCCTCAGTATTGGGGGAGAAATTTCAAACTCTATCGTAAAAACGTGTGTCATAGTCTAAGTGCAGTCTTAATTGCGCCTGCTTCGCTGTTTTCTCGTATAGCGTGTGGTGCTATACTTGGATTTTCGGCCAAGAACATGACTTTAAATTTCACCACAGCCCATACCGTCCTGTAGGGTACATCTGGGACTACATTTCGTGCAAGTTTAAGCTCGATAGCCTCAGTATTGAGGGAGAAATTTCAAACTCAAGCGTAAAAAAAGTGTCTCATAGTTTTAGTGCACGTCTTAATTGCGCCTGCTCGGCTGTTTTTTCGGATAGCGTGTGGTGCTATACTTGGATTTTCGGCCATGAACATGACTTTAAATGTTATTAAAGCCCATACCATTCTGTAGGGTACATCTGGGGCTACATTTCGTGCAAGTTTTAGCTCGATTGCCTCAGTATTTGGGGAGAAATTTCAAACTCTAGTGTAAAAAAAAGTGTCTCATAGTCTTAGTGCAGTCTTAATTGCGCCTGCTCGGCTGTTTTCTCGCATAGCGTGTGGTGATATACTTGGATTTTAGGCCAAGAACATGACTTTGGATTTCACCACAGCCCATACCATCCTGTAGGGTACATCTGGGGCTACATTTCGTGCAAGTTTCAGATCAATAGCCTCAGTATTGGGGGAGAAATTTCAAACTCTAGCGTAAAAACGTGTGTCATAGTCTAAGTGCAGTCTTAATTGCGCCTGCTTCGCTGTTTTCTTGCATAGCGTGTGGTTCTATACTTGGATTTTCTTCCAAGAACATGACTTTGGATTTTAACACAGGCCATACCATCCTGTAGGGTACATCTGGGGCTACATTTCGTGCAAGTTTCAGATTGAAAGCCTCAGTATTTGTGGAGAAATTTCAAACTCTAGCGTGAAAAAGTGTGTCATAGTCTAAGTACAGTCTTAATTGCGCCTGCTTTTCTGTTTTCTCGCATACCGTGTGGTGCTATACTTGGATTTTCGGCCAAGAACATGACTTTGGATTTTGGCACAGGCCATACCATCCTGTAGGGTACATCTGGGGCTACATTTCATGCAAGTTTCAGATCAATAGCTTCAGTATTTGAGGAGAAATTTCAAACTCTAGCGTAAAAACGTGTGTCATAGTCTAAGTGTATGTATAGTCTTAATTGCGCCTGCTTCGCTGTTTTCTCGCATAACGTGTGGTGCTATACTTGGATTTTCGGCCAAGAACATGACTTTGGATTTCACCACAGCCCACACAATCCTGTAGGGTATATCTGGGGCTACATTTCGTGCAAGTTTCAGATTGATAGCCTCAGTATTTAGGGAGAAATTTCAAACTCTAGCGTAAAAAAGTGTGCCATAGTCTATGAGTGCAGTCTTAATTGCGCCTGCTTTTCTGTTTTCTCCCATAGCGTGTGGTGATATACTTGGATTTTCGGCCATGAACATGACTTTGGATTTTGGCACAGGCCATACCATCCTTTAGGGTACATCTGGGGCTACATTTCGTGCAAGTTTTAGTTCGATAGCCTCAGTATTTGGGGAGCAATTTCAAACTCTAGTGTAAAAAAAAGTGTCTCATAGTCTTAGTGCAGTCTTAATTGCGCCTGCTCGGCTGTTTACTCGCATAGCGTGTGGTGCTATACTTGGATTTTCGGCCAAGAGCATGACTTTGGATTTCACCACAGCCCACACCATCCTGTAGGGTACATCTGGGGCTACATTTCGTGCAAGTTTCAGATCGATAGCCTCAGTATTTGGGGAGAAATTTCAAACTCTAGTGTAAAAAAAAGTGTCTCATAGTCTTAGTGCAGTCTTAATTGCGCCTGCTTCGCTGTTTTCTCGCATAACGTGTGGTGCTATACTTGGATTTTCGGCCATGAACATGACTTTGGATTTTGGCACAGGCCATACCATCCTTTAGGGTACATCTGGGGCTACATTTCTTGCAAGTTTTAGTTCGATAGCCTCAGTATTTGGGGAGATATTTCAAACTCTAGCGTAAAAAAGTGTGTCATAGTCTAAGTGCAGTCTTAATTGTGCCTGCTGCGCTGTTTGCTCGCATAGCGTGTGGTTTTATACTTGGATTTTCGGCCATGAACATGACTTTGGATTTTACCACAGCCCATACCATCCTGTAGGGTACATCTGGGGCTACATTTCATGCAAGTTTCAGATCAATAGCCTCAGTATTGGGGGAGAAATTTCAAACTCTAGCGTAAAAACGTGTGTCATAGTCTAAGTGCAGTCTTAATTGCGCCTGCTTCGCTGTTTTCTCGCATAGCGTGTGGTGCTATACTTGGATTTTCGGCCAAGAAAATGACTTTGGATTTCACCACAGCCCATACCGTCCTGTAGGGTACATCTGGGACTACATTTCGTGCAAGTTTGAGCTCGATAGCCTCAGTATTGAGGGAGAAATTTCAAACTCAAGCGTAAAAAAAGTGTCTCATAGTTTTAGTGCACGTCTTAATTGCGCCTGCTCGGCTGTTTTTTCGGATAGCGTGTGGTGCTATACTTGGATTTTCGGCCATGAACATGACTTTAAATGTTATTAAAGCCCATACCATTCTGTAGGGTACATCTGGGGCTACATTTCGTGCAAGTTTTAGCTCGATTGCCTCAGTATTTGGGGAGAAATTTCAAACTCTTCCGTAAAAAAGTTTGTCATAGTCTAAGGGCAGTCTTAATCGCGCCTTCTTCGCTGTTTTCTCGTATAGCGTGTGGTGCTATACTTGGATTTTCGGCCATGAACATGACTTTGGATTTTACCACAGCCCATACCATCCTGTAGGGTACATCTGGGGCTACATTTCATGCAAGTTTCAGATCAATAGCCTCAGTATTGGGGGAGAAATTTCAAACTCTAGCGTAAAAACGTGTGTCATAGTCTAAGTGCAGTCTTTATTGCGCCTGCTTCGCTGTTTTCTCGCATAGCGTGTGGTGCTATACTTGGATTTTCGGCCAAGAAAATGACTTTGGATTTCACCACAGCCCATACCGTCCTGTAGGGTACATCTGGGACTACATTTCGTGCAAGTTTGAGCTCGATAGCCTCAGTATTGAGGGAGAAATTTCAAACTCAAGCGTAAAAAAAGTGTCTCATAGTTTTAGTGCACGTCTTAATTGCGCCTGCTCGGCTGTTTTTTCGGATAGCGTGTGGTGCTATACTTGGATTTTCGGCCATGAACATGACTTTAAATGTTATTAAAGCCCATACCATTCTGTAGGATACATCTGGGGCTACATTTCGTGCAAGTTTTAGCTCGATTGCCTCAGTATTTGGGGAGAAATTTCAAACTCTTCCGTAAAAAAGTTTGTCATAGTCTAAGGGCAGTCTTAATCGCGCCTTCTTCGCTGTTTTCTCGTATAGCGTGTGGTGCTATACTTGGATTTTCGGCCATGAACATGACTTTGGATTTTACCACAGACCATACCATCCTGTAGGGTACATCTAGGGCTACATTTCGTGCAAGTTTCAGATCGATAGCCTCAGTATTTGTGGAGAAATTTCAAACTCTAGTGTAAAAAAAAGTGTCTCATAGTCTTAGTGCAGTCTTAATTGCGCCTGCTCGGCTGTTTTCTCGCATAGCGTGTGGTGCTATACTTGGAATTTCGGCCATAAACATGACTTTGGATTTTGGCACAGCCCATACCATCCTGTAGGATACATATGAGGCTACATTTCGTGCAAGTTTCAGCTCAAAAGCCTCGGTATTGAGGGTGAAATTTCAAACTGAAGCGTAAAAAAAGTGTCTCATAGTTTTAGTGCACGTCTTAATTGCGCCTGCTCGGCTGTTTTTTCGGATAGCGTGTGGTGCTATACTTGGATTTTCGGCCATAAACATGACTTTAAATGTTATTAAAGCCCATACCATCCTGTAGGTATCATCTTGGGCTACATTTCGTGCAAGTTTTAGCTCGATTGCCTCAGTTTTTGGGGAGAAATTTCAAACTCTTCCGTAAAAAAGTTTGTCATAGTCTAAGGGCAGTCTTAATCGCGCCTTCTTCGCTGTTTTCTCGTATAGCGTGTGGTGCTATACTTGGATTTTCGGCCATGAACATGACTTTGGATTTTACCACACACCATACCGTCCTGTAGGGTACATCAGGGGCTACATTTCCTGTAAGTTGTAGCTCGATAGCCTAAGTATTGAGGGAGAAATTCCAAACTCTCACTTAAAAAAAGTGTCTCATGTTTTTAGTGCAGTCTTTTAAGACTGCACTAAAAACATGAGACACTTCGCATAGCGTGTGGTGTTATACTTGGATTTTCGGCCATGAACATGACTTTGGATTTTAGCACAGGCCATACCATCCTGTAGGGTACATCTGGGGCTACATTTCATGCAAGTTTCAGATCAATAGCCTCAGTATTTGAGGAGAAATTTCAAACTCTAGCTTAAAAAAGTGTGTCATAGTCTAAGTGTATGTATAGTCTTAATTGCGCCTGCTTCGCTGTTTTCTCGCATAACGTGTGGTGCTATACTTGGATTTTCGGCCAAGAACATGACTTTGGATTTCACCACAGCCCACACCATCCTGTAGGGTACATCTGGGGCTACATTTGGTGCAAGTTTCAGATTGATAGCCTCAGTATTTAGGGAGAAATTTCAAACTCTAGCGTAAAAAGTGTGTCATAGTCTATAAGTGCAGTCTTAATTGCGCCTGCTTTTCTGTTTTCTCGCATAGCGTGTGGTGCTATACTTGGATTTTCGGCCATGAACATGACTTTGTATTTTAGCACAGGCCATACCATCCTGTAGGGTACATCTGGGGCTACATTTCGTGCAAGTTTCAGATCGATAGCCTCAGTATTTGTGGAGAAATTTTAAACTCTAGCGTAAAAAAGTGTGTCATAGTCTAAGTGCAGTCTTAATTGCGCCTGCTTCGCTGTTTTCTCGCATAGCGTGTGGTGCTATACTTGGATTTTCGGCCAAGAAAATGACTTTGGATTTCACCACAGCCCATACCGTCCTGTAGGGTACATCTGGGACTACATTTCGTGCAAGTTTGAGCTCGATAGCCTCAGTATTGAGGGAGAAATTTCAAACTCAAGCGTAAAAAAAGTGTCTCATAGTTTTAGTGCACGTCTTAATTGCGCCTGCTCGGCTGTTTTTTCGGATAGCGTGTGGTGCTATACTTGGATTTTCGGCCATGAACATGACTTTAAATGTTATTAAAGCCCATACCATTCTGTAGGGTACATCTGGGGCTACATTTCGTGCAAGTTTTAGCTCGATTGCCTCAGTATTTGGGGAGAAATTTCAAACTCTTCCGTAAAAAAGTTTGTCATAGTCTAAGGGCAGTCTTAATCGCGCCTTCTTCGCTGTTTTCTCGTATAGCGTGTGGTGCTATACTTGGATTTTCGGCCATGAACATGACTTTGGATTTTACCACAGACCATACCATCCTGTAGGGTACATCTAGGGCTACATTTCGTGCAAGTTTCAGATCGATAGCCTCAGTATTTGTGGAGAAATTTCAAACTCTAGTGTAAAAAAAAGTGTCTCATAGTCTTAGTGCAGTCTTAATTGCGCCTGCTCGGCTGTTTTCTCGCATAGCGTGTGGTGCTATACTTGGAATTTCGGCCATAAACATGACTTTGGATTTTGGCACAGCCCATACCATCCTGTAGGATACATATGAGGCTACATTTCGTGCAAGTTTCAGCTCAAAAGCCTCGGTATTGAGGGTGAAATTTCAAACTGAAGCGTAAAAAAAGTGTCTCATAGTTTTAGTGCACGTCTTAATTGCGCCTGCTCGGCTGTTTTTTCGGATAGCGTGTGGTGCTATACTTGGATTTTCGGCCATAAACATGACTTTAAATGTTATTAAAGCCCATATCATCCTGTAGGTATCATCTTGGGCTACATTTCGTGCAAGTTTTAGCTCGATTGCCTCAGTTTTTGGGGAGAAATTTCAAACTCTTCCGTAAAAAAGTTTGTCATAGTCTAAGGGCAGTCTTAATCGCGCCTTCTTCGCTGTTTTCTCGTATAGCGTGTGGTGCTATACTTGGATTTTCGGCCATGAACATGACTTTGGATTTTACCACACACCATACCATCCTGTAGGGTACATCAGGGGCTACATTTCCTGTAAGTTGTAGCTCGATAGCCTAAGTATTGAGGGAGAAATTCCAAACTCTCACTTAAAAAAAGTGTCTCATGTTTTTAGTGCAGTCTTTTAAGACTGCACTAAAAACATGAGACACTTCGCATAGCGTGTGGTGTTATACTTGGATTTTCGGCCATGAACATGACTTTGGATTTTAGCACAGGCCATACCATCCTGTAGGGTACATCTGGGGCTACATTTCATGCAAGTTTCAGATCAATAGCCTCAGTATTTGAGGAGAAATTTCAAACTCTAGCTTAAAAAAGTGTGTCATAGTCTAAGTGTATGTATAGTCTTAATTGCGCCTGCTTCGCTGTTTTCTCGCATAACGTGTGGTGCTATACTTGGATTTTCGGCCAAGAACATGACTTTGGATTTCACCACAGCCCACAACATCCTGTAGGGTACATCTGGGGCTACATTTGGTGCAAGTTTCAGATTGATAGCCTCAGTATTTAGGGAGAAATTTCAAACTCTAGCGTAAAAAGTGTGTCATAGTCTATAAGTGCAGTCTTAATTGCGCCTGCTTTTCTGTTTTCTCGCATAGCGTGTGGTGCTATACTTGGATTTTCGGCCATGAACATGACTTTGTATTTTAGCACAGGCCATACCATCCTGTAGGGTACATCTGGGGCTACATTTCGTGCAAGTTTCAGATCGATAGCCTC
The DNA here is from genome assembly GCA_963971285.1 of Astropecten irregularis. Taxonomy (NCBI): domain Eukaryota; kingdom Metazoa; phylum Echinodermata; class Asteroidea; order Paxillosida; family Astropectinidae; genus Astropecten; species Astropecten irregularis. The sequence goes on from OZ020247.1 coordinate 10,892,417, forward strand.
AGTATTTGTGGAGAAATTTTAAACTCTAGCGTAAAAAAGTGTGTCATAGTCTAAGTGCAGTCTTAATTGCGCCTGCTCGGCTGTTTTCTCGCATAGCGTGTGGTGCTATACTTGGATTTTCGGCCAAGAACATGACTTTGGATTTCACCACAGCCCACACCATCCTGTAGGGTACATCTGGGGCTACATTTCATGCAAGTTTCAGATCAATAGCCTCAGTATTTGGGGAGAAATTTCAAACTCTAGTGTAAAAAAAAGTGTCCCATAGTCTTAGTGCAGTCTTAATTGCGCCTGCTCGGCTGTTTTCTCGCATAGCGTGTGGTGATATACTTGGATTTTCGGCCAAGAACATGACTTTGGATTTCACCACAGCCCACACCATCCTGTAGGGTACATCTGGGGCTACATTTCGTGCAAGTTTCAGATCAATAGCCTCAGTATTGGGGGAGAAATTTCAAACTCTAGCGTAAAAACGTGTGTCATAGTCTAAGTGCAGTCTTAATTGCGCCTGCTTCGCTGTTTTCTTGCATAGCCTGTGGTGCTATACTTGGATTTTAGGCCAAGAACATGACTTTGCATTTTGGCACAGGCCATACCATCCTGTAGGGTACATCTGGGGCTACATTTCGTGCAAGTTTCAGATTGAAAGCCTCAGTATTTGTGGAGAAATTTCAAACTCTAGTGTAAAAAAGTGTGTCATAGTCTAAGTGCAGTCTTAATTGCGCCTGCTTTTCTGTTTTCTCGCATACCGTGTGGTGCTATACTTGGATTTTCGGCCATGAACATGACTTTGGATTTTAGCACAGGCCATACCATCCTGTAGGGTACATCTGGGGCTACATTTCATGTAAGTTTAAGATCAATAGCCTCAGTATTTGAGGAGAAATTTCAAGCTCTAGCTTAAAAAAGTGTGTAATATTCTAAGTGTATAGTCTGAATTGCGCCTGCTTCGCTGTTTTCTCGCATAACGTGTGGTGCTATACTTGGATTTTCGGCCATGAACATGACTTTGGATTTTGGCACAGGCCATACCATCCTGTAGGGTACATCTGGGGCTACATTTCGTGCAAGTTTTAGTTCGATAGCCTCAGTATTTGGGGAGATATTTCAAACTCTAACGTAAACAAGTGTGTCATAGTCTAAGTGCAGTCTTAATTGTGCCTGCTGCGCTGTTTGCTCGCATAGCGTGTGGTTTTATACTTGTTTTTTCGGCCATGAACATGACTTTGGATTTTACCACAGCCCATACCATCCTGTAGGGTACATCTGGGGCTACATTTCATGCAAGTTTCAGATCAATAGCCTCAGTATTGGGGGAGAAATTTCAAACTCTAGCGTAAAAACGTGTGTCATAGTCTAAGTGCAGTCTTAATTGCGCCTGCTTCGCTGTTTTCTTGCATAGCGTGTGGTTCTATACTTGGATTTTCTTCCAAGAACATGACTTTGGATTTTGGCACAGGCCATACCATCCTGTAGGGTACATCTGGGGCTACATTTCGTGCAAGTTTCAGATTGAAAGCCTCAGTATTTGTGGAGAAATTTCAAACTCTAGCGTGAAAAAGTGTGTCATAGTCTAAGTACAGTCTTAATTGCGCCTGCTTTTCTGTTTTCTCGCATACCGTGTGGTGCTATACTTGGATTTTCGGCCATGAACATGACTTTGGATTTTAGCACAGGCCATACCATCCTGTAGGGTACATCTGGGGCTACATTTCATGCAAGTTTCAGATCAATAGCCTCAGTATTTGAGGAGAAATTTCAAGCTCTAGCTTAAAAAAGTGTGTAATATTCTAAGTGTATAGTCTGAATTGCGCCTGCTTCGCTGTTTTCTCGCATAACGTGTGGTGCTATACTTGGATTTTCGGCCATGAACATGACTTTGGATTTTGGCACAGGCCATACCATCCTGTAGGGTACATCTGGGGCTACATTTCGTGCAAGTTTTAGTTCGATAGCCTCAGTATTTGGGGATATATTTCAAACTCTAGCGTAAACAAGTGTGTCATAGTCTAAGTGCAGTCTTAATTGTGCCTGCTGCGCTGTTTGCTCGCATAGCGTGTGGTTTTATACTTGGATTTTCGGCCATGAACATGACTTTGGATTTTACCACAGCCCATACCATCCTGTAGGGTACATCTGGGGCTACATTTCATGCTAGTTTCAGATCAATAGCCTCAGTATTTGAGGAGAAATTTCAAGGTCTAGCTTAAAAAAGTGTGTCATAGTCTAAGTGTATAGTCTGAATTGCGCCTGCTTCGCTGTTTTCTCGCATAGCGTGTGGTGCTATACTTGGATTTTCGGCCAAGAACATGACTTTAAATTTCACCACAGCCCATACCGTCCTGTAGGGTACATCTGGGACTACATTTCGTGCAAGTTTTAGCTCGATAGCCTCAGTATTGAGGGAGAAATTTCAAACTCAAGCGTAAAAAAAGTGTCTCATAGTTTTAGTGCACGTCTTAATTGCGCCTGCTCGGCTGTTTTTTCGGATAGCGTGTGGTGCTATACTTGGATTTTCGGCCATGAACATGACTTTAAATGTTATTAAAGCCCATACCATTCTGTAGGGTACATCTGGGGCTACATTTCGTGCAAGTTTTAGCTCGATTGCCTCAGTATTTGGGGAGAAATTTCAAACTCTAGTGTAAAAAAAAGTGTCTCATAGTCTTAGTGCAGTCTTAATTGCGCCTGCTCGGCTGTTTTCTCGCATAGCGTGTGGTGCTATACTTGGATTTTCGGCCAAGAACATGACTTTGGATTTCACCACAGCCCACACCATCCTGTAGGGTACATCTGGGGCTACATTTCGTGCAAGTTTCAGATCAATAGCCTCAGTATTGGGGGAGAAATTTCAAACTCTAGCGTAAAAACGTGTGTCATAGTCTAAGTGCAGTCTTAATTGCGCCTGCTTCGCTGTTTTCTTGCATAGCGTGTGGTTCTATACTTGGATTTTCTTCCAAGAACATGACTTTGGATTTTGGCACAGGCCATACCATCCTGTAGGGTACATCTGGGGCTACATTTCGTGCAAGTTTCAGATTGAAAGCCTCAGTATTTGTGGAGAAATTTCAAACTCTAGCGTAAAAACGTGTGTCATAGTCTAAGTGCAGTCTTAATTGTGCCTGCTTCGCTGTTTGCTCGCATAGCGTGTGGTTTTATACTTGGATTTTCGGCCATGAACATGACTTTGGATTTTACCACAGCCCATACCATCCTGTAGGGTACATCTGGGGCTACATTTCATGCAAGTTTCAGATCAATAGCCCCAGTATTGGGGGAGAAATTTCAAACTCTAGCGTAAAAACGTGTGTCATAGTCTAAGTGCAGTCTTAATTGCGCCTGCTTCGCTGTTTTCTCGCATAGCGTGTGGTGCTATACGTGGATTTTCGGCCAAGAACATGACTTTGGATTTCACCACAGCCCATACCATCCTGTAGGGTACATCTGGGGCTACATTTCATGCAAGTTTCAGATCAATAGCCTCAGTATTGGGGGAGAAATTTCAAACTCTAGCGTAAAAACGTGTGTCATAGTCTAAGTGCAGTCTTAATTGCGCCTGCTTCGCTGTTTTCTCGCATAGCGTGTGGTGCTATACTTGGATTTTCGGCCAAGAACATGACTTTAAATTTCACCACAGCCCATACCGTCCTGTAGGGAACATCTGGGACTACATTTCGTGCAAGTTTTAGCTCGATAGCCTCAGTATTGAGGGAGAAATTTCAAACTCAAGCGTAAAAAAAGTGTCTCATAGTTTTAGTGCACGTCTTAATTGCGCCTGCTCGGCTGTTTTCTCGCATAGCGTGTGGTGCTATACTTGGATTTTCGGCCAAGAACATGACTTTAAATGTTATTAAAGCCCATACCATTCTGTAGGGTACATCTGGGGCTACATTTCGTGCAAGTTTTAGCTCGATTGCCTCAGTATTTGGGGATAAATTTCAAACTCTAGTGTAAAAAAAAGTGTCTCATAGTCTTAGTGCAGTCTTAATTGCGCCTGCTCGGCTGTTTTCTCGCATAGCGTGTGGTGCTATACTTGGATTTTCGGCCAAGAACATGACTTTGGATTTCACCACAGCCCACACCATCCTGTAGGGTACATCTGGGGCTACATTTCGTGCAAGTTTCAGATCAATAGCCTCAGTGTTGGGGGAAAAATTTCAAACTCTAGCGTAAAAACGTGTGTCATAGTCTAAGTGCAGTCTTAATTGCGCCTGCTTTTCTGTTTTCTCGCATAGCGTGTGGTGCTATACTTGGATTTTCGGCCATGAACATGACTTTGGATTTTAGCACAGGCCATACCATCCTGTAGGGTAAATCTGTGGCTACATTTCGTGCAAGTTTCAGATTGAAAGCCTCAGTATTTGTGGAGAAATTTTAAACTCTAGCGTAAAAAAGTGTGTCATAGTCTAAGTGCAGTCTTAATTGCGCCTGCTCGGCTGTTTTCTCGCATAGCGTGTGGTGCTATACTTGGATTTTCGGCCAAGAACATGACTTTGGATTTCACCACAGCCCACACCATTCTGTAGGGTACATCTGGGGCTACATTTCGTGCAAGTTTCAGATCAATAGCCTCAGTATTGGGGGAGAAATTTCAAACTCTAGCGTAAAAACGTGTGTCATAGTCTAAGTGCAGTCTTAATTGCGCCTGCTTCGCTGTTTTCTTGCATAGCGTGTGGTGCTATACTTGGATTTTAGGCCAAGAACATGACTTTGCATTTTGGCACAGGCCATACCATCCTGTAGGGTACATCTGGGGCTACATTTCGTGCAAGTTTCAGATTGAAAGCCTCAGTATTTGTGGAGAAATTTCAAACTCTAGTGTAAAAAAGTGTGTCATAGTCTAAGTGCAGTCTTAATTGCGCCTGCTTTTCTGTTTTCTCGCATACCGTGTGGTGCTATACTTGGATTTTCGGCCATGAACATGACTTTGGATTTTGGCACAGGCCATACCATCCTGTAGGGTACATCTGGGGCTACATTTCGTGCAAGTTTTAGTTCGATAGCCTCAGTATTTGGGGAGATATTTCAAACTCTAACGTAAACAAGTGTGTCATAGTCTAAGTGCAGTCTTAATTGTGCCTGCTGCGCTGTTTGCTCGCATAGCGTGTGGTTTTATACTTGGATTTTCGGCCATGAACATGACTTTGGATTTTACCACAGCCCATACCATCCTGTAGGGTACATCTGGGGCTACATTTCATGCAAGTTTCAGATCAATAGCCCCAGTATTGGGGGAGAAATTTCAAACTCTAGCGTAAAAACGTGTGTCATAGTCTAAGTGCAGTCTTAATTGCGCCTGCTTCGCTGTTTTCTCGCATAGCGTGTGGTGCTATACGTGGATTTTCGGCCAAGAACATGACTTTGGATTTCACCACAGGCCATACCATCCTGTAGGGTACATCTGGGGCTACATTTCGTGCAAGTTTCAGATCAATAGCCTCAGTATTTGAGGAGAAATTTCAAGGTCTAGCTTAAAAAAGTGTGTCATAGTCTAAGTGTATAGTCTGAATTGCGCCTGCTTCGCTGTTTTCTCGCATAGCGTGTGGTGCTATACTTGGATTTTCGGCCAAGAACATGACTTTAAATGTTATTAAAGCCCATACCATTCTGTAGGGTACATCTGGGGCTACATTTCGTGCAAGTTTTAGCTCGATTGCCTCAGTATTTGGGGATAAATTTCAAACTCTAGTGTAAAAAAAAGTGTCTCATAGTCTTAGTGCAGTCTTAATTGCGCCTGCTCGGCTGTTTTCTCGCATAGCGTGTGGTGCTATACTTGGATTTTCGGCCAAGAACATGACTTTGGATTTCACCACAGCCCACACCATCCTGTAGGGTACATCTGGGGCTACATTTCGTGCAAGTTTCAGATCAATAGCCTCAGTGTTGGGGGAAAAATTTCAAACTCTAGCGTAAAAACGTGTGTCATAGTCTAAGTGCAGTCTTAATTGCGCCTGCTTTTCTGTTTTCTCGCATAGCGTGTGGTGCTATACTTGGATTTTCGGCCATGAACATGACTTTGGATTTTAGCACAGGCCATACCATCCTGTAGGGTAAATCTGTGGCTACATTTCGTGCAAGTTTCAGATTGAAAGCCTCAGTATTTGTGGAGAAATTTTAAACTCTAGCGTAAAAAAGTGTGTCATAGTCTAAGTGCAGTCTTAATTGCGCCTGCTCGGCTGTTTTCTCGCATAGCGTGTGGTGCTATACTTGGATTTTCGGCCAAGAACATGACTTTGGATTTCACCACAGCCCACACCATTCTGTAGGGTACATCTGGGGCTACATTTCGTGCAAGTTTCAGATCAATAGCCTCAGTATTGGGGGAGAAATTTCAAACTCTAGCGTAAAAACGTGTGTCATAGTCTAAGTGCAGTCTTAATTGCGCCTGCTTCCCTGTTTTCTTGCATAGCGTGTGGTGCTATACTTGGTTTTAGGCCAAGAACATGACTTTGCATTTTGGCACAGGCCATACCATCCTGTAGGGTACATCTGGGGCTACATTTCGTGCAAGTTTCAGATTGAAAGCCTCAGTATTTGTGGAGAAATTTCAAACTCTAGTGTAAAAAAGTGTGTCATAGTCTAAGTGCAGTCTTAATTGCGCCTGCTTTTCTGTTTTCTCGCATACCGTGTGGTGCTATACTTGGATTTTCGGCCATGAACATGACTTTGGATTTTGGCACAGGCCATACCATCCTGTAGGGTACATCTGGGGCTACATTTCGTGCAAGTTTTAGTTCGATAGCCTCAGTATTTGGGGAGATATTTCAAACTCTAACGTAAACAAGTGTGTCATAGTCTAAGTGCAGTCTTAATTGTGCCTGCTGCGCTGTTTGCTCGCATAGCGTGTGGTTTTATACTTGGATTTTCGGCCATGAACATGACTTTGGATTTTACCACAGCCCATACCATCCTGTAGGGTACATCTGGGGCTACATTTCATGCAAGTTTCAGATCAATAGCCCCAGTATTGGGGGAGAAATTTCAAACTCTAGCGTAAAAACGTGTGTCATAGTCTAAGTGCAGTCTTAATTGCGCCTGCTTCGCTGTTTTCTCGCATAGCGTGTGGTGCTATACGTGGATTTTCGGCCAAGAACATGACTTTGGATTTCACCACAGCCCATACCATTCTGTAGGGTACATCTGGGGCTACATTTCATGCAAGTTTCAGATCAATAGCCTCAGTATTTGAGGAGAAATTTCAAGGTCTAGCTTAAAAAAGTGTGTCATAGTCTAAGTGTATAGTCTGAATTGCGCCTGCTTCGCTGTTTTCTCGCATAGCGTGTGGTGCTATACTTGGATTTTCGGCCAAGAACATGACTTTAAATTTCACCACAGCCCATACCGTCCTGTAGGGTACATCTGGGACTACATTTCGTGCAAGTTTTAGCTCGATAGCCTCAGTATTGAGGGAGAAATTTCAAACTCAAGCGTAAAAAAAGTGTCTCATAGTTTTAGTGCACGTCTTAATTGCGCCTGCTCGGCTGTTTTTTCGGATAGCGTGTGGTGCTATACTTGGATTTTCGGCCATGAACATGACTTGAAATGTTATTAAAGCCCATACCATTCTGTAGGGTTCATCTGGGGCTACATTTCGTGCAAGTTTTAGCTCGATTGCCTCAGTATTTGGGGAGAAATTTCAAACTCTAGTGTAAAAAAAAGTGTCTCATAGTCTTAGTGCAGTCTTAATTGCGCCTGCTCGGCTGTTTTCTCGCATAGCGTGTGGTGCTATACTTGGATTTTCAGCCAAGAACATGACTTTGGATTTCACCACAGCCCACACCATCCTGTAGGGTACATCTGGGGCTACATTTCGTGCAAGTTTCAGATCAATAGCCTCAGTATTGGGGGAGAAATTTCAAACTCTAGCGTAAAAACGTGTGTCATAGTCTAAGTGCAGTCTTAATTGCGCCTGCTTCGCTGTTTTCTTGCATAGCGTGTGGTTCTATACTTGGATTTTCTTCCAAGAACATGACTTTGGATTTCACCACAGCTTTCAGATCAATAGCCTCAGTATTAAGTTTGCACTTAGACTATGACACACGTTTTTACGCTAGAGTTTGAAATTTCTCCCCCAATACTGAGGCTATTGATCTGAAACTTGCACGAAAAGTAGCCCCAGATGTACCCTACAGGATGGTATGGGCTGTGGTAAAATCCAAAGTCATGTTCATGGCCGAAAATCCAAGTATAAAACCACACGCTATGCGAGCAAACAGCGCAGCAGGCACAATTAAGACTGCACTTAGACTATGACACACTTGTTTACGCTAGAGTTTGAAATATCTCCCCAAATACTGAGGCTATCGAACTAAAACTTGCACGAAATGTAGCCCCAGATGTACCCTACAGAATTTGAAATTTCAAACTCAAGCGTAAAAAAAGTGTCTCATAGTTTTAGTGCACGTCTTAATTGCGCCTGCTCGGCTGTTTTTTCGGATAGCGTGTGGTGCTATACTTGGATTTTCGGCCATGAACATGACTTTAAATGTTATTAAAGCCCATACCATTCTGTAGGGTACATCTGGGGCTACATTTCGTGCAAGTTTTAGCTCGATTGCCTCAGTATTTGGGGAGAAATTTCAAACTCTAGTGTAAAAAAAGTGTCTCATAGTCTTAGTGCAGTCTTAATTGCGCCTGCTCGGCTGTTTTCTCGCATAGCGTGTGGTGATATACTTGGATTTTCGGCCAAGAACATGACTTTGGATTTCACCACAGCCCACACCATCCTGTAGGGTACATCTGGGGCTACATTTCGTGCAAGTTTCAGATCAATAGCCTCAGTACTGGGGGAGAAATTTCAAACTCTAGCGTAAAAACGTGTGTCATAGTCTAAGTGCAGTCTTAATTGCGCCTGCTTCGCTGTTTTCTTGCATAGCGTGTGGTTCTATACTTGGATTTTCTTCCAAGAACATGACTTTGGATTTTAACACAGGCCATACCATCCTGTAGGGTACATCTGGGGCTACATTTCGTGCAAGTTTCAGATTGAAAGCCTCAGTATTTGTGGAGAAATTTCAAACTCTAGCGTGAAAAAGTGTGTCATAGTCTAAGTACAGTCTTAATTGCGCCTGCTTTTCTGTTTTCTCGCATACCGTGTGGTGCTATACTTGGATTTTCGGCCATGAACATGACTTTGGATTTTAGCACAGGCCATACCATTCTGTAGGGTACATCTGGGGCTACATTTGGTGCAAGTTTCAGATTGATAGCCTCAGTATTTGAGGAGAAATTTCAAACTCTAGCTTAAAAAAGTGTGTCATAGTCTAAGTGTATGTATAGTCTTAATTGCGCCTGCTTCGCTGTTTTCTCGCATAACGTGTGGTGCTATACTTGGATTTTCGGCCAAGAACATGACTTTGGATTTCACCACAGCCCACACCATCCTGTAGGGTACATCTGGGGCTACATTTGGTGCAAGTTTCAGATTGATAGCCTCAGTATTTAGGGAGAAATTTCAAACTCTAGCGTAAAAAAGTGTGTCATAGTCTAAGGGCAGTCTTAATCGCGCCTTCTTCGCTGTTTTCTCGTATAGCGTGTGGTGCTATACTTGGATTTTCGGCCATGAACATGACTTTGGATTTTACCACAGACCATACCATCCTGTAGGGTACATCTAGGGCTACATTTCGTGCAAGTTTCAGATCGATAGCCTCAGTATTTGTGGAGAAATTTCAAACTCTAGTGTAAAAAAAAGTGTCTCATAGTCTTAGTGCAGTCTTAATTGCGCCTGCTCGGCTGTTTTCTCGCATAGCGTGTGGTGCTATACTTGGAATTTCGGCCATAAACATGACTTTGGATTTTGGCACAGCCCATACCATCCTGTAGGATACATATGAGGCTACATTTCGTGCAAGTTTCAGCTCAAAAGCCTCGGTATTGAGGGTGAAATTTCAAACTGAAGCGTAAAAAAAGTGTCTCATAGTTTTAGTGCACGTCTTAATTGCGCCTGCTCGGCTGTTTTTTCGGATAGCGTGTGGTGCTATACTTGGATTTTCGGCCAAGTACATGACTTTGGAATTCACCACAGCCCACACCATCCTGTAGGGTACATCTGGGGCTACATTTCGTGCAAGTTTCAGATTGAAAGCCTCAGTATTTGGGGAGGAAATTTCAAACTCTAGCTTAAAAAAGTGTGTCATAGTCTAAGTGTATAGTCTTAATTGCGCCTGCTTCGCTGTTTTCTCGCATAACGTGTGGTGCTATACTTGGATCTGCGGCCATGAACATGACTTGGGATTTTGGCACAGGCCATACCATCCTGTAGGGTACATCTGGGGCTACATTTCGTGCAAGTTTTAGCTCGATAGCCTCAGTATTGAGGGAGAAATTTCAAACTCTAGTGTAAAAAAAAGTGTCTCATAGTTTTAGTGCACGTCTAAATTGCGCCTGCTCTGCTGTTTTTTCGGATAGCGTGTGGTGCTATACTTGGATTTTCGGCCATGAACATGACTTTAAATGTTATTAAAGCCCATACCATTCTGTAGGGTACATCTGGGGCTACATTTCGTGCAAGTTTTAGCTCGATTGCCTCAGTATTTAGGGAGAAATTTCAAACTCTAGCGTAAAAAAGTGTGTCATAGTCTATAAGTGCAGTCTTAATTGCGCCTGCTTTTCTGTTTTCTCGCATACCGTGTGGTGCTATCCTTGGATTTTCGGCCATGAACATGACTTTGGATTTTACCACAGACCATACCATCCTGTAGGGTACATCTAGGGCTACATTTCGTGCAAGTTTCAGATCGATAGCCTCAGTATTTGGGGAGAAATTTCAAACTCTAGTGTAAAAAAAAAGTGTCTCATAGTCTTAGTGCAGTCTTAATTGCGCCTGCTCGGCTGTTTTCTCGCATATCGTGTGGTGCTATACTTGGAATTTCGGCCATGAACATGACTTTGGATTTTGGCACAGCCCATACCATCCTGTAGGATACATATGAGGCTACATTTCGTGCAAGTTTCAGCTCAAAAGCCTCGGTATTGAGGGTGAAATTTCAAACTCAAGTGTAAAAAAAGTGTCTCATAGTTTTAGTGCACGTCTTAATTGCGCCTGCTCGGCTGTTTTTTTCGGATAGCGTGTGGTGCTATACTTGGATTTTCGGCCATGAACATGACTTTGGATTTCACCACAGCTCACACCATCCTGTAGGGTACATCTGGGGCTACATTTCGTGCAAGTTTCAGATTGAAAGCCTCAGTATTTGTGGAGAAATTTCAAACTCTAGCGTAAAAAAGTGTGTCATAGTCTAAGTGCAGTCTTAATTGCGCCTGCTTTTCTGTTTTCTCGCATACCGTGTGGTGCTATACTTGGATTTTCGGCCATGAACATGACTTTGGATTTTAGCACAGGCCATACCATCCTGTAGGGTACATCTGGGGCTATATTTCATGCAAGTTTCAGATCAATAGCCTCAGTATTTGAGGAGAAATTTCAAGGTCTAGCTTAAAAAAGTGTGTCATAGTCTAAGTGTATAGTCTGAATTGCGCCTGCTTCGCTGTTTTCTCGCATAACGTGTGGTGCAATACTTGGATTTTCGGCCATGAACATGACTTTGAATTTTGGCACAGGCCATACCATCCTGTAGGGTACATCTGGGGCTACATTTCGTGCAAGTTTTAGTTCGATAGCCTCAGTATTTGGGGAGATATTTCAAACTCTAGCGTAAAAAAGTGTGTCATAGTCTAAGTGCAGTCTTAATTGTGCCTGCTGCGCTGTTTTCTCGCATAGCTTGTGGTGCTATACTTGGATTTTCGGCCAAGAACATGACTTTGGATTTCACCACAGCCCATACCGTCCTGTAGGGTACATCTGGGACTACATTTCGTGCAAGTTTTAGCTCGATAGTCTCAGTATTGAGGGAGAAATTTCAAACTCTAGTGTAAAAAAAAGTGTCTCATAGTTTTAGTGCACGTCTAAATTGCGCCTGCTCTGCTGTTTTTTCGGATAGCGTGTGGTGCTATACTTGGATTTTCGGCCATGAACATGACTTTAAATGTTATTAAAGCCCATACCATTCTGTAGGGTACATCTGGGGCTACATTTCGTGCAAGTTTCAGATCGATAGCCTCAGTATTTGGGGAGAAATTTCAAACTCTAGTGTAAAAAAAAAGTGTCTCATAGTCTTAGTGCAGTCTTAATTGCGCCTGCTCGGCTGTTTTCTCGCATATCGTGTGGTGCTATCCTTGGATTTTCGGCCATGAACATGACTTTGGATTTTACCACAGACCATACCATCCTGTAGGGTACATCTAGGGCTACATTTCGTGCAAGTTTCAGATCGATAGCCTCAGTATTTGGGGAGAAATTTCAAACTCTAGTGTAAAAAAAAAGTGTCTCATAGTCTTAGTGCAGTCTTAATTGTGCCTGCTCGGCTGTTTTCTCGCATATCGTGTGGTGCTATACTTGGAATTTCGGCCATGAACATGACTTTGGATTTTGGCACAGCCCATACCATCCTGTAGGATACATATGAGGCTACATTTCGTGCAAGTTTCAGCTCAAAAGCCTCGGTATTGAGGGTGAAATTTCAAACTCAAGTGTAAAAAAAGTGTCTCATAGTTTTAGTGCACGTCTTAATTGCGCCTGCTCGGCTGTTTTTTTCGGATAGCGTGTGGTGCTATACTTGGATTTTCGGCCATGAACATGACTTTGGATTTCACCACAGCCCACACCATCCTGTAGGGTACATCTGGGGCTACATTTCGTGCAAGTTTCAGATTGAAAGCCTCAGTATTTGTGGAGAAATTTCAAACTCTAGCGTAAAAAAGTGTGTCATAGTCTAAGTGCAGTCTTAATTGCGCCTGCTTTTCTGTTTTCTCGCAAACCGTGTGGTGCTATACTTGGATTTTCGGCCATGAACATGACTTTGGATTTTAGCACAGGCCATACCATCCTGTAGGGTACATCTGGGGCTATATTTCATGCAAGTTTCAGATCAATAGCCTCAGTATTTGAGGAGAAATTTCAAGGTCTAGCTTAAAAAAGTGTGTCATAGTCTAAGTGTATAGTCTGAATTGCGCCTGCTTCGCTGTTTTCTCGCATAACGTGTGGTGCAATACTTGGATTTTCGGCCATGAACATGACTTTGAATTTTGGCACAGGCCATACCATCCTGTAGGGTACATCTGGGGCTACATTTCGTGCAAGTTTTAGTTCGATAGCCTCAGTATTTGGGGAGATATTTCAAACTCTAGCGTAAAAAAGTGTGTCATAGTCTAAGTGCAGTCTTAATTATGCCTGCTGCGCTGTTTGCTCGCATAGCGTGTGGTTTTATACTTGGATTTTCGGCCATGAACATGACTTTGGATTTTGGCACAGGCCATACCATCCTGTAGGGTACATCTGGGGCTACATTTCGTGCAAGTTTTAGTTCGATAGCCTCAGTATTTGGGGAGATATTTCAAACTCTAGCGTAAAAAAGTGTGTCATAGTCTAAGTGCAGTCTTAATTGTGCCTGCTGCGCTGTTTTCTCGCATAGCGTGTGGTGCTATACTTGGATTTTCGGCCAAGAACATGACTTTGGATTTCACCACAGCCCATACCGTCCTGTAGGGTACATCTGGGACTACATTTCGTGCAAGTTTTAGCTCGATAGCCTCAGTATTGAGGGAGAAATTTCAAACTCTAGTGTAAAAAAAAGTGTCTCATAGTTTTAGTGCACGTCTAAATTGCGCCTGCTCTGCTGTTTTTTCGGATAGCGTGTGGTGCTATACTTGGATTTTCGGCCATGAACATAACTTTAAATGTTATTAAAGCCCATACCATTCTGTAGGGTACATCTGGGGCTACATTTCGTGCAAGTTTTAGCTCGATTGCCTCAGTATTTGGGGAGAAATTTCAAACTCTAGTGTAAAAAAAGTGTCTCATAGTCTTAGTGCAGTCTTAATTGCGCCTGCTCGGCTGTTTTCTCGCATAGCGTGTGGTGCTATACTTGGATTTTCGGCCAAGTACATGACTTTGGAATTCACCACAGCCCACACCATCCTGTAGGCTACATCTGGGGCTACATTTCGTGCAAGTTTCAGATTGAAAGCCTCAGTATTTGTGGAGAAATTTCAAACTCTAGCGTAAAAAAGTGTGTCATAGTCTAAGTGCAGTCTTAATTGCGCCTGCTTTTCTGTTTTCTCGCATACCGTGTGGTGCTATACTTGGATTTTCGGCCATGAACATGACTTTGGATTTTAGCACAGGCCATACCATCCTGTAGGGTACATCTGGGGCTATATTTCATGCAAGTTTCAGATCAATAGCCTCAGTATTTGAGGAGAAATTTCAAGGTCTAGCTTAAAAAAGTGTGTCATAGTCTAAGTGTATAGTCTGAATTGCGCCTGCTTCGCTGTTTTCTCGCATAACGTGTGGTGCAATACTTGGATTTTCGGCCATGAACATGACTTTGAATTTTGGCACAGGCCATACCATCCTGTAGGGTACATCTGGGGCTACATTTCGTGCAAGTTTTAGTTCGATAGCCTCAGTATTTGGGGAGATATTTCAAACTCTAGCGTAAAAAAGTGTGTCATAGTCTAAGTGCAGTCTTAATTGTGCCTGCTGCGCTGTTTTCTCGCATAGCGTGTGGTGCTATACTTGGATTTTCGGCCAAGAACATGACTTTGGATTTCACCACAGCCCATACCGTCCTGTAGGGTACATCTGGGACTACATTTCGTGCAAGTTTTAGCTCGATAGTCTCAGTATTGAGGGAGAAATTTCAAACTCTAGTGTAAAAAAAAGTGTCTCATAGTTTTAGTGCACGTCTAAATTGCGCCTGCTCTGCTGTTTTTTCGGATAGCGTGTGGTGCTATACTTGGATTTTCGGCCATGAACATGACTTTAAATGTTATTAAAGCCCATACCATTCTGTAGGGTACATCTGGGGCTACATTTCGTGCAAGTTTTAGCTCGATTGCCTCAGTATTTAGGGAGAAATTTCAAACTCTAGCGTAAAAAAGTGTGTCATAGTCTAAGTGTATAGTCTGAATTGCGCCTGCTTCGCTGTTTTCTCGCATAACGTGTGGTGCAATACTTGGATTTTCGGCCATGAACATGACTTTGAATTTTGGCACAGGCCATACCATCCTGTAGGGTACATCTGGGGCTACATTTCGTGCAAGTTTTAGTTCGATAGCCTCAGTATTTGGGGAGATATTTCAAACTCTAGCGTAAAAAAGTGTGTCATAGTCTAAGTGCAGTCTTAATTATGCCTGCTGCGCTGTTTGCTCGCATAGCGTGTGGTTTTATAATTGGATTTTCGGCCATGAACATGACTTTGGATTTTGGCACAGGCCATACCATCCTGTAGGGTACATCTGGGGCTACATTTCGTGCAAGTTTTAGTTCGATAGCCTCAGTATTTGGGGAGATATTTCAAACTCTAGCGTAAAAAAGTGTGTCATAGTCTAAGTGCAGTCTTAATTGTGCCTGCTGCGCTGTTTTCTCGCATAGCGTGTGGTGCTATACTTGGATTTTCGGCCAAGAACATGACTTTGGATTTCACCACAGCCCATACCGTCCTGTAGGGTACATCTGGGACTACATTTCGTGCAAGTTTTAGCTCGATAGCCTCAGTATTGAGGGAGAAATTTCAAACTCTAGTGTAAAAAAAAGTGTCTCATAGTTTTAGTGCACGTCTAAATTGCGCCTGCTCTGCTGTTTTTTCGGATAGCGTGTGGTGCTATACTTGGATTTTCGGCCATGAACATAACTTTAAATGTTATTAAAGCCCATACCATTCTGTAGGGTACATCTGGGGCTACATTTCGTGCAAGTTTTAGCTCGATTGCCTCAGTATTTGGGGAGAAATTTCAAACTCTAGTGTAAAAAAAGTGTCTCATAGTCTTAGTGCAGTCTTAATTGCGCCTGCTCGGCTGTTTTCTCGCATAGCGTGTGGTGCTATACTTGGATTTTCGGCCAAGTACATGACTTTGGAATTCACCACAGCCCACACCATCCTGTAGGGTACATCTGGGGCTACATTTCGTGCAAGTTTCAGATTGAAAGCCTCAGTATTTGGGGAGGAAATTTCAAACTCTAGCTTAAAAAAGTGTGTCATAGTCTAAGTGTATAGTCTTAATTGCGCCTGCTTCGCTGTTTTCTCGCATAACGTGTGGTGCTATACTTGGATTTGCGGCCATGAACATGACTTGGGATTTTGGCACAGGCCATACCATCCTGTAGGGTACATCTGGGGCTACATTTCGTGCAAGTTTTAGTTCGATAGCCTCAGTATTTGGGGAGATATTTCAAACTCTAGCGTAAAAAAGTGTGTCATAGTCTAAGTGCAGTCTTAATTGTGCCTGCTGCGCTGTTTTCTCGCATAGCGTGTGGTGCTATACTTGGATTTTCGGCCAAGAACATGACTTTGGATTTCACCACAGCCCATACCGTCCTGTAGGGTACATCTGGGACTACATTTCGTGCAAGTTTTAGCTCGATAGCCTCAGTATTGAGGGAGAAATTTCAAACTCTAGTGTAAAAAAAAGTGTCTCATAGTTTTAGTGCACGTCTAAATTGCGCCTGCTCTGCTGTTTTTTCGGATAGCGTGTGGTGCTATACTTGGATTTTCGGCCATGAACATGACTTTAAATGTTATTAAAGCCCATACCATTCTGTAGGGTACATCTGGGGCTACATTTCGTGCAAGTTTTAGCTCGATTGCCTCAGTATTTGGGGAGAAATTTCAAACTCTAGTGTAAAAAAAGTGTCTCATAGTCTTAGTGCAGTCTTAATTGCGCCTGCTCGGCTGTTTTCTCGCATAGCGTGTGGTGCTATACTTGGATTTTCGGCCAAGTACATGACTTTGGAATTCACCACAGCCCACACCATCCTGTAGGGTACATCTGGGGCTACATTTCGTGCAAGTTTCAGATTGAAAGCCTCAGTATTTGGGGAGGAAATTTCAAACTCTAGCTTAAAAAAGTGTGTCATAGTCTAAGTGTATAGTCTTAATTGCGCCTGCTTCGCTGTTTTCTCGCATAACGTTTGGTGCTATACTTGGATTTGCGGCCATGAACATGACTTGGGATTTTGGCACAGGCCATACCATCCTGTAGGGTACATCTGGGGCTACATTTCGTGCAAGTTTCAGATCGATAGCCTCAGTATTTGGGGAGCAATTTCAAACTCTAGCGTAAAAAAGTGTGTCATAGTCTAAGTGCAGTCTTAATTGCGCCTGCTTTTCTGTTTTCTCGCATACCGTGTGGTGCTATACTTGGATTTTCGGCCATGAACATGACTTTGGATTTTAGCACAGGCCATACCATCCTGTAGGGTACATCTGGGGCTACATTTCATGCAAGTTTCAGATCAATAGCCTCAGTATTTGAGGAGAAATTTCAAGCTCTAGCTTAAAAAAGTGTGTAATATTCTAAGTGTATAGTCTGAATTGCGCCTGCTTCGCTGTTTTCTCGCATAACGTGTGGTGCTATACTTGGATTTTCGGCCATGAACATGACTTTGGATTTTGGCACAGGCGATACCATCCTGTAGGGTACATCTTGGGCTACATTTCGTGCAAGTTTTAGTTCGATAGCCTCATTATTTAGGGAGAAATTTCAAACTCTAGCGTAAAAAAGTGTGTCATAGTCTATAAGTGCAGTCTTAATTGCGCCTGCTTTTCTGTTTTCTCGCATAGCGTGTGGTGCTATCCTTGGATTTTCGGCCATGAACATGACTTTGGATTTTACCACATACCATACCATCCTGTAGGGTACATCTAGGGCTACATTTCGTGCAAGTTTCAGATCGATAGCCTCAGTATTTGGGGAGAAATTTCAAACTCTAGTGTAAAAAAAAGTGTCTCATAGTCTTAGTGCAGTCTTAATTGCGCCTGCTCGGCTGTTTTCTCGCATATCGTGTGGTGCTATACTTGGAATTTCGGCCATGAACATGACTTTGGATTTTGGCACAGCCCATACCATCCTGTAGGATACATATGAGGCTACATTTCGTGCAAGTTTCAGCTCAAAAGCCTCGGTATTGAGGGTGAAATTTCAAACTCAAGTGTAAAAAAAGTGTCTCATAGTTTTAGTGCACGTCTTAATTGCGCCTGCTCGGCTGTTTTTTTTCGGATAGCGTGTGGTGCTATACTTGGATTTTCGGCCATGAACATGACTTTGGATTTCACCACAGCCCACACCATCCTGTAGGGTACATCTGGGGCTACATTTCGTGCAAGTTTCAGATTGAAAGCCTCAGTATTTGTGGAGAAATTTCAAACTCTAGCGTAAAAAAGTGTGTCATAGTCTAAGTGCAGTCTTAATTGCGCCTGCTTCTCTGTTTTCTCGCATAGCGTGTGGTGTTATACTTGGAATTTCGGCCATCAACATTACTTTGGATTTCGGCACCGGCCATTCAATTTTGTAGGGTACATCTGGGGCTACATTTCGTGCAAGTTTCAGCTCGATAGCTTCAGTGTCGGGGGAGACATTTCAAACTCTAGCGTAATAAAAGTGTCTGATAGTCCAAGTGCAGTCTTAATTGCGCCTGCGTCTCTGTTTTCTCGCATAGCGTGTGGTGCTATACTTGGATTTTCGGCCATGAACATGACTTTGGATTTTGGCACAGACCATACCATCCTGTAGGGTACATCTGGGGCTACATTTCGTGCAAGTTTCAGATCGATAGCCTCAGTATTTGGGGAGAAATTTCAAACTCTAGCGTAAAAACGTGTGTCATAGTCTAAGTGCAGTCTTAATTGCGCCTGCTTCACTGTTTTCTCGCATAGCGTGTAGTGCTATACTTGGCATTTCGGCCATGAACATGACTTTGGATTTCGGCTCAGCCCATACCATCCTGTAGGGTACATTTGGGGCTACATTTCGTGCAGGTTTCAGCTCGATATCTTCAGTATTGGGGGAGAAATTTTAAACTCTAGCTTAAAAATTGTCTCATAGTGTAAGTGCTGTCTTAATTGCGCCTGCTTCATTGTTTTCTCGCATAGCATGTGGTGATATATTTGGATTTTTGGCCATAAACATGACTTTGTATTTCGTCACAGACCATACCATCCTGTAGGATATATCTGGGGCTATATTTCGTACAAGTTTCAGCTCGATAGCTTCAGTATTGGGGGTGAAAATTTCAAACTCGAACGTAAAAAAGTTTCTCATAGTCTAAGTGCAGTCTTAATTGCGCCTGCTTCTCTTTTTTCTCGCGTAGCGTGTGGTGTTATACTTGGATTTTCGGCCATGAACATGACTTTGGATTTTGGCAAAGCCCATACTTTCCTGTAGGGTACATCTGGGGCTTCATTTCGTGCAAGTTTCAGCTCGATAGCATCAGTATTGGGGGAGAAATGTCAAACTCTAGCGTACAAAAGTGTCTCATAGTCTAAGTGCAGTCTTAATTGCGCCTGCTTCGCTGTTTTCTCACATAGCGTGTGGTGCTATACTTGGATTTTCGGCCATGAACATGACTTTGGATTTTGGCACAGCCCCTACCATCCTGTAGGGTACATCTGGGGCTTCATTTCGTGCAAGTTTCAGCTCGATAGCATCAGTATTGGGGGAGAAATTTCAAACTCTAGCGTAAAAAAGTGTCTCATAGTCTAAGTGCAGTCTTAATTGCGCCTGCCTCGCTGATTTCTCGCATAGCGTGTGGTGTTATACTTGGATTTTCGGCCATGAACATGACTTTGGATTTCCACTCAGCCCATATCATCCTGTAGGGGACATCTGGGGCTACATTTCGGGCAAATATCAGCTCGATAGCTTCAGTATTGGGGGAGAAATTTCAAACTCTAGCGTAAAAAAGTGTATCATAGTCTTAAGTGCTGTCTTAATTGCGCCTGCTTTGCTGTTTTCTCGCATAGCGTGTGGTGCTATACTTTGATTTTCGGCCATCAACATTATTTTGGATTTCGGCACCGGCCATTCAATTTTGTAGGGTACATCTGGGGCTACATTTCGTGCAAGTTTCAGCTCGATAGCTTCAGTGTCGGGGGAGAAATTTCAAACTCTAGCGTAATAAAAGTGTCTCATAGTCTAAGTGCAGTCTTAATTGCGCCTGCGTCTCTGTTTTCTCGCATAGCGTGTGGTGCTATACTTGGATTTTCGGCCATGAACATGACTTTGGATTTTGGCACAGACCATATCATCCTGTAGGGTACATCTGGGGCTACATTTCGTGCAAGTTTCAGATCGATAGCCTCAGTATTTGGGGAGAAATTTCAAACTCTAGCGTTAAAACGTGTGTCATAGTCTAAGTGCAGTCTTAATTGCGCCTGCTTCACTGTTTTCTCGCATAGCGTGTGGTGCTATACTTGGAATTTCGGCCATGAACATGACTTTGGATTTTGGCACAGGCCATACCATCCTGTAGGGTACATCTGGGGCTACATTTCGTGCAAGTTGTAGCTCGATAGCCTAAGTATTGAGGGAGAAATTACAAACTCTAGCTTTAAAAAAGTGTATTATAGTCTAAGTGCAGTCTTAATTGCGCCTGCGTCTCTGTTTTCTCGCATAGCGTGTGGTGCTATACTTGGATTTTCGGCCATGAACATGACTTTGGATTTTGGCACAGCCCATACCATCCTGTAGGGTACATTTGGGGCTACATTTCGTGCAAGTTGTAGCTCGATAGCCTAAGTATTGAGGGAGAAATTACAAACTCTAGCTTTAAAAAAGTGTATTATAGTCTAAGGGCAGTCTTAAATGCGCCTGCTTCGCTGTTTTCTCGCATAGCGTGTGGTGCTATACTTGGATTTTTGGCCATGAACATGACTTTGGATTTTGGCTCAGCCCCGACCATCCTGTAGAGAACATCTGGGGCTACATTTCGGGCAAATATCAGCTCGATAGCTTCAGTATTGGGGGAGAAATTTCAAACTCTAGCTTAAAAAAGTGTCTCATAGTCTAAGTGCAGTCTTAATTGCGCCTGCTTCGCTGTTTTCCACATAGCGTGTGGTGTTATACTTGGATTTTCGGCCATGAACATGACTTTGGATTTTGGCACAGCCCCTACCATCCTGTAGGGTAAATGGGGCTACATTTCGTGCAGGTTTCAGCTCGATAGCTTCAATATTGCATATGGGGGAGAAATTTCAAACTCTAGCGTAAAAAAAGTGTCTCATAGTCTAAGTGCAGTATTATTTGCGCCTGCTTCGCTGTTTTCTTGCATAGCGTGTGGTGATATACTTGGATTTTCGGCCATGAACATGACTTTGGATTTCGGCTCAGCCCATACCATCCTGCAGGGTACATCTGGGGCTACATTTCGTGCAGGTTTCAGCTCGATAGCCTCAGTATTGGGTGAGAAATTTCAAACTCTAGCGTAAAAAAGTGTATCATAGTCTTAAGTGCTGTCTTAATTGCGCCTGCTTTGCTGTTTTCTCGCATAGCGTGTGGTGCTATACTTGGATTTTCAGCCATGAACATGACTTTGGATTTTGGCACAGACCATATCATCCTGTAGGGTACATCTGGGGCTACATTTCGTGCAAGTTTCAGATCGATAGCCTCAGTATTTGGGGAGAAATTTCAAACTCTAGCGTAAAAACGTGTGTCATAGTCTAAGTGCAGTCTTAATTGCGCCTGCTTCACTGTTTTCTCGCATAGCGTGTGGTGCTATACTTGGAATTTCGGCCATCAACATGACTTTGGATTTTGGCACAGGCCATACCATCCTGTAGGGTACATCTGGGGCTACATTTCGTGCAAGTTGTAGCTCGATAGCCTAAGTATTGAGGGAGAAATTACAAACTCTAGCTTTAAAAAAGTGTATTATAGTCTAAGTGCAGTCTTAATTGCGCCTGCGTCTCTGTTTTCTCGCATAGCGTGTGGTGCTATACTTGGATTTTCGGCCATGAACATGACTTTGGATTTTGGCACAGCCCATACCATCCTGTAGGGTACATTTGGGGCTACATTTCGTGCAAGTTTCAGCTCGATAGCATCAGTATTGGGGGAGAAATTTCAAACTCTAGCGTAAAAAAGTGTCTCATAGTCTAAGTGCAGTCTTAATTGCGCCTGCCTCGCTGATTTCTCGCATAGCGTTTGGTGCTATACTTGGAATTTCGGCCATGAACATGACTTTGGATTTTGGCACAGACCATATCATCCTGTAGGGTACATCTGGGGCTACATTTCGTGCAAGTTTCAGATCGATAGCCTCAGTATTTGGGGAGAAATTTTAAACTCTAGCGTAAAAACGTGTGTCATAGTCTAAGTGCAGTCTTAATTGCGCCTGCTTCACTGTTTTCTCGCATAGCGTGTGGTGCTATACTTGGAATTTCGGCCATGAACATGACTTTGGATTTTGGCACAGGCCATACCATCCTGTAGGGTACATCTGGGGCTACATTTCGTGCAAGTTGTAGCTCGATAGCCTAAGTATTGAGGGAGAAATTACAAACTCTAGCTTTAAAAAAGTGTATTATAGTCTAAGGGCAGTCTTAAATGCGCCTGCTTCGCTGTTTTCTCGCATAGCGTGTGGTGCTATACTTGGATTTTTGGCCATGAACATGACTTTGGAATTTGGCTCAGCCCCAACCATCCTGTAGAGAACATCTGGGGCTACATTTCGGGCAAATATCAGCTCGATAGCTTCAGTATTGGGGGAGAAATTTCAAACTCTAGTTAAAAAAAGTGTCTCATAGTCTAAGTGCAGTCTTAATTGCGCCTGCTTCGCTGTTTTCTCACATAGCGTGTGGTGTTATACTTGGATTTTCGGCCATGAACATGACTTTGGATTTTGGCACAGCCCCTTCCATCCTGTAGGGTACATCTGGGGCTACATTTCGTGCAAGTTGTAGCTCGATAGCCTAAGTATTGAGGGAGAAATTACAAACTCTAGCTTTAAAAAAGTGTATTATAGTCTAAGTGCAGTCTTAATTGCGCCTGCGTCTCTGTTTTCTCGCATAACGTGTGGTGCTATACTTGGATTTTCGGCCATGAACATGACTTTGGATTTTGGCACAGGCCATACCATCCTTTAGGGTACATCTGGGGCTACATTTCATGCAAGTTTCAGATCAATAGCCTCAGTATTGGGGGAGAAATTTCAAACTCTAGCGTAAAAACGTGTGTCATAGTCTAAGTGCAGTCTTAGTTGCGCCTGCTTCGCTGTTTTCTCGCATAGCGTGTGGTGCTATACTTGGATTTTCGTCCAAGAACATGACTTTGGATTTCACCACAGCCCATACCGTCCTGTAGGGTACATCTGGGACTACATTTCGTGCAAGTTTTAGCTCGATTGCCTCAGTATTTGGGGAGAAATTTCATACTCTTCCGTAAAAAGGTTTGTCATAGTCTAAGGGCATTCTTAATCGCGCCTTCTTCGCTGTTTTCTCGTATAGCGTGTGGTGCTATACTTGGATTTTCGGCCATGAACATGACTTTGGATTTTAGTACAGGCCATACCATCCTGTAGGGTACATCTGGGGCTACATTTCGTGCAAGTTTTAGATCAATAGCCTCAGTATTTGGGGAGAAATTTCAAACTCTAGCGTAAAAAAGTGTGTCATAGTCTTAGTATATAGTCTTAATTGCGCCTGCATCGCTGTTTTCTCGCATAACGTGTGGTGCTATACTTGGATTTTCGGCCATGAACATGACTTTGGATTTTGGCACAGGCCATACCATCCTGTAGGGTACATCTGGGGCTACATTTCGTGCAGGTTTCAGATTGATAGCCTCAGTATTTGGGGAGAAATTTCAAACTCTAGCGTAAAAAATTGTGTCATAGTCTATAAGTGCAGTCTTAATTGCGCCTGCTTTTCTGTTTTCTCGCATACCGTGTGGTGCTATACTTGGATTTTCGGCCATGAACATGACTTTGGATTTTAGTACAGGCCATACCATCCTGTAGGGTACATCTGGGGCTACATTTCGTGCAAGTTTTACATCAATAGCCTCAGTATTTGGGGAGAAATTTCAAACTCTAGCGTAAAAAAGTGTGTCATAGTCTTAGTATATAGTCTTAATTGCGCCTGCATCGCTGTTTTCTCGCATAACGTGTGGTGCTATACTTGGATTTTCGGCCATGAACATGACTTTGGATTTTGGCACAGGCCATACCATCCTGTAGTGTACATCTGGGGCTACATTTCATGCAAGTTTCAGATCAATAGCCTCAGTATTGGGGGAGAAATTTCAAACTCTAGCGTAAAAACGTGTGTCATAGTCTAAGTGCAGTCTTAGTTGCGCCTGCTTCGCTGTTTTCTCGCATAGCGTGTGGTGCTATACTTGGATTTTCGTCCAAGAACATGACTTTGGATTTCACCACAGCCCATACCGTCCTGTAGGGTACATCTGGGACTACATTTCGTGCAAGTTTTAGCTCGATTGCCTCAGTATTTGGGGAGAAATTTCAAACTCTAGCGTAAAAAAGTGTGTCATAGTCTATAAGTGCAGTCTTAATTGCGCCTGCTTTTCTGTTTTCTCGCATACCGTGTGGTGCTATCCTTGGATTTTCGGCCAAGAACATGACTTTGGATTTCACCACAGCCCATACCGTCCTGTAGGGTACATCTGGGACTACATTTCGTGCAAGTTTTAGCTCGATAGCCTCAGTATTGAGGGAGAAATTTCAAACTCTAGTGTAAAAAAAAGTGTCTCATAGTTTTAGTGCACGTCTAAATTGCGCCTGCTCTGCTGTTTTTTCGGATAGCGTGTGGTGCTATACTTGGATTTTCGGCCATGAACATGACTTTAAATGTTATTAAAGCCCATACCATTCTGTAGGGTACATCTGGGGCTACATTTCGTGCAAGTTTTAGCTCGATTGCCTCAGTATTTGGGGAGAAATTTCAAACTCTAGTGTAAAAAAAGTGTCTCATAGTCTTAGTGCAGTCTTAATTGCGCCTGCTCGGCTGTTTTCTCGCATAGCGTGTGGTGCTATACTTGGATTTTCGGCCAAGTACATGACTTTGGAATTCACCACAGCCCACACCATCCTGTAGGGTACATCTGGGGCTACATTTCGTGCAAGTTTCAGATTGAAAGCCTCAGTATTTGGGGAGGAAATTTCAAACTCTAGCTTAAAAAAGTGTGTCATAGTCTAAGTGTATAGTCTTAATTGCGCCTGCTTCGCTGTTTTCTCGCATAACGTTTGGTGCTATACTTGGATTTGCGGCCATGAACATGACTTGGGATTTTGGCACAGGCCATACCATCCTGTAGGGTACATCTGGGGCTACATTTCGTGCAAGTTTCAGATCGATAGCCTCAGTATTTGGGGAGCAATTTCAAACTCTAGCGTAAAAAAGTGTGTCATAGTCTAAGTGCAGTCTTAATTGCGCCTGCTTTTCTGTTTTCTCGCATACCGTGTGGTGCTATACTTGGATTTTCGGCCATGAACATGACTTTGGATTTTAGCACAGGCCATACCATCCTGTAGGGTACATCTGGGGCTACATTTCATGCAAGTTTCAGATCAATAGCCTCAGTATTTGAGGAGAAATTTCAAGCTCTAGCTTAAAAAAGTGTGTAATATTCTAAGTGTATAGTCTGAATTGCGCCTGCTTCGCTGTTTTCTCGCATAACGTGTGGTGCTATACTTGGATTTTCGGCCATGAACATGACTTTGGATTTTGGCACAGGCGATACCATCCTGTAGGGTACATCTGGGGCTACATTTCGTGCAAGTTTTAGTTCGATAGCCTCAGTATTTAGGGAGAAATTTCAAACTCTAGCGTAAAAAAGTGTGTCATAGTCTATAAGTGCAGTCTTAATTGCGCCTGCTTTTCTGTTTTCTCGCATAGCGTGTGGTGCTATCCTTGGATTTTCGGCCATGAACATGACTTTGGATTTTACCACATACCATACCATCCTGTAGGGTACATCTAGGGCTACATTTCGTGCAAGTTTCAGATCGATAGCCTCAGTATTTGGGGAGAAATTTCAAACTCTAGTGTAAAAAAAAGTGTCTCATAGTCTTAGTGCAGTCTTAATTGCGCCTGCTCGGCTGTTTTCTCGCATATCGTGTGGTGCTATACTTGGAATTTCGGCCATGAACATGACTTTGGATTTTGGCACAGCCCATACCATCCTGTAGGATACATATGAGGCTACATTTCGTGCAAGTTTCAGCTCAAAAGCCTCGGTATTGAGGGTGAAATTTCAAACTCAAGTGTAAAAAAAGTGTCTCATAGTTTTAGTGCACGTCTTAATTGCGCCTGCTCGGCTGTTTTTTTCGGATAGCGTGTGGTGCTATACTTGGATTTTCGGCCATGAACATGACTTTGGATTTCACCACAGCCCACACCATCCTGTAGGGTACATCTGGGGCTACATTTCGTGCAAGTTTCAGATTGAAAGCCTCAGTATTTGTGGAGAAATTTCAAACTCTAGCGTAAAAAAGTGTGTCATAGTCTAAGTGCAGTCTTAATTGCGCCTGCTTCTCTGTTTTCTCGCATAGCGTGTGGTGTTATACTTGGAATTTCGGCCATCAACATTACTTTGGATTTCGGCACCGGCCATTCAATTTTGTAGGGTACATCTGGGGCTACATTTCGTGCAAGTTTCAGCTCGATAGCTTCAGTGTCGGGGGAGACATTTCAAACTCTAGCGTAATAAAAGTGTCTGATAGTCCAAGTGCAGTCTTAATTGCGCCTGCGTCTCTGTTTTCTCGCATAGCGTGTGGTGCTATACTTTGATTTTCGGCCATGAACATGACTTTGGATTTTGGCACAGACCATACCATCCTGTAGGGTACATCTGGGGCTACATTTCGTGCAAGTTTCAGATCGATAGCCTCAGTATTTGGGGAGAAATTTCAAACTCTAGCGTAAAAACGTGTGTCATAGTCTAAGTGCAGTCTTAATTGCGCCTGCTTCACTGTTTTCTCGCATAGCGTGTAGTGCTATACTTGGCATTTCGGCCATGAACATGACTTTGGATTTCGGCTCAGCCCATACCATCCTGTAGGGTACATTTGGGGCTACATTTCGTGCAGGTTTCAGCTCGATATCTTCAGTATTGGGGGAGAAATTTTAAACTCTAGCTTAAAAATTGTCTCATAGTGTAAGTGCTGTCTTAATTGCGCCTGCTTCATTGTTTTCTCGCATAGCATGTGGTGATATATTTGGATTTTTGGCCATAAACATGACTTTGTATTTCGTCACAGACCATACCATCCTGTAGGATATATCTGGGGCTATATTTCGTGCAAGTTTCAGCTCGATAGCTTCAGTATTGGGGGTGAAAATTTCAAACTCGAACGTAAAAAAGTTTCTCATAGTCTAAGTGCAGTCTTAATTGCGCCTGCTTCTCTTTTTTCTCGCGTAGCGTGTGGTGTTATACTTGGATTTTCGGCCATGAACATGACTTTGGATTTTGGCAAAGCCCATACTTTCCTGTAGGGTACATCTGGGGCTTCATTTCGTGCAAGTTTCAGCTCGATAGCATCAGTATTGGGGGAGAAATGTCAAACTCTAGCGTACAAAAGTGTCTCATAGTCTAAGTGCAGTCTTAATTGCGCCTGCTTCGCTGTTTTCTCACATAGCGTGTGGTGCTATACTTGGATTTTCGGCCATGAACATGACTTTGGATTTTGGCACAGCCCCTACCATCCTGTAGGGTACATCTGGGGCTTCATTTCGTGCAAGTTTCAGCTCGATAGCATCAGTATTGGGGGAGAAATTTCAAACTCTAGCGTAAAAAAGTGTCTCATAGTCTAAGTGCAGTCTTAATTGCGCCTGCCTCGCTGATTTCTCGCATAGCGTGTGGTGTTATACTTGGATTTTCGGCCATGAACATGACTTTGGATTTCCACTCAGCCCATATCATCCTGTAGGGGACATCTGGGGCTACATTTCGGGCAAATATCAGCTCGATAGCTTCAGTATTGGGGGAGAAATTTCAAACTCTAGCGTAAAAAAGTGTATCATAGTCTTAAGTGCTGTCTTAATTGCGCCTGCTTTGCTGTTTTCTCGCATAGCGTGTGGTGCTATACTTTGATTTTCGGCCATCAACATTATTTTGGATTTCGGCACCGGCCATTCAATTTTGTAGGGTACATCTGGGGCTACATTTCGTGCAAGTTTCAGCTCGATAGCTTCAGTGTCGGGGGAGAAATTTCAAACTCTAGCGTAATAAAAGTGTCTCATAGTCTAAGTGCAGTCTTAATTGCGCCTGCGTCTCTGTTTTCTCGCATAGCGTGTGGTGCTATACTTGGATTTTCGGCCATGAACATGACTTTGGATTTTGGCACAGACCATATCATCCTGTAGGGTACATCTGGGGCTACATTTCGTGCAAGTTTCAGATCGATAGCCTCAGTATTTGGGGAGAAATTTCAAACTCTAGCGTTAAAACGTGTGTCATAGTCTAAGTGCAGTCTTAATTGCGCCTGCTTCACTGTTTTCTCGCATAGCGTGTGGTGCTATACTTGGAATTTCGGCCATGAACATGACTTTGGATTTTGGCACAGGCCATACCATCCTGTAGGGTACATCTGGGGCTACATTTCGTGCAAGTTGTAGCTCGATAGCCTAAGTATTGAGGGAGAAATTACAAACTCTAGCTTTAAAAAAGTGTATTATAGTCTAAGGGCAGTCTTAAATGCGCCTGCTTCGCTGTTTTCTCGCATAGCGTGTGGTGCTATACTTGGATTTTTGGCCATGAACATGACTTTGGATTTTGGCTCAGCCCCGACCATCCTGTAGAGAACATCTGGGGCTACATTTCGGGCAAATATCAGCTCGATAGCTTCAGTATTGGGGGAGAAATTTCAAACTCTAGCTTAAAAAAGTGTCTCATAGTCTAAGTGCAGTCTTAATTGCGCCTGCTTCGCTGTTTTCCACATAGCGTGTGGTGTTATACTTGGATTTTCGGCCATGAACATGACTTTGGATTTTGGCACAGCCCCTACCATCCTGTAGGGTAAATGGGGCTACATTTCGTGCAGGTTTCAGCTCGATAGCTTCAATATTGCATATGGGGGAGAAATTTCAAACTCTAGCGTAAAAAAAGTGTCTCATAGTCTAAGTGCAGTATTATTTGCGCCTGCTTCGCTGTTTTCTTGCATAGCGTGTGGTGATATACTTGGATTTTCGGCCATGAACATGACTTTGGATTTCGGCTCAGCCCATACCATCCTGCAGGGTACATCTGGGGCTACATTTCGTGCAGGTTTCAGCTCGATAGCCTCAGTATTGGGTGAGAAATTTCAAACTCTAGCGTAAAAAAGTGTATCATAGTCTTAAGTGCTGTCTTAATTGCGCCTGCTTTGCTGTTTTCTCGCATAGCGTGTGGTGCTATACTTGGATTTTCAGCCATGAACATGACTTTGGATTTTGGCACAGACCATATCATCCTGTAGGGTACATCTGGGGCTACATTTCGTGCAAGTTTCAGATCGATAGCCTCAGTATTTGGGGAGAAATTTCAAACTCTAGCGTAAAAACGTGTGTCATAGTCTAAGTGCAGTCTTAATTGCGCCTGCTTCACTGTTTTCTCGCATAGCGTGTGGTGCTATACTTGGAATTTCGGCCATCAACATGACTTTGGATTTTGGCACAGGCCATACCATCCTGTAGGGTACATCTGGGGCTACATTTCGTGCAAGTTGTAGCTCGATAGCCTAAGTATTGAGGGAGAAATTACAAACTCTAGCTTTAAAAAAGTGTATTATAGTCTAAGTGCAGTCTTAATTGCGCCTGCGTCTCTGTTTTCTCGCATAGCGTGTGGTGCTATACTTGGATTTTCGGCCATGAACATGACTTTGGATTTTTGCACAGCCCATACCATCCTGTAGGGTACATTTGGGGCTACATTTCGTGCAAGTTTCAGCTCGATAGCATCAGTATTGGGGGAGAAATTTCAAACTCTAGTTAAAAAAAGTGTCTCATAGTCTAAGTGCAGTCTTAATTGCGCCTGCTTCGCTGTTTTCTCACATAGCGTGTGGTGTTATACTTGGATTTTCGGCCATGAACATGACTTTGGATTTTGGCACAGCCCCTTCCATCCTGTAGGGTACATCTGGGGCTACATTTCGTGCAAGTTGTAGCTCGATAGCCTAAGTATTGAGGGAGAAATTACAAACTCTAGCTTTAAAAAAGTGTATTATAGTCTAAGTGCAGTCTTAATTGCGCCTGCGTCTCTGTTTTCTCGCATAACGTGTGGTGCTATACTTGGATTTTCGGCCATGAACATGACTTTGGATTTTGGCACAGGCCATACCATCCTTTAGGGTACATCTGGGGCTACATTTCATGCAAGTTTCAGATCAATAGCCTCAGTATTGGGGGAGAAATTTCAAACTCTAGCGTAAAAACGTGTGTCATAGTCTAAGTGCAGTCTTAGTTGCGCCTGCTTCGCTGTTTTCTCGCATAGCGTGTGGTGCTATACTTGGATTTTCGTCCAAGAACATGACTTTGGATTTCACCACAGCCCATACCGTCCTGTAGGGTACATCTGGGACTACATTTCGTGCAAGTTTTAGCTCGATTGCCTCAGTATTTGGGGAGAAATTTCATACTCTTCCGTAAAAAGGTTTGTCATAGTCTAAGGGCATTCTTAATCGCGCCTTCTTCGCTGTTTTCTCGTATAGCGTGTGGTGCTATACTTGGATTTTCGGCCATGAACATGACTTTGGATTTTAGTACAGGCCATACCATCCTGTAGGGTACATCTGGGGCTACATTTCGTGCAAGTTTTAGATCAATAGCCTCAGTATTTGGGGAGAAATTTCAAACTCTAGCGTAAAAAAGTGTGTCATAGTCTTAGTATATAGTCTTAATTGCGCCTGCATCGCTGTTTTCTCGCATAACGTGTGGTGCTATACTTGGATTTTCGGCCATGAACATGACTTTGGATTTTGGCACAGACCATATCATCCTGTAGGGTACATCTGGGGCTACATTTCGTGCAAGTTTCAGATCGATAGCCTCAGTATTTGGGGAGAAATTTTAAACTATAGTGTAAAAAAAAGTGTCTCATAGTCTTAGTGCAGTCTTAATTGCGCCTGCTCGGCTGTTTTCTCGCATAGCGTGTGGGGCTATACTTGGATTTTCGGCCAAGAACATGACTTTGGATTTCACCACAGCCCACACCATCCTGTAGGGTCCATCTGGGGCTACATTTTGTGCAAGTTTCAGATTGATAGCCTCAGTATTTGGGGAGAAATTTCAAACTCTAGCGTAAAAAAGTGTCTCATAGTCTTAGTGTATAGTCTTAATTGCGCCTGCTCGGCTGTTTTCTCGCATACCGTGTGGTGCTATACTTGGATTTTCGGCCAAGAACATGACTTTGGATTTCACCACAGCCCATACCACCCTGTAGGGTACATCTGGGGCTACATTTCGTGCAAGTTTCAGATTGATAGCCTCAGTATTTGGGGAGAAATTTCAAACTCTAGCGTAAAAACGTGTGTCATAGTCTATAAGTGCAGTCTTAATTGCGCCTGCTTTTCTGTTTTCTCGCATACCGTGTGGTGCTATACTTGGATTTTCGGCCATGAACATGACTTTGGATTTTAGCACAGGCCATACCATCCTGTAGGGTACATCTGGGGCTACATTTCATGCAAGTTTCAGATCGATAGCCTCAGTATTTGGGGAGATATTTCAAACTCTAGCGTAAAAAAGTGTGTCATAGTCTATAAGTGCAGTCTTAATTGCGCCTGCTTTTCTGTTTTCTCGCATAGCGTGTGGTGTTATACTTGGAATTTCGGCCATGAACATGACTTTGGATTTCGGCTCAGCCCATACCATCCTGTAGGGTACATTTGGGGCTACATTTCGTGCAGGTTTCAGCTCGATATCTTCAGTATTGGGGGAGAAATTTTAAACTCTAGCTTAAAAATTGTCTCATAGTGTAAGTGCTGTCTTAATTGCGCCTGCTTCATTGTTTTCTCGCATAGCATGTGGTGATATATTTGGATTTTTGGCCATAAACATGACTTTGTATTTCGTCACAGACCATACCATCCTGTAGGATATATCTGGGGCTACATTTCGTGCAAGTTTCAGCTCGATAGCTTCAGTATTGGGGGAGAAATTTCAAACTCGAACGTAAAAAAGTGTCTCATAGTCTAAGTGCAGTCTTAATTGCGCCTGCTTCTCTTTTTTCTCGCGTAGCGTGTGGTGTTATACTTGGATTTTCGGCCATGAACATGACTTTGGATTTTGGCACAGCCCATACTTTCCTGTAGGGTACATCTGGGGCTTCATTTCGTGCAAGTTTCAGCTCGATAGCATCAGTATTGGGGGAGAAATGTCAAACTCTAGCGTACAAAAGTGTCTCATAGTCTAAGTGCAGTCTTAATTGCGCCTGCTTCGCTGTTTTCTCACATAGCGTGTGGTGCTATACTTGGATTTTCGGCCATGAACATGACTTTGGATTTTGGCACAGCCCCTACCATCCTGTAGGGTACATCTGGGGCTACATTTCGTGCAAGTTTTAGCTCGATTGCCTCAGTATTTGGGGAGAAATTTCAAACTCTTCCGTAAAAATGTTTGTCATAGTCTAAGGGCAGTCTTAATTGCGCCTGCTTTGCTGTTTTTTCGGATAGCGTGTGGTGCTATACTTGGATTTTCGGCCATGAACATGTCTTTAAATGTTATTTAAGCCCATACCATCCTGTAGGTTACATCTGGGGCTACATTTCGTGCAAGTTTTAGCTCGATTGCCTCAGTATTTGGGGAGAAATTTCAAACTCTTCCGTAAAAAAGTTTGTCATAGTCTAAGGGCAGTCTTAATCGCGCCTTCTTCGCTGTTTTCTCGTATAGCGTTTCAGATCAATACTTGGATTTTCGGCCATGAACATGACTTTGGATTTTGGCACAGACCATACCATCCTGTAGGGTACATCTGGGGCTACATTTCGTGCAAGTTTTAGCTTGATAGCCTCAGTATTTGGGGAGAAATTTCAAACTCTAGCATAAAAACGTGTGTCATAGTCTTAGTGTATATGTATAGTCTTAATTGCGCCTGCTTCGCTGTTTTCTCGCATAACGTGTGGTGCTATACTTGGATTTTCGGCCATGAACATGACTTTGGATTTTGGCACAGGCCATACCATCCTGTAGGGTACATCTGGGGCTACATTTCATGCAAGTTTTAGTTCGATAGCCTCAGTATTTAGGGAGATATTTCAAACTCTAGCGTAAAAAAGTGTGTCATAGTCTAAGTGCAGTCTTAATTGCGCCTGCTTCGCTGTTTTCTCGCATAGCGTGTGGTGCTATACTTGGATTTTCGGCCAAGAACATGACTTTGGATTTCACCACAGCCCATACCGTCCTGTAGGGTACATCTGGGACTACATTCCGTGCAAGTTTTAGCTCGATAGCCTCAGTATTGAGGGAGAAATTTCAAACTCAAGCGTAAAAAAAGTGTCTCATAGTTTTAGTGCACGTCTTAATTGCGCCTGCTCGGCTGTTTTTTCGGATAGCGTGTGGTGCTTTACTTGGATTTTCGGCCATGAACATGACTTTGGATTTTGGCACAGGCCATACCATTTTGTAGGGTACATATGGGGCTACATTTCGTGCAAGTTTCAGATCGATAGCGTCAGTATTTGGGGAGAAATTTCAAACTGTAGCGTAAAAATAGCGTGTGGTTTTATACTTGGAAACTGATGCAAGCTGATATCGAACATAATTATGACCCATGAGGGCGCTATTTTGTAAACAACCTTTCACGAGATGCACGCATGTTGTGAGAACAGCACAGCTCTTCGGTGAAATATTTGTCTCTTTTCTTGCCCGGAACTAAGCAGATTAGGCAATTTCCAGGTGAGATTGGTCTTGTGTTGACTACAGATTATCTTGAATACATGTTTACCTCGAGACGAAGTATTTTTGTAGCTTTTTTGCAGCCGATTTTAAAAGTTTTATGACTGTCTGTACGTCTGACATGTCTGACAGTGACAAGTTGACAACACATTAAATGTAGGCCTACGTGTGCATTGTAATTTGTAGCTATGTTGTCTTCATCGTTAGCAAGTTAAGATCTAACAACTCGCAACCAGTATTGAGGTCTAGAATAGCCCTTTTATCATTCCAAAAGCACTTTGAACATTTTACCATGGAGGTAGGAAAAGACCTACCTCCGGCTCCATGATTTTACCAGCGTTCCCTTTGGCACAATCGCTGAGACAAATGTGTGACAATCTTGCCAGCATTTTCTAGTGCAGGGAGTCCACAGTGCATGAGTGTACCCGTGTGCAGTGCAGTTATTTTCGTTGCTTGCGTGTTGAGTGTCATTCGTTGTGACTCTGTCCTTATCTATTCTTTGCCTTGGAACTAAAAACACCTGGGGCCAATTTCATAGAGCTGCTTAGCATAAACATTCGCTTAGCATGACATTTCTGTCTTAATAAAAACAGGATTAACAACCAAACTTCCATGTGTTGTGTATCACTTGTTATTTGGCTGCTGTTCGCTGACCACGAATATCAAATGGAATTTTCAATGGTGGTTTGTTTCGAAGCTGGTCAACTTGTACGCCGACCAACTCGTACGCCAACCAACTCGTACGCCGTTTGGTCAACTCGTACGCCATTCAACTCGTACGCCGAGTCAGCGTACGAGTTGGGGCGTACGAGTTGGTCGGCGTTCGAGTTGACCAGCATTTGTTTGTTTTATTGGACAAGAGCTTCTATTTTTGTGCTAAGCAATTTTTTGTGCTAAGCAGCTCTATGAAATTGGCCCCAGGCAATATTAAGCGTGCTCACATAAAACAGGGATAGGACTATCAGCAGTTTGCATGAGGTTTGTTGATGGTAACTCTCTTCTTACACTTGTACTTCTTACTCTTCTATTGTAGAACATTCGGTGATAGTGTAGTTTAGACCACTTATTAAGCAGTTAATGGTTTTGAGCATTTCTGCTGTGAAATGTCACATCTTCGTTAGCGTTTTGCCCCATAATTTCCCTCACTGATTAAAAGCCCTGCCCACTTTCCACAAATTTAAGCTTAATATCCAAGAGTACTGTTGCCACCACCAAGATACATGTACATGTATTTAGGTGAGTTACTTTACAAAAAGTGGTTTAAGCTGCAATTGGTGGCCAGTGACCTTAATTACACTATTAGTTTGATACCAAACATTTTCTCCATTGACCACTTTGAATTTTGTCTGTATTTTGTTATTCCAGATTGGTAGGCCTTGGGCCAAAAATCCTAGAGCTCTTTTGAAGATGAAGACAGCGATAAAGTCCAGGAACTGCCTCATAACAGAGATTCGATCTTGTGAGTAGAACCCTTTATTACTCCATTTGAACGATTTTGACATGACCAGTCGTATAGGCCAAGGGCTCCAAAGTTGTTAACTGAAATAACCACCAAGAAAATTTGAAGATTTGTGGTTTAATGACTCAGCATGGTGTTCCCTAGTCTATGTGATAGACACACTCGCCGTACAGCGAGCAAGCGCCTATCACATGCGTGCAGATCTCCTGATTAATTATGCAAACCAACCCAGCACTGACCGCTCTAAGTTATCCGTTGCATATTTTTGTACCTTGTTCTTTGAGACATCATCTCCTAGCAGTTTTTATAAATCTTAAAACTCATTTCAGATATAATTTAGACTTTCCAGAGTTTGCAAGAAAATTAGAAGAAGAAGTTAGTGGATCCATTGAAGATTATGGCAGGCTGTCAAGGTCTGGATCTAAATCATCGCACAGGTATGATGTCTCAATCTTTTCCCAGATTCCAAAAAATCAAATTCGACACCGGGCTCGCTCGAAATTTATCCGAATTTAGCATTGTTGTCACGGGTCGAAAAGTCACAGTTTGCACCAGCTCGGGACCCGAGCGCCACGGGTCTCCGGGTCTCGAACCTGGGATTTCTGGTCCAGGTCTGGACCTGTTCCAAACTGCCACTTTTTTACACGTCAGTCAAAAATTAAAATTCTGCAGATCCGGGTCTCAAACCTGGGATTTCTGGCTCACAGGTCCAGACTTGTTCCAAGCTGCCACTTTTTGACACGTCAGTCAAAAATTAAAATTCTGCAGATTCGGGTCTCGAACCTGGGATTTCAGGCTCACAGATCCAGACCTGTTCCAAACTGCCAGTTTTTGACACGCGAGTTGAAAAAAAAAATTTGTGCAGATTCGGGCCTCGAACCTGGGATTTCAGGCTCACAGGTCCGGACCTGTTCCAAACTGCCACTTGTTGACCCGCGAGTTGAAATATAAAAATTCTGCAGATTCGGGTCTCGAACCTGGGATTTCAGGCTCACAGGTCCGGACCTGTTCCAAACTGCCACTTCTTTACACTCAAGTTGAAAACATTTTTTTCCAGATTTGTGTCTCAAACCTGGGATTTCTGGCTCACAGGTCCGAAACTGTTCCAAACTGCCACTTTTTAACATTCAAGTTGAAAATTTTTTTTTTCCAGATTCGGGTCTCAAACCTGGGATTTCTGGCTCACAGGGTCGGACCTGTTCCAAACTGCCACTTTTTTACACTCAAGTTGAAAATTTTTTTTTTCCAGATTCGGGTCTTAAACCTGGGATTTCAGGCTCACAGGTCCGGACTTGTTCCAAGAGTGCCACTTTTTGACACGTCAGTCAAAAATTAAAATTCTGCAGCTCCGGGTCTCGAACCTGGGATTTCTGGCTCACAGGTCCGGACTTGTTCCAAAAGTGCCACTTTTTGACACGTCAGTCAAAAATTAAAATTCTGCAGCTCCGGGTCTCAAACCTGGGATTTCTGGCTCACAGGTCCGAACTTGTTCCAAACTGCCACTTTTTGACCTGCAAGTTGAAATATAAAAATTCTGCAGATTCGGGTCTCGAATCTGGATTTCAGGCTCACAGGTCCGGACCTGTTCCAAACTGCCACTTTTTGACACGCGAGTTGAAATATAAAAATTCTGCAGATTCGGGTCTCGAACCTGGGATTTCAGGCTCACAGGTCCGGACCTGTTCCAAACTGCCACTTTTTGACCCGCGAGTTGAAATATAAAAATTCTGCAGATTCGGGTCTCGAACCTGGGATTTCAGGCTCACAGGTCCGGACCTGTTCCAAACAACCACTTTTAGACACGTGAGTCCAAAAAAAACAACCTTCTCCTCCGGGTCGCGAACCTTGGATTTCTGGCTCTCAGGTCCGGACCTGTTCCAAAAGTGCCACTTTTTGACACGTCAGTCAAAAATTAAAATTCTGCAGCTCCGGGTCTCAAACCTGGGATTTCTGGCTCACAGGTCCAGACCTGTTCCAAACTGCCACTTTTTGACACGCGAGTTGAAATATAAAAATTGTGCAGATTTGGGTCTCGAACCTGGGATTTCAGGCTCATAGGTCCGGACCTGTTCCAAACTGCCACTTTTTGACACGTGTCTGAAAACTCATTTCATTCATGATTTTGACTTTTCAGAATTTGCAAGAAAACTAGAAGAAGAAGCTGTTGATCCATTGATGATTATGGCAGGCTGTCAAGGTCTGGATCTAAATCATCGCACAGGTATGTCTCAATCTTTTCCAAGATTTCCAAAAATCAAATTCGACACTATCGAAATATATCCGAATTCGGGTCTCGAACCTGGGATTTCTGGCTCACAGGTCCGGACCTGTTCCAAACTGCCACTTTTTGACACGCGAGTTGAAAAAATGTTTTTTTCCAGATTCGGGTCTCGAACCTGGGATTTCAGGCTCACGGACCTGTTCCAAACTGCCACTTTTTGACCCGCGAGTTTAAATATAAAAATTATGCAGATTCGGGTCTCGAACCTTGGATTTCAGGCTCACAGGGTCAGACCTGTTCCAAACTGCCACTTTTTGACCCGCGAGTTGAAATATAAAAATTCTGCAGATTCGGGTCTCGAACCTGGGATTTCAGGCTCACAGGTCCGGACCTGTTCCAAACTGCCACTTTTTGACACGCGAGTTGAAAAATAAATTCTGCAGATTCGGGTCTCGAACCTGGGATTTCAGGCTCACGTGTCTGGTCCGGACCTGTTCCAAACTGCCGCTTTTTGACCCGCGATTCGGGTCTCGAACCTGGGATTTTTGACTCTCAGGTCCAGACCTGTTCCAAACTGTCACTTTTTGACACGTGTCTGAAAACTCATTTCATTCAGCAGAAGCTGTTGATCCATTGACAATTATGGCCGGCTGTCAAGGTCTTAATCTAAATCATCGACAAGTATGTCTCAATATTTTCCAAAATTCCAAAAAATCAAATTCGACCCCGGACTCGCTCGAAATATATAAAAATTTGACCTTATCATCACGGGTCCAAAAGGTGGAGTTTTCACCAGGTCCGGACCTGTTGGCCAACGGGCAGTTTTCACCAGGTCCGGACATGATAGCCAGGGGTCCCGGGTGCGAGACCCGAAACCGCATAATTATTTTTCCTGGCGCTCAGGTCCGGACCTGTGCCAAACTGCCACTTTTTGATACTTGTCTGAAAACGTATTTCATATATTATTTTGACTCTTCAGAATTCGCAAGAAAACTTGAAGAAGAAGCTAGTGGATCCATTGAAGATTATGGCAGGCTGTCAAGGTCTTGATCTAAATCATCGCACAGGTATGATGTCTCAATCTTTTCCCAGATTCCAAAAAATCTAATTCGACACCAGACTCACTCGAAATATATCTGAATTTGGCATTATTGTCACGTGTCAAATAGTTGGAGTTTTCACCAGGTCCGGACCTGATAGCCAACGGGCAGTTTTCACCAGGTCCGGACCTGACAGCCAGGGGTCCCGGGTGCGAGACCTGAAACGGCATAATTTTTTTTCCCAACACCAAAAAATCTTATCTTACATCAGACTCTCTTGAAATATATAAAAATTTGGCATTATCATCACGGGTCACAAAGATAGAGTTTTCACCAGGTCCGACCCAGTTAGCCAACAGGCAGTTTTCACCAGGTCCGGACCTGATAGCCAGGGGTCCCGGGTGCGAGACCCGAAACCGCATAATTGTTTTTCCAAACACCAAAAAATCTTATCTTACATCAGACTCTCTTGAAATATATAAAAATTTGGCATTATCATCACTGGTCAAAAAGATGGAGTTTTCACCAGGTCCGACCCTTTTAGCCAACGGGCAGTTTTCACCAGGGACGGACCTGATAGCCAGGGGTCCCGGGTGCGAGACCCGAAACGGCATAATTTTTTTCCAAACACCAAAAAATCTACTCTAACATCGGACTCGCTTGAAATATATAAAAATTTGGCATTATCATCACAGGTCCAAAAGTTGGAGTTTTCACCATGTCTGGACCTGTTAGCCAACGGGCAGTTTTCACCAGGTCCGGACCTGATAGCCAGGGGTCCCGGGTGCGAGACCTGAAACGGCATAAGTTTTTTTTCCCAACACCAAAAAATCTTATCTGACATCAGACTCTCTTGAAATATATAAAAATTTGGCATTATCATCACTGGTCAAAAAGATGGAGTTTTCACCAGGTCCGACCCTTTTAGGCAACGGGCAGTTTTCACCAGGGACGGACCTGATAGCCAGGGGTCCCGGGTGCGAGACCCGAAACGGCATAATTTTTTTCCAAACACCAAAAAATCTACTCTAACATCGGACTCGCTTGAAATATATAAAAATTTGGCATTATCATCACAGGTCCAAAAGTTGGAGTTTTCACCATGTCTGGACCTGTTAGCCAACGGGCAGTTTTCACCAGGTCCGGACCTGATAGCCAGGGGTCCCGGGTGCGAGACCTGAAACGGCATAAGTTTTTTTTCCCAACACCAAAAAATCTTATCTGACATCAGACTCTCTTGAAATATATAAAAATTTGGCATTATCATCACGGGTCCAAAAGTTGGAGTTTTCACCATGTCTGGACCTGTTAGCCAACGGGCAGTTTTCACCAGGTCCGGACCTGATAGCCAGGGGTCCCGGGTGCGAGACCTGAAACGGCATAAGTTTTTTT
The DNA here is from genome assembly GCA_963971285.1 of Astropecten irregularis. Classification (NCBI taxonomy): domain Eukaryota; kingdom Metazoa; phylum Echinodermata; class Asteroidea; order Paxillosida; family Astropectinidae; genus Astropecten; species Astropecten irregularis. Next base: position 10,932,194 of record OZ020247.1, read on the forward strand.
TCCCAACACCAAAAAATCTTATCTGACATCAGACTCTCTTGAAATATATAAAAATTTGGCATTATCATCACGGGTCCAAAAGATGGAGTTTTCACCAGGTCCGGACCTGTTAGCCAACGGGCAGTTTTCACCAGGTCCAGACCTGACAGCAGGGGTCCCGGGTGCGAGACCTGAAACAGCATAATTTGTTTTCCCAACACCAAAAAATCTTATCTTACATCAGACTCTCTTGAAATATATAAAAATTTGGCATTATCATCATGGGTCAAAAAGTTGGAGTTTTCACCAGATCCGGACCTGTTAGCCAACGGGCAGTTTTCACCAGGTCCGGACCTGATAGCCAGGGGTCCCGGGTGCGAGACCTGAAACGGCATAAGTTTTTTTTCCCAACACCAAAAAATCTTATCTGACATCAGACTCTCTTGAAATATATAAAAATTTGGCATTATCATCACGGGTCCAAAAGATGGAGTTTTCACCAGGTCCGGACCTGTTAGCCAACGGGCAGTTTTCACCAGGTCCGGACCTGACAGCCAGGGGTCCCGGGTGCAAGACCTGAAAAGGCATAATTTTTTTTCCCAACACCAAAAAATCTTATCTGACATCAGACTCTCTTGAAATATATAAAAATTTGGCATTATCATCACGGGTCCAAAAGTTGGAGTTTTCACCAGGTACGGGACCTGATAGCCAGGGGTCCCGGGTGTGAGACCCAAAACTGCATAATTTTTTTTCCTGGCGCTCAGGTCCGGACCTGTGCCAAACTGCCACTTTTTGATACTTGTCTGAAAACGTATTTCATATATTATTTTGACTCTTCAGAATTCGCAAGAAAACTTGAAGAAGAAGCTAGTGGATCCATTGAAGATTATGGCAGGCTGTCAAGGTCTCGATCTAAATCATCGCACAGGTATGATGTCTCAATCTTTTCCCAGATTCCAAAAAATCTAATTCGACACCAGACTCACTCGAAATATATCTGAATTTGGCATTATTGTCACGTGTCAAATAGTTGGAGTTTTCACCAGGTCCGGACCTGATAGCCAACGGGCAGTTTTCACCAGGTCCGGACCTGACAGCCAGGGGTCCCGGGTGCGAGACCTGAAACGGCATAATTTTTTTTCCCAACACCAAAAAATCTTATCTTACATCAGACTCTCTTGAAATATATAAAAATTTGGCATTATCATCACGGGTCACAAAGATAGAGTTTTCACCAGGTCCGACCCAGTTAGCCAACAGGCAGTTTTCACCAGGTCCGGACCTGATAGCCAGGGGTCCCGGGTGCGAGACCCGAAACCGCATAATTGTTTTTCCAAACACCAAAAAATCTTATCTTACATCAGACTCTCTTGAAATATATAAAAATTTGGCATTATCATCACAGGTCCAAAAGTTGGAGTTTTCACCATGTCTGGACCTGTTAGCCAACGGGCAGTTTTCACCAGGTCCAGACCTGATAGCCAGGGGTCCCGGGTGCGAGACCCGAAACGGCATAATTTTTTTTCCCAGCACCAAAAAATCTACTCTAACATCGGACTCGCTTGAAATATATAAAAATTTGGCATTATCATCACTGGTCAAAAAGATGGAGTTTTCACCAGGTCCGACCCTTTTAGCCAACGGGCAGTTTTCACCAGGTCCGGACCTGATAGCCAGGGGTCCCGGGTGCGAGACCCGAAACGGCATAATTTTTTTCCAAACACCAAAAAATCTACTCTAACATCGGACTCGCTTGAAATATATAAAAATTTGGCATTATCATCACGGGTCAAAAAGTTGGAGTTTTCACCAGGTCCGGACCTGTTAGCCAACGGGCAGTTTTCACCAGGTCCGGACCTGACAGCCAGTCAGATAGCCAAGGGTCCCAAGTGCGAGACCCGAAACCGCATAATTTGTTTTCTCAACACCAAAAAATCTTATCTTACATCAGACTCTCTTGAAATATATAAAAATTTGGCATTATCATCACGGGTCCAAAAGTTGGAGTTTTCACCAGGTCCGGACCTGTTAGCCAACGGGTCAAAAAGTTGGAGTTTTCACCAGGTCCGGACCTGTTAGCCAACGGGCAGTTTTCACCAGGTCCGGACCTGACAGCCAGGGGTCCCAAGTGCGAGACCCGAAACCGCATAATTTGTTTTCTCAACACCAAAAAATCTTATCTTACATCAGACTCTCTTGAAATATATAAAAATTTGGCATTATCATCACGGGTCAAAAAGATGGAGTTCTCACCAGGTCCGGACCTAATAGCCAAGGGTCCCAAGTGCGAGACCCGAAACCGCATAATTTGTTTTCTCAACACCAAAAAATCTTATCTTACATCAGACTCTATTGAAATATATAAAAATTTGGCATTATCATCACGGGTCCAAAAGTTGGAGTTTTCACCAGGTCCGGACCTGTTAGCCAACGGGCAGTTTTCACCAGGTCCGGACCTGACAGCAGGGGTCCCGGGTGCGAGACCTGAAACAGCATAATTTTTTTTCCCAACACCAAAAAATCTTATCTGACATCAGACTCTCTTGAAATATATAAAAATTTGGCATTATCATCACGGGTCAAAAAGATGGAGTTTTCACCAGGTCCGGACCTGATAGCCAAGTGTCCCAAGTGCGAGACCCGAAACCGCATAATTTGTTTTCTCAACACCAAAAAATCTTATCTGACATCAGACTCTCTTGAAATATATAAAAATTTGGCATTATCATCACGGGTCAAAAAGATGGAGTTTTCACCAGGTCCGGACCTGATAGCCAAGTGTCCCAAGTGCGAGACCCGAAACCGCATAATTTGTTTTCCCAACACCAAAAAATCTACTCTAACATCGGACTCGCTTGAAATATATGAAAATTTGGCATTATCATCACGGGTCAAAAAGTTGGAGTTTTCACCAGGTCCGGACCTGTTAGCCAACGGGCAGTTTTCACCAGGTCCGGACCTGACAGCCAGGGGTCCCGGGTGCAAGACCTGAAAAGGTATAATTTTTTTTCCCAACACCAAAAAATCTTATCTGACATCAGACTCTCTTGAAATATATAAAAATTTGGCATTATCATCACGGGTCCAAAAGTTGGAGTTTTCACCAGGTACGGACCTGATAGCCAGGGGTCCCGGGTGTGAGACCCAAAACTGCATAATTTTTTTTCCTGGCGCTCAGGTCCGGACCTGTGCCAAACTGCCACTTTTTGATACTTGTCTGAAAACGTATTTCATATTTTATTTTGACTCTTCAGAATTTGCAAGAAAACTTGAAGAAGAAGCTAGTGGATCCATTGAAGATTATGGCAGGCTGTCAAGGTCTCGATCTAAATCATCGCACAGGTATGATGTCTCAATCTTTTCCCAGATTCCAAAAAATCTAATTCGACACCAGACTCACTCGAAATATGTCTGATTTTGGCATTATTGTCACCTGTCAAATAGTTGGAATTTTCACCAGGTCCGGACCTGTTAGCCAATGGGCAGTTTTCACCAGGTCCGGACCTGACAGCCAGGGGTCCCGGGTGCGAGACCTGAAACGGAATAATATTTTTTCCCAACACCAAAAAATCTTATCTGACATCAGACTCTCTTGAAATATATAAAAATTTGGCATTATCATCACTGGTCAAAAAGATAGAGTTTTCACCAGGTCCAGACCTGTTAGCCAACGGGCAGTTTTCACTAGGTCCGGACCTGACAGCAGGGGTCCCGGGTGCGAGACCTGAAACAGCATAATTTTTTTTCCCAACACTAAAAAATCTTATCTTACATCAGACTCTCTTGAAATATATAAAAATTTGGCTTTATCCTCACGGGTCCAAAAGTTGGAGTTTTCACCAGGTCCGGACCTGTTAGCCAACGGGCAGTTTTCACCAGGTCCGGACCTGACAGCAGGGGTCCCGGGTGCGAGACCTGAAACAGCATAATTTTTTTTCCCAACACCAAAAAATCTTATCTTACATCAGACTCTCTTGAAATATATAAAAATTTGGCTTTATCATCACGGGTCAAAAAGATGGAGTTTTCATCAGGTCCGGACCTGTTAGCCAACGGGCAGTTTTCACCAGGTCCGGACCTGACAGCAGGGGTCCCGGGTGCGAGACCTGAAACAGCATAATTTGTTTTCCCAACACCAAAAAATCTTACCTGACATCAGACTCTCTTGAAATATATAACAATTTGGCATTATCATTACGGGTCAAAAAGATGGAGTTTTCACCAGGTCCGGATCTGTTAGCCAACGGGCAGTTTTCACCAGGTCCGGACCTGATAGCCAGGGGTCCTGGTGGGAGACCCAAAACTGCATAATTTTTTTTCCTGGCGCTCAGGTCCGGACCTGTTCCAAACTGCCACTTTTTGATACTTGTCTAAAAACGTATTTCATATTTTATTTTGACTCTTCAGAATTTGCAAGAAAACTTGAAGAAGAAGCTAGTGGATCCATTGAAGATTATGGCAGGCTGTCAAGGTCTCGATCTAAATCATCGCACAGGTATGATGTCTGAATCTTTTCCCAGATTCCAAAAAATCTAATTCGACACCAGACTCACTCGAAATATATCTGATTTTGGCATAATTGTCACCTGTCAAATAGTTGGAATTTTCAACAGGTCCGGACCTGTTAGCCAACGGGCAGTTTTCACCAGGTCTGGACCTGACAGCCAGGGGTCCCGGGTGCGAGACCTGAAACGGAATAATATTTTTTCCCAACACCAAAAAATCTTATCTGACATCAGACTCTCTTGAAATATATAAAAATTTGGCATTATCATCACAGGTCAAAAAGATGGAGTTTTCACCAGGTCCAGACCTGTTAGCCAACGGGTAGTTTTCACCAGGTCCGGACCTGATAGCCAAGGGTCCCGGGTGCGAGACCCGAAACGGCATAATTTTTTTTCCAAACACCAAAAAATCTACTCTAACAACGGACTCGCTTGAAATATATAGAAATTTGGCATTGTCATCACGGGTCAAAAAGATGGAGTTTTCACCAGGTCCGGACCTCTTAGCCAACGGGCAGTTTTCACCAGGTCCGGACCTGACAGCAGGGGTCCCGGGTGCGAGACCTGAAACAGCATAATTTTTTTTCCCAACACCAAAAAATCTTATCTTACATCAGACTCTCTTGAAATATATAAAAATTTGGCATTATCATCACGGGTCCAAAAGTTGGAGTTTTCACCAGGTCCGGACCTGTTAGCCAAAGGGCAGTTTTCACCAGGTCCGGACCTGACAGCCAGGGGTCCCGGGTGCAAGACCTGAAACAGCATAATTTTTTTTCCCAACACCAAAAAATCTTATCTTACATCAGACTCTCTTGAAATATATAAAAATTTGGCATTATCATCACAGGTCAAAAAGATGGAGTTTTCACCAGGTCCGGACCTGATAGCCAACGGGCAGTTTTCACCAGGTCCGGACCTGATAGCCAGGGGTCCCGTGTGCAAGACCCGAAACCGCATAATTTTTTTTCCTGACACCAAAAAATCTAATCTAACATCGGACTCGCTTGAAATATATACAAATTTGGCATTATCATCACGGGTCCAAAAGTTGGAGTTTTCACCAGGTCCGGACCTGTTAGCCAACGGGCAGTTTTCACCAGGTCCAGACCTGATAGCCAGGGGTCCCGGGTGCGAGACCCGAAACGGCATCATTTGTTTTCCCAACACCAAAAAATCTTATCTGACATCAGTCTCTCTTGAAATATATAAAAATTTGGCATTATCATCACGGGTCAAAAAGATGGAGTTTTCACCAGGTCCGGACCTGTTAGCCAACGGGCAGTTTTCACCAGGTCCGGACCTGATAGCCAGGGGTCCCGGGTACGAGACCCGAAACGGCATAATTTTTTTTCCCAACACCAAAAAATCTACTCTAACATCGGACTCGCTTGAAATATATAAAAATTTGGCATTATCATCACGGGTCAAAAAGTTGGAGTTTTCACCAGGTCCGAACCTGTTAGCCAACGGGCAGTTTTCACCAGGTCCAGACCTGACAGCCAGGGGTCCCGGGTGCAAGACCTGAAAAGGCATAATTTTTTTTCCCAACACCAAAAAATCTTATCTGACATCAGACTCTCTTGAAATATATAAAAATTTGGCATCATCATCACAGGTCAAAAAGATGGAGTTTTCACCCGGTCCGGACCTGTTAGCCAACGGGCAGTTTTCACCAGGTCCGGACCTGATAGCCAAGGGTCCCGGGTGCGAGACCCGAAACGGCATAATTTTTTTTCCAAACACCAAAAAATCTACTCTAACAACGGACTCGCTTGAAATATATAAAAATTTGGCATTATCATCACTGGTCCAAAAGTTGGAGTTTTCACCAGGTCCGGACCTGTTAGCCAACAGGCAGTTTTCACCAGGTCCGGACCTGATAGCCAGGGGTCCCGGGTGCGAGACCCGAAACGGCATAATTTTTTTTCCCAACACCAAAGAATCTTATCTGACATCAGTCTCTCTTGAAATATATAAAAATTTGGCATTATCATCACGGGTCAAAAAGATGGAGTTTTCACCAGGTCCGGACCTGTTAGCCAACGGGCAGTTTTCACCAGGTCTGGACCTGATAGCCAGGGGTCCCGGGTGCGAGACCCGAAACGGCATAATTTTTTTTCCCAACACCAAAAAATCTACTCTAACATCGGACTCGCTTGAAAAATATAAAAATTTGGCATTATCATCACGGGTCAAAAAGTTGGAGTTTTCACCAGGTCCGGACCTGATAGCCAGGGGTCCTGGGTGCGAGACCCGAAACGGCATAATTTTTTTTCCAAACACCAAAAAATCTACTCTAACAACGGACTCGCTTGAAATATATAAAAATTTGGCATTATCATCACTGGTCCAAAAGTTGGAGTTTTCACCAGGTCCGGACCTGTTAGCCAACAGGCAGTTTTCACCAGGTCCGGACCTGATAGCCAGGGGTCCCGGGTGCGAGACCCGAAACGGCATAATTTTTTTTCCCAACACCAAAGAATCTTATCTGACATCAGTCTCTCTTGAAATATATAAAAATTTGGCATTATCATCACGGGTCAAAAAGATGGAGTTTTCACCAGGTCCGGACCTGTTAGCCAACGGGCAGTTTTCACCAGGTCTGGACCTGACAGCCAGGGGTCCCGGGTGCGAGACCTGAAACGGAATAATATTTTTTCCCAACACCAAAAAATCTTATCTGACATCAGACTCTCTTGAAATATATAAAAATTTGGCATTATCATCACGGGACAAAAAGTTGGAGTTTTCACCAGGTCCGGACCTGTTAGCCAACGGGCAGTTTTCACCAGGTCCGGACCTGACAGCCAGGGGTCCCGGGTGCAAGACCTGAAAAGGCATAATTTTGTTTCCCAACACCAAAAAATCTTATCTGACATCAGACTCTCTTGAAATATATAAAAATTTGGCATTATCATCACAGGTCAAAAAGATGGAGTTTTCACCAGGTCCAGACCTGTTAGACAAAGGGGAGTTTTCACCAGGTCCGGACCTGATAGCCAAGGGTCCCGGGTGCGAGACCCGAAACGGCATAATTTTTTTTCCAAACACCAAAAAATCTACTCTAACAACGGACTCGCTTGAAATATATAGAAATTTGGCATTATCATCACGGGTCAAAAAGATGGAGTTTTCACCAGGTCCGGACCTGTTAGCCAACGGGCAGTTTTCACCAGGTCCGGACCTGACAGCAGGGGTCCCGGGTGCGAGACCTGAAACAGCATAATTTTTTTTCCCAACACCAAAAAATCTTATCTTACATCAGACTCTCTTGAAATATATAAAAATTTGGCATTATCATCACGGGTCCAAAAGTTGGAGTTTTCACCAGGTCCGGACCTGTTAGCCAAAGGGCAGTTTTCACCAGGTCCGGACCTGACAGCCAGGGGTCCCGGGTGCAAGACCTGAAACAGCATAATTTTTTTTCCCAACACCAAAAAATCTTATCTGACATCAGACTCTCTTGAAATATATAAAAATTTGGCATCATCATCACAGGTCAAAAAGATGGAGTTTTCACCCGGTCCGGACCTGTTAGCCAACGGGCAGTTTTCACCAGGTCCGGACCTGATAGCCAAGGGTCCCGGGTGCGAGACCCGAAACGGCATAATTTTTTTTCCAAACACCAAAAAATCTACTCTAACAACGGACTCGCTTGAAATATATAAAAATTTGGCATTATCATCACTGGTCCAAAAGTTGGAGTTTTCACCAGGTCCGGACCTGTTAGCCAACAGGCAGTTTTCACCAGGTCCGGACCTGATAGCCAGGGGTCCCGGGTGCGAGACCCGAAACGGCATAATTTTTTTTCCCAACACCAAAAAATCTACTCTAACATCGGACTCGCTTGAAATATATAAAAATTTGGCATTATCATCACGGGTCCAAAAGTTTGAGTTTTCACCAGGTCCGGACCTGTTAGCCAACGGGCAGTTTTCACCAGGTCCAGACCTGATAGCCAGGGGTCCCGGGTGCGAGACCTGAAACGGCATAATTTTTTTTCCCAACACCAAAAAATCTTATCTGACATCAGTCTCTCTTGAAATATATAAAAATTTGGCATTATCATCACGGGTCAAAAAGATGGAGTTTTCACCAGGTCCGGACCTGTTAGCCAACGGGCAGTTTTCACCAGGTCCGGACCTGATAGCCAGGGGTCCCGGGTACGAGACCGGAAACGGCATAATTTTTTTTCCCAACACCAAAAAATCTACTCTAACATCGGACTCGCTTGAAATATATAAAAATTTGGCATTATCATCACGGGTCAAAAAGTTGGAGTATTCACCAGGTCCGGACCTGTTAGCCAACGGGCAGTTTTCACCAGGTCCGGACCTGACAGCCAGGGGTCCCGGGTGCAAGACCTGAAAAGGCATAATTTTTTTTCCGAACACCAAAAAATCTTATCTGACATCAGACTCTCTTGAAATATATAAAAATTTGGCATCATCATCACAGGTCAAAAAGATGGAGTTTTCACCCGGTCCGGACCTGTTAGCCAACGGGCAGTTTTCACCAGGTCCGGACCTGATAGCCAAGGGTCCCGGGTGCGAGACCCGAAACGGCATAATTTTTTTTCCAAACACCAAAAAATCTACTCTAACAATGGACTCGCTTGAAATATATAAAAATTTGGCATTATCATCACTGGTCCAAAAGTTGGAGTTTTCACCATGTCCAGACCTGTTAGCCAACGGGCAGTTTTCACCAGGTCCGGACCTGATAGCCAGGGGTCCCGGGTGCGAGACCCGAAACGGCTTAATTTTTTTTCCCAACACCAAAAAATCTACTCTAACATCGGACTCGCTTGAAATATATAAAAATTTGGCATTATCATCACGGGTCAAAAAGATGGAGTTTTCACCAGGTCCGACCCTTTTAGCCAACAGGCAGTTTTCACCAGGTCAGGACCTGATAGCCAGGGGTCCCGGGTGCGAGACCCGAAACGGCATAATTTTTTTCCTGACACCAAAAAATCTAATCTATCATCAGACTTGCTTGAAATATATCAAAATTTTCATAATCATCACTGGTCCAAAAGTTGGAGTTTTCACCAGGTCCAGACCTGTTAGCCAACGGGCAGTTTTCACCAGGTCCGGACCTGATAGCCAGGGGTCCCGGGTGCGAGACCCGAAACGGCATAATTTTTTTTCCCAACACCAAAAAATCTTATCTGACATCAGTCTCTCTTGAAATATATAAAAATTTGGCATTATCATCACGGGTCAAAAAGATGGAGTTTTCACCAGGTCCGGACCTGATAGCCAGGGGTCCCGGGTACGAGACCCGAAACGGCATAATTTTTTTTCCCAACACCAAAAAATCTACTCTAACATCGGACTCGCTTGAAATATATAAAAATTTGGCATTATCATCACGGGTCAAAAAGTTGGAGTTTTCACCAGGTCCGGACCTGTTAGCCAACGGGCAGTTTTCACCAGGTCCGGACCTGACAGCCAGGGGTCCCGGGTGCAAGACCTGAAAAGGCATAATTTTTTTTCCCAACACCAAAAAATCTTATCTGACATCAGACTCTCTTGAAATATATAAAAATTTGGCATCATCATCACAGGTCAAAAAGATGGAGTTTTCACCCGGTCCGGACCTGTTAGCCAACGGGCAGTTTTCACCAGGTCCGGACCTGATAGCCAAGGGTCCCGGGTGCGAGACCCGAAACGGCATAATTTTTTTTCCCAACACCAAAAAATCTACTCTAACATCGGACTCGCTTGAAATATATAAAAATTTGGCATTATCATCACGGGTCAAAAAGTTGGAGTTTTCACCAGGTCCGGACCTGATAGCCAACGGGCAGTTTTCACCAGGTCCGGACCTGATAGCCAGGGGTCCCGTGTGCAAGACCCGAAACCGCATAATTTTTTTTCCTGACACCAAAAAATCTAATCTAACATCGGACTCGCTTGAAATTTATAAAAATTTGGCATTATCATCACGGGTCCAAAAGTTGGAGTTTTCACCAGGTCCGGACCTGTTAGCCAACGGGCAGTTTTCACCAGGTCCGGACCTGATAGCCAGGGGTCCCGGGTACGAGACCGGAAACGGCATAATTTTTTTTCCCAACACCAAAAAATCTACTC